>OY776665.1:9902421-10502421 GCA_963675795.1 Crossocerus cetratus | reverse complement strand
ATACTCTAATGTCATTTGTATTTTTTTAAATACATAAAGACTAGCATAAAAACGAAGAATATTAGTTTCAAATGGTAGCAAATTTGGAAAACTTAATTTGGAAATGTGTAGTTCCACTCTACCAGTTAATCAGTGTACTGTAGACCATTGTAATAACCGTATTAATATGGTCCACCGTATATTACTTACTAAGCATCCATTTGAGACTAAAAGACTTGAGAATAACTGATATTTGTTAAGGCCATAGGTAGCAGCTCTCTAAGAGTATTTCCGCATGCTATGTATATATATATTGGCAAACATCACTCTCTGGAGCTGTTTGTCTCAAGATTTCTACCCTCAAATTGAAGCTTAGATAAAACTTTAGGTGTTTCTTCAATAATTAAAAAATTATTATTATTCCAGATACAACGGGAAGGTATGAATTTTCAAACCAAAGTATTCCAATATCAGAGGAGACTGAAGTGAAAATTCTATAGTATGAATACCATAAAGAAGAATGGACAAAGACAGTAGTCCAAAAAATTGAAGTAGATAGCAAGGTATCAGATCTTGTAACATAAGAGACAAGGTAAGCTAAAAGAGTACAGCAAAACTTCTTTTATCCAAACTTGTGTTATTCAAAATCTCTACTATCTGAACACTGTTATTCAAGGGCCTTCTATGAACTTAGTTCAGTTTAATCACTTAGGAGTGATCGAATTGTGCAACCACGATCATGTAGTTCTACCAGCGAGAATCATTTGGCACAGAGATTTTTAACTAAATCATATTTAATTTCAATGGTTGTGATTGCTAATATTAATATTTGTGTTCTTTTTTGTGTTCTTTTTTATACCTGTTCTACTATCCGACAATTCCCTTGTCCAACAGTCATGTCCCACAATTTGTTTGGATAATCAAGGTTCTACTGTATTGGTGTAGGAAAGATGGGCCGGCAAAAATCTGTTCTAACACATCAAATGAATTTTGCAGCGCAAGATGGAGCAGTCTGGAAAACTGATGGTACGCACGAAATTATACACTACTCCACAAAATTAGCGGGTCACTTTATTTTGCCCAAAACTTGCCAATGGTTGCGCAGCTGTAACTTCGTGAAAAAAGTTGTACAATGATGTGCATATGCTCATTTTAAAGTGCCAAGTTTCTACTTTAAAATCCTCAGATTACAATTATTCCAGCAATAATTTTTCTTGTATATAATCGCGAAAGTTTGAGGGTCCTTTCTCTCCTCCGAAATTACGTAACTTCAAAAGACTCTGTGGAGCTTCTATATTCTTTTTTCGGATTTCCATTTATGGGCCCTTGTAGAGCGAAGCATCCTCTTTACAGAGAACTACGAAAAGTTGGTTTGCGATTTTTTTTAGTCATTGTATCGCATGTTGTATCAAAAGTGTGCTGCCAGCATTAGAGTAACCCAAGGTACACCTCGTGGAGGTTGCACGGTCTGACTTGTACCTCGTGTGTGATGTGTATGTGTGTTTAATGCATGTTTTGTGAATGTGCACAAGTTGACCGTTGCGTTAAGAATGAATTCGTAGAAGGTAAAATAAGAAGGAAAAGGCAGAAGGCCAAAGTTATGAAGCTGAAAATGGAGATGGTTTAGAAGACGAAATGCGTTACATAAAGTAGGGTGTGATACTAGTTGGAAGAGTGGTCAACCTGAAGATGCGCGAAATCAGGGGACTCGGTAGTCTCGCACCAAGTAGTATACGTAGTATATGTAGGACAGCGCGCGATAGCCGAGGATACTTATCCCGGGGTGTAGCGGTTTGTCGTTACTTTCCATCGTGGCATAATACAAAATTGATTTCAAGCAATATACATAGTCTGTACCGACGGACTCATACCTAAAGAGTCATCTATCTCAGGCATTCAAAACACCAAAAAGACCTCAAATTCTCCGAAAAACATTCAAATGTAAAAAAGCGCCAAGTAGTTTAATGACCCACATACAAGGTATCTTCTTGAACTACGTTGTCCAAAAATGAAATAGATATCACACAAGAAAGCCAAGTTTTCAATCTAAGATATCACACGTTGATTAATTAACTTGCATCTCTAACTTTAAAACTTGGCATGTGCACATTTTTGTCAGTCGCCTTCGGCTCGTGCGACAACTTCCACACTCATCGTTGTCTTTGTGACTGCCGCTACGCTTTCGGCTCATGGAGCGATTTCACGCGTCTGGAAATTGCCCACTTTCCGCACTTGTGTTACAAACTATACTATTACGAACGCCAAGCGACAACCAAATCGAATTTCTTTTCATGAAAATGTTAGCCTTCGGATTGCGGCACTCGAGTCATTGGCCAGATTTCGATTATGGACTAGTATAAAGCTAATATAACATGTACCACAGTTTTTCAAATAAATAATATTAACAAATTCCACATTAAATATTCAAAATGTATGAATACAAAACTCGTACGTTGGATCAATAAAGCTGCCGTGTCTAAAGAATAATAAACAAAAAAGACATTCATCCTGATTTGGGCTCCGGATTTCCAAGGGGCGTCGTCTTTCGCTGGACAACTTTTTGGTGAAACCTCTAATCACAATCCAGAAGTTTGAAGGGGTTTTGCGTGCTAATAAAACCTTTTAGTATTTGCCGCTATTAATTAGCGTTTTCAAGGTCTCTTTTCTTCATATTCTTCCTGTGTTATAATTTTCCGCATAATATTTCGTAGCAACCCATCGAACTTCTATCTTATTTGGTAGTAAATTATATAAGTTGGATAAGTTCCTATTCCTCCTGTGTTGTTATTTTTGGGGTACAATCAGAAAAGCAACCTTGAAACCGCCTCTTGAAGTGGCGGTGACTACACAGGGTGGTCCAAAAACTTGGAATAAGTAAATACTTCAACAACAAGATATCTGAAAAAAGGTTTCCGAATAAAAGTTGCACTGTTTTCCAAGACCTAACGAAGGGGTATACTCCCGTGACCTTGAGTAAGAGGGTCACGGTCATATTAACATCACTATAGTTTTCTTAAACGGAAAGCCATATTTTAATTCAAGGTATGTCATAGCTGACATCGAGACCTTTTCAAAACATTGGTTAATAACCTTTTTATAATAAGAATTCTCGGAGCTGTGAGCCTCCAAAGTTGTAGCGCCGCCAGAGTATATGCTAAATATTAATGAAATAATTTCCTTAATTTTTCACATCTGATTCGGGGTGGGTTATTATGTCACCATTTCTCAAAGTTTCAATTTAAGTCGAAATTGATAATCTGTAATGTCCTGTAAAAATTACCTTTGAAACCCCAGCATTTAAAGAAATTTAATCGCAAAAAGATTATCCACCAGTGTTTTAAAATCGCCTCGGCGTTAGCTTCAAGATTGCATGACGATTAATATGGTATTCTGTTTACAAAACTAATGTGGACCGTGACCGGACCTGGACCCCTCCACCCAAGGTTAAGCTAACCTAGCTTTAACCTAACCTAACCTAACCTAACCTTTTTTTCTGAAATGCTTTCTTTTTGTGATATTTAACCGTTTCTAAACACCCTGTATACTACATATTTGCCGCAGCCGGCCTTGGATGTCACACTTTTGTCTGCTAAATTCTGACAGTTTGAAAATGTTCCGCACTATACATATTGTAGGATAATTTGTTCCACTTTTTGCAATTGTGATTAGTTCAGTGCAAACTTTGGTTCGGGAAATATCTGGTAATAAAAAAGAAATATTTTGAGTACCGCGTTCCAAGAAAAACGCATTTGTCGTTTCAAGTATCCCTTCATCATTATAGCTAATCAAACACCATTAATATTCAAAAAGTTCCGATTCATATTTTCTCTGTAGTTGTAAAAATAATAACAGATATAATTCCAACAGAAACTAGAATTGACTGTCCTCACACTTCACCCTACAAATATTGGTTGATCCGTTTTCGATATTCGCACACCGACTTAATATCCCGACTGGATTACACTTCATTCCAATATAAAAATGGAGCAGAAGCGCAATAAAAGTTGGAGCTACGCGAAGTATCAACAGTTTGATGAGAGAATGATATAACGATTCTAAATGCTGAAGTAATATTGAAATAATGGTTAAACGGTTAAAAAAATTGAAGTTTTTAAAAACCTTGTGAGATCATGCTATACCATTTTTCTTACTATTTACTTGAAATGAGTCACGTATAAAGAAGATTATTATAGATTATAGACCCCCAGTAAACACTGGTAGCTTGCCGTAGCTTCCTGGTAGCTTCCGAAGATAACATGTAACGTACCAGCAAGCTTGTCTGGGGCACACATTTAGCTCACAATTTCCTACTCAGGAACCTACCAGAAACCGAACATTTTAAGATTGGTGGTAGATACGTTGCGGCAATGTAATTTAGTTCCATACCAGCAATATGTAATATAGTTACGTTTCGGGTATGGAACTACAGCATGTTACCGCAATGTAACATTATAATGTTACATATATATTCCTGATATGTTTACGTATTCTATTAAAATAAGGGAACATTGAAGAGGTGACCGAATTACATTTTAAATATATATATTTATTGAAGATAAATAGCTGAGAGTGAAGATATTTCGGAGAGGATAAGGTGCAGCTCCGTGCTATAGCTCGCGGTGTTGCGGGCTGATTTATGACAGGCGTGGGTTAGGTTTATTTCAATACAGCTTTTCCTTAGAAATACGTATTTCCAATGTACATCTGGAGCCTGTACTCTCGAAATCATATAATTATAACAATGTCGAGAGTCGGCAAAGCCCAGAAACCGTCATCATATAACCTCGCCATCGTGTAACCTCAACCGCAACACATATTAGTCATCAGGAGACTCGGTAGAGTCTCGCGCCAAGTAGAAGTTCCCTCTCCATATATATATGACACTCCGGCGCGCGACAGCCGAGGCTATATTATCCCGAACACTAGCTGTTATCCTTAGTTACCAAACTTTCACCTCGATTTATGCGAAAGTTAGAGCCCCAAGAATTTATTTCAGAATTTTGTATTTCATCGTTGATTTTTCTGAATCCAATGAGCCAAGAATCATGTGGATCGGTCCAGTCGTTCCGGAGATATGAATTTCCTCTTTTATTTTTCTCGTGGTAAAGGCAAAGCGGATTAAGAGTTTCATCGTCCGGATTAATACAATTCCTAAAAATGTTACTCTCACGTGTTTCACGCGAGCGGGCACAACTGCGAAGTGCTGCAGAGCGCTGTGCAGATAACATGGTTTTATACCGACACATTGGTTATGCCATGACTGGTGATGTGTCAAAACAAGGATGACGGTTATATGAATGTGGTACAGTTCGATTGTATTTTTCTTCAAAATATGAACAACCAAAAAGGCGTGAAATCCCCCAAAATACATTAAAATGTAAATAAAAGCGCCAAGTAGTTTAATGATCCAAAAATGGAATAGATATCACACAAGAAAGCCAAGTTTTCAATCAAAGA
This sequence comes from Crossocerus cetratus, assembly GCA_963675795.1. Classification (NCBI taxonomy): domain Eukaryota; kingdom Metazoa; phylum Arthropoda; class Insecta; order Hymenoptera; family Crabronidae; genus Crossocerus; species Crossocerus cetratus. The sequence continues at coordinate 10,496,985 of OY776665.1, read as the reverse complement.
TACCACACGTTAATTAATTAATTAACTTGCATCTCAAGCTTTAAAACTTGGCATGTGCAAATTTGTGTCAAGGTAGTCATATGCTAGTAATATTTTTTGATTGGTAATTAAGTATGCACATTCCAAGTTTTAAAGCTTGAGATGCAAGTTAATTAATTAATTAACGTGTGGTATCTTTGATTGAAAATTTGGCTTTCTTGTGTGATATCTATTCCATTTTTGGATCATTAAACTACTTGGCGCTTTTATTTACATTTTAATGTATTTTGGGGGATTATGATAGCTCGAGTTTCGCGCCTGTTTTCCTACCTCGTCTGCACCACCCACATATCCGCGCATATCGTGTGATTTGCTTTTGGGTGCTTTCCATTTAGGCAACACAGAGAGACACAGAGAGACACAGAGAGACACGCTCTGAGCTAGATCAAATGGAACACCGTGTATGTACCCAGTGTGCACGGCCGGGTCTCTCTGTGTCGTACACAGTCGAACACAGTGTCTCTCTGTGTCTCTCTGTGTCTAAATGGAAAGCACCCTTTGTATATCCATTGACTATTTTTTTTGTATAATGCAAGACGCACGCGGTTTTGCGGCACCCGGCCCTTTCTTCCAACACGCTGGCGACTGTGCTGGCGGCAAACACGAAAGTACCACTTTAATAGTAACATTGTTATACAGTCGGTAGGTTCACCGGGGGTAACTGTGCAATGTTCGCGGAAAGTAACGTTGTTATACAATCGGTAGGTTCACCGGGGGTAACGGTGCAATATTCACCCTAAGTAACATTGGGATGCAACTGGTATGTTACACAGGGGTAACACGGGAATATCCACTGCAAGTAACGATGGTACGGAAGTGGTAGGTTACACAGCCGTAACATGGGAATATTAATTTGGTACTTCCATAATGTTAGGTTGCAGCAACATTGCCCAGCCCTTACATGGGAACATTACTTTGTAACTCCCGAGTTAGGGAACTGGTACATTATGTTATGATGGGCCCCTGTCCATCAGTTTAATCTCAATTGATCGTCTTAGCACAATTTCGAGTAAAGAAACTACAGGGTTTGTAGAAGAGCATAATGCGTATATAGAAAAAATATTCTATATTGTTGGCCGCCTTGCTAAAGAGACATAGTACCCGAAAGCATGTTTTTTAAAGAAACAGAATTGCAGCGTTGCCACCATTAGCACAGCAGTAACATTTACATCTAATATTATTTTGTAGATAATTAGAGTCTTACAGAGTGACACAGACTTTACTTCCGGCGTTTTTCAATATTTCTGTTTTTTGTCAACCGTGCAGGAAAGGATATTCATCTATTCAACCCGTTATTCTTTTATTGCATTGAATTACTTAAAGCAATTCAATACGTTGGCACCACAATTCAAGAACATTTTCTAATACGTATAACAATATCTAGTTCCGCATTTTTCATGGGGAATTCCCAAAAATGAATAAAATATTAAAGTATAAGAACCGCTTTCTTATCCAAAGCACATCTGGATTTTTTACGCTCCAATTAGCCCTATTATATCATTTTAATGGTTTTTCTTGTTTGGGTAATAGAAAATTAAAATTTGGGTGGTTTTACTATACCTAGATTTTCTACTAAAGTCAGCACAATTTGTTCGTTTCTTGTTTCATTGGAATACAAAAATACACAATGAAATACAAAAAATGCATAAGTTAATCCTTTGAGCTATACATTTTACTACTGTATAGCTGGGCTCCGAAATAACATAAACACAATGAAATACAAAAAATGCATAAGTTAATCCTTTGAGCTATACATTTTACTACTGTACAGCTGGGCTCCGAAATAACATAATAACAGAGTGTTCGAATTGCAAATAGTTCGGATAAGATAGATTCTGCTGTAGTGGAAATCTGAATTATCGAGGAGGGTACAAAAAACCTGAAACGTTGCGTCGCGAGATGTTCGGAAAAGGAACTGGCATGTGCCATCTGGTGGAAGTCTGGCACAATGCGACTATCGGCAGGCTTCCCGGCCAATCGGGAACACATCTGGTACCAGGCCCGGTTGCCTGGTACGGGGACTGGAAACAGTGGCAATATCCCAGGAATGCTGGGGCAGAGGATGCTTTTCTAGCTTCAGTGGCCCACCAGTCGCCAACGGGTGAGCATCGTGTGGTTTCTTCTTGAGTGCGTGAGTGTCCGGAAGACTTGCTCGCCTCGTGTCTCGGCCACCTGTTGCTCCACTCTCTCTCATAACTACAGTAGAACCTTTTTCGTCCGAAATCTCTGTGTACACTCTGTGTACACAGTTCAGTGTATATTGGAGTAGTGAAACCGGTCACAACACTGCTTTAGCTGCGGCAAAGATTTGCCACACGGATTTTTATCAGATTCAAATTTAATTCCACTATTTGTAGTTTGCTGTTATTAAGACTTGTACTCCTTTTTTAAATTTATGATAATTAATATCGAGAACGTAACTGTTCCATTATCTGTAAATGTTGTTCTTCGGACAGACTGTTATTCAATTAATTCGGATAATCGAGGTTCCATTGTAACTTTTCCTCACTCCTGACATTCAACGCTAGAACTTCCCCGGGGAACTTTAATACGCAACTAGCATCTTCCACGAAGTCTTGAGGGAACCGAATTCGAGCCGTAAAACTGCTGAATTTTTGTGTTAATTTGATTAAAGTTGTCAAAAAACTGTTAACGGAACTTCTGTACAACATCAGGACAACCAACTTATTTTGGAAAAAGCCTTGTAAAACTGGACCTTGTTAGCGCTTCGGGAATATGTTGTGAGCCTGACGTTTTCGAGAATATGAACAAATCTGGATGAAATTATGAAATCATTTGAATCTCGTATTATATTTGGTAGTTAAAAATGATTAATTGTATTGTGATAAATCCTGTCAGATATTTTTTATGACAAATTGTAAAATTTCTACAAATTTTGTCAAAACTATGAGATTATTCGCAATCCCGCACGTCTTATATTTGACGACGAAAAGTTTGAGTATTTGAAGTAATGCTCTTGAGTAATTTTGAGTATCTAATCGTTTTTTGGGTGCATAGTTTCGAGGATGTGCCGTGAACGTTACGATTGCTTCCAATAGACATACAATTTTTCATACCTTCGTCAACATTCGTTCTACAACAAAAATCCATTTGCAAATATTAAAAATATTGCCAAAATGAAGGATTTTTAAGATAAACGTTTACAGTACGGATCAAATATACATGTAAACAAATTATAAAACAATAATGCAGGAACCAGTAATACAAAACAACTGCCCTGATGTTTCGTTAAAAAAGTGTGGAATTTTCGAAACTAGATTAACGTTAACATTACGATCACTAGAAACCGGTTTCTGACCAGGCCATCCCGAGAAACCCCTCAATACCATCCTGAATAGCAATCCCCGAGACAAAAAATCCGAAATAAAACTTGTGGAAGAGACTCTGACTTGAACTAATCGTTTGACTTTTCCACCGAAAATTGGAATAGTTTCGAAGATAGAGTGTGGCAAAGGTGGAGGGTACACCATCGGCAGTGGGAGCTGAGAACCTATTGTGCTGGCTAAAGTGGGGTGCTGTGTGGCTGTGTGTGGTGGACAGGTGTGCATGTGTGCGTAAGTGGGCTGCGCGATGGCGCGGACTCTGCCCAATCATCTAACCCACCTGTTGTGGATTTTCTTCGTTCTATTCGTGACCGTTACCTGGACCGCCGCCGGCATCCGACTTGGTAAGGACGACTCTCAGCTACGTATCTCCCTTACTGTTCGGTTTAGGGGAAAGAGTGATCAACAAAAGTTTTCGGTGAAGCCTTTGCCTATAATTTGAACTTGGAAATCGCTTTGCATAATTTCACTTCAACTTAAACCTGCCGACATTCTCGGACAAACAACTGACTTTATAAGAAAAAGTTTATAATAAAAGTTGTAGGGGCCCCGTATATCACCATTTCCGAGATATTCTCGGCGAACGAAAGAACAAAGAGGTTAAAATAAATTTAACACCAGCCCCCTTGAATTCCGAATATCTCAGCGAAAAATCCCGTGAATAACCGCGCACCGGAAGAGAATGTCGGGGAAGCGGCATCAATAGAAGCACAGTGTGTGTTGCCTCGAGAGTAAGACAGATTTCACTGATACAGGGAGTTCGCTCCGGACCAACTGTGATCATAACCTTGACCCTGAGATAATCCCAAACAGCTGTACGAGCAAACAGTATGATATCATTCTCTCTGCCCCTCCGTTTCTTTCACGCACACATATTCAGAAGGAAGGAGCAAGCAGCAACAATATTAGTGCCGCGATGAATTCGAAAATTCTAACTAAATCCAAGAATGAATACCAATGAATAATTTTATTCTTCATTGGGTATTCTTGTTCTTTTTTACTAATACCAATTTTATATTTTGTTTTACAGTTAATGTAAAGCAACACATAAGAACTTTTCTTAATGTAAAGAAAATTACTGAAAGAGAAATAGAAATATTGTTATACATTTTTTCAGAACGCATCCAAATGCAGTAAAAATGGTTTTCGTAAAAAATTATTTTAAATGAGGGCTGAATGAAAGTTAATTTAATACAAATGGTGCACATTTCCAAGTAAAAATATTACCAATTTATTGTATACTTATGGCGCATATTCTGCAGATATTTTACGGAAATGTAATAGAAGCTTTATTTTATTTTTTTATACCAGGAACTACAAAATGTTCTCGTGCAAATTTTCTAGTAACATATCATCAAACTTCTGTGACGCTTGAATCAGTTCAATTTGAAATGTAGCAAACACTTATAATTGGTTTTGTACCCGCGCAGTGGCTCAGGGGGATAAGTGTCCGACTCGTAATTAGCGGGACCCGGGTTCGATCCCAACACCTGTCATCGCCGATTTTCGGCACGTTCACGCACTGCGCGGGGGGTGGTTCGGAATCCACCTTAAAAATTGTAAAAAATTGTAGGTCCACCCAGTATGAGAATAAATTTGGTGTTCCATCCTGCTTTATGGAAGCTCATAGCGAGTCGGTATGTGAATACAGGAGGTATTCCATACCCGTCGCAAACCCTGCGGGAGTCGACGTTAATGGAAAACAATCAATAATTGGTTTTGTAATTAGTTTGGCCATCTTGACAATTTTTTAAGGGTCATATTTTTTCGCATTTTTACTAGGATATACAACGCAAACCAGAATTTCACTCTTATCGATATATTATTTTAATTATAATTATTATTTCGCTATTTCTTTTGCTTCTACCTTCATTTATTCATATTTGAAAAGGTATGTAGATGTGTCGTTCCAATTCTCTGCCCGTTACATTTGTCACGTAGGCTACTCCGCAATAAATGTTAATGGAAGATTTCCTTATATTACTTGCATCTGTACACATAGGGTGTAAATAAAATAAGGAATGTCTCCTCTACCTTAGCTCGTTCCCCACGCCATAAAAGAATTTCGGAACAAGAGATTTATTCGAAAAATGTTATGACAGAACAATGTTTAAATAATCACTTTAAAAATATTGATGATTCAACACTAAAAATCGTAGCAGCAAATAAGTAAATATTAAAATTATTTAATATTAATGGTTATTTGTTTTAGAATAATAGATTATTCTAAATGCTTATTTACTACTCCCAGTACAAACATTCAATAACACTCAAAAATGATATTTTTGTATTTAATATGATTGTTACTCCCCTCCCCACAGGGAAGTACTTAATATACTCCCTATGGGAATACTTCCTGTATTCCCATACAAACCTGGTATGAGTGTCGATAAGGTGGGCGGACACCAAATTTATGCTCATGCCGGTGGACATACAACTTTTAGGATGGATCGCGAAGCACCCCCCACGCAGTGCGTGAACCTGCCGACAATCGGCGATGACAGGTGTTCTGATCAAACCCTCTTTCCCCTCTCCCGGCTAATTGCGGGTCGGACACTTATCCCCCTGATCCACTGCGCGGGTTATTTTTATATTTAATAATATGTATATACAGTTACCATTAATTAAATATCGGGTCATTTACTGTTTATCAATTTCAATCAAATATTATTTATCTTGTTACTATTAAACTTTTTCCCTGTCTATTGTAATGAAATAAACACTAATTAATTGAATTAACAAGTAGGAACGTGCTCAAATTCGATATAAAATGTGATATGGGTAAATATAAAAATACTCATTTACTATTTGTAAGCATAAAATGCCGCAGTTAGAGTTCTACCGTATTTCCGCCGCCATTCAACGGCAATCTCTTGTTTGTATAGCACGGCTCACTGAGAAAAAGCTCAATGAACAATTGTCATTAATACTGAGACTAGCCAGCGGGTGAAAATGGCCCGGTTACCATTTTGGTATAATACAGTAGTACGTACCTCGATTGTTTGACCTAATTGGCGGGCACGTCTGTCCAGATAAGGGAATGTTCTAATAATAGTTTCGTTTCTTTCTTAACTTTGAACTGCATATGGTTCAAAGGAAACAGTATAAATATTAATAATAACAATCAGAAATACAGGAATTAAGTATGATTTAATTAAAGATCTACGGGCTGCCATGTTTTTGAGTTGCTAAACTCACATTGAGTTCGTGCGCACATAGGAGTTCGAATAATAGAAGACTAAAATAATAGAAGACGGTGTTACTAGCTACTTCGGACTGCCGATACTTTTCGATTACAATGAACATTGGAATCCACGGAAAGAGTGTCGACATTCGACTAAAGTCTTGGAGTAAAAAGAGAGGAAATAAGTGCATACCATAGACATTTCAGAGACCTACGTTGACAGTGCGTGTTCGTGTGTATTGCAAATGACTATTGGCGCCATCCTATTATTCGAACTCCTATGTGCGCACGAACTCAATGTGAGTTTAGCAACTCAAAAACATGGCAGCCCGTAGATCTTTAATTAAATCATACTTAATTCCTGTATTTCTGATTGTTATTATTAATATTTATACTGTTTCCTTTGAACCATATGCAGTTCAAAGTTAAGAAAGAAACGAAACTATTATTAGAACATTCCCTTATCTGGACAGACGTGCCCGCCAATTAGGTCAAACAATCGAGGTACGTACTACTGTATTATACTAAAATGGTAACCGGGCCATTTTCACCCACTGGCTAGTCTCAGTATTAATGACAATTGTTCATTGAGCTTTTTCTCAGTGAGCCGTGCTATACAAACAAGAGATTGCCGTTGAATGGCGTCGGAAATACGGTAGAACTCTTCGGACGCATTTAGAATACGGAGTGTCCCAGTCAAGGTATGTATGTAGTTGCCGAGCGAATCCATTTTCCTTATAAATTGCGTGAAATTTGGATGACCCGTTGAGAAGATGCTGTCTTACCATTTGTACTAGTTCGAACTCGGTGAACTGTCCACGGAAGTTCGTAATCTCGATGTAAATCCAATACTTTATCTACACAAGCGTTCAACATACATATATGTACGAATGTCAAGTGCAAATAGTACATTTTTAATATTGACGTCAAAGTTGAACTTCCGATTGAGATTTAAACTACAGGATTGCATAAGAGCTTTGTACGAATTTTGTAATTAGTAAAAATTAGTCATATTCGTGACAATGTCATTTTTGTACGAATTTAAAGTTCATTATTGAACTTACAGTTGAGCCGCTATTCTGTTATTATTATTGCTCTGGCATTACTGTTTACAACAGACACGACTACTAATAATATTTTCGTTACTATCCAAAATTCCTGTACTATGAATCTTGGAATTGAATCTTGGATCATTTTGAAAATTGGTCTAACAATAGTTGACAAAATGAGCTAATTTATCGTGTTCTGTGTGCGAGAAAGACATATATGTATGTCACGGATTAGGGAAAATTTATTTGGGAAATTAAAAGTTGAAGATAACCAGATTGAAATTTATTTAATTTCTGTATAGCTTTGGATATTTCTTTAGTAACTCTTGCTAGAGAGTAATTCTGTTCGACATAACTTTACAGACTTTCAAAACGCTTCAATGGTTAGTACAGAAGTTCTCCAGTTATTATTAAACATTTAATAATCAGAACATTTCTGAAGTCACCCTTTGAGAACTATGTGATATCGTAGAGTTGTTTCTAAAATTACGTTGGTCGTATTCAAATTAATATAAATAATTAAAGAATAACTTTTTATGATAGATAAATTTTAAGCAATTCATACGGAACGTGTCTTTACAAGGTAGTTATCTGAAATTCAAATTCCTATATACACGATCGAAGAAATGAAAACGACATGCAGGTATAATGATTACTGAGACTGAAATTAACCATCATTAAGCATTTTAATCAACTACAATTAATCGGCACTCATGCGCAGGATAAGTTTCATTCCGCTTCTGCTGTGTTTCTCTCGAATTATCTAGCTACTTGAAATTAACAATTGGACAAATTGTTGATTGCGACTCGATTGCAATTAAACCCCCGCAAATATTTTAATTAATCAATATCATCGCCATCGATCATCATTGCGCGCATAGACGAATCAAAGTTTTGTAACACAATAGGAATCTATCTAGAATTAAAAGGAGTAAATGTAGCTTTCTCAGAACAAGTTTAAAAATATTTAAACAAGCTTCAAACCCACAGGTCTTTACGCTATAGCATCGCGTTATAGTAGGATGCATGTATGTTTACAAGTACATACGTATTGTCATATGCCACAGGATACGTTGGTGCACCTGGGCCTCTTTTTACAAAATGTTTTTCTTATTGTCTAACCCAGGCACTTTGGATATTGATTACTCAAGATATTAATTTCCATTATGTATAAACTTCAGTCCCATTTAACTACTTTCAGTTTCGTCAACAACCTCCTTAAGTAGATACTGCCCTTTCTTCATCGGTTTTAAACGTGCACCACTTATTTTTAAAAAATATTATAAATATATTTATGTCTATTTATAATGGATAAAATGTTTGAAAAATAAGTTGTTCCGCAAAAAGGGGGAATACCTTCTTAGTATCCTGGACATGTGTTTCTCTGTGAGCCGAATAAGAGAACTCATAGAGTTCCTTAGGAAAGTAGCGTCTGAACTTTCCAAAGGTGCACCAGGGGTAGGCTGGGGAATGCAATGGGCCAGAGTGTCTAGCAGTCCCAGGTACCAACAGTAGATATCTGACGTAAACGCTCGACCTACACACATGCACAGACACCTACATACACGGCTAGGAGGCGGGTAGTGCCAGGATAGGCACGGCATTGCGCCAACTGAGCTCTTCCTCGAACTCAACCGCTCCTTCTCAGTTACGCTTAGTAGTCGCTTGCGGCCGCTCGCTCTCACTTGGTTGTACTCCGCCTTAAGTTGAGTTCACACTGCACCGTTAGACATTTCAGTCTTCAGCACGATAATTCAATTGTTGGCTTGAATTTTAAATTTCTAGCACAACTACCTTTTGGGGGGTTGACGACGAATACGAAACTGGTTAGAACGGACGGAAAAATATACATATTGCTACTTAATAGGCATTGCAACACTCTTCCACTTGGCAACTGAGTTGTAATTATGATTTTCGAGAATTAATGTCTAAAGTTCTGTTCATCCCTTTATAGGTTAGAAACCTGAAGTGAAATGATTACGTTTGAAGAAAATAGCGCATATATGACTAATGAAACATTCAAGAATAATTACGCCAAGTTCGAAAGGCTTTGTTTGTCTGTTTCGAGATAAATTTAGCAGAAAATGGGAGAGGCACCACTTCCTTCGAAACGGTTACGTGATAGAAAGGAGGAAAATAATACTAACTTATTTAAGAAGATAGCACACTAGAACCTTATTGCGGGAAAATTTTTTAAAATGAGGAATTGATTTCTTTTTAAAATCGCTGAAGATTGGTATTGCCGCAGTTTTTAGCGTTGTGGTTATTGTTACTCTTATTATGAACACTAGCTGAAATAGTATTTCATCAGTATTTCTTTATTTAATTAATGTTTTCTAACTATATACTATTAATTTATTTTATCACTTTGTAGTTTCTTTTTACTGTATTGTACTGGGTGTCGAAATAGTATAACTTTGTCTCTGGAAGCTGTAGTTGAAATTCTTCTTCCGTATCAATGGAAAGTCCATCTAGTGAAGACTCATCTTTACCAACCGCTACTGCAATGATACGATGAAATATTTTATAGTTTTATAGGTATGTGACATTGTTTACATGCATACACAACCTGCAATTATTCCTCGTAGACTTTGAAATGCAGAAATGCATAACTGTAAATACCACATGGATTCTGCAATCATATATATTACATGATTGCCTGTGAGTTGGGTAGCAATCATATTTCCATTTTCATTTTGCATTTGCATTACTTTTCTCAACTACACATAGTATCAACTTTCAGATGGTATTGTAAATAAAGCATTAACTATCGATTGTTCGTGTCAAACGATCCAAATAATCGTGATGACATTTTTCTGAAACAGGCGCTGGTTATTATAGTCGCGGTCAACTTAATAGGCGGTTGCAAGTTCGCCTTTCTTACCTTCTTGTGTTATAATTTTCGGCATAATATTTGGTAACAAATCATCCAACTTGTATTATTGTTGGTAAAAAATAAAACAAGTTGGACAAGTTGGCACCAAATATTGTCCGACTCGTATTATTTATTACCAACTCATCCAATTTCAAATATTTAGTAGCAACTAATTGTCGAACATCTATGATTCCATGTACCAAATCATATAAGTTAGATATGTTCCTATTTCTCATGTGTGTTATAATTTTCGGGGTACAGTCAGAAAAGCGTCCTTGAAACTAATAAAAAAAACTAATAAAATAAGGGATAATAAAAATAATATGTACAATAAAATAATAACAAAATTAAACGTTAAAACCCTTTACATGTATACCAAATCACCCTGCGTAGTGTGAGATGCTAGAGAAAATGTTAATAACTGTTGGTTCGGGGGTTGCGTGAATGGGCTTTAATCCTCCGTCGAGACAGTCGCTCTCGGCCGGGCTCGGCGCACCGGCGCAGCTCGTACTGAATGAGCGCTCGTCCATGGTCGAGGAGAGCGAGCCGGCTTCGCTGGAATGCATCTTCCCCCCGACAAGCCAACCCAAACAGCCCAATACATATAGGTTTTTCGGAACCGCTTGGCCATTGCGAATAGCTGTTTGCTCGGTCCCAGCCAACCTTTGCATCACAGGGAACACTCGACATTCATAATTTTCCCGCTAACCCGCTTTTCTTACGAATACAAAACGAGTATTCCAAATTGGCATTCCACAAAGTATTAAAAAATTCTTGACCAGTTTGTATGCAGTTCTGGCGAAAGTATAATTTTTGCATGAAATTGAAATTGCACCTTTGCCACAAAATTGTCTCTTCACTTATGACTTTTAGACTAGTTTTACGCCCAAGTTTAGCTTTAAAACTTGGCTTGTCAGATAATAATAAAAGCAATGCTCCTCAAACGGGTAAGAGATAAGTACCTGTACCAAATGGACAGGGCCGAATATAAAGCTGAATCTCACAGATCGTGTTTCGCGAAATCGGAGATTAATGATAATTAGAGTTCTATATCCAGTATGCATACTGGGTGCGAATTTTCTCTGGCATTAAATTACATCATTCATGGAAATACGAGAAGTGATTACTCAATCAGCTATAACTTCATCTCCACACATGATTTATTTCATAGATTGCACACTTAATTATTGGTTCAATCGAATATCCAAATATTCAGTAATGTAGAATTTTTTTCCTCAACTTTTTTTTTTTGTAACGCGCGAGAGAGAATTATTAGGGAAATAACAAAATGCTAAGTAGTGGTTGAAATTTCGTGGGGAGGTTTATAAATTTATTCGAAATTCCTCGAGAAGCATTCCGGTAGGTTTCATTAAAACTAAATGGTTAAAAAGTTTTAGCGTTGTACATATTAATGAAGATTTGTTGAGTAAAGCCAGAGAAAAAACACCGAGACAACTTCTCGCTTTGCCCAGTATGTCAATGACACATTTAATAATCATTGTTAAAAATTTTGATAACATTCGCAAGCTCAATTGCGAGAAATAGATTAAACTTTATCGAAAAATATTAAAATCTAAAGAAATTTGATTTTTACTTGTTACGGCCCTAACAAACTGGTGTGCGGTTCTTTTCTCAGGCTGTGCGTAATATTGGCGAAATCTGAAGAATACAAACCAAATATATGGAATGCTAATTTAAGAGCGGTGAAAGCGGTTTTAAACTATTTAGTGCAATGTGCGGAATTTCACATCAATATGGCACACGTGCAATATTTAAATTCTAGTTAATTTAAATTCTAGGCAATGATATTTCTAGGAGTCGTAGACATATACCCCCCCCCCCCACCCCACCCCCCGGAATACCGACCGCACACCTTCCTCTGTACCAACACGGTACCAACACATCGCGTTAACCCTACCAAAACAATTAAAAATCTTTGTTTTAACTGGGGATTAGGTTAAGCCGTGTGGGTATGGTATGGTCTGGTGGGTATTTGTGGGGGTGGGGTATTATTAGTATATGTCTACGAACCATGTAAGATACGTCTTTAAATGTGTGTAACGTTGTTTGTATACATTTCCCCCGCCTACATATATATGGGAAAATAATCAGGAAAGCATGCGGTATAACATATGTGAAAATAATTGGAATCGGTGGTGTGCCAGATTGCAAATCTGACAAATTGTAACTAGAATTAAAATATTGCATGTGTGCCATATTGAATGTGTGCCATCGTACTGTGGGCCAAAGATGCCTCCCCGTTCTGAATACATCTGTAAGATTCTCCACGAAATTCAACCAAATTAATTGATTGCTTAATCGACTTAACTTCATCTGGGTGCACGATTTAATTACTCTTTTGCTGAATTAACAATTAATTTCGATGCGCTATTAAATTACGTCACTGATGGGTATATGAGAAGTGATTGAGTGCTTAACGAATTAATAGTTCATCACTATACAAGATCGATTTAATTGCTCGTTCGATTAATTATTCGTTCAATCAAATGTACAATTATTCTACAATGTATTCTTCGTCCTCAATACCTCTTAGCGGCTTGAATCACGCAGATTATATAGGAGAGGACTTAACGTATATTATTTAATTTAGGTAGATTTTGTCGGCGAGAAGGACGCCAAAGTTCGGGGTAAGACAACGAGTGCTCTCGGGCGGAGCTTCTAGCGTACCAATAGACCGGAGTAGGGTGAACATTTTCGTGCGTTTTCCTCATTCTAACTTTGACCGTCGCTCCGTCAAAGTTCGCTCAGACAAAACCTATCCGTCTGATCACCGATAGAAGGCTAAAACCAGGTATAGAGTGAGGCGCCTTCTTTCTAGTGGTCACCAGTCTTGAAGGTTTATGATGGTAGGCCGCTCAGGCGCACAGCACATTCGTCTGGAAAACTTCGTGGACTTTTGGAGTGTTTTCGCTTTTCGCTAGGTCCCCCGCTTGAACTTATCCTTATAGAGAAAGTTCCTGCTCCTGCAGTTAGAGTCCGAACAAGGCAAGAGTCCTAATAGCGGAATTAATAAAGTGACGGATTGCTAATTCGGGTATATCGGATTCAATTGTGGGCTCAACATATTTTTTCCCTTGCCTTTTTTTACTTCTGGCAAATATAAATAATACGAATAACGTTTTCTGCTGAATTTGCGTCACGTATCATTCTGCAAAAGTTCCCACGATATTAGGTGTAAAACGATTTCCAACCCCTCCCACTTTGACTCGGCTTGTCCACTCTCAAAGGACGAGAGAGTAGCAACAATTTACACATCTAGATTGTATCCTGATACATTATATTCCCTCTAAATTTCATAGAAATGGGGAAGGTAGTATTCACAAACCATTCTTACAAGCGTAAGTACTGGAGAAAAAGAAGTAAATTCTCGCGAATACTCGTGAGCGTAGGTGCTACTCGCGGGAGGTGGGGGGAAGAGGGTTCTCCGCTTTTCGCAGGTAGTGATCGTTGCTTCTGGCCTCAATTTTAATTCGCAGTTTTGATTTACGAATTAAAATTCTATTTAAAAATTTCATGTTAAATAATCAATCTACCGAAATAAGCTAATAGGAAATAGAATTCACCTTGTAAATGCGTTTCTTCCCGAGTAAAATAACAGAAAATCAACATGATACGACTAATAGCTTCTGGAAAAATAACTCTTCTGCAGCAGTTACATTTGATAAAAATTGATTAACGCTAAGCTATATGGTTTCGACTGAAAAGCTACTATGCTTACGGAGGGCTGTTCGAGATATGTAATTGTATTCAGAAGTGCCAAATGGAAATTTCGGTTTCATGCCGCGGTCAAGAAAACCTTTTTCTATAGGATAGATATACGTTTGCCTCTCACTCTACAGTCATATGAAACAAAAAAACTGAAAAAAGCTGAAACAAAAAACTTTTTCAAAAATCGGGCTCGACCATTCCCCCGGGCATAGTTTTATTCGTACGTAATTGAAATTTAAAATCAATTGGTTCATAAATAACGACGGTACGGCCATTCGAAAATGTATACCCCGAGCACGTCCTCTTAATTATTCGTTTGGCGAATTACTAATTAATTCGAATGCCCATGCATTCAAGGATGTCTTCATCTTGGACTTGTTTACTGGTGGTTATCTTTGCCAATTTAGCAAAGGAATAAATGCACTTCCTGCATAGGTTATTGGTGGCTGTCATGACAGTCAATGTTGACAAATGTTACCGGGTAACTTGTGTTACATATCAGTACTGATTAACTCCTGTCAAATAGGCATTAGTAACCAATAGTCCTAGAACCGAATTTTATTCATTAATTGTCTTGGCTCCAAGCAATTGTGCAATTACATTATGCAATTATGTCCTTATGCAATTACAGCAAGAGCATGATGATTAATGAGTGAAAGATTAATTTCATTACATTTTTTACATTCAGAACTCATTCAGCATTTTGGCTATTTCGCTGTTCAGTTGAAGACACTTTTAACATCGCAGTTAAACAATAATTATAAAGACAACAACTATAAATTATAAAGTGTCACGCGTTGTAATCGGGTTAGTGCCAATGTATGAATACTCCGTGCAGGATCCTCAAAAAAAGATGACATCCTTTCAGTTTTTGAAAATTGTGTTTTTTTGATTATATTAGTTTCTCTGCAACAATATTCTATATATACAGGCTGCTTCAAAAGAGCAACCTGTTTTTACGAAATTATAATACAAATCAAGAACTGCAACTATAAGTAGTGTGATTTTTTAATCTGATTATTTAATTACCTTGTATTAATATTCTATACAAGCTATTTCAAAAAGGAAACGTGGTCCTACCTCAGTTCAAGATCGATATCTGATGACCTGTCACGTAGTCCCACGGCTGTTCGAAATCCGAATGTACTACATATATTGTACATATATGTACACATATGTACATATATTGGGCTGCGTAGTAGTAAAATCTTTGTATACGTTGCAAGAAACATGTCGAATGGAATTAAACAGCTTAAACAGCTTCCTAGTTTTAGGCGACAAATGGTGTAATATGGCGAAGCAGTAATTTGCATATTTACACAATTTAAATAGTAAAACCTCAGATGGGGCTCGCATCCTAAATTCGCCGACAGGGAATCTGTTAATAATTCCAAAAGGAACAAAATCGGGAATCCATAATTTTTTGCGGGCTTGGATTGTTCAAATGTTACACTGCTGACACGCGGAGATTGACAGGCTGCATAGTTGTGTATAAAGAGGATAGCCAGTTATTGAAGAGGGCAGCTGGTGCATCTATGTATAGCGGGTTGCAGAGGTGGCCGACTACCTAGTGCAGGTCTCGGTTTCTACCTTCTACCTGAAGTTAAAGCCTGCCGGTGCGAGGGGAGAGCTCCGAGTGTCCCGCTATTCCTTTGCCGGGTCGACGAACCGCACTCTCTATATACAGGGTCACCTGTAAACCACTTTACCGCCAGATACTCGACTCCTCTCCGACTCGTGCTCCTCTTCATTCTTGCTTCCTGCTACCCACCCCGACGACACAGTAGAACCTCGACCGCTCGAGCCAATTAGGGCACATGTTTCCTCGGGTTAGGGCATTTTTTGATAATTGAACAATTGTAGAAAGTCTTCGACTTACGCGGAGTATATTCAGGTATCAAATATAAGTGGAAACACCCCAGGTAGAAAATTAACCCGCAGAAGCTAGTTTTTAGCATGTCGTGCGAGACTCGAATTTTCATGGTAGCGCTAGGCTGGCGCTAGACATTTTTATCCTGGCAAGCGAAACTCGAATTTTCTATGGCAGTGCTAGACTGCTGCTAGATATTGTTTATTTTATGTTTAAATCTTAACATTTGCCTTTTAATCGCTAATGATCGATATCGGCCTTTCGAAATGTAATAATTATACGGTGTTCAGTAAGTTGAATGGGACTGAGTCTTTTCCGCTCACTGAAATTTATTTATAAATATCAAATTGTACCAATAATGGGAACAATTGGAACTCGAGCGTGAAGGGGATGATTAAAAGGCAAACGACTCATCCTGTACATACATGGTTTGGAGTATGCATATGTATGGTAAATTTATTAGGAAATTTATAATAGCTAGCGCGTTATAGTATTATTGTCGATTTGATCGTTGTACAAACGTGCATTGCGGCGATCACTTCAACGCCTACATTTTTATTTCAACTGGACGAAAGAATTTTTGTTATCTAAGTGGTAGAGGGATAGGGCACTACGGTGGCAATTTTAAATATTTTACTTCTCGCCGAAGATATCACTGTCTAAAGTCTGAAAATGTCAAATCTTTAGTTTATTTCAAATATTTCGTGGATACGGCTCTTGGACTATGCAGTTGACAAGTGTAATAGTTGGACCGAGTGAGGAAACAGATTATATTTGTCTGATGTATTTTACAGTATTGGGCTTATATGCAATTTAAGGGCAGCTCTTGGTAGCCAGCATACGCTCTGAAAATTTCAAAACGCTTTGGATGTCTCTCTAGCTTAGATGAAATCTTATGCTACGCACTTGACAATTTTCAATCTATAAAACAGAATCTTTATACATATATGGAATCATTAGTTATTCAGTATTTGCTTATAGAAAACTTTAGCACTCCTCCAGTTACGTACTTGACAAGCTGGATACACTCAAATTATACTGCGTATGAGGATATACATATATACCTTATCTAATATGTCTTGTGAAGTATTAAGTCGCATGATTTACAATGAATCAAGCGATATACTCATACGCAGTCTAACTTATCTAATTTATTTAGGTGTATCTTGCTTGTCAAGTCCGTAGCACAAGAAATGTTTCAGCTAAGCAGATATAAAACCAACAAGCAATGATTACCAATCATATGTCGTTTGAGGATATCTTGATGATGACTGCTGAGTGCATAGCTTCGGGAGCGCAGACTCTAATATGTTGCAATTTGATGAATCAACCCAAAAAACATTAAAATGTAAAAAAGAGCGCCAAGTAATTTTGTCCGTTATCCCTAAAAAGATCTTTCACAAAAAAGTGTCGCATTCCACCAGATATCTCACAAAAACATATTTCTAATTGACCAAAAACGTAATTGATTCAAACACTATACACAAACACTTTATTCAAACACTAATTCAAAAAAGATCTTGCCTCACAAAAAAAACGTGTGCCGTATTCGGCAAATGCCCTGCAAAAATTAGAATTATCATAGAAACTGCAATACTTGGCTCGCCCGGTTCTTGATAAATCGGGTTCCAAGTCAACACACAAATGGTACTTAATTATTCAAACAAATTGGGGCATATGTTTGCTCGCATAAGAGAATTTTATAGTAATAAAACTATTATTTTCTTGTTGTTGATCTCCATATATTTAAAATAAAACATAGTTATTAATAATAGCGATCACAAATACTAAAATTAAAAGTGATTTGGCTCACCATTGATAGGTCTTCACTTTTTTTGTTACAGCTGTGTTGTGTTTGGCACTACACTAGTTGCACTACTACATGTACATACAGTGAAATTTCCGATTTTCTTGTTATGGGAACCACTTTTAGAATTGATTCGTGCATCAAAATACACAGTGCAGTCCCTGATATTTGCTTATTATTGAACTGGGGATGCTTATGCCAAAATGTACAACTTTTTATTTGCTTATTATATTTTTGGGCGTAGACAGTCAAGCGATTATACCCAATACATGTTGCGTTTACGCTTGCCGTACAGACCAATATTATGGACTGGAATTATTATGTCCGTTGCATACATCCTATTATTTAGAAAACTGGTTGGCTTAATTTTATTGACCATTAATTAATAAAATATGGTCTGGTTACCTATTATAATATTTATCATTTCCATCATGTATGCAATTCATTGTAATTAACTGTTTGGCAATGACGCATTATTCCAATGGATTATACATTAAAACTTAATCTTCTATTTTCGTTAACGTCGACTCCGTGCGTGGTTTGCACCGGGTATGGAATATCTCCTGTATTCACATACCGACCCGGTATGAGCGTCCGTAAAGCAGGGGGGAACAACCAAATTTATGCTCATATCGGGCGGACCTACAATTTTTAAGGTGGATTCCGAACCACCCCCCGCGCAGTGCGTAAGCGTGCCGACAATCGGCAATGACAGGTGTTGGGATCGAACTCGGGCCCCGCTAATTGCGAGTCGGACACTTATCCCCCTGAGCAACTGCGCGGGTTTAGATATGTAGTTAGGTAGAGTTGCAAGTGTCTTTAAAAAAGCCTTTGGACCATTATTTATTCGTTTAATCGTTATTTTACTTGTCTTTTATCGGTTTTCAAGAAGTTATTTAATTTGAGTAGAATTATCAACGAGTTAAAGTCTGTAATATTTAGAAGTATGTATAGCTAGTACCACGAACAATTTTGTTACTCAGAATCGAGGTCTTTGTAGGTTACGCGTATTCGTTTGAAATTTTGTCAGGTTAACTATACATACATATAACGTTAACTATAATTTTATTTCAAGAATAATAGGTTGTTACCCAGGTAGAAATGGTTTCGTGGCGGAAGCTAACGCCACGCTAGCTATACGCAAGACTTTTATCTTGGCGCGAGCTAGACAAGCAAGGGTGGCGCGACCTCGTACTGTAACGCTCTTGCCAGCTCGCGGCAAGCTAGCCGAACTAGCTTGCCGCGAGACACTGTTTTTAGCTAGCAGCAAGCTATCCGAACTAGGTTAGCGCAAGATTAAAAAAATTGTTAAAGTATATATTTACGATATTTTACTCGAGTTTCGTCTACTTTCGTACTTATAACACACAATTTGCTGTTGGGAGAACTAATTTAATTCAATTTAAAATTTGTTTTCCTTGGGCTGGAATCGAACCCCGTTGCCTTTTCATCCTCCTCATCCTCCACTGCTGGAAGTCTTGCGCCTTTAACCACAGAGCCACAGGGATATGTTACATCATTAAACGCATCAAACTACTCTTAAATTAAGGGCCCGTGCGCGGTCGAGCAGAATTTGTCGGCGAGAGAGATAGCAAAGTTCGGAGTGAGACAACGAGCTGTCAATGGGCGGAGCCTCTAGGAGCAAATATAACGAAGTAGGGAGAAAATCACAGGCCGTTTTCGTGCATTTTTCCTACTCTGAGTTTGACCGTCGCTTGCCAGTTATACCTGAGTCCAGTGACAATAGCGCTCGAAGCTTTATGACGGTACGCGCCTCGGGCCCTCCGTAGCTCGGCCAGGCGACTGTGAAGCCGAGAGCTGTTGGGGACTTTTCGCTAGTCGACAGGCTCATCGGGCTGATGATGCCCCGCGCTTGAATTTTAGTAAAAGGGAAGCACGAAAAAGTACAGTAGACCTCAATGGTGTTATGAGTAAGGTGTCAAACTGGGAATTCTAGAATACTTGGTTCGGTTCCCCGCGGTGCAATGCAATGTTTACACAGTACATATTCTGAATAATAAAATAAATTTTGAATACAAATATTTTATTCATGAAAATTGAAAATTTTATCAATGAAAATTGTAATATTTTTTTTTTATTTCTTTGTAGCGATTATATAGGTCATAGTATTTTTCTACGACGGTAAAACCGTCGTTCCGTCAATTATTGTTATGTCAGTGCTCAGTACGAGTTTCGTCAGTTGTCAATTATTATTATATCGTTGTGCCAATAGTCCTTAGTATAAATTATAATACTTTATTGCTCTCTGTAATAAGTACCTTTTTGGGGACAAGTCAGAGGGAAGAAAGAACGTTTTTTACATTATTCCGTCCGAGTGAAGACGGGCTTTGCCGTTCAAATAGTCAATATTCACCGTAAGTAATCTATAAGAAAATCAGATTGGACAGTAAGAGCAGGAATCGCGCGAGTTGCTAACGATGAGCTGCGATGTTTGTCTCGATGATTGTCTGGCCGAACCGCGGCGGGATCTGATTTGATAAAAATTGGGAAACGCGAGGCTTTGCGCGGCTCCGAGTGAAAAGCTATTGTGCTTACGGAGTGCTGCCCGAGGCAATATACAGAAGGGACAAATGGAAAGATCAGTTACGGGATGCGGTCAAGAAAACCTTATTCTAATGGATAGGTGTAAGTTTGACTCTCCCTCCACAGTCGCCTGTCATGCTCCGAGGCTCCGCCCCCGTCGACTGAAGGGAGCGTACTTCTGAGTTTGCCGCTAGAGGCAACCTAATCAGTTCCCGTAAATTTCGCATTTTCGAACAGTCGTAGCGTCGTTATTTATGTACCGATTGATTTCAAATTTCGGTTACGTACTAATGAAACTATTACCTAGTACATGATCGAGCCAGATTTTTTTCTTCCAAGACTATATCTCTTAAACAAAAAGCTTTTTCAAAAATCTGGCTCGATCATGTACTAGGTAATAGTTTCATTAGTACGTAACCGAAATTTGAAATCAATCGGTTCATAAATAACGACGCTACGGCTGTTCGAAAATGCAAACCCCGAGCACGGGCTCTTAAACACGAATAAGCTAAGACTGTTTTCTCCGTTATCTCTCCTATCCTTGACTTATAACAAAAATAAATAATAAATAATTCTCCCATTTAAACACGTGTATCAAAATACTATTTCTGGCAAATTTGAATTTTGATTTACACATACCGAACGGGTGAATGTGACTAATTGTTTTATAACTCCTTTATATTCGCGTTTTCATGATCTATTTTTTGACATATTAAAAAAATCGGTCAACCACAGGCCGAGTAATTCCACGAAATGCATTACTTTTCTTTGAAGTTTTTAATGATTTCCGCCGCTCAACATCGTTTGTGCCAATTTCAACAGACACCATTGTATTCAGCGTTCCATTTCATTGGGGGATGTAATTCAGTGTCAAGGTAAATTCAAGTCTCGCTTGTCAGGATAAAAAATGTCTAGCGGCAGTCTAGCGCTGCCATAAAAAATTCGAGTTTCGCTTGCCAGGATAAAAATGTCTAGCCACAGCCTAGCGCTGCCATAGAAAAATCGAGACTCGCTCGCCATAGTAAGAACTAGCTTGCGCAGTTTAGTGGTACCATGGTAAATTCGAGTCTCGCTCGCCATGTTAAAAACTAGCTTGCGCCAGCCTAGCGCTACCATGAAAATTCGAGTCTCGCTCGCCATGCTAAAAACTAGCTTGCGGCTAGACTTAATCTAGCACTGCGGGTTAATTTTCTACCTGGGAAATAACTAAAAAAAGAAAAGATAAATACAATTGAAAAAACTAAATATCTAAAAAAATAACATCACTAAAACTGCCACGCTCGTCAATTACAGATTTTTTTCCTGCGAATTTGAATGAGTATTTCCTAAAATAGGATAATTTCTATTAGTGGACTCTCAACCGTTTCAACTTTACGCAATCTACTAAACGTATACCTAAATATATCGATACCGGTCGATAGTTCCAGTGTTAAATTAAATAAAACAAAGTTGCCTTGTTTCGATTGGAGCCGACCTGAGTTTAAACTGTTATCAGCTGAATTAGAACAGGTCATAGAAACTTAACCTACACATACTATACATATACTAAGCTGTCTCAAAGGACCCGAATGTGAATAAAGCCACTCTGTGCTGTGTGTGCAGTAGAACAAATTATAGCAGAACGTATGAAAAATGAACACCAGACAGAATGTTGATTTATCAACATTCAGTTTTTCAAATTTGAATGTTTCCCGCACTGATGTGCATAAGTATATAATATAATATGATAACGTATACAGGGTGGAAATGTTCTTGTGTCCGGCGCTTCAGGGGGTTACTCTGCATGCTCGGGCAAGTAGATTTTGCCTCTAACATTTTTCATTTTGGGTTTCCATTTTTTAGTTATAGTTAGTTGAAAATTCAGTAAAATAGTCGTTTGGACAGCACATTTTTACCGACCGGACGGGCATGGCAAAGTAGGTCACGGTGATGGCCGGGTCAAAACAGATCATAGTCGATAAGGCGATGTTATGCTGTCCAGACCCCTATTCTACCCAATTTTCAACTTGCTCTAACTCGAAACCGGAAACCCGAAATGAAAAATGCCAGTGACAAAATCTACTTGCCCGAACATACAGAATAACCCCCTGAAGCGCCGGACACAAGAATATTTTCACCCTGTATGATATAATATGGATTCAATTTTAATTAACCTTCGGATTACGGCAGCTCTTTTGGACACACCGTAAGAACTTCTTATTCGCATGCATCATGAATATTAAACTTTGAATTTACTGTTAAAATTGCGTCTGTCAATACTTTATATATTACTTTATTATATTATTTATTATATTGCGTTCCTATGATCAAAATGGGCGAGCGTAATCCAAAGGTTAAAAGGCAAGTGAATCCCCCTGTGCATACTATCTTATAGCACTTTTGCTTAGGTGTGGAATAAATGTATATACGTTAAAAGAGAAAAAAAGTATATTTTGGGTCACATACATTAGTCGGCTACTTGCGGCCCTTGTCCCGGACGAATACAGTATAAACTGACGCACCGCGTGTCTCCGTCGCGGAACCAGCATGATTTCGGTGTCGGCCAGAAAACTCAATTCGGCGCCGAACCAACCAACCATTGTAACAGGAACGCTGACAGTAGTCGTAAAGCTACGTCTGAGAGACTTTTTGTTTCCCGTTGTTCGTGAATGTTTTGGTATTATTTGCATACGAGGAACATGATATAACAACTTTTAGCGCCGGTAAGAGGGATATTAAAAAGCTCCAAGAAACTCTTGCTAAGAACCGGTGTAGTCTTTTCACCATGCAGGAAATACAATGAAAAACGTAATAATGACAATTAACAATGGTAACAGTAATAATTCTGCAATGTGTTTCGTTACATTTTGTGTAAACAAAATCAATTATTATTGAACAACAATAATAATTTCTAACAAACACTATAATTTTATTATTTCTAGCACACATAATTTAATTCAGTTTTTGGTTCCACGTTTCGCCAATTATTTTATATCATTTTTAATAGACAACTAATGACTATACAATTATTGCGATAGTTAATTACACAACGTAACGACTATAGCTTGCAAATGCATTTCGCACACAGAGTTTGCCCTTCTGGGCGGCGTAATGTTGCAGACACAAGAGCATTCGCTTTGCTAATTACGCATACACACACACACACACACACACACACACAGTACAACTATCTATGTAGTTGGAAATCCGTTAAGTATGACGGTGAAAAAAGCGCTTCAGTATTGCAGATGAATTTTTTACTGACTCAGCTATATCTCGACTTAAAATGCTCTATCAGGTAACGGGTGTTCAAACATTTGCCTAATTATATTCAGCGATTAATGAAAGTTACTAATAACAAATATCCATGATGTTTAGACTTAATTCGTTCGGATAAAAGACTAATATAAAAATCTAATAAAAAATCGCCGTTCATTATTAATCCCGTAATTGTTGGTTTTACCGTCACAGCGGCTCTGTTGTTGTTATTAATACTGGAATTAGATTGTGAACAATTAAAAAGATTGAAAGAAATGAATAGGGTAATATGTATAGCAGTTGTTCTGCTTTATTACAATTGCGAATTCTTATGAAAAATTGGGGTGCTTCGAATTGTATAAATTCTACAGTATCTGGCGATATCTATCGAATTCTAAATTTGGTTCTTCTATATGTTTGGTATCAATTGTGATATTTCAATGCGTAATGTAACAATACAAATTAATATTTCCATAAAAAATCGCAGTCTGGTCATCATATATTCCGTCAACTATACTAGATTAATAATAATAATTTTAAGTAAAATATTTCGATAACCCGACATTTCGGCGGACTTCGTAGTTCTACTATAGTATTGGTATTTACTACTTTGATTGTTTTCATTAACGTCAACTCCCCGAAGGGTTTGCGACGGGTATGGAATACCTCCTGTATTCACATACCGACTCGGTATGAGCTTAAATAAGGCAGGGGGGGGGGGGACACCAAATTTATTCTCATACCGGGTGGACCTACAATTTTTTTTAAGGTGGATTGCGAACCACCGCGCAGTGCCTGAACGTGCCGAAAATGACAGGTGTTGGGATCGAAACCCGGGTCCCCCGCTAATTGCGAGTCGGACACTTATCCCCCTGAGCCACTGCGCGTAACGTATTACTACTGTCTGATTATTAATTTTTACTTTTGCTTATTACAATATCTAGCATTATCATGTTTCGTTTCGTAGTAGCATTTAGTGATATTTTTTGGGGGTAAAGATTGATTTTATTATTAGTAAAATATTAGTTCCAAGAAATCAATGTGGTTATTTTAAACATTCGAAATTAATTTTACCGAAGATTGCTTTGTCTACATTTTTTCCCCTGCTTTCTGCTAAATTGTTTTCTCGCACCTGAAACCAGTAGTTTAGCCCATCTGATCTAAATTCTTAGGTCCCCTTTAAAGATAAAATTGACAACATTATATGAGAATTGTTAATTTAATAGTATACGATTAGTTGTACACTAGATTAATTGATCTACTTTAAATTTTCATTTTATTACATCCTTAAATTACCCGATTTTCCAAGATAAAGTTGATTGTAAAACGAATGGCAGTCTAGAACGATAATATTAATAATAGTAATTGTACATATTATAAATTACACTGGCAGTCTCAATAACAAATCAAATAAAGTGCTAACTCTAAATTCAATAATAAACTCGGTGTTAGTATAAAATAATACCAAATATTGCGAGTTATTGATGGAACTCCCATTCTAAAACAGTGCACATTAATTCGTACATACATTTCGTATTTTAATTCCTTTCATTTGGTGTCAAATAATTGTACGAAAATAACCATCGTGTATTTTTCTTAGAAAATTATTTCGGAATTTATATTACACAGAATCAGAGTCAACCAGTACGAATTTCTTAAATGAATTCTTATTACTGCATTCAACTTATTCTGATTTTTCACTTGTTAACAAGCGCCGCCTTCAACATCAGCAGCTGTTGTTCAGAGAAAGGCAGGTGTACCTGCGTTCGTTTACCTGAGGCACACAAGGTTTATATCTAGACATTCCAGACCCTCGACAGGTTATATTCCCGTAGGGATTACGCGGTAATGCACTGCCCTTGCAGGGTCTGGTCACAAAACCGATGACCCAGCCAAAGATTAGGTTAGACTTGAAATATTAGATTTGAAGATATTCCTTTTACGTGAAAATATGTACCCCGGGCGCAATCGATTCTGTTAGTTTCTCCGCTCTGTTTACATGGGCATTTGTAACAGAATCGTTTGAGCAGGCTGTACAAAATTTCCGTCGAACAGAGAATAGTGTAATTTTATAGAAATGCAAGAATTTGTATGTAATGTCAAATTCCACTATTTATTAGACGGGTATGTTTTTTATATTATCGACATTATACATTACATATGTATATGTAATGATATAAGTATTAAATCTAAGAAAGAGTTGAAAGTTCTTCGGACACAATTGAAATGAATAAATAAGTTATAATTTAGATCGAGTTTATAAAATAACTGCAACTAAAAAAACTACTCGATCTAAATTATCAATGTGAATTGTTAATTGTGAATTATTTATTCATTTCAATTGTGTCTGAATAACTCCCAACTCTATCTAGATTATATTCATTAGATGACAATTATATTCTATGTATAATGTGTAATGTCTATCATACATATGTATAAAATACTTACGCGTCTAATAAAACGCGGGATTCAACAGTAATGATCTAACGGCAAGTGTATTTGATATGTTATTATACAATAGAATGTAAAAATACAAATGAATAAAAAGTTAAATATCATCAATGAAAGGAGTCCCTAATACCTGTATCTGGAGGATGGTGTCAGCTCTGTTACGCAATGGAACGTCAGCGACGTTCTGTTAACGTTTTTATAAACGCGCAAAGTCTAAATAGCTATAGGAAGCATAAATTTAACAGGCAGATGATGTCGAGTCCCAGAAGTGCAAGAACATTTTTCAATACAGTTACGTAATTGAAAGAATGAATTTATTCCAGCTAGACTTGGCCTGGCGAGTGTATACGAAGTATACACGAGTATACGAAGAATACACAGCTTTAAATTATGCAATATTGTGCCAAAATATGTTGGAAATTTGTGAACAACAATTAATATCAGGTGAATGCATTTTGTTTTAACCAGTTCACTACAGCCACCGCCAACTGAATAAGCGGTTTCAAGATCGCTTTTCTTCTTATTTCTCCCGTATTACCATTTTTGGCATAATATTTCGTACCAACTCGTCGAAGTTCTATTATTGTTGATACCAAATCATACAAGTTGGATAAGTTGGTACCAAATCATATAAGTGGGATAAGTTCCTATTTCTTTTCCTATTGAGTTGGCGGCGACTATGGTAACAACTGGGCGACTCGATTTAAAGATTAATGAGTCATGACTTGCTAATTAAGAACAACGTTTCAAATGACTATATCTATATAAACTATACCATTATAAAGAAATCCACACTCTTTAAATTATATTTATACGTGAATTTCGGATACATATATTTTTCCATAACATTATACCATTGAACTGCATAACTATTATCCCAATTATCATGAACTTAGTAACAGTATTAGTAAGTAATCATAATCCTCCTATTCATATTTCGCCACTGTACATCGCAAATGTTGGAAAACGCACGAAAGAAAAGACAGTACCGGTTTTGCGTACAGGAAATCCTCGCGTGCCGAAATTGTTTGGCAGACAACAATATTGATTCAGTAGATAATTCAACTCACTGACAATGAGCGCATTCATAATCCCGAAACGCTATTGTTTTGCTATTTCCGTTTTGCGAAGTTAATTTCTATGTGAAGGTTACATAATAAAATATACTGTACAAACAATATATAACCTTAGTCCTTGAGAATGAAAATCAAGTAATAATCTTGATAATGTTAAATCAATAATGCTAAATAGCCCGCTGTTTGTTGGGCCAAAGTTAAAAATAAAGTAAAGTGAACAAATTGTATTAAATAAATCTATGCTTTTAAGGGTCGCTGGCGACAAAAAGATTGATGGTTTAGCGTCACCCTGAATTTCTCGGCTGCCGATATTGAGTCTGGATTGGATGGGGGTGCCTGCGATCAATCGGCATATTAATTGTCGGCGGCGAAGAATGTATCGTCAGCGCTGCTGATTAAGAGCGCAGGAACGTGCTGCCCGGACTGTGAAACAACAATCCCCGAAAACCTGCTGACTTCGCATTCTGATTCTCCGATTGTGCAATCGCCGATAAGGCACGCCACACACCACCGACACATTCGGGCCGTCGCGTCGCGTCGATTTCCCGTTTGCGTCAATCGTCGAGGTGACATTCACTTTAATAATAGTAATATTGACAAGGAGAATGTCAGCCGTAGCAACAAAGATAAACAAACCTGGAATCGTCAAAGTCTTGCTCACATTTACTGCTTTTTAAATGCAACTAATTGGTTTGATTAGCACTTATTCATTCTGAAACGATACCAAGCCGGCCAGAATTACGGGTTTTGGATGCTTTCCCTTGAAATTATTTGTAACATCGTGCTGCTGTGTTTGCAGAGTTTTATGACGATTTTAAACCTTTTTACGACCTTTATTTGAATCGACGTTAAAGGTCATTTTTGACAATTAATATTCGGTTTTAGGAGAACTTTCAGAATAAACATTACTCTTTAATTTTGTAATTTAATTGAATTTAACTCACTTTTTCATACTCTGAATATTTGATAATAAAATGCCTTTTGCAAACATTCGTTTTTTAGTCTACCCGCATGAATGAGGTTTTCATAAGTTTTTAACAAGATTTCTGACCCGTTTGACTCAAGCATGTCTACATTTTGCCGCGTCGTACTTTGACTGTTTGCAATTTTGCTCCGTTTTTCTCCATTATAAGTAGCCACTTTGGCTCACGAAAAACCATCTCAATTCGAATAATTCAAAATTGGAAATTTCTTTTTTTAAATTTAAGGACTGAAAATGACGCGATTAAATTAGCAATGGACATACAAATTTATGAACTTAAAGCTATTAAATTATCGAAGTAATTCACAAAATCCGGTAACTCAAAGTTATTGAGTTAAATTGTATTAATTTAAACGAATCGAATTCGAGACTAAACATGGACATACTTTTATAATTCAAAACTATCGAATTAAATTGTCTGTTTTGGAGAGAGAAACAGAATAATTTAAGATTTCCTTTGAATGGCCAGGAAATACTAATAAAATATTTTGAGGGTTCAATGGATTCTACGATGATGCAACGATCAATCTACACTGACCCAGTCTAGTCTTTTCACGTAGCGAGGAAACGTTCCCCTCCAAAGGACCAAAGGGACCGGTCTCTCTCGTTCGACTTTAGCGATGCCCTTTCAAAGATGCCTTCGCATAGACACGTTACATTCCCCCTCCCTTCACCTTTCTCATCTTGGACTCTCTCTCTTTCTCTTCCTCTTTCCCGCACAAAGACACATAGCCGTGCGGTAGGAGAGTGGAATGAACGAAATGGTCTGCTAACATTCCGTCCAAACGCTGGCGCGCCTCTTTTATCAATGGATCCAAGCAGCTCGGCAGCCAACGAACTTTTACACGGCACTCTTGACCGTTCAGACGCTGCCTTGACTTTTAGGGCTCGTCCACACTGTTCGAGTTACCTGCATTCAGAATTGGGGATACTCGGTTTTTACATTAAAACAATTTTTATAATGAGACACTTGAGTGGTCAGACGTTTCCCTGAGTCTTAAAGTTCGTTCGCACTATTCGAGCCACTTCCATTGAACTTTACACGATACGAGTAAATTACTTGCAGCGATTGTTTTTCTTATAACAAACATCACACATACCAAGAAAGTACTGTGAAAATGCATACACACAACTACAATTCTGCTCGCTGCAAGTAGTTTACACCAGTTAATCGAAATCAATTAATGATAAATGCTCTGCTTTGAGTGACTGAAAGCTCCTTGGTAAAGATATTTCAATTTCAATTAACCGAGTGTAACTCAAACGGTGTGAACGAAATTTTAATCCATCCATTTTCCTCTGCGCGTCTTCGCCGGCAACGTGGCGGTCACATTGAGACATTATTGTTGTTTTCTTTTTCTATTATTGTCAATATCTTGAAGTATCGAACATCTAACATTTCGTTTTACTGTTAAAATTAATTTTGTCATATTATTAGAAATAATCAGACAGCATTCCTACTGTCCGATTATTGACATTCACTTGTTTATGTCGTCTTACAATTAGCCATTGCTTATCTTTTCTATTACTATTAATGTCACTGTTAAATCGTATCCACATTATTCAAGTCACGTAAATGCAATCAATTTCCAAGCACTCAAACAATGTGAATCAATAATTGACTTGCGGGCGAGATTTTACGACTGCTTTTACTTCCGCTATAAGTATTGGTCGTGTATTATTATTGTTAGTGTGATTGCACCGTCACCACTATTATTAATACCGGTACCAGCACTGCCACTACCATTGTGCCACGTTCACATTTACTTGACTCGAAATGTCTTTTCTGGTCGCCGTTACGTCGAGTCATTTTAATTCAACGTGTGTACGAGGGTTTGCGGCTACTTTTACTTCCGTTATCATTTTCTTGATGCATAAGTACCGTCGATTACATTTCCGTCGGAATTTTTCTTGGCGTGAAACGAAAGCACAATTTGTTTTGGTGTACACGGTGATTCATTTGCCATTGAATCACTTCTGTGTGGTGGATGCTGCTATATATTGAATAAATATAAAACATATAATACTTTTCATTATACAGGGTGTGCCAAAAGTCTGGAAACGCTTGAATATCTCATTAGCAAAGAATTTCTGAAGAAAAGGGTTCAGGCAAAAGTTGCACTGTTTTGAAGAAGTTAAAGGACTGGTATACTCACGTGATCTAGGGTCAAAGGGTCACGACCCTGTCAAGTTCATGGTACTGTTTTTAAATGAGACACCCCATTTTTTATAATGGAATGTTAAAGCTGACGTCATGGCGTTTTCAAAACACTGGTTAAAAAACTGTTTACGATGAGAAATCGTTAACTTATGAGCTTTCGCACCTACAGTGCCGCCGGTATTAGCGTTATCCAGGGTGTACCACGTGGAGGTTGCATGGTCGGATTTAACACCCCTGTGTGCACGTGCGTGTTGGCGCGTATCGATGTGCAACCTCCGCATCCGTATCGTCCATGCAACCTCCACGCGGTACACCCGGAATAACGCTAATGCTGGCGACACTGCAGGTTCGAAAGCTCATAAGTTAACGATTTCTCATCGTAAAAAGGTTTTTAACCAGTGTTTTGAAAACGTCATGACGCCAGCTTTAACATTCCATTATAAAAAATGGGGTGCCTCATTTAAAAACAGTATCATGAACTTGATAGGGTCGTGACCCTTTGACCCTAGGTCACGTGAGTATACCAGTCCATAAGCTTCTTCAAAACAGTGCAACTTTTGTCTGAAACCTTTTCTTCAGAAATTCTTTGCTAAAGAGATGTTCAAGCGTTTCCAGACTTTTGGCACAACCTGTATATAATATTATATTCCATGTATAATGTATATACATATAATATATGTTATATACAAAATAATCGCTTCAGCACGCTCTTCCCCTTTCGGAATAAGTTGTGGCAAAGGAAGATACCGTTGGAGCTTATTGTTAGTGAAATATTTACAGGTTACATAATTCACAAAATGCAGTGTATTACTTTATTGATTATACATGTGACGCAGCAAGTGTAATATGACAGTAATGATTCAAATGTAAATAAATCACCCTGTGCGTATAAGTAGAACATTAAACTATAAATACTCCACATAACAGAACGAATACAGTGTGACGGAAGGTCAGTGCCGAAAAATCGGTCGGAATAAGGATACATAAATAAATACAATAGGAAAAAATAATTAAGTTTAAATTAATTAATTGTGTGGAATGGTAATAGTAATGGCAAATAAAGTAATGATAACAAAACAAAAACCAGATATTTAACACAGGTAAAAGTCGCCATAAGATGTCGTTCACACGTTGATTTCGATTTAATTGAATTCAAGGTAAACCTGACAGTACATTCCGAATCAAGAATGTGACAGGTTCGCATTGCTCGAGTGTTCTCGAGTTGCTGGACTTCCGATGACTCTACTAATGCGAATGGTATTTTACAATAACACTAACAGTAAAACAAAGATTTAAGTAACCGACAAAATAATGCTGTTTGAAGCAACAACAACAAATTTGAGCTAATCCGCTGATGGTGATACTCTAAATGCCACGAATTAATAACAAATACAAAAGCAGTCGCAGTCACTCAACAATACAACGGTCACCAACAATATAATACAAAACACAGTACAACAAAAACGTTGGTGGCCGGTGATATAAGACGTCGAAGCTAATAAATAAATAAACAGTGATAGTAAATTATTATAGTTGTCAACAATCGTGTCAACAGTGTTCTAAACTAGAAAACGATTACACATTTGCAAATTATCAAATTCCAAAGCAGGCCATAAAGTTATTTGAATTCAAGTATATGACACGAATAATATGAACGAAACTTAGCAATGTTATTCACAGTGAAAATTAAGAATTTAATTAACTTAACGCGTTAACCAAATAATTTCGGTCTTTGTGTAACTATCAGCATTATGAGTATCATTGTCCTTATCCCTTCTACCACTAGTTTATTATTAACACTATGATTGTTTTATTAACGTCGACTCCCTTCAGGGTTCGGCGTTGGGTATAGAATACCTCCTGTATTCCCAAGCCGACCCGGTATGAGCGTCGGGACACCAAATTTATGCTCATACCGCTGGTCCTACAATTTTTAGGGTGGTTTCCGAACCCTGCGCTATGCGTGAACGTGCTGAAAAATCCGCGATGACAGGGGGGTCGGCGGGATCGAACCATGGTAATTGCGAGTCGGACACTTATCCCCACTGCGCGGGTAGTTAATTATTAATACTAGGTTTTTCGTTACGTTATGAGATAAGATAATGCGATACAGCACCATTGAATGTCTTACGTTATTGTATAATAGTATTGTACTGTCCGCTATAATTAGCTTCTCTGATTGTGTGTAAGAGATTATTATATTCTCTTAATAATAAATGTGATGATTAAGTACTTGCTTGCAACATTATTCCCTGTATCTGAATGTTCGTCCAAAGTGGATAATAGTCATTGTTTTAATTCTTCCCTAAACACTAAGTGTTTTACATCTTATCTATTCGCTAGTGATTACTCGAGATGTAAAACCACGACCAAATTGGCTCTTGGAAATGTAAATATTTCATTATATTTTGGTATTTCGATCGTACGATTTTGCATTTCTGAGCTCAATTGATTCTAACCTGTACCTGCTAAGCAGGGAATCCTCGAGTTACACAGATTCGTAGATTCATAACACTAAGTTGGCCAATATTTGGTATCAACTTATCCAACTTCTATGATTTGGTAACAGAAAGAATAGAAATTGGACGAGGTGGTACCAATACTATGCCGAAAATTATAACATAGGAGGAATAAGAAAACCAACCTTGAAATCACCTATTGAGTTAGCGATGACTATAATAAAATGTCGAATCTGATGTTCTGGAACACAGTGTTTTTGTAAACGGTACCCACTGTAACTTTTACAATAATATACCGAAGGGGGGGAAAATTGAGGGAATCTTTTCAATACTATTATCTAATTAACGTCGAAAGCTTTTTTTTATAAACATTAAAAATAATAGCACCTGTTACAATGAAATTCCACTCGATGACTTTAAATAACAATATCATCATCATTAAATCAGATTTTTCAAAATCGTTGCCCAATCAATTAGGCTGGTACGTTTATTTAATACCATGATGTGTTTAATTCCTTTAAGATAAACAATAACCTAGTTATAATGACTAGAGCAAACTGTGTGTTGGAAGAACTACCACATATGTATTTCAATGAGACTTATGTAGTATATTTCCCAAACTACGTATTATAGCGAACAATCAATAAGTATTGGATAATCCAATTGGTTGAACTTAACAAAATTCCAAATAAAATCTGGAAATTTCATTTATAAAGAACCTGGCACGCTAAATATAACGTTTTTCGATCAAATAAATTCAATTGTATGAACGTTTCCAATTTTCTAAAACATTCATCTTTGTATGTAGCATTTTAGTTAGATATAGTATTTCTTCGCGTCAGACTGCGACCAGGGTACTCGGTAGAGTTATATTTCTTTCTTGGGATTTGAATGCGCTTGAATAAATAAGTCAAATATAACGGATATTTTCAATGTGCAGGTGTGTGTTGCCCCTTAAGATGGTGGGTAAGGGAAATCACTTTTCATAAGAATTTCTTTAAATTCGCACAAGATAATCTTTACAGAGACTTGTAACATACTGGTCAAATTTGATTAAACTTGACCACAACATTTTTTCATCATATTTCTTGCTATTATGTTGAATTTTTCTAAGTCCATTGTCGGTGAAGCGGTACAGTCAAGTTCCAATAGAATTTGATCAGTAGTTGTAGAAGCGTGTACAGATTAATATGTGGAAGTTTGAAGAAAATCTTATGAAAAATGGATTTATTTACCAACTATGTACCTTAATAAAGTTGAAGCGTTAAAATTGAATTGACAGGCAGGTTGAGCGCCACTGGCGGAGGAGGACAGAGGTGTACTCTGCTCGGGCAGGCAGACGTGGTAGGCACCGGCTGGCGCGCGGGTGCGCGGGGCCGTGTGGGTGCGCGGTTGGCGGTGGTGGTGGTGTATAGCGCTCGGTACCAGCCGGCGCCCTGGTACGACGCCTGGCGAGCCGCTCTCCTTCCTTTGCCTGTGGCCTGCCCGCCTGCCTGCTCGTCTGTCTTTACCTGCGCACCGAGCCTTATATCGTTTGCCGTATCCTCACCTGCCTATGACATTCCCTTTATTATTTACCTTTTCTGTCGCTAAAATGCGATGATTGTTCGCAATCCTCTGATTGTTTTTTCAATAACAGTAGAACCGAGCTTAATCCAATTCGAATAATCTGTTGGTATGTTGTTTTTGTGACTCTTATTGTTGGGCTTGAGTGCAGTTAAATAGTGGATTTACCAATCTCGTCCAAGCGACAGGTTTGGAATTGATTTTCTTAAATTATTAACATGGTGTAGTTGTAGGAATGTACGATGACTTTTAATCAAGGAGAATAACTGACTAGTAATTTTCTTTCGAAACTCGTCGGTGGTTTTAGTGTTAATAAAGCTATGGAAATGAAATAACAGAGTGGTCGTATACTAACACATACATTCGAACAACCAGCGAGTCTCTACTGCGATATTTATTAGTATTTATTTGACTTCAACTATGATGTATGCAAATTATTTAGAGTTGCGCACAACAGTGTAGTTGCTGTAGGAATCTGTGCATCACTGTTGGTTATTCAATTTAGTGCATTACTGTTATGTTAATATTATCACGATTTCCGAATTTTATACAATCCAAACATTCTCTTATATTGTTTCTATATTTATTCTTGTTAGATTTCATGTGTTTTAGCACAAACTAGAAAAATGATAGTAGAAAATTTGTATTCGTCATTGGCATGAACGAGGATCTATGGTACAATTTATTGTATTATTTATTGTATCCGAATAACTAGTATACTAACATAATAGTATGTCATTTCTACTAAGTGGTATGACGATGTCCAGCTGTTTACAGCTGAATAGTTACTGGAGTAAAATGTCTGTAACGACTGTTAACACTGAAACCACCAAGCCTGTTAAACTGATGAGTTTTAGATCGCTTTCTTTAAGAGCCATTTCTAGTTCGGGCAGATTTTGTCGGCGAGAGAGACAGCAAAGTTCGGAGTGAGACAACGAGCTGTCGATGGGCGGAGCCTCCAGGAGCAAATATAACGAAGTAGGAAGAAAATCACAGGCCGTTTTCGTGCATTTTTCCTACTCTGAGTTTGACCGTCGCTTGCCAGTTATACCTGAGTCCAGTGACAATAGCGCTCGAAGGTTTATGACGGTACGCGCCTCGGCCCTCCGTAGCTCGGTCAGGCGACTGTGAAGCCGAGAGCTGTTGGGGACTTTTCGCTAGTCGACAGGCTCGTCGGGCTGATGAGCCTGCTATGCCCCGCGCTTGAAATTTAGTAAAAGGGAAGCACGAGAAAGTACAGTAGACCCCAATGGTGTTGTGAGTAAGGTGTCAAACTGGGAATTCTAGAATACTGGGTTCGATTCCCCGCGGTGCACTGCAATTTTTACACAGTACATATTCTGAATAATAGAATCAAATTTGAATATAAATATTTTTATTCATGAAAATTGCAAATTCTATCAATGAAAATTGTAATATTTTTTTTTATTTCTTTGTAGTGATTATATAGGTCATAGTATTTTTCTACGACGATAATACTGTCGTCCCGTCAATTGTTGTTATGTCAGTCCTGAGTACTAGTTTCGTGCTGTCAATTATTATTATGTCGTTGTACTAATAGTCCTTAGTATAAATTATAATACTTTATTGCTCACTACAATAAGTACATACCTTCTTGGGGACAAGTCAAAGGGAAGAAATAACATTTATTACATTATTCCGTTGGAGCGAAGACGGGCTTTGCCGTTCAAATAGTCAATATTCACTGTATGTAATCGACATATAAGAAGGTCAGATTGGACAGTAAGAGCAGGTATCGCGCGAGTTGCTAATGATGAGCTGCGATGTTTGTCTCGATGATTGTCTGGCCGAACCGCGGCGGGATCTCATTTGGTAAAAATTGGGAAACGCGTGGCTCTGCGGCTCCGAGTGAAAAGCTATTGTGCTTACGTAGTGCTGCCCGAGGCAATATACAGAAGGGACAAATGGAAACATCAGTTACGGGATGCAGTCAAGAAACCCTTATTCTAAAGGATAGGTATACGTTTGCCTCTCTTTCTAGAGTCACGTGGCATTTCGAGGCTCCGCCTCCCTTCCCTACTTGGAAGTCAGCCGCTAGAGGCATCATCATCAGTTGTGCTAAATTTTAGATTTTCGACCAGCGATTGCGTCGTTATTTATGAACCAATCGATCTGAAATTTTAACCACGTACTAATTAAACTGCTCCGGAGGGAACGGTGGAATAATATCATTTTTGCTCAAGACTGTATCTTTTAAACAAAAAGCTTTTTCAAAAATCTGGCTCGTGCATGCCCTCAGCAATAGTTCCATTAGTACATAGTTCAAATTTGAAATCGATTGGTCCATAAATAACGACGCAATCGCTGGTCGAAAATTCAGAGCCTTAGAAATGGCTCTTAAGTTTATTAACATTACGCTGGTATATAGTTCTGAGCATTTGTGACTCTTCATCAAACGGAACCGTTATATTATTCTAGTTACTTCGAACGGTTTCCGTTTTTCATTAACTGTTAACTTATTACAACTAACAACTATGTATTGTGAAATATTCTCGTGATTATGCTAATTTAAATTACAAGCACTGCTGATTTAAAATGTTATAGTTCGCATACATGTATGTAAGTAACATACTTGGCAAAATTTGACTAACATTCTTTTTTGTTTTTAAATTTGATATCTATTTGTGCATAACATTGTATAGTTCAACTCTATCAATTTTACGTATATTATATTCAGCACCGCACTAATATTAATACCCGAATGAGTGTTCCTTGTTTGCTAAACTATTTATTTAGTATTCGTAGATTGTTAGTTTGTATGAAACAGTCTGGTTATTGTAACTTCATAAATGAATTTTTACAAAGTCAGGACTTATCCTAATTACTTTCTCGCATAATCTGCCGTGGGCCTCCTTAAACTTATTATTATATAATGTGAATATATATATTTTTTATTTAGGATTCCATTAAATTATTGCCTTTTCCTGCAAATTTTATGATATTCGTGATTGGATGTTTCCAAATTTATGATTAAAACATGTTTATTTTCTAATATATCAAGCAACTTATACCTGATTGATATGAGGTACAAATATACCAAGATCTGTCAATAGTTACAGTGTAATTTATTGCTAATTATTTATTAGTAATTTATTACTAATTATTCAATTCGAGCTCTGATTTATACTAACTGGTATGATGATGAAAGTAATACATCTATAATTAATGTTAACAGTATAATTCGTAGTAAGTACACAGCTATTATTTCCCTGCGCCACTGTTGGTTATTCATTTGTTGTTTTACTGTTATATGAATATTTGTCTTAGCCTCAATAGAGATATGTATTCCGTTTCATATGCACTGAGAACTAACGTGCGCACCGAGTATGATACCGTTGCCGTATTCTTTTCTACTTATATATCCCATTCTATGTATTATTTACTCTATTACTGTTACCTATTTCTTATTCTGCTAGCTATTCAGTTGTTAAATTACCATTTATTCTCTGCATTCCGTTTTTGTATTAACTCTGAACAAATCTTGAACCGTAGTGTTTTCGTAGTAGTTACCGTTTACGAAAACACTGTGTTCGAGAGGAACAAGTGCTTGGATGCTTTACTTTCGTTACTTCTTAAAAATGTCAAAATATAGCCA
Organism: Crossocerus cetratus; assembly: GCA_963675795.1. Taxonomy (NCBI): domain Eukaryota; kingdom Metazoa; phylum Arthropoda; class Insecta; order Hymenoptera; family Crabronidae; genus Crossocerus; species Crossocerus cetratus. The sequence continues at coordinate 10,458,996 of OY776665.1, read as the reverse complement.
TCTATCTGCTGACACACGATTTCATAAAAATTTATCTGAGATTTTTGACTGTAAATACGAAGGGAAAGACTTTGTAGATTGTAAAACTCGAAAGAAAAGTTGACTATTATGATTTTCCTTTTATTTCCTTTTATACCTTATTAGTATTAACAAAAAAAACCTTAATAGTCAGAGGTTACACGTGTCATTGCCAAAGGAACTCATTCGATTAGGAATATGTTAGGGAAAATAAAATGAAATTTATTTCGTCATTGCTTTCATGCCATTTCCCTTGAAGTTATCAATGCGCGCAGAAGTTCATACCTCGAGAAAACTAATGGAGAAATGGGGTTATGTTGTGATTGCTGTTTGGCGCCCATGCAACAGGAATCAAGCAGTACTGATGATGCGTAATAATACATAACACACGTAGCAGTCGGCTACCAATCCATTATCCTCCATTTTTCCATACCTTATAAGTAACAGGCCATGGAAATATAGAGTGCAAATATTCATTTGGGAACGTAAAATTATGCAATCGTGTACTTGAAAATCTATCGTTAACATTGTTAAGGTATGTATATATAAACATCGATACCGTCAAGCATGCAAACAAATTACTGCTCCAGTATAGATATGCAGTGATTATTTAGGACACATGTAAATACAAGTTTTGATCAGCGTTTCTTTTTTTAATAGATTACTTTTAATAAAATATAGCAATTGTTATATTACCCTATTAGTTTTCTTTCAACCGTAAATTCTTTATATAACTTGTTAGATGTCATTGCAAGCTTGTTTAAAAAAAGAAACCCTACGGTTTCGGGTTTCAAACCAGAAAATGAAAAGAAACATTTTCGTCATATTTTGGACAAGGAAGGGCGTTTGGCAAGAAATATAACAATACTCCTGAATGTTCTGGTATTATCGACACTACTATTATATCTATAGATCCAGAATTTTAGCCAGCGGTTATTCATGTAAAACCGAGTAGAAAATGCCAATGGCAATTTGCAAGAATCGGTAATTTGTTAGCGACAGCTGTTTGAACTTAATCGCTGTCCCGCTTTAAACACGGTACACTTATCCTGAATCGTCATGTACAATATTGGAGAAACCCACAGAAAAATTTACCAAAAATATAAACGGATATCATTCAAAAGCCAAGTCAATCATCAAAATTAACAGAAAAAAATAAGTCAAATTCCAAAACAATCAAAATTAAATAAAATAGAATAGAGTCTACAAAAACTTGGCAAACTGGCCATGCGATATTGCATTTGGTCCAATCCAGAAATGGGAAGGACGATAGAGGGGTGTTTTGTCTCGGTCTTAATTACATCACGTTTCCACGTAGCCAGTTTGCCAAGTTTTTGAAGACTTTATTTTATTTTATTTAAGTTTGATTGTTTTGGAATTTGACTTATTTTTTTCTGTTAATTTTGATGATTGACTTGGATTTTGAATGATATCCGTTTATATTTTTTTAGCAAATGTTTCTGTGGGATTTAATACAGATAGACAAAACTACTTGCCGCATTTTTTAACATATTAATGTCGTTTTTTTTAGGGGGGGAGGGGCGGGGAATTCGTTTTTTGGTGGGGAGTTTTAATGTATCCTGACTGTCCAGTGTGTAACTCAAACGGTGCGCTACCTTTAATTCTGCAGTTTTCTAATAAGTGAATACAGATTATCAATAATGAGTATTTGCTCATAGAAAACATTAGCACTGCTTGAGTTACGCACTTGGCAGTCAAGATACACCAACAAAGTTAGAGTGCGTATGTGGGTATATAGATCTTATCTAATATAATTTATCATATAACTTGTCAAGTGCTAAGTGGAATGATGTACAATTAACAAGCGACATACTCATGCACAGTCTAATTTATTTAATTTATTTAGGTGCATCTTGACTGTCAAGTTCGTAGCTCAAAAAACAGTTCAGCTAAACAGCTAAAATGACATAAGCAAGCAATACTTACTAATCATATGACATTTGAGGATATATCAGTATACCTATTTTACCTATTCATCAAATTGCAACACATTAGAGTGTGCGCTCCCTATGCTACGCACTCGGCAGTCATCATCAAGATATACTCAAATGAAATGTAATTGGTGATCATTGCTTGCTGATTTTATATCTGCTTAGTTGAAACATTTCTTGAGCTACCGACTTGACAATCAAGATACACCTAAATGAATTAAATAAATTAGACTGCGTATGAGTATATCGCTCGATTCATTGTAAATCATGCAACTTAATACTTGGCAAGACATATTAGATAAGCTGTATATAATATCAGATAAGCTATATATATCTGTAGTTTAATTTGAGTGTATCCAGCTTGTCAAGTGGTAATCATTGCTCACTAGCTGACTAGCTATTTTAGCTGATTTAGCTGAAGCGTTCCTTGCACTACGTAAAATGATGTAAGTAAGCAATGATCACCAATCATATATAGTTTTGGGTTATACTAGGATTGGTAATCAGTACTTGCTAGCACTTGGCAGTCAAGATACACCAAGAAAGTTAGAGTGCGTATCAGGATATATATAAGTTATCTAATCTAACTTGTCAAGTGCTAAGTCGATTTTAACCAAGCGATGTACTCATACACAGTCTAGTTTATTTCATTTATTTAAGTGCATCTTGACTGTGAAGTACGCAGCTCAAGGAACGCTGGAACTAATGAACTAAAAAGCTGTAAACAAGCATCGATTACCAATCATATGTCATTTGGGGTTACTAGCTATACTGGTAATCAGTACTTGCTTATAGTTTTGGGTTACTAGCTATTGTTAGTACTTGCTTATAGAACATTTTAATTAAAGGTGGCGCATTCCTTGAGTTACTCACTTGACAGTCAGGATACACACTGTGAGATGTGTAACTCAAACAGTGCGCTACCTTTAATGCTGCAATTTCATAGAAGTAGGTAACCCCAAATGACATATGATTGGTAATCAATGCTTGTTTATAGCTTTTTAGTTCTTTATTTCAAGCGTTCCTTGAGCTCCGAACTTGACAGTCAAGATGCACTTAAATAACTGAAATAAACTAAACTGTGTATGAGTATGTCGCTTGATTAATTGTAAATTAGACTGCGTAAGAGTATGTTGCTTGGTGAATTGTAAAACTTAGCACTTGACAACGTATATTATAAAGCTGTACCTTCATACGAAGTTTAATTTTTTGAGTGTATCCAGACTGTCAAGTGCGAAACTGAAGGAGCGCACAACCGTTAATAATGCTGAAGTTTTCTATAAGCAAGTACTGATTCATTCATATGCTACACATTTGACAACAATAGAGCGGTTTGTGAAATCACAGGATCACTGGGACAAGGGCAAATACAACATGGTTTTTTAAATCATGGAATTGTTAACTGAAAAGATAAAATCGGACTGTATCCCATCACATAACCATGATCGTTGACACCCGTAACCAGCGACCAGCCATGGCATAATAACCAACCAATGTGTCGGCGTAAATGTTATCTGCACAGCACTCCGCAGCACTTCGCAGTGGCGCCCGCTCGTGTGGCAAATGTGAGGGGCACATTGTCAAGTTTGAATCTTAAGGGGCTAGACCACAGACCAGGTACGGAATAGACCGGGCAAGCTGGGCATTGAAACGGCCCAGTCCGTGGGGTCGAGAGGACCCCATACCATTTCCGGGTCACTCTCTCTGTTACCGACAATCCCCGTCTTAGTACGAAGACAGTATAGAATTCGAAAATCTACACTATCTTCGTACTTCCTATTGACCATCCAGAAGCCGATTGGTGATTGGTCAGGACTCACGATGCGCTTATTCAGAATAGCAACGTGGACGGCAGGCCCTACGCAATGTTATTTTATCGCGCACCACCGTCAATAATTTCTTAGTATTACACTAAGTTACTTAATATGGTTACAATTAGTTAACAGCGAAGCAATTGTTTACAAAATTGCTCCGAGCCAAAATATTTCGTGAAACTGTTGCAGGTAGATGAAAAGTTTAAACTGCAGAAAATTATCGTATAGGGAATAAATCTGCGTAGGCCGCTTTTTGCAGTAGTTGTTAGTGTTGCGCTATACTTATTTATTCGTGATCCATTTATCATAATTTTTCCACGATTGCGAATGACTGGACGTCAACGCCGCATTAATCATTCCTTATTAATTATCCCTGAGCCCCAACCCGGCAGATAAATGTCTAAGAAATGACCCCCTGTACTCAAGGTATCGCAGTAGTGCCGTGGTAAGGCGCATGGCCTACCACGTGGATTTTCCCAGTTCAGTTCCCCGGCGTAAGGAAAAACTTTTTTGGCTTTCGCGCCTTTTCCGTTTTCGTGCATAGAATGGCGCGGGCAGGATTAGAAATATTGTGGACAAAAAGAACTCGTTTAAGGAGTCGCATTGTTCTATAACGAACTGTAGCTTATCCTTTCTGCTTGCTGCAGCGACAGCCGCGAGGACGATGAAGGAATAGGCAATTCGGAGTCCGAGACCATAGTGTGACGCGCGTAAAGGGTGCAATAAAACGTAGACCTGCGGCATACCAGCTAGCCGTCAACATACCTGCGGGTTGTTTCAGGCGGCACAATTCGCAGAATCTATTTCCGCCGGCAGCACCAAGTCTCTAGGACTGCGCAAATGACAGGGATTTTCCCCATTCAAACTGATCCTACAATGCTGCAAAGAATCACTGTGCCTTAGACACCGATATGCATTCCTTATACGTTTCGATAATTATAAACGTATTTTATTACAAGACGTGTGTTTGCCAGAGCAGAGTACATATCATGCAATGATCCTTTTGAGCAGTACGAAATGAAAGGAGCGGGGAAAACCTTTCCGTTCGAGCGCTCGGAGTGTCTGAGTGTGGTGACTGGCGGAGAATATTCTGCGAATTGGATATATCGAAAGCTTGTCAGCAGGCCCTAGGATTATGTTTCATTATATCCTTGCTGGTAGTACCTTATTCTGTGAGACAAAAAGTATTGTGCATACTGCTCGGTTACGGTAGTTCCGCGTCACCGAGTTCAGAGTTGGGCTGCCTAATCCATTACCTGGCTGTTTGACTCTATGCCGCGAGTCGCACCCTCCGCGGTCTTTGCCCGCGCCGCGCCGGGCCAACTCGCCTGGCCGCATCGGGCATATATTGTCTTTAATCCTTTTTCGGGATAAGACCAGGCATGTCATAAAACAATATATCCGATCCGCTCGTCTTTGCTATTTCATCGCGCGTGATGCACAATACATCTCTCATCTCCCTCTCATCTCGCTCTCATCTCGCTCTCATGATTGAAATCAAAATTAATTTATACAAGAGCAAATTGATGGAATGCTATTCTGCAGTTTAACTTCGAACCGTCTGCGCTAATTTTTCGAAGGTATTCTATCTTCAATCCAGTCTCTCTCACGAGTAGATTCCCAGCGCTAATTATTGTCCATTAGGAAGGTATACCAAAATATTTGAACTTCTATTCTTTTTACATGGTGTCTATTGCTCTGTGACCATTTCGACCATTTCAAGTCCTCCTTTCATGCCATCACGCGGCCCGCCCCGTTAACATTACTTAAAGTAGTGGAACTGAATGAAAGAGAGGAGCGGGTTAGCATAAACTGATGGGTCCAATTTATGCTAAGCCGTCCAGCTCCATACACGCGATTTGTCTAAGTCAAAAGAGGATAAATATACTTAAATTTTGAATTCCGAAACTTTTGAGAGTTGCAAGACAAGTTTACAGTATGTCTAGAGGACATTTCAGAGTATCTTTCTACGAAAAGTCAGAGGAATAAATATTGTAGTTGAAGAATTCAGTCTGAATTAATTATTGTTTAAACAACTTTTGCATTGTTAGCTATCGCTGTGAAATTTTGCAGTTGGAGATAATTGCAGTTGAAGAATTCAGTCTGAATTAATTATTGTTCAAACAACTTTTGCATTGTTAATTAACTATCGCTGTCAAATCTTGCAGTTCAAGAATTCAATCTGCATTGATTATTGTTTAAACAACTTTTGCATTGTTAACGTATTTCTTTTATGAAAATTAGATACTTTATGAACATTATGCCGTTTTCAGTTTATTGCAATGTCTTCTAGTTGTGGCGCTGGAGTTTTTGAAAGAACGACCGATTTAGAGAAATTCTGTTTATGACTTAGCATGGACTGGCTCGTAGAGAATTCAACCGGCACCAGTCATAGAAGTGTTTACGCCGCCTTCCTCGACTTCGAAGCGGAACATCCATTGAACGATTTGACAACACTGGTCTAAGCAAAACGATTTGGCAACCATGCCCGGCCACTACGTTTCTCTCTCTTTCTTCCTTCTCTCTCATCGCTTCGGGTACTGACTTTCACCGCTCTGTAGACGTAGAGTGCGCCACAAAAACCCCCAATTTTGGCCGAAATGCTACACCAGCGCCGTGGGCCACTCGATCCCATATATTGCCCGGTCTATTCCGTACCTGGTCTGTGGCTAGACTCCGAAATGACGTCACGAGATCTGGCCCCTCACTGTATTACCAACAGTTTTTAAAGGTCGAGATGGAGCTGCACTCAAAGTCTATCGCGCGACCCAGCGGCCAGCTTGGGTTCATTTGTTTTGGCTCCCTTGATTGCGTCACCCGCTTATCGCTCCTGCGATCTCGAGCTGCGGGCTGCTCCCGAGTCCCGATGTTCCGGCCAAGGCTCGAGCCCTAGCCGCACACATACTTCGCACGCACACACATGTATCAAGCCGCGCGGTACTGTTTCGCTCGAATACCCGGTAGAATGAGACTGTCTCACTCAGATGACTGTAGAGCCTATATTACATTCTGTATCTTATCAGTCCGTATAATATAAAATGGCCTTACTATAAATATTTGTTTGTTCGAAATATTACTAAAAGCACATAGAAGAATCACAATTCTTTTACTGTAATAGAGAAGTATTATATTAGTCGTGCAAGTAGTGCTATGGGTAAAGTGATGGATTTGCACTTGAAAAGAACAAGTTCGATTCCGTCTCGTTCATGTATTTTATACTTTTTTTCTTTACATTTTTATAAATTCAATTCAATTCAATGCATTGCTATACATTTGGCAATATAAATAATTTTTTCCAATTATTTCTTACATAGGCTTATTAGGAATCGGAATGAGACAGTCTACTTCATTTCACTGATGAATGACAGACATGATATATGATATTTTCGGGCATCATTGTTTATGGGAATATAGATAGGACTGTTTCAAACTTTGAAAGTGTGCTTCGCTCACTGTTTGTGAGTTTCAAAAAACTGATGATAACAAAATCAAAATCTTGGTAAGCATAGCCTATTCAATTTTAGTCAGCACACATTTGCACAATAATTTGAGGCTTATGGATCTTACAAACTGTAAAGGTGTGGCAGGTTCTCAACCATACCTTTGAGTTGAAATATGAATTCTGCGTAACAATACTCTGAGAAGTACTATGAACAATACTTCAACAAATACGTTCTCCCCTTACGCAGTTACTAGCCTTAGTACCTGATATGTGAAATGGAAACTAGCATGATTGATAACATCAATACGTTACATAGGCTGTTGAATAACAAACAATCAACCCAGCAAAAGGCATTTTCTACCAAACACATAGATGACTCTACTTGGATCTAGTTTATACTACAGCTAATATCTCAAAAAGTAAATGTGCAAATCAAGATGTTGATTAGAGCGTCCATTCTAGAAACAACCATTTCCAAAGTATATACTGTTACGCAGCATCTTTCAAAGTTACGTTTGAGGAGACTTGCATGTTGTACCTCCCATGCGTTACCAAGATTCTGAAACATGAAATTATTCTCCAAACGACTGCACTTGCCAACTGTTTGGTAACTACAGTTTATAATATCCAAACGAACATATTTTTGCAGGCTCTTAGACATAAACTAACTCAAATTATTACAAGGGCATACAAATATTTCCATGACAAGGCATCTGGTAAATGAGTTGAAAGAGTGCTGCACTCATTTTGGTTTGAAACATTGCAATTCACCAAGTAACAATGCATTCCCATAAAACCACGAACAACCGGACCGTTCTTCTTTGCATTTATATATGTTGCAACTAAAAATCATATATCAGAATGAGTCTGCATTGCAGATTCACTCTGCATCCCGTCAGCAGGTGACTAACCTAACCCGATAGCTTGCTGTCAAATAACTATGTTTTGACAGGCTAGGGTGCAGAATAGCCCTTTCACTTACGCGCCACCTCGATCGCGCTGGCCGAACTAAAGTACTCAGCTAGACCGCTCTGCATATCAACAACGTGGCCACAGAACCTAAAAAATCATGCTTCGGGGATCCCGCTTTTACTCCCTTATATGAAATGATTTTGGGTCGGAAAAGGTCTCAATCGAAAGATGAAAGATGCGTACAGCGCGGCTGATGCGGGATTTTGTAAGATTCCGATGCTTTTTGGTCATAATAATGTGCTAAAAGTTGTACACTCAGCGCTGATTTCACAACACTTCGCACATTAATATAATTGAGCAGCGTCCTAATTTTGCAAAACCACGCATCAGCCGCGCTATACTCATCTTTCATCTTTCGATTGAGACCTTTTCCGACCCAAAATCATTTCGTATAAGGGAGTAAAAGCGGGATCCCCGAAGCATGATTTGGCCAATTTGTGCCGATAAAACAGCGCCACTACTATACCTGAGTCTAGCCCCTTAATCCGCTTCAAGATAGCTAGAATCAAAAAATTTAAAGTATATATACTTTAAATTTTTTGATTCGTCCTTGATTTCGCGACAAAATGGAAAAAATTATACGCCAATAAGATACTTTCATGGCCCTTCTGGTCAGCGCATAGGGCCCAACTGGCTAAAGATCAGCCCTTTCCTCCGGCAGAAGGGATAATCTGTCCTTTCAGTGATGTGTTTTATTGATGCATAAACGACTTTGGCACCACCCATTTCCGATAATCAACCGTATTGGCGCGTCATTTTTTGTATTTTGTCGCGGAATGAAGCGCGAGACAACATTTTGGGAAAAGCCATCTACATCGCTGCGAAATTCTTAACAAGTTGGCAATACTCGTTGAGGACATTTTTGATACACCCTGTATATGGTTAGAGCGAATTCGGCTGATCTAATGGGATTGAACAGGTTCACTATCCTGGATTTCCACCAGAGTAGATCTTCCTTGACTTTGTCTGGAAACGGGCATTAGTTTGTTAAAATCCTCGTCGTTGGCCAATAAAGATAGCAATTTCTCCCTGTCCAGCCGTTTAGTGTAGACCCACCCATATATTGTGGCAGGGCAGATAGAGCCTAGCTTGCCGATCAAGTGTGCTAGTTCCCTTACCTCGCTGCTGTTCTTTTTTAAGAAAACATTGATCAAATCTTGAATTTGGATCCTTTTGTCCAATGGTGATTCTATAGTAAATCTATCTGAATTGATCACAAACCCGAGTAATTTGCAGCTTTTTGCAGGTATTAGGTTACTTTTTTGAAAATTAATTTTGAAGCCCAATATTTCTAACAAGTCTCTTGTTTCCTTAACGTGCGTTCTTCTTATAATTCTCAAAAGAGTTTGCCATGCAACGGATATAGTCGAGGTAGATTGCTGACGAAAAACCTCTGGATCACACAACCCAAAGGGGAGACAGGTAAACTGAAACAATTGACAAGAATTTTCTACTTTCTTTGTGAACCGGAACTATAAAGTATGCATCTTCCAAATCTATTGTGGCAATAATAATATCGTGGGAAATGTAGATTCTTAGCTGCTCTAAGATCTTCCATTTTAAAATTTTTGGTATTGATGAACTTGTTAAGCTTCTTTAAATTTAGAATAAACCTGTTTGATCCGTTGGGTTTTTTAACTAAGAAAACATCTGATACAAATTGTTGCTGTTGGTCCTTACAAGGTTCAATGGCTCCCTTATCTCTTAACGAATTTATTGCTACTCTTAGATCCACAACCTGGTCCCTTAGGGTCTTTGAGGACGGTCCACTATAGTTGTCGAAGGCCTGACTGCAGTTGTATTGCCCTTATCATATAACCTATAATGAAATGTAAAACTGTCTTATCTTGCGTAAGTTTTTGCCAATTATGTATAAAAAGGCTTAGTCTGCCTGCTGGAAGACCCACTTCTATTTGCGTTTGGGGAATGTCTTCCTGGGGTCGTGGTACTTGGAGAATGGCTGTCGTTCCTGTGTCCATTCTCTGAACGGGAGCTCTCGTTTAGGACGTCCTGCCGTACCTTTATTCTGTTCCCGCAGGGCGAATGGCTTCCTCCCCCTGCGGGGCCTTCAAGTTTAAAGTGATTCTTGGTGCGGACGAGGGTTTTTTGGAAGCTGGCTGTATTTTTAAGTCTTATCCCAGCTTGTCGATGGCTTTGGCTTTTTTAAGCTTCTCCCCTAAAGCTTCGCCGTAGAGGAATCCATCTGGTGTCGTCTTCTCCAACACCGTTTGGACCTGTATAGTTAAACCAGGCGTAATGAAGGCCTTTCTAGATGTGCTTTGTTTCTGATGGACCTCGGCCAATATTTTGGCACTATCTCCCAGTGTTCTGAGAATGTTGAGCCTGTCAACGTCTTCTTCATTCGACATAGTGGTCATCACTGATCCGATGGCGGCAAGAGCTGTTCCAACAAGCTGTTGTGTCAGCACCATGTACTTCTCCCGACTTCAGTCTGTTCACTGACTGCTGCTAACACTTCGGCATTGAGTTTTGGGGCTTCCAATCTGCCCTTCTGTGAATACTTTTTCAGCAATTCGTTCTCTTCGGGCTTAGAAATGCCTGCCGTTAGCCAGAAGAAATTTCTGTTTTCAAGTAGTGGATAGGCGATAGACGAATGTTTTTTAACTTTTAAAGGATTGAAAGTTAAAAAACGTTCGTCTATCGCCTTCACCTCAGGGACAATCTTCGTTATTTAAAGATAATAGGCCGCAACCATAACTGGGAAAGAGTCTCTGAACATTTCAGAGATTTAGGGGGAGAATAAGGGAGGCAGCTGATCTCTTTGGAAGAGGCGCTTCGTACAATTATGGTTGAACTTCACTTAGGTAAGTTCAGCGCCGGGCCTGGCCAACAGTACAGCTAGTTTCATAGAAATTTTGCCCAACTCAAAAAAGTCGTTTGGACCCCACTGATCGAAATATTCAAGAACTAATTTAGGATCCCAAGTTGAATCATATTTAGGAGCTGGTGGTTTGAGCATTCCTATTCCTTTGAAAAATCTTTTAAAGAGGGGACTTTCTCCAAAAGTTGAACCGAGTAATACTGCAATAGCTGAACGGTAACAGTTTAGAGAACTATACGAGGTTCCATTGTTAAACTTTTCGGTTAGAAAGGATGGAATATATTCCACAGAACTATTAAATAAGTCGTTGTCGTTTCTTTGACAGAAATTCCACCATTTTTTAAAACCTGAATCATACTGCTTCCTTGATGATTCTGACAACGAGGCTAGGATTATTTTGAAGCTGTTTTCGGATCGATTTTGTTGTATTAAGGCTCTCTTGACAAGGTCGCTGAGACCAGGATAAGGGTTTTACGTCAAGGGTAAGGAGTTCTGCCAGAGGAACATAATAAATTAATGTCGGGATTAAAATAGATTGATTCATCAACGAGCATTGACATATAAAGCGGAAACTAAGGTTTAGCAGGCCAGTAGGGTACAATAACAGTGCCCTTTGCTTGCTCAGATGTAATTTTTTGTAGAACACGTAAAATCATAGAAAAATTAGGATAAGCGTAGAAAAAGTATTTTTTCCATAAGATTGTAAAAGCATCAACTGCAAAGGACTCTGGATCCTGTTTCTATGATATGAAGCATTTACATTTTGTGTTAGAATTTGATGCAAACAAGTCTATGTCTGGTTGACCAAAATAAGATACTATTTGTTGAAAGGCTTTTTGGAATAGAGAGTATTCGGTTTCTAGTTCATGACGTCTAGACTCAATATCGGCTACGACGTTTTGATGAGAAAATATGTATATAGGAAGCAATAATCCAAATATCTCTTACTTCACACAGTTCCCACATTTCTTTAGAGATTTGACTTAATTTAGGGAATTTAATTCCGCCTTTTTTATTTATATACACCACTGCAGTTGTATTGTCTATTAGTAATAGTACATCACAATGGTGAAGATTTTAGACAAAGCTTTAAACTGGCTATTAATTCCAATTCGTTTATGTGTTTAATCTTGTCCTCATCTCATCTCAAAAGCCATGCGTTTGTTTACCATTGCAAGAAGCTCCCCAACCGGAAAGTGATGCATCCGAAAAGATTTCTACTTTGGGGTTGAAACATTTGAAAGAGTTAATAGGAAAGTTAATTTTAAAGCTCCACCATTCTAAGTCAGTTTGAGACATGTCTCACAAGGACATAATAGATTCATAATTGTCATGAGATTGTTGTAAGGCTAGAAAAATTTGTCTCTTAACATTTTTTGTGTGAATACGTTCGTATTTAATGGTGGAGCAACAAGAACCCAAGACACCTACGAGGGTGGCAAGTTCTGCCATCTAGATAAAATACGGGCTTGAAACCTCTGGATCTAAGATGTGTAATAACAGGTTTCATAATTTATGTGAAGGTATACATAGGGGGCAGTATTTAAACCGAACGGTAGACAAGTAAACTCATACATATAAAGTATTCAGAAAGGTTAAACGTAACAATATACGATCGCGTTTGTTCATGGATACAAGGTAATATGTATCTTTTAAGTCAATGGTGGCCATAAAGCAATCCGGAGTGATTATTCATCCCACTACTTTGTCGTCTTCTAATTTGAAATGTTGTGTGTCAATGAACTTATTAAGTTTTTTGAGATCCAAGATTAAGCGATAAGAGCCATCTGGCTTTGGTCTAAGGAAAATCGGAGAAATAAACTGACATTTACTTGGTAATACTTTTTCTATTGTTCCTTTCTCTAATAACTGTGATGGAAGATTTTTGATCGTTATTTATTTTGTTATTTTGTATTGTTATTTTGTTATTTATTTTGACTGTATGACTCTATGTGCAAGGGAATCTTATACCCGTTGACCCAGCTCAAAACCATCTTGTGCGAAGTAATTTCTTTCCAATTTTCTATAAATCGGGCTAGGCGTCCAGCAGGTCGACTAACCTTGTTGGAACCTAGTTTCGCCGTCTGAAGAGATTCGACTGTTTCGCAATTGCGCGGCAGGAAGAAGGTGGTTTCCGAAACTGAGTTGATTGTTTTGGGCCGCCCGTGGATGAATTTTGATGGTGTTTGTAGGAGTACCGGCGAGATGGGCCCTTCAAGTTTTTTGATTGGTGAGAATAGTCGGTGTTGGAGCGAGAGATGCTCCGGAGATTACATGTGGATGTAACGCATTTCTAATTAAGGCAACTCTGAGGGTGTGTTTACTTATTATGCAGGAAATTTATTCTGTCTTTCCTTATCACTCCACTTTACAATCTTACACAATCTTACATGTCTTATCGCTCCGCCGGTCTCCGAACAAGTACTCGGACTACCTGTTGTTGGTTTCCAGTTGCGGACCTTAGGGGTCGTTTACAATGGCGCTTTTGCTCGATTCTCAACAGTCGGGCCCGAGGTTTTGACTTAGGGCCCCCGCAGACGAGCATCAGCGGCCGCGTTTCAGCGGCCGTCGTTTTTGAAGGCGAGTCACCGCACACGGGCGTGCACACGCCGTCTTTCCGCGGTCGTCTTTTTTGAAGCCCGGTGCACCGCACACGGGCAGTCGCGCGGCCGCGCGCGCCCAGAGCGCGTCTGACGATCCTCGATCAATGAGTATAGCTACCGCTCCTCACTCTACAAACATGTTAATGTAGCATTGCCTTCTACTCTACTCGATGTGGCGACATGGCGAAGGGATTGGCTTGCCACGGTAATGTCCCGTGTTCAATTCCCGTCTCTGAAATAACTTTTTTAGATTTTTGTGTTGCATGTGTCGGCTTACCCCCACTGCAAGATCACTTTATTGCTGCCCCATATGACATATCAGACAGTTGCCATTTCTTTTGCATGTGGCATTTCCTATTGTCCTGCAGTTAGGGATTTACTACGATGGTTTATCAACATGGTAAGTATAGGATAGCAGAACAGCACTTACGACAGAACGATGGAGAGACCCCTGACTATTTTTTCAGCGAAAATTTCCTTTCACATCGATGTCTCTGTCATACTTGTAGAATTATTGTTTGTAAAAAAAAAATATGTTATGGGAAATTACAAAAAAGCTAACCCCAAAGTCAGGATTGAACTCGGGACATTCGCGTGGCAGGTCGACCACTCTGCCCGCCGCTATTTGTGGTACAGTAGAAGGCAGGGTTATATTGCTAGTTTTGTAGAGCTAAAGGCCTACGGTCATCGACGACCGTCGGCCACCGCCGGCCGGCATCAGGCGTTGACGCTGGCTGACGCCGAGTGCACGCGGGCGTCTTTTTCGACGACCGCGTTTTTTGATGCTCGTGTGCGGTGCCCCATAAGAATACGTGGTGCGTATTCTGAGCTTCAAAAACGACGGCCGCTGAAACGCGGCCGCTGATGCTCGTCTGCGGGGGCCCTAAGAATACGTGGTGCGTATTCTGAGCTTCAAAAACGACGGCCGCTGAAACGCGGCCGCTGATGCTCGTCTGCGGGGGCCCTTAAGGGTGATGCTAGTGGAGGCAAGGCTTCTGGCTGTTTTGATTTTGTCATCCAAGCCGGTTCCAAATAGCCATTGATCGGGGACTGTTGAATTTAAGGGGCTAGGCTTCGGGCTGCGCGGTAATGCAGGGTCGCTATTTGACCGGCGAAATTGGCCGAAAATATGAGTTTGCGGGGGAACTTCCCAGATAGCACAAAAATCGGATGGACGTCCCAAAGAACTCTGTTTGAACTCTAGTCTGCTCTGAGAAGACTTTCGGAGTACTTTTTGAGCTGCATCTGATTTTGGGCTATCTGGGTTCCTGCTCGCTTATGTGGACCGAATTTGGGTTGGGAAAGATTTCAATCGAAAGATAAGAGTCCAATAGAGGCCGGGCTGGTAGTAGTTTCATGGGATTGTGTCATTTTTGTAGCAAATTAGTCGTCTAAAGTCTACACATTTTCCAAGATGGTCGTGAAATACTCCGGCTTGTATGCCATTTCCGTGTTTTGCTTCCAAAATAACCACCAGCCCGGCCTCCCTTAGGAACTAAAGAACACGCCAAGCTGTATTTTGTCTTGAAACTGTAAGAAATGGAGCCGTAGGACGTTCCCGCGACTAACCCTGTTTTTTGCCGGATTTCCCCGTAATGTCGATCGCATAGCTCAATATTTCTGAGTACTTTAGGTCGCCCATAGGGACCGAGATGGCGCCTAATTTAGAGGGCTATTCGCGCCAAACGTCAGACCGAAACTTGGCAGCACGGCGTGTTGTGGGGTTAGGCATATTTTGACGAGATGCAGGGATGACAGTTC
The DNA here is from genome assembly GCA_963675795.1 of Crossocerus cetratus. Classification (NCBI taxonomy): domain Eukaryota; kingdom Metazoa; phylum Arthropoda; class Insecta; order Hymenoptera; family Crabronidae; genus Crossocerus; species Crossocerus cetratus. Next base: position 10,443,592 of record OY776665.1, on the reverse strand, counting down.
ATAACAATATGATTTTGGAGAAATCCCCTATTCTGAATCACGGATTTTAGCTATGAAATATATAAATGGAAAGAAGAATGTTCAATAAACCGGGCTTGTCGCCGTTCTATGGGATTGTGATTTTGCCTAGGAAATAGTGTTGTTTCAAAACATAAGGATATAAGTGCACAATCGTTCGACGCGTTTATCAGATGCTTCGTCATTGTAACTTTTTGAGCCGCTCGCATTATTCCTAAGAGCCTCTAAAGCTACGCTCATTATAATACGATCAATAAATGATGAATATATGTACAGGCATACGTATGTTACATTCATATTAGACCGGGTTCTTTTTGGTTTCATTTCAGATAAGCAAAATGAAGTAGACTGCCTCACTTTGATTACTACCAAATCTACATATATTGCAAATAATTTGATAAATTCATTCGTTCATATATTGCCAAAAGTAAAGTGATTCATTGAATTTGATCGTGTATCGACTTTATACAAATGTAAAGTAAAAGAAAAAAACAACAATATGGATATCAAAAAAATCTATGCATTATGCGGAATCGAACCCGTTCTTGTCAAATGCAAATCCATCGCTTTACTCATTACACTATTTGCATAACTAGAAGTAAAATCTCCCCATTCCACTACAAGAATAGTGGCTTTCCGTTGTGCTTCTAATACTGTGTGCTTTTGGACAAACAAGTATTTATAGTATGTCAACTTTGCTGTTTCACTGTATACATTGGTATCCAAAATATAACATAATTATTATTCGAGCCCTTTTTGCTATGGCATGGATACATAATTTGGATTTGAATGACTGCTATGACGTACATAATTATTTGACTATTCAAATACTTTTTCGATAAAATAGCCCCCGATGTGTATTGACAGAAATTGTAGACGATTTGTCATAGATGTTCCAATCGAGTTAGTAACATAGTGAGGTACCTTTCCTAAGACACTATCTGTTCTCATGGTATATTTTCTCTTTAAATTCGAGCCTACAAACTCAATTATTATGAAAAAATCGAAACAGCTATGGCTAATGATCTAGTTTTTTCCCTACACATCAACTAGTATTTCATCAAAAAAATTATTGTATTTTGAGGCAACTGTATACTGCATACGAGTTACTCAAGCCAAAGCTATAAGTTTTTGTCATACCATATTTCATTTCCCATAAAATTCCTATCATAGTAAACAAAATGATGAGAAGAATCACAAATCTTTTATTGAAATGGAGAGATTTGACGACAGTCTTGTAAGTGGTGCGATGGATATTGCAATGGATCCACATTTGGAAGGACCGAGTTCGATTCCACCCAGTGAGGCGTGAGCTTATTGATACTCTTTGCTTTTTCTTTTGCTTTGCATTATAAGTACTTGATTCACGATACATTTAGATATTTAGAACATGATTTTGGAGTACGGTCCAGGATACGACAGGTTTGACACTAGTGAAAGTCAACTAGTCTACCTCACTTTTTGTATCCAAAGCGAAACAGAAACATCGATTCCCATATACATATGTACCCACACATAAATAAGTGCCTACAATTCTAGCCCCGGTCTGGGAATCTCGGGAGTCGGCAGTATCCCAGTCCGAGATCGGCAAAGCGACAAGCGAGTATCGCAAGGCTTACCACAAAGTTGTCGCCAGACGAACACATACATGCATTCACTCCAACACAAATGGGTTTGTGGTCGAGTCAATCGACAGACATCGCGTGCAGCTCCATCTCGCTCTTATGTTACCGTCAATATTTGTAGGTAACACGGCCAGCGACCAACTCGCGAAAAGTCACGTGGGTATTCACGCATTGAGATGTTGATATTTTTCAAAATGAGGCAGCGTCGAATAAAAGCTTCTTCAATTTGAAGAACACAAAGAATTCTAGTTAAACCACTAACAATAGGTAGCATTAGTAATTTCACTGAATTGTTAGAAAGCTGAAGGGTTAGGCTAAGGCCAGACGAAATAAGATTTTGGGTACGCATAATGTGTTCATCCCTTTTTAAAACGGCTTCTTGAAGAGAGCCTTTCATATCAAAGTTAAGTTTGAGAGGGTCAACGAACATACAGTTCTTGGGAGTAGGAAATTTTTTGAGCAAATTGGTTTTCTCTTCTGAGGGTAAACCTTTTTGGGTAATTGATTGGAGCCCGACTCTTGCTATAAATGCTTGGTTGGCAGCCGGAGCAAGTTGTCTATCGAGAACCAATGCTTCACTTATATTCTATTACCTCATTATCAAGATGCAGAGTTGCGTGCTTTAAAAGTGTGAACGCATCGGCTCACCGATGAGGTATGTTGCGGACTCTCGCCCGTCACCAGCGCCGAATCGCTAAATTTTATAGCAGTTAACTTGGCTAGGACAAGAAGCGATATTACCGACCGATATTACCGACTGAATTGGCCATTGAACCCCGAAATGAATTGTAACACCTACATTACCCACAAAATTATGGAAAGTTCCAGTATGAACAAAAGAAACCTAAACATTGAGAGTTTTAATTTTTTTCGACTCTTGCCTGGGCAACGCTACGAAGAGAATCGCTTCTTCCTGCCCAGATTTGACCGAGAACAGACGTGTTCTGACTAGCTACTAAAAGTCAAATAAAGTCAAGGGTCTGTGTTAAACAGTTTTATTCAACCAAATTACAAACATTGTTCGAGTTTTATTATTATTAATATTGAACTCTTGAAAGTGCCTCGTTTTGAGACAAAAGGGCCTGCTTTCTAAAAGACGTCGATCCGAAGAGTGTGCGTCCGAAGAGCATCTTTGTAGCCAGGCGCCCTTAGTGAAGGGCGCGCTACCTAAATCCACCAGAGGAGCTGCAACAGGTACTACATTCTGTTCTCGAAGGAAGAGGCGCGAAGTAACAATTGAATATTACACATACAGGGGGTTCCAAAAATGTCCTAAATGCGTATAGCCATCTTGTAGGGAATTTTGCGGCAATCAAGATAGCTACATTACATTTTTTGATTCGTCCTTGATTTCGCGACAAAATTGAAAAAATTATACGCCAATATGATACTTTCATAGCCCCGGTTGTCAGCGGATAGGGCCCACTGGCTAAAGGTCAGCCCTTTCCTCCGGCAGAAGGGATAATCTGTCCTTTCAGTGATGCGTTTTATTGATGTATAAACGACTTTGGCACCACCCATTTCCGAGAATGAACCGAATAGATCAACCGTATTGACGCATCATTTTTTGTATTTTGTTGCGAAATAAAGCGTGAGACAACGTTTTGAGAAAAGCCATCTTCATCGCCCCGAAATTCTTAACAAGATGGCAATACTCTTGTAGGACATTTTTGAAACACCCTGTACAATGGAAAAACTATGATAATATAGATAATATAGTGCATTATTATTACATTATATTATATTATATAGTTACGCGTCGCGGACGTGGATCGCGTAATAGGCATAAACGAGGCTGTTTGTTAGATGGGTAAAGGCGTATATTTAAGAACCGGGAATGCGTGCTCACAGGATGAGATCCAGCATTAGACTGACAGTCGTGTAACATGTTAGATAGGGGAACGACGGGTAGTTAAGGACAATGTTCAGGGCTTCGGACCAGGGATGACAGGTGTTTGATACAACTGGGCGCCAAGGCCGTAACAATATTATATTATATTATATTATATTATATTATATTATATTATATTATATTATATTATATTATATTATATTATATTATATTATATTATATTATATTATATTATATTATATGTATTGTCCATGTAATATCAGCAGACTCGGTAGAATTTCGCGCCAAGTAGTGGTAGCGCGAGACAACAGAGGATACTTTTAACTGTAGCGGTTTGGATGAAAAAAATGGATAGCAATGTCCACCTTAATTTTTGAAAAAGTTGCAGCTCAAGGAATTAACTTATAAATGTTCTATTTCATTATGTACATTTCTGAATAATATTATATAGCATAATATACGGATACTTAGAACATCCTTGTATAATTAAAATTACTAGATTATTTATAATTACTCTAAACACAGCAGTGCGTGTCTCACTATACACATGCCTACACTATATATATGTAGTAGCCACCAACTCAATAGATGGTTTGAAGGTCGATTTTCTTCCTATTCTTTCTTGGTTATCATTTTCGGCATAATATATGGTAGCAGCTCATCAAATTTCTATTATCCCCAGTACCAAATCATATAAGTTGGATAAGTTATTAGATTAAAAGAGAAGTGTATCACCCTGTACCATGTAATTGATCAATGTCGCATTAGTTTTTAGCGCTTTTGCTCACCGGTGGCAGCCGAAAAATTCGACTATTGGCGAATCGTTGCGGTACAAAGGTTAATGTTTGCCGGTAAGCGCATACCGGCGGAGAGAGACTGCGCGAGCAATTGGCGGAAGGTGCTCTCTCGGGTCTGCTTATTGGTTCTTGTCCGTCGGTTGATATTAGTTTCGCTCCACTGTCGTATCATAATGAGTTACCACTTATCCGTTACATTCTTGCAAATATACAGCTACTCTCAAAAGTTTTGGGTTCCTCAGTCATTAGCAGGAAAAGTGTTCCTGTACTTTCGCTTAGTGCCATTTCGTATCACAGTCGCCAAGCGATCTTTACAATGTGGATTTTTATGATTTGCAAAAGCAAATATTACATACTGCCGTAACAAAGTTATTGGAGAAACACAGTTTCAGTAATAATTTTTCAATATATATATGTAGTATATATGGAGTATACATATGTAGATTTGGATACTGTGAAACTACAGAATGAAAGACAGATTGTCGCGTCATAGAAATAGGAGCAAATTTAGTTATATATTTAGCCTTCTGAATAATATTTATATGAGCGGACTCTTAATGTTTAGTGACGCTTACAAACTAATTCCTAAATGAGCCACCAATAGCTCTTTTTATTCTTCCAAGGGTTTTCTTTCTTGTCTATTTCGGTTGGATTGTATCTAAATCTTAATCGGTTATCGTAGGTGCTTATGTTGCTGGGTAATTAATAAATTTATCGAACGCACGTCTCTTGTATCCATATACGATGGGTTGTTAGTTTTCGTTCTGTATTAGTTGTTTACTATCGAGGTATGGGAACATTTCAGGTGGAATGTATCCTGTTTCTCTGCACTTCTCAAAATACAACTCATTGGGATAGTACGCTCCGCATATTAGCGAATTTTCCTTAATATTATAAATATTTTTCCAACTATTTCTGGTGAGCTTTAAAATAAATAAATCTATTCTCAAGATTTTTGACATTTTATATATTTCGTAGTTGCTTATCATTTTTTTATATTCCGATTCCGGTGTACGATATTTGGCTATCACGCCCTCAGGCACTTGCGCTCGAATTTCCTGAGATTCTCCATTACGCCAGCGCAGATATTAAACCATATCTGGCACCCGTAGGTTAGTATAGGTCTAATATGTATATAGTTCATAGCAAAGTAGTTTTATTTTAGGTTTTAATGATTTGGAGTAAAATAGATTTCTATTGGCCATAAGAGTTTTATGGGCCTTCTCTATTTGGATCCGGATATGTTCCGTGTACTTTAGTTTAAAATCTATATGTATGCCCAGGTATCTGACTGCTTTTTTATGAGGTATTTTTAGGTTAGTCTGTTTGTTTTCTACAAGGTGGAACTTTGAAGCATGTTTTCGTACATCATAATTTGCATCAGATATCATAGATATATACGGACGAAATAATATTGTTTGCAATTTAGCTGCATTAATTTTGAGTTTCCAGGTGTGGAAGTAGTCCTGAAGTTTGTAAAAGAGCTCTTGTAATTCTATTTCTATCCGAGGAGGTTTGATATCTTTAATATAAACTAATAAGTCATCTGCGAAGGCTAAAGCATTCTTATTGTTATTATTGTTGATGTCGTACATCTGGAGTAAGTCGCTTATATATATATATATACTGAACAAAATAGGGGAATTAACCGTACCCTGTTGTAAACCATTCATAACGTTAAATGTTAAGTTTGACATTTCCGCCCCTTCACTTCCTATGAATTTTTTCTCAGTAATCATGTTGAATATAATTTTTACAAGGAATGGTGGAAATTTCTTTTTGAATAGTTTGAATAAAAGCCCATCAATCCAGATAGTGTCGAACGCCTTTTCGAGATCTATAAATAGCGCAGCCACACAGTCGCCCGCGTTTCTTGACCAACATACAATATCAGAGACAAATTTATTTATTGCACGTATTGTCCAGTGTTTGCGTCGAAAACCGATTTGGTGTTCTGGTATGATATTATTAGAATAATTGAATTGACTTATTGTGTCATTTAATAATATTTCGAATAATTTGATTAAGTTTGGTTGTAAGCTTATTGGTCTGTAGCTGGACGGGTTGTTAGGGTTTTTTCCTTGTTTTTGCAATGCTATAAGCTTTGCTGTCTTCCATTGTGAGGGGAAGTATGCGAGATTTAGGCAATTGCTAAACATTTTCGCGTAATAGAAGATATATGAGTTAGTTAGGTTTGTAATGGCGATATTCGGGATTAAGTCGTATCTAGCTGATTTTTTATTATTCAGCTTACTGATTTTGTGTTTTAGTCCATGGAATGAGGTAAAATAGTCTAGGGATTCAATTTCAAACGTTGGATGGTGAGCTGGGTTCTGCTCGCTAAATGTGCACTGCGTAGTGTTGGAACACGCTACCCCTGTACTATCGTAGCAGGGACATACGCGTCCGGATCCGTAGGGCTCCTAGGAAAGGAAAAAGAGAAAGGCACTTCGGGCGACGGGAGGGGTTGATTCTCGGCCTTGGGACCGCCCCTATTAAATTGACGACGACTCTAGTATGACTGCCTTGACACAAATTTGCACATGCCAAGTTTTAAAGTTAGTGGTGCAAGTTAATTAATTATTAACGTGTGGAATCTTTGATAGAAAACTTGGCGTTCTTGTCTGATATCTATTTCATTCTTGGACAACGTAGTTCAAGAAGATACCTTTTATGTGAGTCATTAAATTACTTAACGCTTTTATTACATTTTAATGTTTTGAAGGGTTTGTTTAGCTTCAAATTTCGACAACTATACATATAATAAGTTACGGATCAGATATCCGTCCCGCGGAGATGTATTGAGTCACTTGTAATGATAAGAAACTTATATTTATAAATTGCGTTTTCTCGAAGTAATTCTTATTGAGCGGAGTCAGTTTTCTTCCTGGGTGACATATGTATTAGAGGGAATTGAATCGGTGGAGCAGAGGTCAATTCTGGGTGGGGGAAGCACTTGTTTCCTTAGGCTCGTCGCTATGATGCGCTAAAGGGCGAACCAGCCAACCGGTGAGAGCGGCGTGTTCGTTCTTGATTCGTGATAGGGGAAAGGTTCCCGCGTTCCCATCGCATCGGGCAGAAGACCTCACCTAAGTCTATCTAGCGCAGAAACTATTCGAGACATACACGTGCAGTTCCTCCTACTCTTACGAGGGACGAGAGATGCTAGACAAGGCTCGATGCTTATTCGAGTCTGGAAATTCTAGCAAACGGGGAGCGGGTGGTGACCCCTGGCATCCACGAAATACCTCTACACATATACATGTGTAGATACAGGAGGCCACAGAAGTGTTGGACAGGATCGAAAAATTACGGCAACAACTAACCGGGAATTTTCGACGTTTTCGTTCGCGTCAACGGATTGCGTAATACCTCCATAATACAGGAACTTATTGTTAGTAACGCCGTGATATAGTAAGACAACAACACAGCAATAAAATAGCAAAGTAATACAATAATACAGTTAAGCAATGTAATAACGTAATACAATGCAGCAACAATAAGTTAAAGCTGTTTAAAAGTAATACAACAATACATTAATAATGCAATAAATTAACAAACTAATATAGAAAAATAGAAATAGAATTTTATTATTTCCCCTTGGGGTTATAATCCTTACATCCTTTAACCTAACTTATCCTGTCCTATCAGCTCCTCTTCCGTCTCCGCTAGCTCTCTCGCCTCTCGCTCACCTCATCCCTCCATTCATCCCACACATATCCCATAGGACCTCTGTTTCCGCTCGGCCGCACTCCATCCATTCTCTCCTTCCCGCTTCATTCCCTCACCCCTCACCCCTCAAACTCTCCAACCTTGTCTCCCACCCCTCCCTCCCCTGCGCCGCTTCCCTCTATCCCGTTTCCCTTCCCCATCCGTACATTTCTCCCACACATGCTGCCATGTTTCCACCCACTCCGCATATCCTGCACTCCTTTCCCTCTAGCTGCTTCCGCCCAACCCAGCACCCCTCATCCCATTTCCCAATCTAAATTTTATTACCCTTCTCCACCTATTCTCCCTTCACCCCCCTCTGCCTCCCTCTGTCCTTTACCTACCTATACCACCCGTTGTATCTCGAGCCTTCTATTATTCTTTCCCACCTCTACCTTTCCTGTTCTCACCTTTTTCTTTCTACCAACTCCCTCAGCCCCTCCCCAACCCTCCAGTGCCCTCCCTCTCCTCGCCTTGCCTCTAACCTCCTGCCGGCACCTCCTCGCCAACTCCCCCTCCACCCTTTTCCGTCCACCAACTTTCTCTCAAACCCCCATGCCCTCATGCCTGCTTTACCCGCCACTTTATCCCTCTGCACCTCTTCCCTCACCATATACCCCGGTGTGCACCGCTCCAATCCCAACACCCACCTTAGGAACCTATCGTGAACCTTTTCCACCCCTTCTCTCTCCTTCCATCCCCATACCTCCACGCCATAACTAATCATCGGCCACACCAGCTTATCGAATAGCCATATCCTCCTTTCCCAGTCTCTGGCAAATCTCCTCTTCCCTATTCCCCACACCTGTCCCATTATCGCCACCCCTTCTTCATCCTCTCCTTCACATGTTGCTCCTGCCTCCCATCCCTCATCACCTTGTATCCTAAATACTTGTACTTCCTCACCTCCTCTATTTCCCTCCCTTTCCACTCCCAATTAACCTTCACTTGTCTTCCTCCCCCTATCGCCTCCTATCCCCTCTTACCGTCACTCCTCCCCATCTCCCTTTCCACATCTCCTTCTCGATATCCGCCAAGAGTAGTGCAAAGAGGCACGGGCTCAGCGGGCACCCCTCTCTCACCCCCCCCTTTCCGTCCAAAATCTTTCTCCCACTTTCTCCCCCACCCTTACCCTCCCTGTCATCTCTCTCAACACCTCCTCAGATCTACTAACCAGCCCTTCCCTGACTCCTCCATTCCTCATCGCCCTCACTAGCACATCCTTGTTCACCGAGTCAAACGCCGCTTTCAAGTCCACGAACAGAATCACCATTTTCCTTTCTTTCCTCATCACCTGTCTGTTATCAGATAGTTCAGAACATAGACATTGTCCAGTGTCTCCATTCCTTTCCTGAAGCCCGTCTGACTCGGTGGCATTATGCTCTTCCACTCCACCTCCAGGCTCAACCTCTCCGCCAACACCCTCGCGTACACCTTGTATCCCGTTTGCATTAGCGTCACACCCCTGTAGTCTTTCACTCTATCTCCTGCTCTCCTTCTTACCACCGGTACTACCATCCCCTCCTTCCACGATTCCAGCCAACCCTCCCCTCTCCACACTTTCCTACACACCGTCACTAAACCCTATCCACCTTTTCCCCTCCATACTTCCAAACCTCATTTGGAATTCCATCAGTCCCCTACTTCTTTTCCTTCTCTCCAACTCCGCTTCCTGTTCGATCCTCCATTATTCTTTCCCTCCATCCTTTCAACCTTTCCTTGATCCTCATTACGTTCCTCTTGTCCTGTACCCGACCTAGTTTCACCAGCACCATATCCAGGCCCTCCCCTCCCCTCGCACACAATCCCATCACCTCCCACAGTGCCTTGACACCCTGTTCCGCATCCTCTCCCTCCAGATTCATCCCTTTCACAAAGTCGTTCCTTCTTCTCTGTATCCTGTCCGTTCTGTCGTGATTCACCTCCAACCATCTTATCCTTCTTCTCATATTTCTTTCCCCCGCTCCTTCCCCCGCTTCCTTACCTCCTCCTTCCACCCGCTCCTTCTCCCTTTTCTCCACCCTTCCCAGGATCCCTTCTATCCACTCCGTTCTCTCCTCCAATCCCACCAACTTCCTCTCCATCTGCTCCCTCCTCGATTTCTCTTCCCCCATCTCTTTCTTCCATCTCCTCCTTTCCTCCTTTCATTCTTCCTCTACTCTATTCCGCTCTTCCCTCTCTCCTCATATCCTGCCTCATCTCTCTCATCTCATTCATCATCATCCTCATCATCTCTACTATTCCACCCTCCCCTTCTTCTCCTTCCCTCTCCTCTTTTTTTTACCGGCGACCTCCCCATCTTTGTACTCTTTTTGAACGCCCCCTCCTCCCAGCTCCCCTCCATCCCGCCCCCCTTCCTGCTTCTCTTTCCCCACAAGCTCTACAAGCTTCCCGAGCAGCTTATGAAGCTGCTCGAGCTATACCACCAGAGCTCTTTCCGCGTTCGTTAGCCTACCTCTCCTCTTTTCCTCCCCTTCCCCCCTTCCTCCACGCTTCACTAACCACTATCCCAATCACCATTTTCTCTCCCTATACCTCCTCTCTCCTTCAGTTCCCCTTCGAACTTCCCGCCCTGTCACTCGTGATTTCGTTCGTCCGCACTCTTACAGAGCTCGCCACCCGCCTCCCTGCCCACCACTCCCTCTGCGTCGCACTCTCACCCTGCGACCCTAACCTCCACCTCTCTATCCCGTCCGTTTTCGCCGAACCTTCAACTCCCCCCTTCTTCCCTATCTCTCCCTTTATACTCCTATACTCCCTCCTCACCCCTATACCTTTCTCCCCTCTCACACACCGTATACACTCCACGTTTACACCGCCTCACACTTCGCACGCTCTGACACACCTTGTTCGCACCCGACCGGAAAACGGAAGTCCAACAAAATAATATAACAGCACAATAAAACAGTAATACAGCAACAGAGTAATAAAATAATGCTGTAGAAATTCATTTGTTGGGACTGATAGAAAATCATAAAGCGAAAGCAAAGGGACAATTGCTGTAGTTACGGTTGGACGACCCGAAACTTTTGAGACAATCGGAAAATACATCTGTCTCCTGTCTTCTCTCCATCCAATATCTTCCCTCATTCATTTTGTTTCCCAGCCTAAACCTAGTCATCCTCCTCCACCTCTCCTCTCCCCAACCTTTCGTGAGATACCCCGGCACTCCCTTCCCCTTTATCCAGCCATGCCACCTGTTTGCCTTGGGCCTCCTTATCTTTTCCGACCTTTCTTCCTCCTGCTCCTTTCGCTCCCTCTCCCCTTATTTCCCCCCTTCCTCTCTTATCCTCTCAATTTCTTGAATCCTCCAGCCCTTTCCTTCATAGAATTCCTTCCTCTCGCTCTTCCATCCTTTCACCACTTCCCCTCTTCTCGCTCTTCCCCTCCCCTCCTCCCAATATCGCCTTGCCAGCTATCCCGCTTTGCTCTCCACTATCCTCTTCTCATAAGTCCACGCTCTCATTCCTCCTCTCGTCCTCATCTTTTCTTTGCCTTCTGCACTTCCTCCCTCACCATATATACCGTGGCGTGTATGGCCCAAATCTCCACTCCATATCCTGTGACCGGCCGCACCATCCTTTCGAACATCCACAAGCCTTCTCTCCCAATTCTTTCCAAATCACCTCTTCCCATCACCAATGCCTCATACCTGCCCCATCACCGACGCTCCTCTTCTGACCCTTTCCTTCACATGCCTTTCTCGCCTCCCATCTCACGTCGCCGTATACACCAGATAATTGTATCAGGAAAATAATCGGAAAAATACAAAATTTGTAAATTAATTCTCGGAGCTATAACTGTCGCATAAAGGTTACACAATTACTCGGGCTTAGCAACCCTCGCGGTACCTACTTTGGTGCAAGTGTGCACTAGAGTAAATATGGGATTTCCCATTCCCATTCCCAGTCAATAACCACGTCAGCTAATCTCTAAGAAGGTCAGACCGAATAGGGAGATCAGGTACAGCGCGAGTTGCTCCCGATAATAAACTATAGCGCTTGTTTGGGCAAATCGTTACACGCTCGAGCGGGGGTATCCTTCTTCATTCGATTCTTTGTCTCCAACACAGATTCATTTTTTAATCATTGAAGAAATTCATAGAGAGAAATCGAAAGTATATTTTGGATTGAGCTTCAAGGTGAGGAAAAGATGCGTACTGATTTCTATGTCCGAATTATAACTGAATTTACTAATTTCAAGATAAATAATCAATCTACCGAAATAAGCGGATAAGAAATGGAATACACCCTGAAAGTGTTTACGGAGGACTGCTGAAAGTAATATTCAGAGCCAAATGAAAAGGTCGGTCTCACGGCGCGGTCAAGAAATCCTTTTTCTAAAGGATATGTATACGCACAGTATATGTAGACATAACTAGTAGGGCCACTCGGCGTCGGTGCCTTTGATCTCGGTGAAGCCGAGTTGGCTGCGCTCCGTGAGCTGCCGGCTTGGTTTAGATGGCTCCGCTAGGTGCCGGTAGTGCGGTTAGTCTGTCACGTCGGTACTTCGTCCCCTTGCCCTCACCACAGACCAGGTACGGAATAGACCGGGCAATATATGGGATCGAGTGGCCCACGGCGCTGGTGTAGCATTTCGGCCAAAATTGGGGGTTTTTGTGGCGCACTCTACGTCTACAGAGCGGTGAAAGTCAGTACCCGAAGCGATGAGAGAGAAGGAAGAAAGAGAGAGAAACGTAGTGGCCGGGCATGGTTGCCAAATCGTTTTGCTTAGACCAGTGTTGTCAAATCGTTCAATGAATGTTCCGCTTCGAACTTTCGAAGTCGAGGAAGGCGGCGTAAACACTTCTATGACTGGTGCCGGTTGAATTCTCTACGGGCCAGTCCATGCTAAGTCATAAACAGAATTTCTCTAAATCGGTCGTTCTTTCAAAAACTCCAGCGCCACAACTAGAAAACATTGCAATAAACTACTGAAAACGGCATAATGTTCATAAAGTATCTAATTTTCATAAAAGAAATACGTTAACAATGCAAAAGTTGTTTAAACAATAATCAATGCAGATTGAATTCTTGAACTGCAATTATCTCCAACTGCAAGATTTGACAGCGATAGTTAATTAACAATGCAAAAGTTGTTTGAACAATAATTAATTCAAACTGAATTCTTCAACTGCAATTATCTCCAACTGCAAAATTTCACAGCGATAGCTAACAATGCAAAAGTTGTTTAAACAATAATTAATTCAGACTGAATTCTTCAACTACAATATTTATTCCTCTGACTTTTCGTAGAAAGATACTCTGAAATGTCCTCTAGACATACTGTAAACTTGTCTTGCAACTCTCAAAAGTTTCGGAATTCAAAATTTAAGTATATTTATCCTCTTTTGACTTAGACAAATCCCGTGTATGGAGCTGGACGGCTTAGCATAAATTGGACCCATCAGTTTATGCTAACCCGCTCCTCTCCTTCATTCAGTTCCACTACTTTAAGTAATGTTAACGGGGCGGGCCGCGTGATGGCATGAGAGGAGGACTTGAAATGGTCGAAATGGTCACAGAGCAATAGACACCATGTAAAAAGAATAGAAGTTCAAATATTTTGGTACACCTTCCTAATGGACAATAATTAGCGCTGGGAATCTACTCGTGAGAGAGACTGGATTGAAGATAGAATACCTTCGAAAAATTAGCGCAGACGGTTCGAAGTTAAACTGCAGAATAGCATTCCATCAATTTGCTCTTGTATAAATTAATTTTGATTTCAATCATGAGAGCGAGATGAGAGAGCGAGATGAGAGGGAGATGAGAGATGTATTGTGCATCACGCGCGAAGAAATAGCAAAGACGAGCGGATCGGGTGGTAGCGACTGCGTCCTGTGTGACGCAGTTTTCGAGCAACACTGATCTAGCGGGTTATAATGTTTTATGACATGCCTGATCTTATCCCGAAAAAGGATTAAAGACAATATGCCCGATGCGGCCAGGCGAGTTGGCCCGGCGCGGCGCGGGCAAAGACCGCGGAGGGTGCGACTCGCGGCATAGAGTCAAACGCAGCCAGGTAATGGATTAAGCAGCCCAAACTCTGAACTCGGTGACGCGGAACTACCGTAACCGAGCAGTATGCACAATACTTTTTGTCTCACAGAATAAGGTACTACCAGCAAGGATATAATGAAACATAATCCTAGGGCCCGCTGACAAGCTTTCGATATATCCAATTCGCAGAATCATTCTCCGCCAGTCACCACACTCAGATACACTCCGAGATCTCGAACGGAAAGGTTTTCCCCGCTCCTTTCATTTCGTACTGCTCAAAAGGACCATTGCATGATATGTACTCTGCTCTGGCAAACACACGTCTTGTAATAAAATACGTTTATAATTATCGAAACGTATAAGGAATGCATATCGGTGTCTAAGGCACAGTGATTCTTTGCAGCATTGTAGGATCAGTTTGAATGGGGAAAATCCCTGTCATTTGCGCAGTCCCAGAGACTTGGTGCTGCCGGCGGAAATAGATTCTGCGAATTGTGCCGCCTGAAACAACCCGCAGGTATGTTGAGGGCTAGCTGGTATACCGCAGGTCTACGTTTTATTGCACCCTTTAGGCGCGTGACACTATGGTCTCGGACTCCGAATTGCCTATTCCCTCATCGCTCTCGCGGCTGTCGCTGCAGCAAGCTGAAAAGATAAGCTACAGTTCGTTATAGAACAATGCGACTCCTTAAACGAGTTCTTTTTGTCCACAATATTTCTAATCCTGCCCGCGCCATTCTAAGCACGAAAACAGAAAAGGCGCGAGAGCCAAAAAAGTTTTTCCTTACGCCGGGGAACCGAACTGGGAAAATCCACGTGGTAGGCCATGCGCCTTACCACGGCACTACTGCGATACCTTGAGTGCAGGGGGTCATTTCTTAAAGACATTTATCTGCCGGGTTGGGGCTCAGGGATAATTAATAAGGGATGATTAATGCGGCGTTGACGTCCAGTCATTCGCAATCGTGGAAAAATTATGATAAATGGATCATCGAATAAATAAGTATAGCGCAACACTAACAACTACTGCAAAAAGCGGCCTACGCAGATTTATTCCCTATACGATAATTTTCTGCAGTTTAAACTTTTCATCTACCTGCAACAGTTTCACGAAATATTTTGGCTCGGAGCAATTTTGTAAACAATTGCTTCGCTGTTAACTAATTGTAACCATATTAAGTAACTTAGTGTAATACTAAGAAATTATTGACGATGGTGCGCGATAAAATAACATTGCGTAGGGCCTGCCGTCCACGTTGCTATTCTGAATAAGCGCATCGTGAGTCCTGACCAATCACCAATCGGCTTCTGGATGGTCAATAGGAAGTACGAACATAGTGTAGATTTTCGAATTCTATACTGTCTTCGTATTAAGACGGGGATTGTCGGTAACAGAGAGAGTGACCCGGAAATGGTATGGGGTCCTCTCGACCCCACGGACTGGGCCGTTTCAATGCCCAGCTTGCCCGGTCTATTCCGTACCTGGTCTGTGCCCTCACTCTGATGGCTCGCCCCGCATCACCCGCTTCGTCACCTCGTCCGAATTAGAGTGGCGCGCCCCTGGTGGCAGACCGGCAACCAGAGCCATCAGCATACTGAAACCGGCTTCACCTATTTCGCCGAGTGACCCTACTGGTTATGTCTATACTGTGTGTATACGTTTGACTCTCCTTCTACAGTCGCCTGTCATCCTCCGAGGCTCCGCCCCGTCGACTGGAGGGAGCGTACTTCTGCGTCTACCGCTAGAGGCAACCTAATTAGTTCCCGTAAATTTCTGATTTTCGAACAGCCGTAGCGTCCTTATTTATGAACCGATTGATTTCAAACTTCAATCAGTGAAATTAGTGAATTTAATTTATAATATATGTTAAAACATGTACGTGAATATATATTTTATAAGCATAAAATAAAAATGTCAACATTTTTCAAAAATGTTGAAATTACCGCCCAATTTTTGTGCTCCGGAGGTTTAGTGTTAACCGTTCCCAGTCTACAGATGATTGGCTGCAGCCAAGCCAGCATGTGCGCTGTGTTGATTATTTAGGTAATAATCTACATAGATGGTTCCCTATCTTTTGCAGGAGATGGAACCGGATGCGGGGCGAACAACTTCAGGTGCCTCGACGGCACTTGCATACCGTCGGTGCTCGTCTGCAATTACCAGCGGGACTGCGAGAGCGCGGAGGATGAGTTCCAATCGTGCAGTAAGTGTCCCACTCCATCTTATTCACGTAGTAATCTTTGCATTAACACTTACAGATTTTATATTACAATTTGGGGCTATTTGCAGTTGAACCATTTTTTTAACCAGAAAATGAGGTTTCTTCAGCTCGTTAAGTAGTCATACGTATACATACAATCAACATGTTTATAGATTTCCCGTTACAATTTGGCGCCGTGTTTTATTTACTTACCTATTATTCACAACAATTTATTTTGATGAACAACATTTTTCTTGTTTTTTTTCAGTTTTACAAAGTAGTACTAGAGATCGAATGTATAGTGGCTGATTTTGCGGATATTGTGCCAGAAATTGGCTCTGTTTACAGTTTACCCATTTTATATTATAATTTACCTTAACTTGGCGTATAGCGTTGACTGATTTAGCCATGTCATTCGAATTTTTCTGTTTCTCGCTATGACTTTACCAGATTTCACTATGTGGTGCACTCGAATTAATACTGTCATTAATATTAAATTAACATTGTAACAACGAATTACCAATTTGGATTACGATTTACCAAAGCATTGTAATTTATTATTCAATTTATTATTTAGCTCTTCAGAGTAAATGTCAGCCTACAAATAATAAACGTGCTTAAATTCAAAAAAGTTTCAACGCAATCGGTGTACGTGCGTGCGGTAATATCTCTTGTTAGACTATACATGTAAACGTTGAAAGCGAAAACATGTCGATTGGAGAGCATGGATTAGCTAGTCATTTCTTATGTTTCACTTTCGGCTAATGTCTACCGCGACAACTAACTTAGGCTCGAGGGAAAAACTTTCCGCGGAAGTGAATTGTTTAAGAGAAATGCGGCCTTTTCTTTCGACAGCGCCGCCGGAGTGTGAGAGCGGCCAGATCACCTGCGGCCAGTACATCTTCAACAAGACCTACTGCATACCACCGCATCATCGATGCGACATGACTGTTGATTGCGTCGATGGCACCGACGAAGCTGGTTGCAGTACGTATCTATTTCTTTCTTTACTTACTTTGTTTATCCTCTTACGCAGTTAAATTATTTATTTAATTTGACGATTAACTAAACGCTAACGATTTCATTTAAAATAACAATAGTTCTTCCTACTTTTGAGTAATTGTTCATTATCGGCATTGATTCCTAAAAAGTATATAACGCAAAAGATAAACTTAGCATTTAATGTTTAAATCAAAGAATAACCTTATTTTCTCTTCTGAAAGAACAGAATATGCTGTAAAGGAATTTCTTCCGGCCACGATATCTGGTTCGCCGGAAGAAATTCGGGAAGAAGAAAAGAGAGTCTCAAGGCGACAGAAGCAAGAACGCGACACAACTAAAGACGGTCTCTATTTTACTTTTGGTGGAGACTCGACTCGAAAGTATTTTCTCTCTTAATTTCCGAATTCCTCTACACTTCGGCCGGGAAGTCCTTCCGATAATACTGAACTCGTACTTAGCCAAAATCCGAACACAACCGCGAAATTGGGCGCCAGGCACCAAAGTGCCAACAACGTTGATAAACTACTGAAAGTTTTAGTTAACGCGAAAATAGAGATTAGAAAGAGATTAGAGGCGACGCACGAGGCCGGTGTACTGCGGCTCGTGCGTGGCACGCGTCCGTTAGGGCCCCCGCAGACGAGCATCAGCGGCCGCGTTTCAGCGGCCGTCGTTTTTGAAGGCGAGTCACCGCACACGGGCGTGCACACGCCGTCTTTCCGCGGTCGTCTTTTTTGAAGCCCGGTGCACCGCACACGGGCAGTCGCGCGGCCGCGCGCGCCTAGAGCGCGTCTGACGATCCTCGATCAATGAGTATAGCTACCGTTCCTCACTCTACAAACATGTTAATGTAGCATTGCCTTCTACTCTACTCGATGTGGCGACATGGCGAATGGATTGGCTTGCCACGGTAATGTCCCGTGTTCAATTCCCGTCTCTGAAATAACTTTTTTAGATTTTTGTGTTGCATGTGTCGGCTTACCCCCACTGCAAGATCACTTTATTGCTGCCCCATATGACATATCAGACAGTTGCCATTTCTTTTGCATGTGGCATTTCCTATTGTCCTGCAGTTAGGGATTTACTACGATGGTTTATCAACATGGTAAGTATAGGATAGCAGAACAGCACTTACGACAGAACGATGGAGAGACCCCTGACTATTTTTTCAGCGAAAATTTCCTTTCACATCGATGTCTCTGTCATACTTGTAGAATTATTGTTTGTAAAAAAAAATATGTTATGGGAAATTACAAAAAAAGCTAACCCCCCAAAGTCAGGATTGAACTCGGGACATTCGCGTGGCAGGTTGGCCACTCTGCCCCGCCGCTATTTGTGGTACAGTAGAAGGCAGGGTTATATTGCTAGTTTTGTAGAGCTAAAGGCCTACGGTCATCGACGACCGTCGGCCACCGCCGGCCGGCGTCAGGCGTTGACGCTGGCTGACGCCGAGGCGTGCACGCCGAGTGCACGCGGGCGTCTTTTTCGACGACCGCGTTTTTTGATGCTCGTGTGCGGTGCCCCATAAGAATACGTGGTGCGTATTCTGAGCTTCAAAAACGACGGCCGCTGAATCGCGGCCGCTGATGCTCGTCTGCGGGGGCCCTTAGATGATGACGCAACAGATTTTTGGTCGCAGAAGTCGCAAAGTTACAATACGCAGGTGGTCGGCACGAGCCTAAATCGCGATAATTAACCGGAAAAGTATTTTGCACGAATATGCCGCGATAGATGAAGTGAAGCAAATGAGCTCGACAATAATAACGATAATGATAGTGGCCCGTTGTAGACGGCACATAAGCCTGCAGGAAGGTCACCTTTTCATGCACAAATCGAAGTAGAGATCGCGAGATAACCCAAAATTCGCTTGCAGTCAGCGTAAAGAACAGAGGTCGCCAGAAGGGCGGAAAGGAAGCGAGTATCGGGCTGAGACTTCTTACAAAAGGGAAGTCTCACGCAAAAGCCCACCCGGTACAAGATTCGCTTACCGAAAATATCTGGTTATTAGCCGGGCGCTAATACAACTCTCGAACGGAGACAATCCTGGTACGCTCGTTCGTCCTTCCTTCCTTCTCTATGGCGCAAGTTCGATAGTCGCCAATGGGCGCTAATTCCGATAGTTACGGTTACGACTGCTCGCACGCACGCTTCTACAACGAGTGCCGATCCTAACGCGCTTCGCTAGCCGTTCGCTTACGACCCCTTTGTCCCCGAAAACCGGCCTGTCTATTGGTCCCTAAGTCCCTGCCAATCCTAGTGGTCCTCGCTGTGCCCTGAGCCGAGCAGGCGCCAGGGCCGTCGCCCCGCGCCAAATTTTCCTCGCCGAAGTCCGATCATCGTGGATACTTGTTCTTCGGCTGGAACCCACAAGAGCGCCTGCGGTCGTCCAGTCGTCCAGGAAGATGACCAATCCCTCGCTGAAGTTCCTTCTGATGCTGCTGCTTCTTATGCTCAGCTCTCCAGGCCGAGTCCACGGGATGCGAAGTTGAATCGGTTGTTCGAAGGTACCAGGAGCCCTCGCTCCTGACGGGCGCTAATAGGCTCGCGGAAATACAAGAAGCGTTAGGATTGGCTACAAATTCTTAGCGAGAACCTGGCTGGAGACATTCCCATACGATAGATGGCTCTTATAGCCCCAATTCTAATTTCGCGAGAGATATTCCTTTACGGGAAGGCGAGGAGTTGTCTCGCCCCGCGAGTTACATTACAATACAAATTTCCCGATAGCAAATTTCGTCTTTGTTCAGCCAAAATGATTATATTGAGGGTTTTTATGGTAAACAATTACCAGTAACTTTAAATTCATAATAAAATGATCTTACTGCTATAATTAGGAGAACCATGTCCCGAGAAAAACGGGGTGCAGATAAATTGTAGAAAATTTATCAAGGCATTGCTTTATGTTTATGCTAACACTAGCCGATCGGACTCGCTTCGCTCGTCCTCACATCTAGCAATCGGTTTGAATGTTTGCAGTGAAAACAGTAACATATCAAATAGCGACAGTTCTCAAGCCAGGATAAATTAATTTTATAAAATCCGGTATAAGTTAAAATTCGGGTTAAAAAGTATCCTATGTCTTAATCCCGATTATAAGCTATGTTTGTGCCAAATTTCAGCCAAATCAGTTGAGCCATTTTTGCGTGATTGAGTAACAAACATCCAAACTTTCACATTTATTATATTAGTAGGATGTTCCTGAAATAGTTCAGATAATTGATTGATTACCATACTTTCAAAATGTAGAGTAGAACAGTTAATGCAATAACAAAACTACTATACTCATCTTATCAAGAGACAAGGTCTTGTCTCGGGCCAAGTACAAAGAAAGACAGACCTTGTATTTCCTATATGTATTGTAAAATGAGCAAATTTTGAATGTTTCCACCTTGATCTTGGAAATAGGCTATAACGATTTTGATTAAACGGGCTATTTTTAATAATTGGATTATTTATAATTATCTTGAACACATATACCTGTTACTGGTAATGAAAGGACAAGCGAATCATTCTGTATACACTAGTCTAGTGAAAAGTGGGGTTGAGGTATGACAGTTTGCAGATTCGGCGGCAAGAGAGTGCCATGTTTAGGGTTGTGCTTGTCGGCCATTTGATTTATTGACATCCACTTACTCTAAAGAAGTGAACAGTAATTCGAGCAGGTAGACATCGGTCAAACTCGAGAGACGAAGGCAGTAAAGTTTTACAACTCAATGCTTCCAGGGATAAAAGTTTACTGCTCGATAAATTCGAACTATTTGCGAGATGAAACCTAGTGGGTGATTACTGGGATTCCTCTATTAGAGACCTCATTTCCACGAGATTTCACCTCGATTTTTACAGATGTTTACAATTCAAGAAAGTAACTATAACTGTAAATAATTATTGTATATATTTTCTTTCATTCATAAAACCTCCTCAAATGGAAATTTAATACTTTCTGTGTTACATCCTCAGCGCGAATCTGGCGACTTTTCTTTTCGAAAAACACCATTAGAATTCACCACCGTTTTAATTTCTCCTAACTTTCTCCTTGCGTAATATTCGAGTCCTAAACTCAACCGTTGACCGTTCCCTTGATGCGTTATCGCTTCGACCCTTGACTTCTTCACAGGGGAGGCAGTCCCACAGCTGCGTGCACTTGCGTGCATCTAGGATTCTACACGCACACACATTCAAAACTAGCTCACCCACGTTCCCACTCTTGTTACTTTTTTCTGGAATTTCGGGACTTTAGGAGTATATAAACCCCGATTTTCTGTAGGAAAGTGGGACATCTGTAGAATCTTTCGAGCAAGACGTATCTCTGCCCGTCAAATCTCAGTATAGCGCGTGGCATAGTGCGTGGACATGTATTAGATCGAGCATTAGTTCTCCTGCGTGTTACCTACAGATTTTGACGGTAACATAAGAGCGAGATGGAGCTGCACGCGATGTCTGTCGATTTACTCGACCACAAACGCATTTGTGTTGGAGTGAATATATGTATGCGTTCGTCTGACGACAACTTTGTTGCAACCGTTGCGATGCTCGCTTGTCGCTATTCCGATCTCGGACTTCGATGCTCCTGACTCCCGAGGCTCCGAGACTGGGGCTTGAGTTGTCGGCATATATGTGGCTTCGGCCTCGGACGCGGCATATACCGGGCCGGAACATCGAGGGTTCCGGTCGAGGCGCGCGCCAGGTGTTGGCAGGGACGGTTAGTCCCTGGCCACTCCAACGGACGCACGGGCGAGGTGGTTACGCCGATCAGGGCAGAAAAGACGCGGGATGTTTCACCTAATTACGTTTATTATTAAGACCGCTAGCGAATAGGTTTACAGGCGGCGATCGATGATCGGTGAGCGCGGCGCGGCGAGGCGATCGATCGGCTGATAGGATTCGAACTGGTCTCGCCGGCCGCCGCGCTAGCGTGGCCGACGTCACGTCGGCGGTGAAGTTGGCTGGCCTGCCGTCGGTCTCCCGCAGTCGACGGTCGAGTCGGTTGGCCTGCCCTCTGTCGCCGTCTCTCTCGGACGCCCGAGGCCGCCATATATATATGTATGTGTACATATGTATGTATAATTGGAATCGGTATTTCTCTTTCGCTTTGGATAAACAAAGCGGGCTAGACTATCTCACTTTCACTAATGTCAAGCCATCTCTATTGTAAATCGTACTCTAAACTGACTAAATGTTTCCTGAACCGTGTACATAAATAATAAAAAAGCAAAAAGTATAAAAAAAAGTATGAAAAACAACGAGTATAAAAAACACACTGGGTGGAATCGAACTCGGTCCTTTCCAATGCAAATCGATCGCCTTACTCCTACCACTATCTACAAGACTGTCGTCACATTTCTCCATTTCACTAAAAGATAGGTGAGTGATTCTTCCCATCATTTTGTTTACTATATGACATAGGCACCTGAATTTGATGGGAAATGAAATACGATCTAACAAGAACATATAGATTTGGATTGAATGACTCTCATGACGTATATAATTGCCTAAGAATACAATCATTTCTTTGTTGAAATACTACTCGATCTGCAGACAAAAAACTAGACGATTAGCCATAGCTGTTTTTATATTTTCATAAAATTGTGCTTGTAGCCCCGAATTCGGAAAGAAAATACACAATGGGAACAGATAGTGTCATAGTAAAGGTACCTTAGTAAGTTACTAACTCAATTTTTCTGGAAAGAATTCCATTGAAATACTAATTGAATAATCAAATAATTGTGTACGTCATAGGCGTCATTCAAATCGAAACTCCATGCTATAGCGAAAAGGGCTCCAATACCAATTACGTTACATTCTGGATGTCAATGTATACTATAGTGAAGCGGGAAATTTGGCATGATACAAAAAGTTGTTTGTCCGAAACATTATTAGAAACACAAAGGAGAACGACAATTCTTGTAGTGGAATGGGGAGATGTTACAGTTAGTTATGAAAATAGTGCAATGAGTAAAACGATGGATTTGCATTGGAAGAGAACGAGTTCGACGCAATCGCTGGTCGAAAATCTGAAATTTAGCACAACCGATGATGATGCCTCTAGCGGCTGACTTCCAAGTAGGGAAGGGAGGCGGAGCCTCGAAATGCCACGTGACTCTAGAAAGAGAGGCAAACGTATACCTATCCTTTAGAATAAGGGTTTCTTGACCGCATCCCGTAACTGATCTTTCCATTTGTCCCTTCTGTATATTGCCTCGGGCAGCACCCCGTAAGCACAATAGCTTTTCACTCGGAGCCGCAGAGCCACGCGTTTCCCAATTTTTACCAAATGAGATCCCGCCGCGGTTCGGCCAGACAATCATCGAGACAAACATCGCAGCTCATCATTAGCAACACGCGCGATACCTGCTCTTACTGTCCAATCTGACCTTCTTATATGTAGATTACACACAGTGAATATTGACTATTTGAACGGCAAAGCCCGTCTTCGCTCCAACGGAATAATGTAATAAATGTTATTTCTTCCCTTTGACTTGTCCCCAAGAAGGTACTTATTGTAGTGAGCAATAAAGTATTATAATTTATACTAAGGGCTATTAGTACAACGACATAATAATAATTGACAGCACGAAACTAGTACTGAGGACTGACATAACAACAATTGACGGAACGCTATTGTCACTGGACTCAGGTATGACTGGCAAGCGACGGTCAAACTCAGAGTAGGAAAAATGCACGAAAACGGCCTGTGATTTTCTCCCTACTTCGTTATGTTTGCTCCTGGAGGCTCCGCCCATCGACAGCTCGTTGTCTCACTCCGAACTTTGCTGTCTCTCTCGCCGACAAAATCTGCCCGAGCTAGAAATGGAACGCACAGCGCCACTTACACACGCATGCCTGGTCACACCGACACACTACATATGCAACACCAAGCGTGCGTGAATTTTTCAACTTAATTGAATATGTTGTCAAATTTGATAAATCTAGCTACACTGATCGAAAGAGCATGTCATTATACTCCAGTGCATATAATAGTTTCCGTTTAAAATATGCCGAAGGGTTATAAAACCTGATTCAAATACTGTCGCCAGTAACCACGCCACTGTCACGTAACAAAACTGACAGGCTAGTAGAATTTGAAATTTTAATCAGGTTTTATGAACCTTCGGCATATTTTAATCGGAAAATATTATATGCACTGGAGTATTGTGACATGCTCCTTCGACCAGTGTAGCTAGATTTATCAAATTTGACAACATATTCAATTGAGTTCAAAAATTCACGCACGCTTGGTGTTGCATATGTAGTATGTCGGTGTGACCAGGCATGCGTGGGCAAGTGGGGTTGGGGACGTCATTTGATGCAGGGATAAAAGGGGAACATTTGAGCTTCAGCGCAGCATTCACAGCCCTTTTCAAACCACGGTGAAATCTATTTTTGAGTACGAACATTCCACTTGCAATAATGCTTATGCTATGGTACACTTGTTTTTATACATTATTTTTATATTCATATTCTCCATCACGGTATTTTTACAAACGAAACGATTTTGCTTTCAGTGTTTGCTCAAATTCTCTTGTACTGGTGAGACGAAGCCTTTGAAACTTTGCCTGATTATTGCTAAATCTCTTAGTTATCATATGAACCGTATTTTATTATTTTATCGCAGGTTTTTATACTATAAAGTGTCAGTTTTTACCGTATCGCTATAACAGCCCATAACGGACAAATTAGTTGAAAATTTAAGGAGTGGTGAAATGACTATTAATTAACATTATGTATTAATTTCAGTCCGATCTTGTTATTTAAATTTTCGGCACCAGCCTCTTTAAGAGAGAACTAGTAGGCTAATATAGCAAACGTTCTAATTTATTAATCGTAATTTCATTACACAACAATCGCCGATTAAAAACTTTAACACGAGACCTGAATCAGTCTGTACAGTTGAGCGGAAGAAAGCTCTAGGGTGAGAAATTTCTTTCCTCCACGCGCTGGGGAATACTATTTAAAGATGGAGGAACTAATTAATCGCGTTCTATAAAAGTTGTAGTTCGCAGCAACACTGGTAGAAAGTTAATCGAGTGTGTTTTCGGCTTCCCAGATTACAGGAAGTGTCAGCCGGACGACTTCCGGTGCACGGGAAGCAGTCCCGAGCTCTGCATACCGAAGGATAAGCGTTGCGACGGCTACTTGGACTGCCGGAGCGGCAAGGACGAAGAGAAGTGCGAGAACCAGACGAAGCCGGCCTGCGAACTGGACCAGTTTCGATGCAACTCTACCCAGTGGTGCATCGACAAGAGCGCCAGGTGCAACTACGTTGACGACTGTGGTGACAACAGCGACGAGGAGAATTGCAGTGAGTATCGCGCCAACTACTCTCGTCGCCAGAATGAAATTAATCCGTTGCTAACTGTTGCTCGATTTTGGGAAAATTCATTTGAGGGTTTAAAAACAGATTGATCTCTACAAACTAATCAGGTTTAATGTACCCCTTTACCGAGCGGTGGTACTAAATCTCAAACGATTTAGGAACACCTCAACGGAAACCGGTTGTGGATTCAAAAATTAAACAGATATACGCCAATGACTGCGAACTGCTAATACGCTGATTGAAAGTTTGGCTTTATTGTATATCTATTTCGTTTTTGGACAACGTAGTTCAACAAGATACCTTTTATCTGGGTCATTAAATCACTACGTGGTTCTTTTACATTATAATGTTTTTCGAGGGATGTTATGTCTTTTTTGTGATGTATACTTTTTGTTGGACATTCCTTGGAATTGCGGCACAATTTTTTGTGAGGCACGATCTTGTTTGGGGTGACGGACTAAACTATTTGGCGCTTTTTTAAAACATTTTAATGTTGTTTTCGGGTGATATAATGTCTTGTTGATGCTTTATTTTTAAGGATATTTGATAAGAATATTAGTTCTTCAAGCATTTGTATTTATCCGACATCTACACTGCCCTAGATTTCCAACCGTGCACCAGCAACCAATTCCGATGTGCGAATGCCCTGTGTATCCCAAAGCACTACCACTGTGACGGCTACAGAGACTGTCACGATGGTTCCGACGAGAAGGGTTGCACCCTCACTGCTTGCCCTTCGGACAGGTATATGTGCCAGTCGGGTGCCCCTTACGGAAAACCCGTATGCATCGAAAGGTCTAAACTTTGTGATGGGAAACGGGACTGCGAGGACGGCGCCGACGAAGACGCACCCTGCTGTAAGTTGAAAGAAACTTAAGAGGAATTAAATACATAATTACTGTAAGCTAAGCGAGTACTATTGTCGGTACATTTTACACCTGGGTCTTGTTTACACTATTCGCCACGTTCGCACGTTTTTTAAACATGTTTTGTTTATGCCAATAGTATACAATTTAATTTATTGTAGTATAATAGAAGGTGAGATTGAGTTGAATATCATTTTTCAAAAATATATTTTTTTCAATTTTTTCAAATACGTTAACACTTCCTTCAAGTGTTTATTAAAAGAACGTTTAGGTGAATGAATTTCTATATTTTAAATTACTTTTATTCATAGTTCGCGCAAGTTTAACACATATTTTATACTTTTACAAAGGATCCAATTTTCATAAAATAAATATGTTAACCAACCGTCAATAGGAAGTACAAACCGAAAGTTGTTTAAACATTAAATAATTTAGATTGAATCATTTATCTGCAAATATCTCCAATAGCGCTCTTTTTTCCCTTGAATTTTTGTCAGAAGATATGCGTTTACAGAAATATTACCAGGTCGGCGTGTTATGACATGGCGGCGATGTGATTACACGACTCAGAAAGTTCTGAAAGGCCCAAAACGAAATTTACATGGTATCTTGGAAACACTCCAAGGCACCTTCTGATAAAAATTCAAGGGAAAAAAAGTGCGCAGTTCGAGATATTTTCCGATAAATAATTCAGTCTAAATTATTTAATGTTCAAACAACTTTTAGTTGGTTGATATATTTATTTTATGAAAGTTGGATCCTTTGTGAACAACATATGGCGTTTTCCGTTTGTTGATATCACTTTTCTTTGTGGCGCTAGAATTTTTTCAAAGATAGCCCGATTTGGAAAAATCTTATGTATGGAGTGTGATGGTCTAGCGTGGAATGGTCCGTATATGTATAATTAGCTATAAAATCATTTTCGCTAATTTGTTGTTATTGTGTTTTTAGCGATAACGGGGTGCGGTTCGCTGGGTTGTGAGTACAAGTGTCAAGCATCACCGGTTGGTGGCGCCTGTTCCTGCCCGAAGGGGAAGGTGCTCTACAACGATTCGAGAAGCTGTGTCGGTAGGTCTAACTAAATTCTGCATTCCAAACTTCACTCGTATTTATAAAATCGTAGCTTAACACGAATTAACAACACCCGGTTCCCATTTTATGCTTTCTATCGTGGATTTCCAATCCGTTAATCAATTATCACTTTGAATGAAGGCAAAAATGGCTAATAATCATCCTTAAAATGTATGGGTTTACCGAAAAAACTAACTCAAATTAGGCCAAATTAGGCCATTAACATTTTCCACACGGTTCCACATAAAGAAAACGTTTTTAATCACCCTGTGTTGAGAACGTAAATGTATAACCTGTGTAACAAGATTCCCAGGTAGAAAATTATCATGGCGTAAGGTAGCGCCAGCCTAGCCATGCGAGCCTGTTAGCCTGGCGCAGGCTAGCATAACTAGGCTGGTGTGAAACCGTAGTGTAACGCTCTAGCTAGCCCGCGACAAGCTAACGAAACTAGCTTGGCGCGAGTCGGTGTTTTAGCTCGCGCCAAGCTTGGCGCTGAAAAAATAGTCAGGGGTCTCTCTATCGTTCTGTCGTAAGTGCTGTTCTGCTATCCTATACTTACCATGTTGATAAACCATCGTAGTAAATCCCTAACTGCAGGACAATAGGAAATGCCACATGCAAAAGAAATGGCAACTGTCTGATATGTCATATGGGGCATCAATAAAGTGATCTTGCAGTGGGGGTAAGCCGACATATGCAACACAAAAATCCAAAAAAGTTATTTCAGAGACCGGAATTGAACACGGGACATCACCGTGGCAAGCCAATCCCTTCGCCATGTCGCCACATCGAATAGAGTAGAAGGCAATGTTACATTGACATGTTTGTAGAGTGAGGAACGGTAGCTATACTCATTGACCGAGGATCGTCAGACGCGCTCTGGGCGCGCGCGGCCGCGCGACTGCCCGTGTGCGGTGCACCGGGCTTCAAAAAAGACGACCGCGGAAAGACGGCGTGTGCACGCCCGTGTGCGGTGACTCGCCTTCAAAAACGACGGCCGCTGAAACGCGGCCGCTGATGCTCGTGTGCGGGGGCCCTTAAATTAAACACGGTGCTAAGACCGTTTTCTCCGTGATCTCTCCACAGTGTTGTGTGAATATCACTCGTGTTAGTTCTTTTCTCAGGAATTTTCAAAGGAATTGCCTCGTTTCAATACACCATACACTTCAATACACCAAACTCCGAGCGTCTCTCTCAACATGAAGAAAATTGGCCGAAGCGCTAGACTCTAACATCTGTCGTGATTGAAAATGGATGGCGTCAGTCCAACACTACCATGCTAAATTCGAGTCTGGCTTCCCGCATCACGAAAATGACTTATGCCAATCTAGCGCTACCATCGTAAATTCGAGTTTGGCTTGCCACAATAGAAAATAGCCAGCGCTGCCATGCTACACTCGAGCTTGGCTTGCCACGACAGAAAATGGCTAGCGCCACCATGCTACACACGAGCTTGGCTTGCCACGACAGAAAATAGCTAGTGCCACTCTAGCGCTATCAAGCTGGGAGTGTCCTTTTTGCGCACGTTCCACCTTGCCCACATGTGGATTTTGGACACAGTGGAATTTGCACACGTTGGAAGTTGGCCACAGTGGAAACAGGACACATCGGCAGTGGAAGCTGTACACATATCAGAGGAAACAGGACACACGGGATAAGGCGAATGATGGAATTTGGACACACAGGATAACGTGAATAATGGAATTTGGACACACAGGATAACGCGAATAATGGAATTTGGACACATTACATGAAAAAGATGTGTACATTGCGGGGAGTATGAATTTTCAGCACACATTTAATTCAAAAGCCATAAATAACAGTGAAATAATTAATGATTTGTAAGAAATGCCAAAATTCTTTATTGGCAAAAAAAGTGATTGCTTATATGAATATGATTAAATAAATATAAACAGCGGGTGGTTATGAGTTGTAATTTATTATCAATCGTTATTAGAGTAGGTAGGATATCGATTTGTGGCTCAATTTATTGCTACCAAGAAGTACTTTGGCCGACGAAAGTTTTGATTCCATGGGTTTTATACACGCGATGTCATTAAACTAAACGTGTTTTCTTAACCTATTAAAGTTCGGAAAGCGTAAACAATACTTGGGTTAGGTTAGGGAGCTATACTATAAAACACAGATTTTTAACTGTTTTGGTAGGGTTTAGGTGAGGCCGTGTTGGTACCGTATGGTCAGGTGGGTATTTGGGTGGGGGCGGGGGTTAGTATATGTAAAAGGTATAAATTGCGGTATCAAATATAAAGCAGTGTACTGTTTCCTTTGCGGGTGGTTTCCACCGTGTGCAGTTTCCACTATACGCTGCTTCCAATGTGGGCAATTTCCAGTGTGTACTGTTTCCAATGTGGGCAGTGTCCAGTGTGCGCTGTTTCCGCGTGTGCAGTTTCCAAAAGAGGCCCGTGTGCAAAGTGGAGTGTGCGCAAAGGAGACTCACTCCTACCTTTAAAATGTTAGGTCCACCGGTATGACCATAAATTTGGTCACAGACCAGGTTCCGTACCGGTTTGTGATTTGGTTTCCTCCCAGCCGTATCAGGGTAGGAATAGATCAAACAAGCTGGACATTAAAACGGGCCAGGCCGTGGGGTCCTCAGGACCCCATTACCATTTCGGTGTCACGCTCCGGGTTAGCGACAATCCATATTTTAGTACGAAGACAGTATACAGGGTGTTAGTAATTCTTGTTAAGAATTTCGCGGTGATGAAGATGGCTTTTCTCAAAATGTTGTCTCGCGCTTTATTTCGCGACAAAATACAAAAAATGATGCACCAATACGGTTGATCTGTTCGGTTGATTCTCGGAAATGGGTGGTGCCAAAGTCGTTTATGCATCAATAAAACACATCACTGAAAGGACAGATTATCCCTTCTGCCGGAGGAAAGGACTGACCTTTAGCAGTGGGCTCTATCCGCTGACCAGCGGGGCCATGAAAGTATCTTATTAGCATATGATTTTTTCAATTTTGTCGCGAAATCAAGGATGAATCAAAAAATTTAAAGTAGCTATATTAATCGCCGCGAAATTCCCTATAAGATAGCTATACTCGTTTAGGACATTTTTGGAACACCCTGTATATTTTTCTTAGAGTGAATCACGATCAGCTATATCTGTTTGAGATATATAGATATTTTCCCATATGTTCTAAACACCCCATACACAGTATCGTTCCTCATACAAGTAATATGCATCATACAATGAATAAGAAACATCTGATTTTCCATCGTAGATCTGGACGAGTGCCACGAGTGGGGCTATTGCGAGCAGCTTTGCGAGAACACGGACAGCTCGTACACGTGCTCCTGCGCGACCGGCTATGCGCTTCATACCCGGACAAAATGCGTGGCCCAGGTCGGGCCGACCTCCTTGCTGATAACAAACGAGCGGACAATTAACCGGGTGACTCTGGACAGTTCGTCGGACCGCGTGCTGGCGAACACGACAAACACCGGCGGCTTGGACTACTACCACTCGCAGAACTTGCTCTTCTACAGCGACCTGAAAACCCGGAAGATCCACAGTCTCGAGCTTACCGACACCGGCAAGAGCGTGGAGATTTACGTGACGGCCTCTTGGAGCCCGGTGAGCATCGCTGTCGACTGGATCGGCGAGAAGCTCTACGTGGTGGATGGAATGGTGCAGAAGATCGACGTTTTCGAGGTCGACGGCCGTTACCACGGGATCGTCCTCAGCTCGAACCTCACCGGACCCAACGACATTGCCCTCGACCCTCTCGTCGGTCTTATGTTTATAGCCGACAGTAAGCAGGTGGTCCGCGCGAACATGGATGGCAGCAATATCATAAGCATCGTCTCTGAGGCGGCGTATAAGGTCTCGGGGGTCGCATTGGATCTCGTCCAGAAGCGGATCTATTGGTGTGACAGTCTCCTCAACTACATCGAAACTTCGGATTACTACGGGCGGAACCGGGTGATGGTGTTGAGGGGTACAACGGTACCAGCGCCAAACAGGCTTAGCGTCTTTGAAAACCGAGTTTACTGGACCGATTCAACCAAGCAGGACGTGATGAGCGTCGACAAGTTCGCCGGCGAGGTTAGCGTGAAAAGCGTCGCGAAAATGCGGGACGCTAGGATCGTCAAAGTCTTCCACGAGCTGGTCCAACCGAGGGTCAGTAATCCATGTGGCAATAACAATGGGGGCTGTCAGCATATGTGCATCGTGACTGCTGCTAGCGACCAGGAGAACAGGCTTGGCTATCGATGCGCCTGTGACATTGGATGGAGACTGAGTGGTGAGTCTGATTATATTTCCTTCTGTCTTCTGCTAATCACCATTTCGCACACCTAATGTATTATTTGAGGTACGATAGAACGTGCAAAGTCCTACTTTACCACGTAAAGTCAAAAGTCTTGATACAATATTTTGCTAAATTTCGAAATTCCGATTGTTTTAAAATTGGCAAGATATGCGTCAGAATTGTGCAGAATTACAATTGAATTGATCCACGGATTATAAGTACAAAAGGATCCAATTTAATCGCATTCAAATTAAATTGCAATTCGTAATTCAAATCTTTGATTCAATTAAATTACAATACATTTCATAATTGAAATTCGAGTTCAATTACAAAATACAATACCATTACAGTACCATTACTTTGACCCGAATTGCTAATTTAGAATTACGCATTGAGAGGTAACCGAATTCAGGATTAACAAGATGTACATTTTCAAGTAGAAACAAATTTTATCCACGAAAAATATATATGTACTGGGTGATGCGGATAATTGGAATCAGCTTTTTACCATCGAATTTTATCGATTTTTGTAATTGGTAATTGTCTTGGCGGGCGTGTGATGCCACCGATGTCGCGTGACTGCTCAGGGCCAACTGGCTGAATCACGCCAAATACCGACAGTCTTCCGATTAACCGGCAAGGGCAGAATGAGTCGGTAATCATGAGACTCGGTAGAGTCTCGCGCAAAGTCATAGTCCCCTACGGCGCGCGACAGCCGAGCCTCTATTATTTCTTCCAAAATTTCTCCAAAATTTCTTCTCGATTTATGAAAAGGTTACGGTATTAAGGATTTATATCTGAATTTAGTATTTTAGCTGTAATTTATCTGAATCCGATGAGCCAAGAATCAAGCGAATCGGTTCAGCCGTTTGGGGGATATTATTATTTTCCTCCTGGGCAAGCACGTTTGGTTGGTAAAACATTTCTGCACTGCACTCTGGCAGGGGGGGGGGAGTGCGAGAGATTCGCGTGACATAATAAATGTTTTATGCATAATAAATAATATAGGTAATCCTATCATTCTCGCACTATGGCGAGAAATAATTCTTGTTTCTCTCATTGTTATAACTATAAAACGAAATATTGAAAGATATTCCTTGATCACGCCGCTGCTGCAGGCGTGTTACCTCCGCCTTCCAAAAAAGGGTGAAAGCCTGGCAGTTGACTTGAGGTAAGGAGAGAATTGCTGGCTCTTTCAATATTTCGCTCTATTGTTATAATAAAAAAAAAAACAAGAATGATTTCTCGCCAGAATGCACCGCTGACACGCTCTTTACTATGTTTATTATGCCACATATCGCTCACACTTTCCCTGCCAGTGTGCAGTGCAGCAATGTTTTATTACCGACTCATTTTGCCCTTGCCGGTTAATCGGACGACTGTCGGTATTTGGCTTGATTCGGCCTGTTGGCCCTAAGCAGCCACGCGACACCGCACCGGTGACATTAGACGGCCGTCGAGAGTATTACCAATTTCAAAAATCGATAAAATTCAATGGTAAAAAGCTGATTCCAATTATCCGCATCACCCTGTACGTATTTTGCCTAACATATTAAAGGAAAAAGTAACGGCCATCACCTTATAGTACTTCAAAATTTTAAGCTGTAATTCAATTACATTGTATTTCAATTGCACTGTAATTTAATTATGCTTAACGATTGCGCCAAATAGCAATTGAATTAATTTATAGTCCGAATTGTTCAATTGAATTACACAGTAATTCAATTAATATATAATCGAAGTGCAACATAATCTAATTCCGTAATTAATACAACTGTGATACCATTGCTTTACAGGCGACCAGCGGAATTGTAATTTGGTCCAGGAGTTCCTCATGTATTCCCAACAGCGTTTGATAAAAGGCCGAGTGTTGGAACCGGTGACCGAAGGTTTCAGTGATGCCATACTACCTGTAGTAAGCAGGCGGGCTCGGTTTGTCGGCTTGGACTACGACTCCCATTCTCAGTATATTTACTACTCCGATGTTCTTCAAGATGTCATATACAGGTAAATCCTGAAATTTCTACTCTGCGAACATTCTGTTACTATGTGAGGAGGAGGAGACTCGGCAGCGTCTTGCGCCAAGTAGGAGTATAGATACATATAGTGCGGCACGCGGCAGTCGAGGAGATAGTATCTTGAAACATAGCGGTTTCCGATTGATACTCAAGTTTCACCTTGATTTCTGAAGAAGTCTCAGCCCCAAGGATTTATTTGTGAATTTTTGTATTTCATAATTTGTTTTTCTGAATCCAATGAGCCAAGAATCAAGTGAATCAGTTCAGTTGTTCGAAAGATATGAATTTTCCTCTTTATTTTTCTCGCGGGTTCTATTATATGTAGGCTTTGTATTTACTCGGACTTTCAATCTTTCTGTCACACTGATGGGGAGAGCATGGTGTAGTGGAGAAGAACCCTGCTACTCCATTGGCTCCAAATCTAACATGTCTCGTTTGGCACGCACACCAACTACATGTCTCTCGACATGAAACACGTGCGAGTCAGCCACGTGTCTAAAATTAGATTACCTAGAAACAATTTTGATTCAGACATGTATGTATGAGTTAAAAAACAATGTTTTAAAAACACGTTTTATATTAACTAGAAAGTGTTGAAAATAATAAATAGTATTCGGGGACAAAATGATGAAATTCCAATTTGTAAAGCATTTGAGATCTTTTCAAGGCGCGGCATTTGACACGTGCGAGTCAGTCACCGACTGTGTGAAATCAGATTGCCTAGAAACACTTTTGGTTCAGAAATAAGTATGTATGAATTAGAAAATAATGTTTTAAAAATTGCATTTTAACTAGAAAATATTGACAATAATAAATAGTATTCGAGGACAAAATGACGAAATTCCAATGTATAAAACATTTAGGGGTTTTGCCAAAACTGTATGTAATTGAGTAATTCTCCTTTATTTCTCACATACGAATGTCGTTACAGGATACACCAAAACGGGACCGGTCGGGAGATAGTACTGGCCAGTCAGAACGAGGGAGTGGAGGGCCTGGCGGTGGACTGGTCCGCAAAGAATCTTTATTACATTGACTCGAGGAAAGGTACCCTTAATGTCCTGAGCACCAGGAACATCACTTATCGGCGAACGCTCCTCAAGAATTTGAAGCGTCCGCGTGCTATTGTAATCCACCCGAACCTTGGCTACATCTTCTTCTCGGAGTGGGACCGACCTGCCAACATAAGCCGAGCGCACACTGATGGTACCAACCTGATGGTATTCCGGAACCTAACGCTCGGATGGCCGAACGGCCTCGCCATAGATTTCGCCATGGACAGGCTTTATTGGTGTGATGCTCTGCTAGGTATGTGTCCGATTTCGTCGAATTTACCCGAAAAGAAGTAGATTATAATCTACGTTGGGGAGACCTGAGCTGATTTGCATATTTTTAATTTGGTACATTTTTAGTTATTTATTGGAAATTTTAATTATACACGTTTTAATTCTATCTCATCTATAATAATCAAGGACATTTACGAAGTATCTTATTAAAAGTTAGACCCTTTATCTGAAACATGTGATTCCCAATGGGCTAATGTGCGTTTTTCTGGTTTAGATCACGTGCAACACTCTCGGCTAGACGGCACGGATGTCCGCACGGTGAGTTCCCGGTTGATCAGGCATCCGTTCTCCATGGCGATCCACGAAGACTGGATGTACATCACCGACTGGCGTCTCGATGCCATCATTCGCATACGGAAGGACAATGGGGAACAGGAATCGATTGTGGTTCGGGAGCCTTCGACCAATCGGCTGTATGGTGTTAAGGTTTACAGCAGAGACATACAAAAGCTGATAAGAGGACACCCTTGCGCCATCAACAACGGGGCCTGCGAAAAGCTCTGCTTTGCAGTACCGATTGCCGAGAATGATAACCTGCGAGCCGTATGTGGTTGTCCTTACGGAGAGAGACTGGTTGATGGAGGCAAGTGTGTAGCAGATCCTGAAGCCGAGCCTCCAGTTCAGGTAATTTATTATACCATGATATCTCATACAGGTAGAAAAACATAACATACAAAAGCATATTAAAAGAAAGAACAAAATTGGCAATTTCTGGTATAATGTTCCACATATTTTAAAATAATATTCACATAAATGTAAAACCATTGCCTTAAGGGGGACGCCGACCAATGAGTGTAGTTTTGCCATTCTTTCTCTTGAAAACATGCACGAAATGTTTAAAAGTTTTTTTATTTCAAGAAGCATCTTTTGGCTAAATGCTGTTAAATGTATAACTGTGATAACTAATTAATCAATAGCTTATTTGATGAATTGAGCATATTTTTGTGGTGACCACTGCCGTGGGGCACTAAATCACCGACAATTAAAGAAACTCACATTTTTTTATATCCTATTAAATTATCCAAGGTCCTACAGAGACAGAATTTTGTTTAACTGCCTAGTTTGTCTTGGCAAACGAGAAACGGTTCGTTTTTTGGTCGAAAATCGGGTTTTCAACATTTACCCGCTGCCGGTTTGAAAAAAAAATTGTTTGTACCAAATTGGGTTCTATAGATCCCCAGATCATTTAATTGGCTATTCAAAAATGTAGGTTTTTTTATTTTTGCAAAGAACGATGGTCACCGTAAAACGTGCTCAACAAAAGGTCTTTCAAGAAATCAATTTATAACTTTGGTAATTGTCATTATTTCTGCATACCAATTATCCTCATTGACCAAAAAGATGCTTCTCGAAATGAAATAACTCTTGAGGATTTCGAGCATAATGCTCGAGAAAAACATTGTGAAACTGCACTTATATTTAAGTGCTCCTAGGTAGATGCCCCCCTTAAGGTATTCCGCATAAATAGAATTGCAAATAATGCAACAAAATTTTGACATTTTTCCCATACACAGCATATTTTTTTTTTAAACCCGCGCAGCGGCTCAAAGGGTTAAGTGCCCGACCCGCAATTAGCAGAACGAGGGTTCGATCCCAACACGTGTCATCGCTGACTTTTCAGCACGTCCACGCAATGCGCGGAACGTGACTTTTCGAAGACCGGAGCCGGCGCCACTTTCGCACGCACGCTTGGTCACACCAACACACTACATCTGCAGCAGCAAGCGTGCGTGAATTTTTCAAGTTAATTGAATATGTTGTGAAATTTAATAAATCTAGCTAAACTGATCGAAAGAGCATGTCATAATACTCCAGTGGATATAATAGTTTCCGTTTAAAATATGCCGAAGGTTCATAAAACCTGATTAAAATTATCAAATTCTACCGGCCTGTCAGTTTGGTTACATGACAGTGACGTGGTTACTGGCGACAGTATTTGAATCAGGTTTTATGAACCTTCGGCATATTTGCACTGGAGTATTATGACATGCTCTTTCGATCAGTTTAGCTAAATTTATCAAATTTCACAACATATTCAATTAACTTGAAAAATTCACGCACGCTTGGTCCTGCATATGCACTGTGTCGGTGTGACCAGGCGTGCGTGCGAAAGTGGTGCCGGCTCCGGTCTGCCGCGGTAATGCAGGGTCGCTGTTTGACCGGCGATATTGCCCTAAAATATGAGTTCGCGGGGCCACTTCCTGCTCGCTTATGTGACATGATTTTGGGTCGGGAAAGATTTCAATCGAAAGAGGAAAGTCCAATAGAGACCGCTCTGGTAGTAGTTTCATGGTATTATGTTATTTTTGTAGCAAATTAGTCGTCTAAAGTCTACACATTTTTCAATATGGTCGCGAAATATTCTGGCTTTTTGCTGAGGTATATTTGTGTCATTCCCGCGTTTTCCTTCCAAAATAACCACCAGAGCGGTCTTCCTTATGAACTAGGGAACATGCCAAGCTATATTTTATCTTGAAACTGTAAGAAATGAAGCCGTAGGAAGTGACCCCGTGTAACCCTGTTTTCTGCCGGATTTCGCCATAGTTCAATCGCATATGTCAATATTTGTGAGTACTTTAGGTCGGCCGCCGAGAACGAGATGGCGCCTAATTTAGAGGGCTATTCGCGACAAACGTCAGACAAAGCTTGGCAGCGCGGCGTGTTGTGGGGTTAGGCAGGCTGACGAAATGCAGGGACAGTACAATTTCACGAACGTCTTGGAAAATGTGTAAATCTTGATCTCACTTTAGACGACTAATTTGCTACAAAACAACAATTCCAGGTAATTATTGCGAACAGGTCCTTCTGCGGAAAATGGGTGGGGAACGTCGATTTAGTCTTAAATAGGTTCCTTTAGTGTTACTAAGTGATAATCAGGTGGCGGAAACAGGTAAAAATTGAGTTTTATATAAATTAATAGTGTTTGAAGTTAGTGCGGTTAACCTCAATCCGAACGTCATTGTGGCGGGCATGCTAAGTTTGGTCTCAATAAGAACCACAAACCAACCCTAGTCCGGGGGGGGGGGGGGCATGCTCGTTTCGCTCGCCAAACCTAAAAAAACCCTGAAACCCTGGAAATACTGAGTCCAATGCCTTCAAAGTCCGGGTGGAATAGAGTCTCAATTCCAAAACGTTCATATGCATTGGGTTCGCTTGGAGAAAAGAACGTTTTGGAATTGAGACTCTATTCAACCCGGACTTTGAAGGCATTGGACTCAGTATTTCCAGGGTTTCAGGGTTTTTTTTAGGTTTGGCGAGCGAAACGAGCATGCCCCCCCCCCCGGACTAGGGTTGGTTTGTGGTTCTTATTGAGACCAAACTTAGCATGCCCGCCACAATGACGTTCGGATTGAGGTTAACCGCACTAACTTCAAACACTATTAATTTATATAAAACTCAATTTTTACCTGTTTCCGCCACCTGATTATCACTTAGTAACACTCAAGGAACCTATTTAAGCCTATTTAAACCTATTTCTTGCTTTTTCCGCAGAAGGACCTGTTCGCAATAATTACCCAATTCCATGAACCCACTACCAGACTCCGCTCCATTGGTCTATCTTCTTTCTATTGAAAGGTTTGTCAACTCAAAATCATGTCATATCAGGGAGCAGGAAGTGGCACCGCGAATTCATATTTTGGGCAAATTTCGACGGTAACACAGCAGCTCTACCATACCGCAGAAAAGGGTAGCCTAGCCCCTTAAAAATTTTAGTCCCACCGGTATGAGCATAGATTTCGTATCCCCCACGCCCCTGCCCTACGGACGTTCATACTGGGTCGGTATGGGAATGTAGGAAGTATTCCATACTCATCGCGAACCCTGAGGGGGTGGACGTTAGTGAAACAATCAATCAACAAATGTTTTTTTACAAGACTCTCGTATACTTACTAAAGTAGATAGTTTGAATTAAATATGTTGTACAATTCATCGCAACATTTGTGAAACCGCTGTTATTAAAGCATGATTTGGTGTTCGATTTAATTTTTGTTTGATGCAGTCTATGATACCCCTTTCTGAAGTAACCGATGGAATTTCTTGAAGTGTTGCACTTTTCGAGCAGTATTTTTTGTATCGAAAAAAACCTTGGAGGAGCTTGAGCCAAAATTCGAACGATGAAGTAAATAATTCTGTTACGAAGATCTGACAATTTAAGTCGATTCGATTTATTGGTTGATAATTTACAATGGGCACCTTTCTAACGATGCAGTTTATTAGTGCCAATCTTGAAGTGAAATTTACAGGATAGTCAATCCAAACTATATACTTTAATAAATATATGATTTTCTGAAAATAATGTGTGCGAGGGAAAAAATTAACGAGACTAGATTTTTTTAAATTATTCGGATCGTCGTTAAGAGCCATTTCTAAGGCTCTGAATTTTCGACCAGCGATTGCGTCGTTATTTATGGACCAATCGATTTCAAATTTGAACTACGTACTAATGGAACTATTACGGAGGGCATGCACGAGCCAGATTTTTGAAAAAGCTTTTTGTTTAAAAGATACAGTCTTGAGCAAAAATGATATTATTCCACCGTGCCCTCCGAAGCAGTTTAATTAGTACGTGGTTAAAATCTCAGATCGATTGGTTCATAAATAACGACGCAATCGCTGGTCGAAAATCTAAAATTTAGCACAACCGATGATGATGCCTCTAGCGGCTGACTTCCAAGTAGGGAAGGGAGGCGGAGTCTCGAAATGCCACGTGACTCTAGAAAGAGAGGCAAACGTATAGCTATTCTTTAGAATAAGGGTTTTAGTTGGGGTCCGTAGTGGCAGAGTGGTTAGAGTACTCGACTCGCAATGTGCGGGTCGTGGGTTCGAGCCCAGCCGTCACCAATGAGAATTTATTCTTAAGGGGCTAGTCTCCGAAATGACGTCACGAGATCTGGCCCCTCACTGTATTACCAACAGTTTTTAAAGGTGGAGATGGAGCTGCACTCAAAGTCTATCGCGCGACCCAGCGGCCAGCTTGGGTTCATTTGTTTTGGCTCCCTTGATTGCGTCACCCGCTTATCGCTCCTGCGATCTCGAGCTGCGGGCTGCTCCCGAGTCCCGATGTTCCGGCCAAGGCTCGAGCCCTAGCCGCACACATACTTCGCACGCACACACATGTATCAAGCCGCGCGGTACTGTTTCGCTCGAATACCCGGTAGAATGAGACCTGTCTCACTCAGATGACTGTAGAGCCTATATTACATTCTGTATCTTATCAGTCCGTATAATATGAAATGGCCTTACTATAAATATTTGTTTGTTCGAAATATTACTAAAAGCACATAGAAGAATCACAATTCTTTTACTGTAATAGAGAAGTATTATATTAGTCGTGCAAGTAGTGCTATGGGTAAAGTGATGGATTTGCACTTGAAAAGAACAAGTTCGATTCCGTCTCATTCATGTATGTTACACTTTTTTTCTTTACATTTTTATAAATTCAATTCAATTCAATGCATTGCTATACATTTGGCAATATAAATAAATTTTTCCAATTATTTATTACATAGGCTTATTAGGAATCGGAATGAGACAGTCTACTTCATTTCACTGATGAATGACAGACATGATATATGATATTTTCGGGCATCATTGTTTATGGGAATATAGATAGGACTGTTTCAAACTTTGAAAGTGTGCTTCGCTCACTGTTTGTGAGTTTCAAAAAACTGATGATAACAAAATCAAAATCTTGGTAAGCATAGCCTATTCAATTTTAGTCAGCACACATTTGCACAATAATTTGAGGCTTATGGATCTTACAAACTGTAAAGGTGTGGCAGGTTCTCAACCATACCTTTGAGTTGAAATATGAATTCTGCGTAACAATACTCTGAGAAGTACTATGAACAATACTTCAACAAATACGTTCTCCCCTTACGCAGTTACTAGCCTTAGTACCTGATATGTGAAATGGAAACTAGCATGATTGATAACATCAATACGTTACATAGGCTGTTGAATAACAAACAATCAACCCAGCAAAAGGCATTTTCTACCAAACACATAGATGACTCTACTTGGATCTAGTTTATACTACAGCTAATATCTCAAAAAGTAAATGTGCAAATCAAGATGTTGATTAGAGCGTCCATTCTAGAAACAACCATTTCCAAAGTATATACTGTTACGCAGCATCTTTCAAAGTTACGTTTGAGGAGACTTGCATGTTGTACCTCCCATGCGTTACCAAGATTCTGAAACATGAAATTATTCTCCAAACGACTGCACTTGCCAACTGTTTGGTAACTACAGTTTATAATATCCAAACGAACATATTTTTGCAGGCTCTTAGACATAAACTAACTCAAATTATTACAAGGGCATACAAATATTTCCATGACAAGGCATCTGGTAAATGAGTTGAAAGAGTGCTGCACTCATTTTGGTTTGAAACATTGCAATTCACCAAGTAACAATGCATTCCCATAAAACCACGAACAACCGGACCGTTCTTCTTTGCATTTATATATGTTGCAACTAAAAATCATATATCAGAATGAGTCTGCATTGCAGAATCACTCTGCATCCCGTCAGCAGGTGACTAACCTAACCCGATAGCTTGCTGTCAAATAACTATGTTTTGACAGGCTAGGGTGCAGAATAGCCCTTTCACTTACGCGCCACCTCGATCGCGCTGGCCGAACTAAAGTACTCAGCTAGACCGCTCTGCAT
The DNA here is from genome assembly GCA_963675795.1 of Crossocerus cetratus. Lineage (NCBI taxonomy): Eukaryota > Metazoa > Arthropoda > Insecta > Hymenoptera > Crabronidae > Crossocerus > Crossocerus cetratus. Next base: position 10,401,818 of record OY776665.1, on the reverse strand, counting down.
ATCAACAACGTGGCCACAGAACCTCAAAAATCATGCTTCGGGGATCCCGCTTTTACTCCCTTATATGAAATGATTTTGGGTCGGAAAAGGTCTCAATCGAAATCGACAACTTAAAAACACAACAACTTAACGATTTCAGGTTATGGAGTTTAAATAACGAACGGTTGGCAATAAATTAATAAATTTTTGGTCATTTTATTCGTCTTTCTAAGGAATATTTTCTAAATCAAAAAAATATAATCGGATGGTCACGAGTCGCGCAATATCGATAAATGTAATTAAATAAATTGTAGTGTTTCGTATGTAACTCGAAAACGGGTACGATTGGTGGCGTTAAATTGCACTAAAAAGGACTATTTTTTGTAGCCAAAGCTCATTCGTATCGGTGGTTAGGAAAGTTCGCAACCTCTATCAAATTGAAACTTTTTTTCGAAAGGCGTCTTGGTGGGAAAGATGTGCTTGTGGCAACAGACTTACTACGTTCTTCTGGATATGATAACAGGCATGCCCCAATACTTGGGACTTCACCTGCGCCAATCAACGCTGTGTGCCACTGTCTTGGGTGTGCGACGGCGAGAACGACTGCCTGGACAACAGCGACGAGATGCAGAATTGTACGAAACCAACCTGCGGCCCGAACGAGTTCCAGTGCAAGTCCGGCAAGTGCGTGCCTATAAACTTCAGGTGCGACTCGGAGAACGATTGCGGCGACTACAGGTACTACCATTTTCTGATACATTCACTGATATCAAATTCAATGGCGATTTTTGCAAGTTAGTCCCCGTTGGATTCATTGAAGACCTCATTTTGATTTTACATTTTTACTGTATTTTTGTATTTCCGTTTTTTATTGTATTCTATTATCTATTTATTGCATTTTACAAATATAATATTGAGCGCCAATCGTCCGTGAGAGCTCTCTTTTCTGAAACTTGTCTGGGAATTATTACTCTGCTCGCAAAAAACTGTTTTCTACAAAAAAATCTAACTTATCTTGTATAGCTTTGGAAAATTTCTTAGTAAATGTGTTTGAAACAACTTTAGGAACTTTTTGCACAATCTGCCGAGTAACTATAAAATTCATATATGTAGCTGCAACTGAAATTCCCAAGTTACTATTAAACATTTATGGTTAACCGCAGCAATTCTAGAGTGACTGTAGACATCTAAAAGATATTTTAGGGCATCTTTCTGCAAGGGTAGCTGGTTGAACGCAAACTTGTCTGCACACATTACAGCAAATATTTGTTGGTACTTGTTGCAGCGACGAAACGGGCTGCCCGAACGTGACGTGCTCGACGAACCAGTTTGCATGTGCGAACAACCGTTGCATACCCTCGACGTGGAAGTGCGACTCGGAGAACGACTGTGGCGATAGTTCGGACGAGGGCGAGTTCTGCGCGGCAAAGACCTGCTCCTACTTCCAATTCACCTGTCCTCGCTCAGGTCATTGTATACCGCAGTCTTGGGTATGCGATGGAGATAATGACTGCTTCGACCAGCAGGATGAACTGCACTGTGCCCCCGTCACTTGCTTGTCCACTCAGTTCACCTGTGCAGACCAGGTATGTGAACTATTCCTGTTACTGATGAGTTTTCCAGTTTTGTTTGGCAAAACATTTTTGCACGGGAAACGTTCTCTAAGGAATGCAAAAGATTTCAATTCAATTGAGGTGCATTAGATTAAAAGGAATTGTAAGATATTAATATGAGAGAATTCCTGGGCGGTGAAGAAACGGGAAACTTGTTCGAGTTGAGTTGTACGTATATTCTTTTCGCCACTTCGGTACAATGTCGCCACTTCGGTAGTCAGAGTAGGAATGTCCTCTTCAGTTCCCTAGGGCTATAGACAAAAACCTCCTCCCATCAGCGTGGCCTACCATAAGTTATCTTACCCTTAGTATCCGGATTTTTACTTGAAGGGATTAAAACGGTACGCAGGAAATCTTCGGAGTCGCCCGCCTTATACCTATCCCCTATATTGAATTTCATAACCTCGTGTACGGCCAAACATAAATAAAGTCATAGAAAGATAGATTTTATGTAATGACAATGAGTATGATAAATAAATTTGGAAATTGTCGTAAAAGATTTAGTTTTAATGGAAGCATCGTTAAAATTGATGTGCAAAGAAACAAACATTCAGTTTTTAAAGTTTATTCAATTAAACCAATTCGAAATGTGTTTATAATGCGACCATTGGTTGAGAAACTTTCGGTAATTATTTCGAACATGGTACTGGGTTAGGTCTGGGTTAATCCTCACCGATTTCAATACCCTTGTAGTATGTAGTACGTGTAGGGGACATCATTCTTAGTAACTTTTCCTTGTACACGGTGGTCCATTTATAGTGAACATCGAAATGTCTCAATAACGAAGCGTTTTATAAAAAAATGTTCCGACCAAATAGCGATTGACTTAAGGCGAGAAATTGATTTACATTATCCGTGTTTTATTTGGTGTAAGTTTTCAATGTCATTTGAGTCCAATTACAGTTTTTTAAATGGAAACTTATTTTTTTAACTTTGTATAAGTATAAAAGTGTAAGTACTTGTCGTTCGGCAATAATTTTCAAGATATTTGCTATGTTAGATCTGGCATGGTACATATACATACACGGACCAATATTCCGTACACCTATTCTACGTGTCTGTTTGTAAAGACTGGAAGTTAGGTACTGAACAAAACTTTGATGGTCTTTTTGAGAGTAGATGTTTCAGTATACGACGATGGTATTGAAAGTGGATATTTGCATCTCCAAACCATTTACCACTTTATACATAGTATACAACCTAATTCTAAGGCCACCGCGACAGTGGAAAGGCCATCCCCAACATTTAGAGTCACATCCCTCATCCTTGGTGGCACCGCCCTCGCCTTTGAAGAGTAGATGGGTGATCAGAAGTACGAAATATATTTTTGTGTATAACTCGTGTAAACTATTGCCGAGCGTTGGGTACTCGTATAGGGGAAAGTTCCTCAGAAAGCAGTCACCTTCAACATATTTCAAGTTCATACGTTTCGAAGATAAGTGCCATGTCTGACATAGTTACCGAACTTTTTTTACAAGATGGAAATGGGCAATTTGTTTTGCGAGATTAGAAAGCTTTCATTCTACTTCACTCGTAGCATTTGTACCACAATACTGTTATTATTTAATACAACACTTCCATTTTCAGAAAATGTGCATACTCGATTCGTACAAGTGCGACGGCATATCGGACTGCAATGACGGCTCTGACGAGGTCGGCTGCCCTTCTCTGGCGCCTGATCAATGCAATACCGAGAAACAGTTCCAATGCGCCGGCAGCGCTATTTGCATACCTAGGAGTTGGTACTGCGACGGTACGGCTGACTGCCCTGACAGAAGCGACGAGCCGGAGAGCTGCGATCGTGTCCAGTGTCAGAGCGGCTTTTTCAAGTGCCGGAACGAGAAGTGCGTGTTCAAGGCGTACATTTGCGACGGGAAGAACGATTGCGGCGACGGAAGCGATGAGGACATCCAACTCCATGCCTGCAAGCAGCCGGAGTTCGGCTGCGACAGTGGCATGTGGAAATGTCCTAACGTGACAACCAGGTTGAATACCACGTTTGTATGGACACATTAAGGGACCTTTCCTTTGAAAACTGCTGAAATCTGGCAATATTTCAATTTTGTTGTTGGTAAAATGAATAACGGGATCTTAATTAAATTGAGCACATTTGTTGTTTCCGTAATTATTCAGAAAGACGACTCACCACCGATTCAAATTATTTTCACATATATTATACAGCATGCTTTCCTGATTATTTTCCCATATATATGTAGGCGGAGGAAATGTATACAAACAAAGTTACACATATTTAAAGACGTATCTTACATGGTTCGTAGACATATACTAACTCCCCCCACACATACCTACACGGCTTCACTTAATCCCTAATAAAACTAATAAAACATTTAAAAAACTGTGTTTTAACTGGGGATTAGGTGAAGCCGTGTGGGTATGGTATGGTGTGGTGGGTTTTTGCGGCGGGGGGGGAGGGGGGGGGGTACGTCTACGAACCATGTAAAATGCGTCTTTAAATGTGTGTAACTTTGTTTGTATACATTTTCCCTGTCTACATATATATGGGAAAATAACCAGGAAAGCATGCCGTATGTGAAAATAATTGGAATCGGTGGTGAGCCGTCTTTCTGAATAATTACCGTTGTTTCCACTTTAAACATTTTATATCATTTTGTATTCCAGCAATTATCAAATTATATAAGAGCTATTGCGGTTATAAACAATCATTGTTTATAAATAAAGGTTTTGCGTGGGCAAGATTACTCTGGTCTGAAGGATGCCAACAAAAATTCCTAGCTGATACATGTTAAGAAAGCATTGTGGTAGGACATGAACTAGAGAAATTGAAATATATCGGGAAATAAGACAATGGCAGTTATTTGAATGAGAAAACACGATCTTGCACTAAAATTTCGTGCTTCTAGGGTCCCAAAAAATAATAATTTTTAAAATTTTCGATTGCTTTCAGTTCATATCCCACCTACAGGTATATTCAAGATCTGTGCAAAATTCGGTGAAAATCGGCTCTGTAGTATTTAAGTAATCCTGCCCACCGGTTTTGGAAAAGCGGATTCGAAAGAAACGCATTTAAAATTTACCGTAACGCAGGTTATGGCTATGATATGCGTTGAATTAAAAAAAACAACTATTGTAATTTTTTAAAAATTGAAATAGCCTTTTTTATTAAATGTGGAAAACCAAAAATCGGATATTTTGCCAATTTTCAAAAGTAAAGGTTCTTTAACCTTTATTGGACACATTAAAGATCAATATAAGGATGTATCGCCGAATATACAGGATGTTTCAAAAATGTCCTAAACGAATATTGCCATCTTGTTAAGAATTTCGCGGCGATGAAGATGGCTTTTCTCAAAATGTTGTCTTGCGCTTTATTTCGCGACAAAATACAAAAAATGATGCGCCAATACGGTTGATCTATTCGGTTGATTCTCGGAAATGGGTGGTGCCAAAGTCGTTTATGCATCAATAAAACACATCACTGAAAGGACAGATTATCCCTTCTGCCGGAGGAAAGGGCTGACCTTTAGCCAATTGGGTCCTATCCGCTGACCAGCGGGGCCATGAAAGTATCTTATTGGCGTATAATTTTTTCAATTTTGTCGCGAAATCAAGGATGAATCAAAAAATGTAAAGTAGCTATCTTGACCGCCGGGAAATTCCCTACAAGATGGCTATACTCATTTAGGACATTTTTGGAACACGCTGTATGTATATCAAGTGAAGTAAGAAAGAAACACTCAAAATATTACAATACTGCACAGGACGTTAATGACACGTTTAATAATATTTGTTCCAATTACTATTGAAATATATTTACAAGCTCAGTTGCGAGAAAAATTTGAAAAAATCAAAAGCTGTGAACATTCTCCTTTAACTTGGGACTCCTTTCCATGGAACAGTAACGCCGATTACTCAGGCCTGTAGTATTAAAAGACGCTAGGACATAATAGTCGCCGTGGATTGCGAGTTTTTATGCAAATTAGGCTGCATTGAATTCTATAGAATGTACAATATCTGATTGAGTCGGTCGACTTCAATGTGCAATGTAACAAAAAAATTGATACTTGCATAAAAATGCGCACTTTAATCATGAGTACTGACAGAGCATTTTGATGGTAATATTCATAAAAATCTTGTTTTATATTCTTCCCTGGTGTTTTTTTCTATGTTCTCATCATTTGGTATATGTTCACTGATACATAATTTCGCCGTTAGGGCCCATGCTATTAGTAGCATAACAGAATAACTGTTGTATCCAACATAATTTTTTCGAGATATACATTGCTAAATACAGTAATCCGTACTTTTCGTGTCTAAATTGTCAATACTGGGAATCACGGTAATTTCGATTTTAAGGGGACATTTCTTTATAGGGGCAACATTTTTAGGATTCAAAACGGAAAAATATTGGATGGAAAATTTAAAAATGTTGCACATGTGTTTGGAGAAATTTTATAAATACGCAGTCAATTTTGTAATCAATTATTTTCTATAGTAACAAAATGATTAAGTCTGCTGTCGATAGACGTTTATCGTTTTGTATTTACTTTAGTTATGAAACTTTAGTAGTAATGTTAATGTTTAATTAATGTCGGTAGTTGCATCAACACTACATTGCTCTGCGATGGGAATCCCGACTGTCCTTCAGGCCTGGACGAAGGTCCTGGCTGTGACTTGTCCTCCTGTTCAAGTCAGCCCCTACTTTGCAGCAATGGTTGTATACAGACCCCTGCGGGACCCCAATGCACTTGTCCACCTGGCGAGAAGTTAACCAATGATAGCTACACCTGTTCGGACATCGATGAGTGTGATCCTCCGGGCCGGTAAGAGAAAAATCATAATGAGTATTCAGCTATTGTTGTCATATTCTTCCATTTTTAATGCCGGAAATATGGCAGTTAAATGCATTGGAGTTCCGTATATGAGAATTTAAAACGTTACTATTAATTGGGTTACAACTTTAATGCTTTAAGCGAAAAACGATGAGCCGCTTGTCAGTCGAAAATTGGTTTTTCAACATTCTCCCGTCGCTGTTCTGAAAAAAGGTTATTTGTACAAAATCGGGTTGTACATATAGGTGCCCAGATCATCTAATTGGCTATCAAAAAATGTAGGTTTTTTAATTTTGCAAAGAGTGATGGTCACCGCAAAACGTGTTCAACAAACGATCTTTCAACAAATTAGTCAATAACTTTGGTAATTGTTATTATCTCTATATACAAAAATGACTAACATTGAGCCAAAAGATGCTTCGCGAAATGAAAATAACTTTTCAGGATTTTGAGCAGCACATTCTTGAGACAAAAATCGCAAAACTGCACTTCTTTTTGACGCTCCTAAGTAGAGGGGCTAGGCTTCGGCCTGCGCGGCATGGCAGCGCTGCTGTATTACCGGCGAAGTTGGCCCAAAATATGAGTTCGCGGGGGCCTTTCCTGCTCGCTTATGGGTCATTCCATGCCAAATTGATCAGTCATTTCCGGCACAATTTTAAATTTAATGAGGCTTTGTGAGCATGTTTTGTGGGCTGGATTAGGGGGGGTTTAAGTCATCAGTTGCCCAAATAAAAATTCTGCCGGAAAGTACAAGCGTTTGAAAATGTCGGATTTAGTCGTTTTGGGTAAAAACAGGGTCTACATATTAATTTTTATCTCGACAACCATAAGAGCTAGGATGATGATTTTTTTTTCATTTTCATCACAAAAAATGACGCTTTCCGAAGAAATTTTGATCCATGCCGAAAAACTATTATTTACCTCTTAAATTTTCATAAATATTTTTCTTTTGCAAATTACGAAAACTCACATTTTTAAAATTCTAAAAAAAAGATATGTTGTTCCTTGGACTTTTCCCCATCGAATGAGACCTTTTCCAGGTGTCACGTTTTAGTTTAACAGGTTGTTTTGTGCTCTGGAAGGCTGGAGGGGCGGCCTGGACTAGAGCGCGCACCGCAGGTAAGCGCGGTCCAGCCGGTCACCCCTTTCCCGTTTCTTTTGTATGTCATCCTGCAAATACTGTTGATTCGGTTTTATAAGAAGTCGGACAATCTCCCAAGAACGTCAGCAATTACTTTTACAACCCACTCTTAGCCAATGACACCTTTTCCCTGAAACCGGACCGAGTACCCAGCGAAGGGTTTATAACATGTCTGATTAACTCCTAAGCTGTTTGTAAGGACTATTATGGTTTACCTGGCTTAGTATTCCTGAAATCGAGAATACGTTTCCTCCATGGGTACCGCAGTTGGAACTACATATGTTTATGATTACTGACCTGTTTTTTAATAGTTTATTGAGGTTTAGTATTCTCGTAACTTCCTACGAAGAATATCTTAAACCTGCAGAATTCGCCGAAATTCTTTCCGAAGCAAAGGAAATTCTATATTCTAACGAGAAGGTATCAAGAGGTTCATTCGCTTCGGAACTGTCGCTACGTTTACTTCGTTGTTTGTGAATTGAGCAAAATGCTTCCTGAGTTGTGCTCCAATCCTTTTAAGCGTGCAAATCAGCAGCATTTTAAACATTTGAAAAAAGGCAAACGAAACGGCACGGGCACCTGCGGTGCGCGCTCTAGTCCAGGCGCGCCGCACCTCCAGCCTTCCAGAGCACAAAACAACCTGTTAAACTAAAACGTCACACCTGGAAAAGGTCTCATTCGATTGGTAAAAGTCTAAGGAACAATATATCTTTGTTTCAAATTTTGAAAAACCTGTTTTTTCGTAATTTGCATAAGAAAAATGTTTATCAAAATTTAATAGGTAAACAATAGTTTTTCAACATGGATCAAAATTTCTTCGGAAAGCGTCATCTTTTGTGATGAAAGTGGGAAAAAAATCATCATCCTAGCTCTTATGGTTGTCAAGATAAAAATCAATATGTAGACTCTGTTTTTACCAAAAACGACTAAATCCAAAATTTTCAAACACTTGTACTTTCCAGCAGAATTTTTATTTGGGCAAATGATGATTTAAACCCCCCCTAATCCAGCCCACAAGACATGCTCACAAAGTCTCATTAAATTTAAAATTGTGCCGGAAATGACTGATCGATTTGGCATGGAATGACCCTTATGTGACATGATTTTGGGTTGGGAAAGATTTTAATCGAAAGAAGAAAGTCCAATAGAGACCTCTCTGGTAGTAGTTTCATGGTATTGTGTTATTTTTGTAGCAAATTAGTCGCCTAAAGTCTGCACATTTTCCAAGATGGTCGCGAAATACTTTGGCTCTTTGCTGAGATATAATTGTGCCATTCCCGTATTTTCCTTCCAAAATAACCACCAGAGTGGTCTTCCTTATGAACTAAAGAACACGCCAAGCTGCATTTTGTCTTGAAGCTGGAAGATATGGAGCCGTAGGAAGAGCCCGTGACTAAGCGCATGTTTTTTGCCAGGTTTTGCCATAGTTCGATCGCACATGTCAATATTCGTGAGTACTTTAGGTCGACCGCCGAGAACGAGATGGCGCCTAATTTAGAGGGCTATTCGCGTCAAACGTGAGACCAAAGCTTGGCAGCGCGACGGGTTGTGGGGTTAGGCATGCTGACGAGAAGCAGGGACAGTTCATAACAATATGATTTTGGAGGAGGAATCCTCTATTCTCACTCACGAACTTTAACTATGAAATGTATAAATGGAAAGAAGAATGTTCAATAAACCGGGCTTGTCGTCGTTCTATGGGATTGTGATTTTTCCTAGCAAATAGCGTTGTTTCGAAACATAAGGATATAGGTGCAGTAATCGTTCGACGCGTTTATCAGATGCTATCAGAAAGCAGTACAACCTCCCCATTCCACTACAAGATTCCCCCTTTGTGCTTCTAATATTGTGTGCTTTCGGACAAACAAGTATTTATAGTATGCCAACTTTCCTGTTTCACTATATACATTGATATCCATAATGTAACATAATTGTTATTCGAGCGCTTTTTGCTATGGCATAACTTGGATTTGAATGACTGTTATGACGTACATAACTTTTTGACTATTCAAATACTTTTTCGATGAAATAGCCCCCGATGTGCAAAACTGTAGACGATTTGTCATAGATGTTCCAATCGAGTTACTAACGTAGTGAGGTACCTTTCCTAAGACACTATCTGCTCTCATTGTGTATTTTCTCTCCGAATTCGAGACTACAAACTCAATTATTATGAAAATATCGAAACAGCTATGGCTAATGGTCTAGTTTTTTCTATGCACATCAAATAGGATTTCATCAAGAAAATTATTGTATTTTGAGGCAATTGTATACGGCATACAAGTTACTCAAACCAAAGCTATAAGTTCTTGTCATACCATATTCCATTTCCCATAAAATTCCTGTCATAGTAAACAAAATGATGGGAGAAATCACAATTCTTTTATTGGAATCTAGAGATTTGACGGTAGTCTTGCAAGTGATGCTATGGGTAAAGCAATGGATTCACATTTGAAAGGACCGAGTTTGAATCCACTCAGTGAGACGCAAACTCATTGTTTTTGATACTCTTTGCTTTTTTTGTTTTACATTATTAGTACTTGATTCACGATACATTTAGATCATGACTTTGGAGTACGGTTCAGGATACGACCAACTTGACACTAGTGAAAATCAAATAGTCTATCTCACTTTTTATATCCAAGCGAAACAGAAACATCGATTCCCATATACATATGTACACACACATACAGGGTGATGCGGATAATTGGAATCAGCTTTTTACCATCGAATTTTATCGATTTTTGTAATTGGTAATTGTCTCGGCGGGCGTGTGATGCCACCGATGTCGCATGACTGTTCAGGGCGAACTGGCCGAATCACGCCAAATACCGACAGTCTTCCGATTAACCGGCAAGGGTAGAATGAGTCGGTAATCATGAAACTCGGCAGAGTCTCGCGCAAAGTAGTAGTCCCCTACGGCGCGCGACATTCGAGTCTCCATTATCTCGAAGATTCGATCGATGCCAAAATTTCTTTTCGATTTATGAAAAGGTTACGGTATTAAGGATTTATATCTGATTTTAGTATTTTAGTTGTAATTTTTCTGAATCCGATGAGCCAAGAATCAAGCGAATCGGTTCAGCCGTTTGGGGGATATTATTATTTTCCTCGTGGGCAAGCACGTTTCGTTGGTAAAACATTTCTGCACTGCACTCTGGCAGGGGGGGAGTGCGAGAGATTCGCGTGACATAATAAATGTTTTATGCATAATAAATAATATAGGTAATCCTATCATTCTCGCACTATGGCGAGAAATAATTCTTGTTTCTCTCATTGTTATAACTATAAAACGAAATATTGAAAGACTCGGCCGCAATCCTTGATCACGCCGCTGCTACAGGCGTGTTGCCTCCGCCTTCCAAAAAAGGGTGAAAGCCTGGCAGTTGACTTGAGGTAAGGAGAGAATTGCTGGCTCTTTCAATATTTCGCTCTATAGTTATAATAAAAGAAAAAACAAGAATGATTTCTCGCCAGAATGCACCGCTGACACGCTCTTTACTATGTTTATTATGCCACATATCGCTCACACTTTCCCTGCTAGTGTGCAGTGCAGCAATGTTTTATTACCGACTCATTTTGCCCTTGCCGGTTAATCGGAAGACTGTCGGTATTTGGCTTGATTCGGCCTGTTGGCCCTAAGCAGCCACGCGACACCGGTGACATTAGACGGCCGTCGAGACAATTACCAATTTCAAAAATCGATAAAATTCGATGGTAAAAAGCTGATTCCAGTTATCCGCATCACCCTGTACATATCGGAATATCGGAAAATCGGGAGTCGGCAGTATTCCAGTCCGAGATCGGCAAAGCGACAAGCAAGCATCGCAAGACTTACCACAAAGTTGTCGCCAGACGAACAGATGCATATATTCACTCCAACACAAATGCGTTTGTGGTCGAGTCAATCGACAGACATCGCGTGCAGCTCCATCTCGTTCTTAAGTTACCGTCAAAACCTGTGGGTAACACGGCCAGCGACCAACTCGCGAAAAGTCACGTGGGTAGCCTAGCCTCCTAAGACCGTTTCCTTTCCTTGCTGGCGTGCGATCTGTTGCTTTGTGTCTTGAATAATTGTGATAAATTCCGCATATTTCGTATAATTGCAGGTGCAGCCAACAATGTACGAATCTTAAGGGCTCCTATTATTGCAACTGCGCGGAGGGTTACCAACTAGAGAAGGATAAACACACATGCAAAGCTTACAACCACTCGGCGGCGTTCCTTATCATTTCGAATCGACACACGATACTAGTTGCCGATTTGCAGGACCAAGCCCTGGAGCGCGTGCCGATAAGTGTAGAAAACGTAGTGGCGACCTCGAGCAACATGCACACGGGCACCATATTCTGGTCGGATATGAAACTGAAAAAGATCTCCCGGTTAGATCGAGGCAGCGAGCCTAAGGACATCATATCCTCCGGACTGGACTTAGTGGAAGGTCTGGCATATGACTGGGTTGCCAAGAACATATACTGGCTGGACTCGAAGCTGAACACGATTGAGGTTGCTCGAGAGACCGGCGAGAGTCGTATGATACTTGTCAAGGAGAACATCACACAACCGAGGGGAATGTGTCTGGATCCAACAAAAGATGCCAAGTGGCTCTTCTGGACGGATTGGGGCGAGAACCCGAGGATAGAGAGGATCAGTCTGGATGGATCCGCAAGGACTGTGATCATTAACACGAAGATCTACTGGCCGAACGGCTTGGCACTCGATATAGCTAACAAGAGGATATACTTTGCCGACAGCAAGCTTGACTTCATTGACACCTGTCTGTACGATGGATCCAAGCGCGTCCAGGTGCTGGCCAGTTCGCACTACCTGCTGCACCCGCACAGTTTGACTCTATTTGAAGATACGATGTACTGGACAGATCGCCAGTTAAATCGGGTCCTCTCGGCCCACAAATTCTACGGAAGTAACCAAACAGTCGTCTCCCATTTGATCTCCCAACCACTCTCGATACACGTTCACCACCCAGTTCTACAACCCCTCAGTGAGAATGCCTGCGCAAATACTTCATGTGCTCACCTTTGCTTGCTGTCTTCCACTAGTAAGACAGGATATACCTGCAAGTGTCAGATAGGATTCAAGTTGATGCCCGACGGCGCCTGTGTCGAGGAGGATACGTCCTATTTGCTGGTGCTAAAGAGTAACCAGATAGTCGACATTTCACTCGATAGTCAAAACTACAAGACAGGTTATATCACCCCGGTAATCGGCGTGGAGAATGGCCGGTTCATAGACTACGACCGAAAAGAGCGGAGCATCTACTACCTCCAGAGTAAGGACAACGATGATGAGAACGGTACAATTTACGTGACGCCATTCGCCGGTGGTAACAAGACGGAGTTCCCGGGTCCCGAGGGTGATACGGGAATCGTCGGTTCACCGAGTGCGTTAGCCGTCGATTGGCTCGGGAGGAACGTATTCATAGGGAATAAGTATGCGTCGAACATAGAGGCGATTAAGATCGACTGGAAGACGAAGTACAGGTCCATTATTCTGGCGAACGACGGCAACAGGAGCAGCGTTTCCAGGCCGAAATCGATGTGCCTGGATCCATTGGACGGTTACGTTTTCTGGGTGGACGAGGGCGGCTTTGGAGTACCGCCGAAGATCGGTAGGGTGAACATGGACGGCACGAATTCGGTGGTTCTAATAGATAGCGTTGAGAGGCTCGAAGCGATCACCATAGATATTGCTAGTAAAACTGTCTACTTCTCCTCGCAGTACCCCACTTTCGTCAAGTCTATGAACTCCGACGGTCAGAACGTAAAAACGATTCTGACGACCGAAAACAACCTCGCTCTACCGAAAAGCCTAGCTGTCCATGACTCGAAGTTGTACGTACTTGACCCTCTGTACGATAAAATTGAAAGGTTTAACCTGCCGAACGTGAAGGATAGTATTATCATCATGGATAATGAATCTGAACTAAAGACGCTGACCATCTACAAAAGGAGGGCGTCTGGTGTGCATCCTTGCCAAGTATTGAACGGAGGCTGCGAGCAACTGTGTCTGCCTAGCGCGGGTGGCACTAGGAATTGTGCCTGCGGAATGTACTACCGGAAGGTTTCTGAGACAAAATGTGAGCCATTTAAGTCGTTCCTGATAGTAACTCAACTAGACGTGACGAGGGGTTACAGTCTGAAAGACTCGAAAGAGGCTATGGTGCCGATCTCCGGCCCAGGCCATCACATACTCCACGTAGACTCCTATTACAGGGAGAATTGGATATTCTGGGTGGAGTTCAACAGAGGCTATTGGAACGGTATCTTTAAAATAAAGCCGAATGGTACCGAGCTCACGCATATCATAAAGCAAGGTATCGGATCGAATGGAATCAGAGGGTTAGCTATTGATTGGATAGCCGGGAATCTTTACTTCTCGAATGTCTTCCCTCACGACAACTATGTGGAGGTTTGCAGGCTCGACGGAAGTAACAGGAAAGTCCTCGTTAAAAGTACAACTGACGCGCCGCGGGAGCTCGCAGTAAACCCTGTTAAGAAGTACTTATACTGGATCGACTATGGCCAGTATCCTAGAATTGGTAAGGCTTACTTAGATGGCAGTAACTGGACACCCTTAGTCACCTCCGGCATCAGCACTCCGAGGGATTTGACGATCGATATGCAAACCAATGACGTTTACTGGGTTGATTCAAAGATCGACACCATCCAGAAGATCAGTTACACCGGCGGGAATCGAGAGGTCGTGAGGAGAAAGCTTCCAAATCCGATGGGCATAGCCGTCTTCAACACCGATATATACTGGGTAGACAGGAACCTGGCCACAGTCTTCAAAACGAGTAAATCTAGAGTCAATGTTAGTCTACCCACGCCCATTCGAACAAATCTGCCCAAGTTGAGAGACATTGTGGTCTTCGATCAGAGCGTCCAGCCGATAGACAACAGCAACCCCTGTTCCCAAAACAATGGAGGATGCTCCCAACTGTGCTTCGCATTCCCCAAAGAAAGTCAGATCCCCTACAAATGCGAGTGTGCCGTGGGTAAACTCGCCTCCAACCAAAGGACCTGTGAGAACGAGAATGAGTACCTAGTATTCGCGACGAGAACCGAGATAAGGGCGATCAATTTGGACCCCAGGGTCACTAGTGTACCATTCGCGCCCATTGGCAACCTGACGAACGTGGTCGGAATAGACTTCGATTACATGGACAAGAAGCTACTGTTCACCCAAATCCGACCATGGAGCAAGATAGCTTGGACTCCCTCCGACACGCCAAGTTCCAATGATATCCATACACTCATCTCGAAGGGTATTAACCCAGAGGGAATTTCCTATGACTGGACGCAGAAGAAGGTCTATTGGACGGACTCTAGTAACAACAGCATCTACGCCATGGACCTGGACGGTTCGAACCTGGTGATGATCGCGAGGGTGGACAGACCTCGAGCGATTGTCGTTGATCCATGCAACGGCTCCCTCTACTTCACAGACTGGGGAAGATTCGGTACCTCCGGAAGGATCTTCCGCACTACTATGGCAGGCTCCCTCAAGACTCCGATTATCTACGAGGACCTGAGCCAACCGTCTGGTCTGGCGATCGACTACGATGAGAGAATGCTATACTGGACCGATGCCGTGCGAGAAAAGATTGAAAGGTCCGACTTGAACGGGAAGAACAGAGAGGTCCTGATAGCTGCCTCGATATACCCATTCGCCATCACCGTCTTCAGAGAACATATTTACTGGACGGACTTACAACTTCGAGGGGTCTATCGCGCGGAAAAGCACACGGGTGCGAACAAGGTGGAGCTCGTTAAGCGATTAGAGGACAGCCCCAGGGACTTGCACGTCTTCTCTGTCGAGCGACAAAAGTGTAAAGTAAACCCCTGTAACGTATCGAACGGCGGTTGCGACCAGAGTTGCCATCCGGGTATGAACGGCACGGCCGAGTGCAAGTGCGACGATAACAGTCGATTGGTCAACGAGGAGCGGATGTGCGTGCCGAAGAACGTCACCTGCGATTCGAGCAAGTTCGCCTGTAGGAATGGCAGGTGCATCTCCAGGATGTGGGCCTGCGACGGCGATGACGACTGCGGCGATTCAAGCGATGAGGACCCGAATTACTGTGCCTACCATTCCTGTAGCCCTAACGAGTTCCGATGCAATAATGGTCGCTGTATATTTAAGACGTGGAAGTGCGATCATGAGAATGACTGTCGGGATGGCAGTGATGAGGAAGGGTGCACATACCCTGCTTGCGCTGCTGGGGAATTCACCTGTGAAAACTACCGATGCATCCCGCAATCGCAGGTACGACTTTCTTTGTTTGTATACTACGTAGACTATAAACCTTTTTTGTTAAAAGAAAATTGTCTTTGTCCTAAATAGGGCCCTAATTTGCCTATTGTATAACGCGCCACTTCAACGCCCTCTTAAAAGTTCCAAATATAGCTATAACCTCTTCCCAAAATCGAATGTGATAGCTACTTAAATATCATCTTATTTACCAGGTCTGCAATGGGGTGAATGACTGTAAGGATAACGTCACATCCGACGAGACCCACGAACGTTGCCCACGCAATACCACTTGCCCCCCCAATCACCTCAAGTGCGAGAAGACGAACATTTGCGTGGAACCATACTGGCTGTGCGACGGCGACAACGATTGCGGGGACAACAGCGACGAGAATCCTCTGCACTGTGCCCAGAGAACTTGTCCCCAGAACAGCTTTAGGTGCCCCAACCACAGGTGTATCCCTGCCACTTGGTACTGCGATGGTGACAACGATTGCCTTGATGGAAGCGACGAGCCGCCAGGCTACTGCCAATCTGAAGGCCGAACCTGTTTCGGCGATTTATTCACCTGCGACAATGGCCACTGTATACCGCGGACCTACATTTGCGATGGAGATAACGACTGCCTGGACAGCTCGGACGAGGACGAAAGACATCAGTGCAGTAAGTTTCAAAGTTTACCTTTGGCACACTGGTATAGTTTGTTGAATGTATTTAATTATTCGTGCTAGACGATCGCAAGTGTGACGAGGAAACTGAGTTTACTTGCACCGCCAACAAGCTGTGGAATCGAGCGCAGTGTATCCCGAAGAAATGGCTTTGCGACGGCGATCCCGACTGCGTGGACGGTGCTGATGAGAACTCCACTCTGCACAACTGTCCAACTCCAGTTCCCTGTGCGGAGAATCAGTTCACCTGTAACAACGGCCGCTGCCTGAACCGCAATTGGCTTTGTGACCATGACAACGACTGCGGTGACGGTAGCGACGAGGGCAAATTCTGTAACGACCAGTACAAGCCCTGCACCCAGCAAGAATTCGGTTGTCAGAACTTCAAGTGCATCCGGAAACACTTTAGGTGTGATGGCCAGGATGACTGCGGTGACAGAAGCGACGAAGTTGGATGCCGTAAGTCTCTATGTAATACGTATTGTCTAGGGTGGTTTTTGATTAACTGATGCTCCCCGATTAACCCGATTAACCAATTATTACAATAACGCTTCCGTAACGTGTGTAGCCACTTTTAGTAGGACGCGTTCCCCCAATTCTTTATCCTCGTTCCACCGAAACCTGTTGGTATGTTTCAATTTCTCAAAAGTCATCCCGGTAAATAAATGCAATAGTAGCCGTCAACTCAATAGGCGGCTGCAAGGTCACTTTTCTGATTGTACTCCGAAAATGATAACATAGGAGGAGTAGGAACTTATCCGACTTATATGATTTGATACCAAAAATAATAGAAGTACGGCGAGTTGCTACTGAACATTAGGAATTGGCTAGATTGGTACCAAATAGTTAAAATTGGATCAGTTTTTACCAAATAATACAAGTACGATAAGTTGGTACTAAATAATCGAAATTGGATGCGTTCATAGCATGTAATCGAAATTCGATGGGTTAGTACCAAATTATAGCAAGGGTTTCTGGTGCACCTGTAGCAAATCACCATTTAAAAACTGTAACATATATCGGTCACTTCAGCTTCGAAATCGAAGAACACCACGTGCCCGAATGCAAACGAATTTATGTGCGGCAATGGAAATTGCATCGACCAATCGCTCGTTTGCAACCGGGAACCGGATTGCACTGACGAAAGCGACGAGCCTGCACACTGCGACGTGGACGAGTGCGCTCGGATTGAGACAAACCAGTGCGGCCAGAAGTGCATCGACACCAGGACCGGCTATTATTGCGAATGCTTGGAAGGTTAGTGCACATATACTGCAGTAATGGAGTAATAGTGACAGAGGCAAAGCAGTAAAACCTATTCTGGACTACAGGCCTACAGTACAATTTCAAAACCAAGGTCAATTTTGATGCAACTTTTTTTTATGAATCTTTCGCCGATCCGAGGATGTAGAATCATGCTATGATAGTCGCGACATTTATTTTGTTGACAGTCTGTACATAAAGTGAGTATAAAGACACCATCTAAGATATTCCCTTGTTCCACTAGGCTACAAGCTGCTAGCGGACAGCAAGGCCTGCGATGACATTGATGAATGCATTGAGTCGCCTGAAGTCTGCAGCCAACAATGCGAGAACACACCCGGAAGCTATTACTGCAAGTGCAATGAGAAGTACTACGAGCGAGCGGCCGATGAGCGAACGTGCAAACGTCGGGATAAAATCACGCCTTGGCTTGTATTTACCAACAAATATTACGTGCGCAACATGACGATCGATGCGGAGAATTACAGCCTCGTTCATCACGATCTGATCAATGTAGTGGCGATAGATTCGGATTATAAGGAGGAGATGTTGTACTTCTGCGACGTTACTGCCAAGACAATTTATAGGTTTGGATTTGACTCTCATGTTACTGTTACACTTAGGAATAATGTGCGTCACCTTGTTCCGATTTACTTGAAACGCAAGTCGTTTCCTGCTATTCGCGATAGTTTTGCAGCCTTGACGTCTTGGACGCTAATCGTTACCCCAGTTTAAATTAAATTATAATTTAGTTACAATCTATAATAATTTGCATTCTCTAGAACTCCAGTAGCCGGTGGCGAGAGGGAGGCCATCATACGCCACGACAGCCTTGGTCTGGAGGGTATAGCAATTGATTGGGTTGGCCGCAAATTATACTGGCTCGATCGGCATGCTAAACACTTGGACGTCTCTGAATTAAATGGAACGAATCGAAAGACCCTGCAGAGTGGCATCTCGGATCCCAGAGCTATTGTGGTGCATCCAGGAATGGGTTACCTGTATTTCTCGTCTTGGCATTTGCAGGTAGGACTTTGCGTGCCTTCTTCCTCCTGTTGCTTTGTATCCTGTATTTGCTGGAAACATGTCTGTTTTCTTGATTAAGGAGGACGCCTACCTAGGAGTACAGTTGTAAAATTTTTCTCGCTCGAAAACGTTATGCACGAAATCCTTAAAAGTTTCTTTTTTTATTTCAATAAGCACCTTTTGGGTAAATGCTGGTAATTTTTGTATGTACAGATAATGAAAATTGCCAAAGTTATTAACTAATTTGATGCATTAAGCACATTTTTGCGGTAACCACTGCTGTCTGAATTTTCGAATGGCCGTAGCGTCGTTATTTATGAATCGATTTATTTCAAATTTCATTTACGTACTAATGAGGCTATTCCCGAGGGAATGATCAAGCCCGGTATTTGAAAAAGTTTGTTGTTTAAGAGATATTTTAGTCTCGGTGGGAAAAATCTGGCCTCGATCATTCCCTCGGGAGTAGTTTCATTAGTACATGGTTAAATTTTTAAATCGATCGCTTCATAAATAAAGACGGTACGGGCATTGGAAAATCAGAAATTTACGGGAACTGATTAGGTTGCCTCAAGCACATTAGCTTTTCAGTCGAAACTATATAGCTTAGCGTTATTCCATTTTCATCAAATGTAACTACTTGAAGTATCGAGTATACCGGATTCAATCCTTGGCCCAACATATTTTTTCCCTTGCCCTTTTTTTACTGCTGACAAATTGAAATAATACGAATATATTTTAATACGGCTAAATATGTATAACGTTTGCTGCGGAACTCGCGTCACGTATCACTCTGCAAAAGTTCCCGCGATATTAGGTGTAAAAGGATTTCTTACTCCTCCCACTTTGACTCTGCTTTTCTACTCTCAAAGGACGGAAGAGCAGCAACAATTTACACATCTAGATTGTATGCTAATACATTGCACTCCCTCAACATTTCATAGAAATAGGAAAGGTAGTAATCGCGAACCATTGCTGCAAGCATAAGTACTGGCGAAAGAGAAGTAAATTCTCGCGAATGCTCGCGAGCGTAGATGCTACTCGCGGGAGGTGGAGAGTTCGCCGCTTTTCGCAGGTAGTGATCGTTGCTCCTGGCCCCAATTTTAATTCGCAATTTCTATTTGCGAATTAAAACTGTATTTAATAATTGCAAGTTAAATAATCAATATGCCGAAATAAGGGAATAGAATATAGAATACAACTTGTAAGTGCGTTCCTTCCTGAGTAAAATAACAGAAAATCAGCATGATTGACGACCAATAGCTTCTGTAAAAATAACTCTTATGTAACTGTTACATTTGATAAAAATTGAATAACGCTAAGCTATATGGTTTCAACTGAAAAGCTACTATGCTTACGGAGGACTGTTCGAGATATGTAATTGTATTCAGAAGTGCCAAATGGAAATATCGGTTCCATGCAGCGGTCACGAAAACTTTTTTCTAAAGGATAGGTATGCGTTTGGCTCTCCCTCTACAATCCTCTGTAATCCTCCGAGGCTCCGCCCCTTCGGCCAGAAGCAGCGTACTTCTGAGTCTACCGCTAGAGGCAACGTAATCAGTTCTTGTAAATTTCCGATTTTCCAATGGGCGTAGCGTCTTTATTTATGGAGCAATCGGTTTAAAAATTTAACCAAGTACTAATAAAACTACTCTCGAGAGAATGATCGAGCCAGATTTTTTCCCCCTATGTCTCTTAAACCAAAAACCATTTCAAAAACCGGGCTCGATCATTCCCTCGGGAATAGCTTCATTACTACGTAAATGAAATTTGAAATAAATTGATTCATAAGTAACGACGCTACAGCCATTCGAAAATTCAGACCCCGAGCACGGGCTCTTAACAACCTTCTTCAGATAGTTTTGGTAAGCACGTAGTGAGCGTTCGTGTTGGATTTTGCAGGCCTACATCGGCAAGATGGGTATGGACGGCACAAACTTGACCCATATTCTAACGTGGGAAGATGATATTGCCTGGCCAAATGCCCTCACAATCGACTACTTCACCGATCGTCTGTACTTCGCTGACGCTCACCTGGACTATATCGCCTTCACCGATCTCGAGGGACGAAATCGTCGGAAGATCCTGGCGGGTACCAGTGTGCCGCACGTGTTTGCCATAACGGTCTTCGACGACTATATCTTTTTCTCGGATTGGAATCTGAAGGCGATCAGCCGGGCTCACAAAAGCTCGGGCGAGGATCTAGTCGTACTGCGTAACACCACGCACAGACCATACGATCTCAATATTTATCACCCGTTGCGCCAGCTGGAGTACCCCAATCCTTGCAATCAGGACAATGGAGGCTGTTCTCACTTGTGCCTGATTTCTCCTCCTAAGAGCAGCTACTTGCTCGAGGGATACGGTCAGCCAGGCGTTACGGGTTACAAGTGCGCCTGTCCAAATCAGTTTATATTAAATGAAGATGCGAAGACGTGCAGAGCAAATTGCACGAAAGGACAACACAGGTGCGGACCGCCGGATGAGAAGTGTGTGCCTTGGTATTGGAAGTAAGTATTGATTCTTGCTGTGTTTTTTTACAACTACGGAGAGTTCGCGGCGAGTAATTGAATGGCGTGCAGCTTTCGTTTGAAGATGCTGATTGAGCTTTCGTTTGCTGACAGATTGAAAATGCTGGATTAAAATTAATATGAATTTAATCAGTCAAAGCTGGAAAAAATGCCCTTAGAAGATCGAGGTCGCTTTTAAATCTCAATGAGATTTCAATTTCACTTTTTGCAAATGAAAGCTCAGTAAAATTCGTCAAACTCAGAAAAGTACGAACCATTAACCCCTGACCGAGTGTCGTTCCGTTCAGGTGCGATGGCGAGAAGGACTGTAAGGATGGTTCCGACGAGCCTGCTTCCTGCCCAGTAAGACTATGTCGCGGGAGCGTTTTCCAGTGCGCAAATGGGAATTGCAGGCCAACAGTTACGGTGTGCGATGGCGCAAATGATTGCGGCGACAACAGCGACGAGGCCAAGTGTGACCTCGAATGCGGCGAACTGGAGTTCAAGTGCAAGAGCAACGGAAGGTGTATCCATGATTCTTGGAAGTGCGATGGCGATGCGGATTGCAAGGATGGCAGCGATGAAGACCCGGCGATTTGCCGTTAGTACCTTTTACATACTTGGAGTACTCCATCATATAAGTGGCCTAATGTTCTACTATTAGAGGTTTCTACAAGAAATTTATGATAGGTTTGAGTAGTTTTGTGCTTAATATTATTTGAGGCCTACCCTTGACGCCTACCTAGGAGTGCAGTTTCGCAATTTTTTTCTGTCTCAAAAACGTTATACACGAAATTCTTAAAAGTTGTTTTTTATCTCAAAAAGCATCTTTTGGCTAAATCCTGGCAATTTTGTTATGTACAGATAATGAAAATTGCGAATGTTATTAATTGATTTGATATATTGAGCAGATTTTTCCAGTGGCTACTAGTGGCGCTGGATCACTGAAAATTACAGATACGCAAATATGTTGGTAGCCTATTAAATTATCGAAGGTCCAATAGAGTCAGAATTTTATTTACCTACCCACTTTTTCTTAGCAAGCGAAATTTTAACCGTTTTTCGGTCGAAAATCGGGTTTTCAACATTTACTCGCTGCCGTTTTGGAAAAAAAGGTGTTTGTACAAAATCGGGTTCTATACGTTCCTAGATCATCTATTTGGGTATTCAAAAACGTAGGTGAATCAATTTTGCAAAGAGTGGTGGTCAGCGCAAAACGTATTGAACAAACGGTCTTACAACAAATTAGTTAATAACTGTGGTAATTGTCATTATCTCTGCATACAAAAATTACTAGCATTGAGCCAAAAGATAGTTTTCGAAATGAAAGTAATTTTCAAGGATTTCCAACACGTTTTCGAAAAAAAATCGTAAAACTTAACATAGATTATTAGAGATATGTTTCGATACAGTATTCTATTGGACCACTAACCAATGAATGTAGACCTTCCTCAACTATGTTCGAGCTCTATACCTAGAGAGTAAAGCAAGTGTTGTGTAATACATTGCGCTAACCACGTTTCTTGGGAAAGAGTACTGGGGCAACTGTCCCGTACAGCCCTGAATAATAGATGAGGTCTATTACCATAATTTTTTAAAGAACACTGACCGTTTTGCACCCAAACAACTTTGCGATTCCTCTGGATATACTACAAAGTTTCGTTGGCATCTCTATACCCAACAGAAAGTTTGCAAATGATAACAATATTTATTTGCACATGAAATTCATTACAGATAACAGAACCTGTGATCCTAATACCGAGTTCACGTGTAAGAACGGGAAGTGCATACAAAGGCTTTGGATGTGCGACTTTGACAATGACTGTGGGGACGACAGCGATGAGCCTGCCTACATGTGCCGACAGAGGAACTGCACGACAGGCTGGCAACGGTGCCCCGGTCACGCTAACTACAGGTAACCCTTGCTGTTAAAGCTAAACGCCAGTAACATTCTCCCTAAAAGTGTTATTTGACAATACAATTAAATCTCATTTATCTGAATACTCTGTTATAGAATTAAACTGCTTCTGGTTAACCCTTCAATAGTGCAATTATGTTAATAATCTTTTCCTTATGACGAGTGTATTCCTGATACACTGTTAACCCTTTAAAGGACTTTTCCTTTCGAACATTTTCAAAGAAATCGATTTTTTTGCATTTTTGGGAACTATGGACCCTTGAAAATGTATATTTTGAAAATATATATATATATACATATATGCACACGAAAGGGTACTTGTGACGACGAAAATGCATGTATACGGGTACTTACGAGGACATTTTTGATTTCTGAGTACCGTCCTCATAAACATTTATGAAAAATGGTACTTATCGGGACGTCCCCATAAGTATTTCTAGGGTGCTTATGAGGACGGTCCCCATAAAGTAGCCCAGGAAGACATTATAGAGAGTTCATTTATATATTCGTACATCTTATATACCCTGCCTGAATAAGTGATGTTACTTTTGTGCCGCGGGACCGAAACACACTAAGATAGATCTCGTTAGAAAGCTTGTTTGCTAAGCTATTCAAATGCCCATTTCAGTTCGTATAGCTGTAATATTAACGGAAATAAAAGCATTTAAAGGTAACCAAGTGACAAAATTCAAGTTTTTCAAAAATGTTGAGTATACCTCAATTCCATTATCGGATCTTGATCCTTTGGTTACTTTAAGCCCTTCTGTGAATTAAAAATGCTATACATATATCCTTAGGGAAGGCATATATACAGGGTGTTTAAAAAATGTCCTAAACGAGTATTGCCATCGTGTTAAGAATTTCGCGGCGATAAAGGTGGCTTTTCTCAAAATGTTGCCTCGCGCTTTATTTCGCGACAGAATACAAAAAATGATGCGCTAATACGGTTGATCTATTCGGTTGATTCTCGGAAATGGGTGGTGCCAAAGTCGTTTAAGCATCAATAAAACACATCACTGAAAGGACAGATTATCCCTTCTGCCGGAGGAAAGGGCTGACGTTAGCAAAGGGGCCCTATCCGCTGACCAGCGGGGCCATGAAAGTATCTTATTGGCGTATAATTTTTTCAATTTTGTCGCGAAATCAAGGACGAATCAAAAAATTTAAAATAGTTATCTTGATCGCCGCGAAATTCCCTACAAGATGGCTATACTCATTTAGTATAAAAATCATACACTATATGTTAAAAATGCAAAAAACAAATGTGCTAAATTTAATTAAGATCCCGTCGTTAATTTTTGACAAATAAAAAATCGAAAAACAACTTGATTTTTCAGAGCTGTATCCAAAGGAACGGTCCCGCTTGGATTAACCTGAGCGGATGATCCGGTCTAAACTGTGCACTCGAGTTAACTCGAGCAGCATTGTATTTTATGTTATCATAATGTACATTCCCAAGTTAATACATGTTTAAATAATGCCTAAATAAACATTTCCGCGGGAAAAACGTGTTCTATCACTTTGAAAAAAGATTAGCATTAAAAGATTAAAGAGTTCATGAACAAAGATATTTTCAATACAAACAAGGGGACTTGTCGTCAAGATAACATTTGATTCTTTACAAAAATCTGTACGTGTGCCATTGTATATTATTTAGTACATCCCTCCATAACTGTATATCTTTGCTTATCCTGACAACGTGTAATATTTTGTACAAAGAGGGCTTTACTTCAACGGTTGTTGATTTGCTTGACAGGTGTATACCCAAGTGGTTGTTCTGCGACGGAAAGGATGACTGTCGGGACGGTAGTGATGAGAGAGCTGATAGCTGTCCAAAATGCGACGAGTCCGTTGACTTCAAATGCGCCAATAACAGGTAAACCCACGCTTTCTAGTACAAATTCTTCTATCCTGACCAATGTGGAATAGCAGTTATTCTTTAGTCCTAACAGTTTCGATAGATATCAAATTATAAATTATGTAGTAATGTTAATTATGCACAAATATTTCCCGCCTCTTGTCTGTCCCGCCTACTGTATAACATTACAGCCCCTGGAAGGCCGAGAATCACTAATTAAACATTTATTTGATTAGTAGCAGATTTATTACGTCGCAGAAATCAATCTGGTTATTTTTACTCTCTTAAGTGAATCTGCCAAAAACCAAAACCTACCTCAATAGCTTTTTGAAAGCAGCACATTGGCCCATTTTATTAAAATCCTTAAACCTATTCCCAAGATCAAATTTTAAACATATGCTATGGTCGCCGTCCACTCAATATGCGGTTTCAAGATCGTTTTCTCATTCTACCCCGACATTGATAACACAGGTGGAATAGGAACGTATCCAACTTATATGATTTAGTCCCAAATATACTAGAAATTGAATGAATTGCTACCAAATGATATATGTTGGATACGTTGATACAAAATAATAGAAATTGGATAAGTTGGTACCAACTTCTCCATCTTGTATGGCGACGACTAGTACAGGGTGCTTTCCATTTAAGACACAGAAAGGCACAGTGTCGGCTGTGCTCAGCAGTGCTCAGTCAAATGGAACACTGGTGAGTTTTACCCAGACTTCGACGGGTGGTATATTCCCATAAAAAATACACGACAATGGCCGTGTTCGTTTATGTACTGCGAGTACTGGCAGTACTCATATTTGCGTTCGGCTACAGGCCGAAGTAAACTTTGGTAGTACTCGCGAAGGTTCATGACGTCATGGATTTTGACGTCACTTCCTACTACGGCTACTGCGGCTGAAGAGGTAGTGTAACGGCAGTAACGGGCAGCTTGGTATCATGGCCGCTCAAAATTTAAATCCGCAGAATGTTGAACTGCAACTAATCGCCGAAGACGGGCAGTTATACAACATCGTTGTATCAAGCGAAGACGCCACTCTTAAATTTGTCATCAGTATACAGATGCACAACATTTTCCACGTCATTTTTTATACTGTTACGTGGTACATTCGTATTTACTCTTTCAAAATGTTGCAAAATGATATCCAATTCCTCCTCATCTGAACTTAAGCACTCTTGGAGCATAGTGTAAATAGGTACTAATAGTTCATTCATTACAAGTTTTTTAATTCTTAAGTCTTATGTTACAATAGCGTCCTGTGACAGCGTCTTTGTGTAGGGTTATGTTATATGCCAAAATAGCTGTTCACTAGTAGTTACTGGCAGTGTACGGTCACGCCGTTCGGTTTTACGGCCATACTCTAGACGGAAAGTATACTTCCGAATAATCGAACGCCGTTCGCAGTATACTTAATGATGTCACATCGCCAGTACTCGCAGTACATAAACGAACACGGCCAATGTACTACCCACAGTATAGACTCTATACTGTGGTACTACCCGTCAAAGTCTAGGTAAAACTCCCAAGTGTTCCATTTGACTGAGCACCGCTGAGCACAGCCGACACAGTGTCTCTCTGTGTCTCTTTGTGTCTTAAATGGAAACCACCCACGGTCTTACTTGTTGGGGTCCTACGATTCCTGGAGCGGCACGATTTGAATGTTGTTTTTATAGAAAAAAGTTGCGAGGATCATGAGAAAAATAGTTACAAAATGTCAGGATTGTCGATTTTGGACCGATTAAGTCTGGAATTGGTCTGGGTTAGGGTACGGTGGTCCAAATGGGCGAACAATTACAATTATGATTTTTTGAAAAAAATCAATGTATCTAGAAAACAAGCAGTCTCAATGTTTTAGAATATTTTTCTCGTAATACTCGCAACTCTTTTCTATAGAAATAGCATTTAAACCATAATCTTCCCTACTTGTTTTATAATATAGGAAACCCTAAAAAACATTAAAATATAAAAAGAACGCCAAATAGTTTAGTCCCTTATTCCTAAAAAGATCTTCTCTTACAAAAAAGTGTCGTATTTCACCAAATATCTCTTTTCTCCAAATATCTTATCCCCAAAAAGATCATGTTTCACAAAACACTGTCGCATTCCACAAAATACCTTACAAAAATATATTTCTAAGCATTGAACCTACCACCTCATCTACCACTATACTTGACCAAAAACGTAAACTACTTGACCAAAAACGTAATTGATATCATTAGAAAGGGAAAGCCAAGACTCTATTCAAACACTTACTCAAAAAAGATCTTGCTTCACAAAAAAGTATCCCGCACTCCGCAAATGGCCGACAAAAATTATAATCGCAATACTTGGCCACCCGGTTCTTCGCAAATCGAGTTTCACGTCGACACACAAATGGATTTGTGAAGAACCGGGCGGCCAAGTATTGCGATTATAATGGAACTTAAATGGAAAACACCCAGAGTGCACAACCTCAATTTGCTAAACTAGTACTGATTACTTATAGCTACCGCAAATTGCGAATGATTGGTAATGATACACAGTTGACAAATCTTACATATCATTTGCATTTTGTTTTAGCTACTAATAATTAGCACGCCGTTATGAAATAGACTGGTTTATGTGTTACGCACTTGACACTTTTGGCATTACCTGTATACTGTACTTTACATATTACATATTCAATCAAAATAATCACAGGATCGCAGGGACAGGGAGAAGGACAATATGCTTTTTTATTTAATGCAGAATAAAGCTGTGAATCCCTAATAAAATGAGATCGGACTGTGTCATCACAGGTGTCACATAACCAAGCATGGCAGAACTATACAGTTTAGGCGCCCCGCAGACGAACGTCAGTCGACCATCAGACGAAAAAGCCGTCTTTTTTCGTTTGTCGGCGTGCGGTTGCGATGCACTCCGCGGCCGATTTCTTCGCATGTCGAAAAACGAAAAGACGGCCGTCTGATGCTCGTCTGCAGAGATCCACAGTATCAGGAGACACGGTAGAGTCTCGCGCCAAGTAGTAGTCCCCTTACCCACGGCGTAATACAGTAGGGACACTCTGGCCCGTATTCATAGTCAGTTCTTATATCTAAGGCCGTGCTTAAGACCTCCTTAAGCATGCGTTTAGGTCGACTTAAGACCATCTTAAGGGGCTAGACTCAGGTATAGTAGTGGCGCTGTTTTATCGGCAGAAATTGGCCAAATCATGCTTCGGGGATCCCGCTTTTACTCCCTTATATGGAATGATTTTAGGTCGGAAAAGGTCTCAATCGAAAGATGAAAGATGCGTACAGCGCGGCTGATTCGTGGTTTTGCAAGATTAGGACGCTGCTCAATTATATTAATGTGCGAAGTGTTGTGAAATCAGCGGTGGGTGTACAACTTTTAGCATATTATTATGACCAAAAAGCATCGGAATCTTACAAAACCACGAATCAGCCGCGCTGTACGCATCTTTCATCTTTCGATTGAGACCTTTTCCGACCCAAAATCGTTCCATATAAGGGAGTAAAAGCGGGATCCCCGAGGCATGATTTTTGAGGTTCTGTGGCCACGTTGTTGATATGCAGAGCGGTCTAGCTGAGTACTTTAGTTCGGCCAGCGCGATCGAGGTGGCGCGTAAGTGAAAGGGCTATTCTGCACCCTAGCCTGTCAAAACATAGTTATTTGACAGCAAGCTATCGGGTTAGGTTAGTCACCTGCTGACGGGATGCAGAGTGATTCTGCAATGCAGACTCATTCTGATATATGATTTTTAGTTGCAACATATATAAATGCAAAGAAGAACGGTCCGGTTGTTCGTGGTTTTATGGGAATGCATTGTTACTTGGTGAATTGCAATGTTTCAAACCAAAATGAGTGCAGCACTCTTTCAACTCATTTACCAGATGCCTTGTCATGGAAATATTTGTATGCCCTTGTAATAATTTGAGTTAGTTTATGTCTAAGAGCCTGCAAAAATATGTTCGTTTGGATATTATAAACTGTAGTTACCAAACAGTTGGCAAGTGCAGTCGTTTGGAGAATAATTTCATGTTTCAGAATCTTGGTAACGCATGGGAGGTACAACATGCAAGTCTCCTCAAACGTAACTTTGAAAGATGCTGCGTAACAGTATATACTTTGGAAATGGTTGTTTCTAGAATGGGCGCTCTAATCAACATCTTGATTTGCACATTTACTTTTTGGGATATTAGCTGTAGTATAAACTAGATCCAAGTAGAGTCATCTATGTGTTTGGTAGAAAATGCCTTTTGCTGGGTTGATTGTTTGTTATTCAACAGCCTATGTAACGTATTGATGTTATCAATCATGCTAGTTTCCATTTCACATATCAGGTACTAAGGCTAGTAACTGCGTAAGGGGAGAACGTATTTGTTGAAGTATTGTTCATAGTACTTCTCAGAGTATTGTTACGCAGAATTCATATTTCAACTCAAAGGTATGGTTGAGAACCTGCCACACCTTTACAGTTTGTAAGATCCATAAGCCTCAAATTATTGTGCAAATGTGTGCTGACTAAAATTGAATAGGCTATGCTTACCAAGATTTTGATTTTGTTATCATCAGTTTTTTGAAACTCACAAACAGTGAGCGAAGCACACTTTCAAAGTTTGAAACAGTCCTATCTATATTCCCATAAACAATGATGCCCGAAAATATCATATATCATGTCTGTCATTCATCAGTGAAATGAAGTAGACTGTCTCATTCCGATTCCTAATAAGCCTATGTAATAAATAATTGGAAAAATTTATTTATATTGCCAAATGTATAGCAATGCATTGAATTGAATTGAATTTATAAAAATGTAAAGAAAAAAAGTGTAAAATACATGAACGAGACGGAATCGAACTTGTTCTTTTCAAGTGCAAATCCATCACTTTACCCATAGCACTACTTGCACGACTAATATAATACTTCTCTATTACAGTAAAAGAATTGTGATTCTTCTATGTGCTTTTAGTAATATTTCGAACAAACAAATATTTATAGTAAGGCCATTTCATATTATACGGACTGATAAGATACAGAATGTAATATAGGCTCTACAGTCATCTGAGTGAGACAGTCTCATTCTACCGGGTATTCGAGCGAAACAGTACCGCGCGGCTTGATACATGTGTGTGCGTGCGAAGTATGTGTGCGGCTAGGGCTCGAGCCTTGGCCGGAACATCGGGACTCGGGAGAAGCCCGCAGCTCGAGATCGCAGGAGCGATAAGCGGGTGACGCAATCAAGGGAGCCAAAACAAATGAACCCAAGCTGGCCGCTGGGTCGCGCGATAGACTTTGAGTGCAGCTCCATCTCGACCTTTAAAAACTGTTGGTAATACAGTGAGGGGCCAGATCTCGTGACGTCATTTCGGAGTCTAGCCCCTTAAGACGGTCTTAGGTATAAGAACTGACTATGACTGTGACTGTGACTATGACTGTGTGACTGCGAGGGAACGTATCTCCCTCTCGCTTCCTCGCAGCGACTGTGTCGGCGCCCGGCGGATTTACAGGTGACATGCCGCTTTTCCACCGGGGGAGCGCACAACGGCCCTGTACCAGTCACGTGATACAAGTGTCCCTACTGTATTATACTGTGCAGAGATCCTTCCATGCTGGATTGGCATATTTGGAGATTATCTTTTGGGAGACTGCAGGTCCAGCAGTAGACTTTCCCCCCAACTTCGGTTTTCGGTTTTGGATACCCCTTTTCGGCTTGGTTTAACTGGCGTCTGTGTTTGTGTGGTGAAATAGAGATACTATTATCTTCTTAATTGTGACGACGCCACAGCAACCCGAATCGAGCTAGAGCTCGGCCCCGAGTCGCCGATCACCTGGTGTCGTCGCAACACATATGTACTAATTAGGCGATACATGTGGGGCAACTTTAGTATTTCGAGCTGGGTAGTCTGGTCTACCTAGGGCATTATTATTTTATAACTGGGATAACCAGGAATACCAAAACAAAATCAAGACAGTCTCTAGAGTCTAGAGCACAGTCCGATGGACCGATGGATTAGTTAATTTTTAACGTTAAATAATTTAATCTGATACTATTATTATTTGAACGCCAAATGGATCCTTCACGTATTTTCTGTTTAATAGCTCAATCGTTTCTGAGTATAATACAGTAGGGACACTTTTCCACCGGAGGAGCGCACAACGGCCCTGTACCAGTCACGTGGTACAAGTGTCCCTACTGTATTATATTCAGAAACGATTGAGCTATTAAACAGAAAATACGTGAAGGATCCATTTGGCGTTCAAATAATAATAGTATCAGATTAAATTATTTAACGTTAAAAATTAACTAGTGGATCCATCGGACTGTGCTCTAGAGACTGTCTTGATTTTGTTTTGGTATTCCTGGTTATCCCAGTTATAAAATAATAATGCCCTAGGTAGACCAGACTACCCAGCTCGAAATACTAAAGTTGCCCCACATGTATCGCCTAACTAGTACATATGTGTTGCGACGACACCAGGTGATCGGCGACTCGGGGCCGAGCTCTAGCTCGATTCGGGTTGCTGTGGCGTCGTCACAATTAAGAAGATAATAATATCTCTATTTCCCCACACAAACACAGACGCCAGTTAAACCAAGCGGAAAAGGGGTATCCAAAACCGAAAACCGAAGTTGGGGGGAAAGTCTACTGCTGGACCTGCAGTCTCCCAAAAGATAATCTCCAAATATGCCAATGCCAGATAATCACCCAAGATAGTCACGAAATATACGATAATTCTAAAATTTCTCAGGCCCAGACCATAGACTCAGTCCACCCTCCCAAATACCAGGCTTGCTCAATCACAGAGGGGGAGGTTGGGTTAGGTTTCACGAAAGTAGAGACTGTTGGGCACACAAATTAAACAATAGCCAATTAACACAAAACTTTAACAACGGATTATTGAACTAAATAAACGACCAATAAATAATGAACACGTGAATGAGTTGGACAGGATAAATCGGAGATTCGCGGACCATACGTGGCTCACATGTGCGACTTAAACTTAACGCAAGGATTTCCCCCAACTATGGTTGGGGTGCAATTGCCTATGCTACGTCCCTGCGCCGCTACTCAGACGCACGCCAAGCGATTCACGTACTGGGATCCCGGATCAAGGCAAGCCAATCCCGAATGCCGAACGAAAGATAAGCCCAATAGTGAATCCCGAAAAATACTCGCCCGGTGATATTTCCCGAAAGATAATCACACGAGAATATTTCCCGGAAGATAATCACGCGATGCCACACAATACATATAATGTCCGAACGATAATCCCACGATGTTCCACAATATAATTCCAAAAGATAATCCCACGAAGTCACACAATATAATTCCAAAGATAATCCCACGCAAAATAACCGCAAATATAACCGAAATATTACCGAAATACAACCGAATATATATAACTGAATTTTACCCGGCGCTTGACTTCCCACTTCGAAGTGAACACGCTTGCGTGCGGCTTCAGGAATGCCCACGAAATACGAACGCTGACGAAATTGCACCGCCGTGCCCCGCGGATGGCGCGATGAATCGCAAACGCACTCAGATAATCGCGATTGTAGTCGATTCCGAAATCCCAAATACCGAATAATAATCGCCGAATATAAACGAGAGATCCCAAGAGCTCCAACAAAAGTCTCCTCTCACCACACCAAGGTGTCGAAGGTGGTATCCCGGCTTCCCGTCCCAGCAACTGGAGAAGGCTGGGTGTTGCTCCCAACTAGGGCTGTTTGTGATAATCACACGCCGTGATTTTTCACTGGTGATCGGTGAATCACGATCACTCCCGTGATTAGATCACGTCAAGGGGAGTGATCAGTGATTCTGGAGTGGGGGTGATTTTGACTCACTTCACGTTACTTTACGCCGTTGACACAGCGCCTTATTGCCGTCGGTATCGCTATTACCGACATTTTGGGAAATTTTTACAGTATATTTAAATTTAATCCTAAAAACCGGAACGCGTGCAGCCCGAAATTCTGCCATATAGCAGGATAATATGTAGCCTTTTGCCTATCTGGGGCATACTCTCAAATCTACAGGTATTTTATACAGTCATCCATCGTGCATACGCGTATGATATATGTCAGCAGTTCCCAGCGTTCCCAGGTCTAACGTCGATACCGCGGTTACGCCGGTCACGTATTGTTAAGCTAGCGGTGCTTCGTGATTGTTCCTGCTCTTCACCAATCAGAGCCGATCACTTCCAAATCACGAATCACCGTTAAAAATCACGGTGATCGGGAACTCACGGGAACGGATCACACGTGATTGCTGAAGATTCGTGAATAACAGCCCTACTCCCAACGGCTCGCAGACGCTGCTGGAGAAGTCGTCCCAAGATGGTAGCTGGTTCTTGGGGCTCGAGGTATCTGGAGAGCTCGTTCACACAGCGAAGATGTCGAAAGTCACAGTCGAAGTAGAAGTGATCCAGGATCGATGTGCGGCTGCTTATAAGGGCTGCAGAATTCTTCTAAGGAGCCTTCTAATTGGCGCGCTGCTCGGCGGGGAGTCCTGCTGACAGGCCGAAGGGTGGTTGTCTCCCTCGCTGATAGTGGCTGTCTTACTTCCCCAATTCGCGGCATGCAAGTTCTTGGAATCGTCACGCTTGGCCAAAAGCGCGAGCTAATCCCTCGATGTACTTGCGCCCCAAAAAAATTGTGAGCAAAGGCGTAGGCGGCCTACCTACGGCCTTTGCTCAGCGACAAGGCGAGGAATGCTCAGTCGCTACCCAAAGGAAATTGGCGATTCCTCCACCAATTTCCCGACCCAAAGGACCACCCAACCCAAAGGAGCGGACAATACTCGCCCTTGAGTGGTCCCGAATTTTGGCTGGCGCCCTTGTCGCGGCCACCCCGCAGCCACGACGGGTGTGGCCATAACTAGGTGTTGCTCCCAGCTTAATGAATAAAGGGTTAACCAGCCCCAAAACCGCTGGAGAAGAAGACAGCAAATTCCGAAATTTGGCCAGGCACAGCAGTTGTCCCGCCGCGCGGTGACTCCTACGCCTATAGTGTCCGCTCCAAATCCCGCGTGTGCGCCCCGCTGTTGTTGTGCTGCCTTGGCGCGCTACGCAGTTCCTACAATTCTCGCCAGTTTCCAAACACAAAATCGTAAATTTGCTCGAAAGATCCGCGTGACATCCCTGAGGCTCGCAAAATTCTTCCTACGAGCCTCCAGTACCTCGAGCCACCAATTCCTATTACATAATTTTCTTAATTTTTCCCGATGTGACGAGCAGAGAAATCACGTCACAGTGTATAAGGATTATTTAAAAGATTGCATCTTTTTCGATATATATATGTCTGTAATGACGGTTAAGTGCGCCAAAGAAATTTAAGAATGCGCTGTCAAGAGGCAACCGATTTAGTGTGGAGCACCCTAATACACTGTGTAGCTTGAAATTGGTCAATGTAGGTTCATTTCGGTATCATTTTACTCGGAAGAATATCAGAAGACTCTGTAGAGTCTCGCGCCAAGTAGTAGTCCCCTCCCCATACAGGGGGTTCCAAAAATGTCCTAAATGAGTCTTGTAGGGAATTTCGCGGCGATCAAGATAGCTACTTTAAATTTTTTGATTCGTCTTTGATTTCGCGACAAAATTGAAAAAATTATACGCCAATAAGATACTTTCATGGCCCCGCTGGTCAGCGGATAAGGCCCACTGGCTAAAGGTCACCCCTTTCCTCCGGCAGAAGGGATAATCTGTCCTTTCAGTGATGTGTTTTATTGATGCATAAACGACTTTGGCACCACCCATTTCCGACATTAAACCGAATAGATCAACCGTATTGGCGCATCATTTCTTGTATTTTGTTGCGAAATAAAGTGCGAGAAAACATTTTGAGAAAAACCATCTTCATCGCCGCGAAATTCTTAACAAGATGCCAATACTCGTTTAGGACATTTTTAAAACACCCTGTATATATAACTTATCTAACCCCGCAAAGAAGGGAAACCCCTCGCCCTCCAATTTTGAGAAAATCGAGAAATTTTGAAAAAATATTGCTTTTCGCGAATCGAAGCGTCTCGATGAATAAATCTGATGTACTGAATGTACTGAAACGTCCCCCGCAAAGGAGGAACCCCAAAAAACATCTTCCCACACAAAAAGGTATTGTGCATTTAACAGTGTGGAGCAAATATTATTTATTTATTTATTCTACCACCTTTGTCAAATAGACCAAAAATGTAAATCAATATCATTGGAAAGCCAAGTCTTCATTCAAACACTTTAATCCCACAAAAGAATTTAATAACTACCAAAAAGACATGATATCACGTGAAAAACATAAAAATGTAAAAAAAGGTGCCAAGTAGTTTAATCCCACAGAAAAATTGATCAAAAATATAAACGGATATTGCCCCGCGCAGTGGCTCAGGGGGATAAGTGTCCGACTCGCAATTAGCGGGACCCGGGTTCGATCCCAACACCTGTCATCGCCGATTTTCGGCACGTTCACGCACAGCGCGGAGGGTGGTTCGGAATCCACCTTAAAAATTGTAGGTCCACCCGGTATGAGAATAAATTTGGTGTTCCCCCTTGCCTTATGGAAGCTCATACCGGGTCGGTATGCGAATACAGGAGGTAATTCCATACCCGTCGCAAACCCTGCGGGGAGGTCGACGTTAATGAAACAATCAATCCATAAACGGATATCATTCGAAAGCCAAGTCAATCATCAAAACTAACAAAAAAATAAATCAAATTCCAAAACAATCAAAATTAAATAAAATAAAGGCTACAAAAACTTGGCAAACTGGCTGCGTGGAAACGTGATGTAATTAAGACCAAGATAAACCGTCCTTCTACCGTCCTTCCCATCTCTGGATTGCACCAAATGCAACATCGCATGGCCAGTTTGCCAAGTTTTTGTTGACTTTATTTTATTTTATTTAATTTTGATTGTTTTGGAGTTTGATTTATTTTTTTGTTAATTTTGATGATTGACTTGGCTTTCGAATGATATCCGTTTATATTTTTGGTCAATTTTTTTGTGGGATTAAACTACTTGCCGCCTTTTTTTACATTTTCGGGAATTTGTTAAACGAAATATTATTAGCACAGAATAGACAATTAATAAGCTTTTGTTTTTGTTAAAAAAATGCCGTCTCTATATAACTCCCCACGTCATAAAGTGGGCGGTACGGGGTCCTTAATCCGAGCTTAAGAAGGGTACACGGAAACCGACTTTACGATGCCGCGGACTCCCTTACCTGGTTGAGTTCGGTCCCGCGCCACTAACATCAGTTACGGGAGTTGTACGTATATCTATCCGAGAAATGATGGAAACTGACTCTTAATCCGCCTGGCCTTTGCCGCGAGAAAAATAAGCGGGAAAATTCATATCTCCGGAACGACTGTACCGATTCGCTTGATTCTTGGCTCATTAGATTCAAACAAATAAATGATGAAATACAAAATTCGTAAATAAATTCTCCGCGTTGTACATACCTGCTTCACAAATCAAGGTGAAAGTTTCGTATCGATCGAAATTTGCTACACTTCGGGATAATTGGTGCGTTGCAGTAGCACGCTTAGACGCTTTTAAGCGGTTACAAACGCTAACGCTTATGTTCTGTTAGCACTCATTGGCGGTCTGAAGAACGTCATTCTGATGTTAATTCGCGACGCTTACTGGGTTCATGTAGTGAAATTACGCAGCAAAGGTGAAACGATTGCTGCTCCTCACTGCTGCGTTCAACTTCAAGCGCTTCTAGGTGCTCACACGCCAAAACGAACGACAACAAATAGCGTCATTCAGTATTTACGAGCCAAACTGAACGTCGAGCGTTTCCGAGCGCTTTCTAGCCAAACCAAATGACCATTCTGAGTACTTGTAAGCGTGAGCGCTTGTAAGCGCTTAAAAGTTACTACTTTAGCGCGAGACTCTGCCGACTCTCCTAATAAAATTTGCTCGCTCGTGTCATAGGATAAGATCACAATATTCATACCACATGAAGCTTAACACCTTGTGTACTTTTATCCTGTAGATGCGTGCCGAAGCAGTGGCTGTGTGATTTTGCCGATGACTGTGGCGACGGTAGCGATGAAACCGAAAGCCTTTGTAAGGACATGTACCGGGAGTGCTCCGAGTCGGAGTTCCAGTGCGGCAATGGCAAGTGCATCGCCTCGAGATGGCGCTGTGACAACGAAGACGATTGCGGCGACAACACCGACGAAAAGGGATGCCAACAATTCGTCTGCAAGGTACACAGTTCATTGGATTATTGAGAGCTTTTTAATAATATTGGATAATACTTAATAAATTCTATTTAATAATAATTAAAATTAACTTCACATTAATACCTTTTCATATGGGGACAGTTTGTCTCTGTTCTGTCAAAAACAGAAGAAAGTGACACACAACATTTATATTATATCGTACTTTCTTTGGGTTACAATTCCATTGAAGATTCAGATAATAAACTTTTCTGTAGCATATGATATCAAACCCCAAAAATCGAGTTTGTTTTCTGCACGAATTAAAATGTTGGAATTCAATTAACAGAAATAAACAAGTTATGCAGCTTATTTAAGGGGCTAGACTTCAGTCGTTCGCGGTACAATAGAGTCGCTGTGTTACCGACACAAATGGCGAAAATCGTGCTTCGGAACTTCCGCTTTTGCTCGCTTATATGAAATGATTTAGGGTTGGGAAATGTCTCAATCGAAAGATCTAAGTTCAACGCAGTGTGCTAAGTTCGTGTTTTTGCAAAATTACGGTGCTTTGTAGTCAGATTAATGTGCCAAAATATGTAAAAACAGTATTGTGGAGGCCTTCTACACAGAGGTTTTTATAACAGAGTAATTGAATTTTTCAAGAAACTAACAACGTAGCGCACTAGGTTGAACTTTCATCTTTCGATTGAGACCTTTCTCAACACAAAATCATTTCATATAAGCGAACAATAGCGGGATTTCGGAAGCATGATTTTCGACATTTGTACCAATGAAGCAGTGCCAGAGTCTAGACCCGGCGATAACCGGATATAGAGAAGATGACCAACGGCGTTTTTCAATTCACGTACAGGGTGATGCGGATAATTGGAATCAGCTTTTTACCATCGAATTTTATCGATTTTTGTAATTGGTAATTGTCTCGGCGGGCGTGTGATGCCACCAATGTCGCGTGACTGCTCAGGGCCAACTGGCCGAATCACGCCAAATACCGACAGTCTTCCGATTAACCGGCAAGGGCAGAATGAGTCGGTAATCATGAGACTCGGTAGAGTCTTGCACAAAGTAGTAGTCCCCTACGGCGTGCGACAGCCGAGCCTCTATTATCCCGAAGATTCGATCGATGCCAAAATTTCTTCTCGATTTATGAAAAGGTTACGGTATTAAGGATTTAAATCTGAATTTAGTATTTTAGCTGTAATTTTTCTGAATCGGATGAGCCAAGAATCAAGCGAATCGGTTCAGCCGTTTGGGGGATTTCTGCACTGCACTCTGGCAGGGGGGGAGTGCGAGAGATTCGCGTGACATAATAAATGTTTTATGCATAATAAATAATATAGGTAATCCTATCATTCTCGCACTATGGCGAGAAATAATTCTTGTTTCTCTCATTGTTATATCTATAAAACGAAATATTGAAAGACTCGGCCGCAATCCTTATGATCACGCCGCTGCTGCAGGCGTGTTGCCCCCGCTTTCCAAAAAAGGCTGAAAGCCTGGCAGTTGACTTGAAGTAAGGAGAGAATTGCTGGCTCTTTCAATATTTCGCTCTATAGTTATAATAAAAGAAAAAACAAGAATGATTTCTCGCCAGAGTGCACCGATGACACGCTCTTTACTATGTTTATTATGTCACGCATCGCTCACACTTTCCGTTCCATTGTGCTGCAGAAATGTTTTATTACCGACTCATTCGGCCCTTGCCGGTTAATCGGAAGACTGTCGGTATTTGGCGTGATTCGGCCAGTTGGCCCTAAGCAGCCATGCGACACCGGTGACATTAGACGGCCGCCGAGACAATTACCAATTTCAAAAATCGATAAAATTCGATGGTAAAAAGCTGATTCCAATTATCCGCATCACCCTGTACATAGTACACGATAACTCAATAACTAATAATTGACCAATCAACATGAAACGAAGTTTGTATTCTTTCTTATTCTTTCCTCTATGGATTGGCCTCCAGACCCTTGCTTTATTAGTCGTTTATAATACTCTTTTAATTAATATAAACTCAACTTATCTATTGAAGAAACGTAATTTTCTTCAAAGCTTCAGATGACGATTTTTTTATACTTTTTATTTGAAATAGGTTCAATTTCAGAGTAAACTGTCCAACACTAGAATCCATCCTGAACCAAATTAACAGACCAGAATAATTCACGTTATACATATAGGAAAACAGCTTCTGCGTGGAAGTAGAATACCAATGCTAGATACTCCAAACTTCTAAACTCCTAAGGAATCCCAAATTGAAATGAAATTAAATGTAGTGATTAAAAAAATCCTTTTTCCTTCTGATCGAATTTTGTTATTTGTAATCCACACGTGTGACATATATCGAAATTAAAGGATTGTAACTAATATAATGTGTCAACCGTCTTATTGCAGAACGATTCGTTCCAATGCGCAAGCGGCCATTGCATACCATCCTTTCTGCGTTGCGATGGAACGAGAGACTGCCGGGACATGAGCGACGAAATTGGATGTCCGCCTAGGTTCCCGGATGGACGTTACTGTCCACAGTCGAGGTTCCAGTGCAACAATAATCTCTGTGTCTCACAGTCCGACCTTTGCGACGGCACCGATGATTGCGGGGACGGCAGCGACGAGGACGACGAGATGTGTGGTTAGTATACTATTGTTAGTACTTGTTACTATATAGTCGCCGTCAACTTAATAGGCGGTTTCAAGGTCGCTTTTCTTCTTATTCATCCTGTGTTATCATTTTCGGCATAATATTTGGTATCAACTCATCCAATTTATACCATTTGGTAGCAACTCGTCGAACTTCTATTATTTTTGGTAGCAAATCATATAAGTTGGATAAGTTCCAATTCCTCCTGCCGTATCATTTTTGGAGTACAATCGGGAAAGCGACCTTAAAACCGTCTATTGAGTTGGTGGCGACTATAGTCTAACTCTAAAAACAGTTAAGGGGCAATGCACAGCGCCACTTACACACGCACGCCTGGTCACACCGACACACTACATATTGTGAGAGGAATTCCTGGGGCAAGAGTGCCCGAGGCTTGGCCGCTCACAAGGGTCTCCTGAATCGTCCCGAGCCTCGTCTCCGTCGTCGCCCTGAAAGTCGCGAAGCGGGCGCCAGGCCCGAGAGGGCCGAATTTATAAGCTCCGCGCACGGGGACGGCTGTCCCGAGGGAGACGATCGGCTCGTCCGCCTGGCCCCCTGGCTGGTGTCCTCCCGGCTAGCAGCAGGGAGCGGGCGTGGAGTTCCTACTGGTGGGGAAACGGGGGTACTTGGTGGTTGAAGGC
Organism: Crossocerus cetratus; assembly: GCA_963675795.1. Lineage (NCBI taxonomy): Eukaryota > Metazoa > Arthropoda > Insecta > Hymenoptera > Crabronidae > Crossocerus > Crossocerus cetratus. The sequence continues at coordinate 10,361,306 of OY776665.1, read as the reverse complement.
GAAACGCGGGATCTAATTGGTCGTAGTTTATTTCTAGGATCCTAAAGATCGAGCCTACGAGTGGCTCGATGCCTCGGCTTTCCCGTAGCCGCTTACAATCTACGTTAACCTAGATGAGTGATGCGCGCGAGGTGGATGACTTAGCCTACGATCTTATTCTCTAACGCCTCGAACCAATCCGGTCGACAGAAGGTCGGTCGTTCCGGTGTCGGGTACCGCGCTCGCAGCGTGGCACACGTCCGAACAATGGCGGTGGTGTGCGTCGCCGGTGGACGCGCCGCTCCTGTCTGCCCGAGGCCTTACAATTAAACTTAAGTTACGCTGACTCCTGGCGACTAGACGAGTCGCCCCAAGGGAACCCGGGATAGCGGAAGGCTATCCCCCAATGCCTTCGAACTAGGCGGAATCGCGACCGGCACCGAGACACCACGGGGAAAGGATCGGCGTACACAAAGGGCGCGCAGGGCATACCGGTGTCGACGTCGATCGGCCTCAAGCCTCCTCTCCGTCAGGCCTTCTCGTCTTCGGGATTCGTCCGGGTCTACGTCAACGCGATTACGTCGACGGGGCTCGTCTTAATGTCCGGCTCGTCGCTCGTCCTTACAAGCTGTCGTCGCACCAAGAAATAGCTCAAGGATCGCTCGAAAGTACTGCGGCACGCTCGCCCGTCAGTAGTCGCTACAGGAGCACAGTATAGACATAACCAGTAGGGTCACTCGGCGTCGGCACCTTTGATCTCGGTGAAGCCGAAATTGGCGGCGCTGCGAGCGCTGCGGAGAGCGATGGCCAATGATTTGCAAAGTATCCGCTAGGCACCACTAGTTCGCAAGTCCGGCGAAGCCATTCCCCCTCGGCCCCGCTTGCTACTTGCCGTCGAACCGCGGCCACCACCCCCTCGACCCCGCTCGCCGCTTGCCAACGAGCCATGGCCAGAGAACCCCCTCCGCCCCGCTCGCCGCTTGCCCACGAGCCGTGGCCAGAGCACCCCCTCGACCCCGCTCGCCGCTTGCCGACGAACCGTGGCCAGCACCCCCTCCGCCCCGCTCGCCGCTTGCCCACGAGCCGTGGCCAGAGCACCCCCTCGGCACCGCTCGCCGCTGGCCAACGAACCATGGCCAGAGCAGCCCCTCCGCCCCGCTCGCCGCTTGCCCACGAGCCGTGGCCAGAGCACCCCCTCGGCACCGCTCGCCGCTGGCCAGCGAACCATGGCCAGAGCAGCCCCTCGACCCCGCTTGCCGCTTGCCGACGAGCCGTGGCCAGAGCACCCCCTCGGCCCCGCTCGCCGCTTACCTACGAGCCGTGGCCAACTGAAAGAAGATCGTCATGCCCCTGGTGGCTGGCCAGAGAAACGATGGCCATCCTAATCTGATCGTGGCTTCACGAAATCGGCCGAGTGACCCTACTGGTTATGTCTATACTGTGTACAGGAGTGACGAGCCGGCACGCGTTCCCTAATCGTTGGCCCCGCGCGCCGCGCACCCTCCCTTGTCCTGCCGGTCTTTTCGGTGCCGCGCCGTCTCGAGGGTTGACCGGGTGTCTTAGCGCGCCTAAGACACCCGATCCTGGGCCTTGACCCGCGTCGGTAAGGCACGGACCGCTGTACGTCGCCGGGCCTTCTTCTATGCTCGGCAACTCCCAGGCTGTGCTTCGGCCCGCTCGCCCGCTCGTACTTGGAAGAGCACCCTCCTCGGGCGCCAGCCTCACGCTCCACAGCTCTCGTCGGCCTTGGGTGCTCCTTCGCTCGGACAAGACATGTCCCTATTCCTCTCGACGTCGCCTCAACTAATAGATTCCCTGTTGAGGACTCGGTGCCCGAAGGCAAGTTAATATACGCAAAATTGGCCTAGGGGTTCCACTTGGAGCAACGGCTGTTCGGACAGCGAGCGTGCGGGCTGAGTTGTGCCTTGGCGCGAGCGACGAGTGGGACGGCTAGTGACGGGGCAGACGGCCCCGTTACAATATGCAGCACGAACCGTGCGTGAATTTTTCAAGTTAATTGAATATGTTGTGAAATTTTATAAATCTAGCTAGACTGATCGAAAGAGCATGTCATAATACTCTAGTGCATATAATAGTTTCCGTTTAAAATATGCCGAAGGTTCATAAAACCTGATTCAAAATTTCAAATTCTACCGGCCTGTCAGTTGGTTACGTGACAGTGACGTGGTTACTGGCGACAGTATTTGAATCAGGTTTTATGAACCTTCGGCATATTTTAAACGGAAACTAGTATATGCACTGGAGTATTATGACATGCTCTTTCGATCAGTCTAGCTAGATTTATCAAATTTCACAACATATTCAATTAAGTTGAAAAATTCACGCTTGCTTGCTGATGCATATGTAGTGTGTCGGTGTGACCAGGCATGCGTGTGTAAGTGGCGCTTACTCTGGCTTTTGTCAAAATGTGCGGTCCCCCTTAACGGCGTTCCAACCAGCCAGATACCAGCATTACTGCTCCCAATTGTGTACCAATCTGAACTCCAAAGTCATCTTGCAAAGTTGTTTCAATTGACCACAGAAATGTTTGAGAGTTTTTAAGAGTTTTTCAGAGTTTTTCAGAGTTTTTCAGAGTTTTTCTTCTAGTAGGGTATTTCTTACTGTTACAGCGGAGTTCAAGTGTGACACGGCAAGAAGATTCCAGTGTGCGAATCACAAATGCATCTCGAGGTTCCTGATCTGCGACGGCACGGACAACTGTGGAGACGGCAGTGACGAGAACAATATGACGATGTGCGCGAGCATTCTCAGGCCGTGCGAACCCATCTCAGAGTATGCCTGCGCAAATAAGAAATGTATTGAAAGAACGAAGCTTTGTGACTTTGCCGACGACTGTGGGGATTCCTCCGACGAGCTAGGCTGCCGTAAGTATCGTCAGCTTATGTTGCTTCCTCGCTACAAATATTTAAGTAAAGCTTCTCATAAATATTCCATGAAAAGAAGTTGGTTTACTTTATTCTTTTGTCATTTCAGTTAAAAGCTTTATTTATAAATGTTATAGTACTGTTATTTTCTAAATGTAAAAATGATTAATAATGCGGGAGATATTAATTATTAATATATTGACCTCTGAAAACTCCGAGTTCCACCCTGACATTTGATTTCTGTAGGAAATAACTGTGTTGAAATGTTTCTGTCGCAGACCACAACAAGCCTTGTCTCGAGTCTACCAAGGGCGGATGCGCCCACTATTGCCACAACGTAACAGACGGCGGATACATTTGCGCCTGTTTCCCCGGATACATTATATCGCAGACCAATAGGAAGCATTGCGAGGATATCGACGAGTGCCAGACCAACCAGCATCACTGCTCCCAATTGTGTACCAATCTGAATGGTTCCTATGCTTGCAGCTGTCGTGAGGTATTTCACCCTGCGTTTCTCTTGCTCGGGTTATTAAGGAATTTCATACATTCTACATGTTGATCTACAAATATGTGTTGAAAAGTAATGATTTTTTAAAGACATAATTATTAGATAATGTTTGTGCAACAGTCATCGCATACTTACTGAAGTACTTCATTTGAACCGAGTATCGTGTGCATTTTATTTCAGTATTCGTAATTAATTTGGTACGGGCAAAAGATCGGCGATTTCAACTGAATATCTTCGGCCAGATTTGGAATTTAAGAAATCAGCTTCTCAGTCAAGTAGCTTTATACATATATCACATAAATAAAAAAAAACTTGCTCGGTGTGTCTAAAATACCAAATCATATTTCAACGACCATATTCCACGCATGTAATTGTAACCTAAACTACAGTGTGTTCAAACTATCTGCCTTAATAAATATATGATGATTTTTTTACAAAACATGTACGTAATGTAACAGTTACCAGACTTGGACGCCACTTACGGTTCCATGCGTATGAAATTCCTTAATGATTTGTTAAGGCATTTGGGTTACAGATGGTGCAGAAAACCACTTTTCTTAAGAATTTCTTTAAACTTGTACATAATAATCTTCGTAAGGACTTGAAACTACGTACCGACCAAATTTTATTTGACTTGACCACAACATTTTGTCATCATATTTTTCGATACTTTATTCTATTTGAGTGATATTCGGGTTTTCGCACGCACAAAGGTTGCCTATTTTAAAGTCGATTACCTCGGAAATGTTGTGGCCAATTCGAATAAAATTTGTCCAGTAGTTGCAAAACCGAATAATCATTGATATGTGAATGTTTTTAAAAAATCTTAAGAATAGTGGTTTTCTTTACCAACCAATTTCCGCCACCCAATAGGGGTTCGAGCTGACAGACACACGAAGCGGAGTCTGCCGAGCGGAGCAATCGAGTGTCCAACTGTTGTTTGCAAACGGTCAAGACATCAGGGCATACGATCCCTACAAGAAAGAGGAGACGGAAGTCGTACTGAACGAGAAGAGGGTGCAAGCGCTAGATTTCGACCCGAGGAACGAGTTTGTTTTCTGGATCGATGCTCACGACAACGCCATCAGGAGAAGCTACATGGTGAACGCGAGAAACGGCGAGGTGAAGATCGGTTATGCCCAGGATTTGAACATGAAGAGCGACTCGAGGCCCACAAGCATCGCCGTCGACTGGCTCTCCGGCAATCTCTACTGGACCGAAATAGACGCCACCGATGTTCCCTGGAGGGGTCGATTGATGGTCGCCAAGTCGGATGGAAGATATCGGCGAAGTCTCATCACGCTGAACCTGGAGAACCCCAGTGCTATCGTTGTCGACCCTGAATTAGGAAAACTGGTAAGAGTCCTTTGAACCATTGATATACGTATCCTCGTTATTATCGGATGCAAGAGAAAACTCGAGTGGGCGAAGTTGTACAATTTCAAACTACACCTCATTATTGGAAGCTTTTTTTCTTAAGGTCATTTTTTTGTATAACACAGAGACTCGGTAAAGTCTCGACGCCAAGTACTTAAAAGCGCATGCACCGATAACTGACCGCCGAAGCTCCTTTTCCCAACTCAACTCGACATTCCATAATAATATGATTTTACAGGAGTAATCTTTTCCATCTTACGATTCTTAGCTGCAAAATATATAAATGCAAAAAAGAACGGTCGAGTTTGTCGTGGTTTTATGGGGTTGCATTGTTACTTGGTGAATAGTAATGTTTCAAACCAGGATAAGTGCAGCAATCTTTCAACTCATTTACTAGATGCCTTGCTATGGAAATATTTGCATGCCATTGCAGCAATTTGACAGTTCCTTCTGCGCCTAAGAGCCCGCAGAAATATGTTCGTTTGAATCAGGAGACTCGGTAGAGTCTCGACGCCAAGTAGTGGAAAGCGTCAAGCGTTAACCGACTGACCGGCGAGACTCGCCGAGGCTCCTTTTCCCGACCCAACTCAGGTCACAACGGTTTTCAGACACACGAAAAATTAAAATTGAATGTTGTAACTAATCACGGCATTAAGTTAATCCTATCATAGTGTCATTTGATTCAGTATTTTTTTCTGATTCCAATGGTTCAAATCGGTTCATGCTTTTAGAAAATATACAGTTCCGAAGTTTTCGTTCTTGTAGTTAGAGATATTCATTTTCTTCCGTTTTTCTACGAACACCTCGAATGTCCCTTTCCTAGTTTTACCGGTAGGGGGCGCACTGCTGGTGGCGCTAGATTTGAAAGTTTAAAAGTTTAATAAGAAAAAGTAAAACAGAGCCACTGCCACTTTGCCATTGTTGGCATGGTCACTCTGCCACTGCCATCATTGTCAATAAAATAAAGTAAAGTAAAGTAAAGTAAAGTAAAGTAAAGTAAAGTAAAGTAAAGTAAAGTAAAGTAAAGTAAAGTAAAGTAAAGTAAAGTAAAGTAAAGTAAAGTAAAGTAAAGTAAAGTAAAGTAAAGTAAAGTAAAGTAAAGTAAAGTAAAGTAAAGTAAAGTAAAGTAAAGTAAAGTAAAGTAAAGTAAAGTAAAGTAAAGTAAAGTAAAGTAAAGTAAAGTAAAGTAAAGTAAACAGAATATTTGTGCCCTACACTACGATTGAATTCTTTGGTGGAATTAAAGTGTTTGAGTGTTTGCATGAAGACTTGGCTTTCTAATGATATCCATCTATATTTTTGGTAAATTTTGAAGAGTTAGGTAATGTAAATCATTTTGCGTCCATACTGTTGTAGTATTCTGTGTGTAGGAATTTTGTTGAAGGAGAAACACTTTTGTAGGACATGAGATTTATCAGGTTTTTGAAATGTGGAATCCATTTTTATTTTTGCTCAATTTGGAAGAGGTAGTAATTTAAATGATGTTGCTTTCACCTACTGTTGTAGTAATCTCTGTGTAGGAATTTTGTTGAAAAGGAAACACTTTTGTAGGACATCAGATTTATCAAGTTTCTTTTTAAGTGTGGAACAAAACTACTTGGCGTTTTTTTACATTTTAATGTCAGTGTGGTTTACTATACACTGTAGTTACCCAACACTTAGCAAGTGCAGTCGGTTGCAAAATAATTTGATGTTTGAGAATCTTGGTAACGCATTAGAGGTACCCCGTGCTCAAACGATTCTGTTAGTTTCCCGGCTTTGTTTACATGGCCATTTCTAACAGAATCGTTTGAGCCGGTTGTACATGCAGTTTCCCCCAAACATACCTTTGAGAGATAGTGTGGAACAGTATATACTTTGCAGTTGATTTTTCTAGAATGGACATTCTAATCAACGTATTCTCTTGCACATTTACTTTTTGTCTAGCCTAGTCAACTCAAAGGTATGGTTTAGAACCTGTCACGCCTTTGCACTTTCTAAGATCCATAAGCCTCAAATTATTGTACAAATGTGAACTGACTAAAGTTGAAATGGCTGTGCTTACCAAGATTTTGATTTTGTTACCATCAGTTTTTTGAAACTCACAAACAGTGAGCGAAGCGCTCTTTCAAAGTTCGAAACACTCCTATCTACATTCCCATAAACAATGGTGCCAAAAAATATCGTATACCATGTCTCAAAATTAAAAAATCATGTCTGTCATTCATCAGTGAAATGAAGTTGACTGTCTCATTTTGATTGCTAGAAAGCACTGATACTAGTAAGCCTATCTTATAAATGTGAATAAGTTCATTTATATCGCCAAAAGTATAGTAATTCATTGAATTTATCGTGCATCGGCTTTATAAAAATGTAAAGAAAAAGCAAGGAATATCAGAACACACCAATATTTACGAACGAGTCGGAATCGAACTTGTTCTTTTCAACTGCAAATCCATGACTTTACCCATTGCACTACTTAGATGACTACAGTAAAATTGGCCTATTTCAGGGAAAGAACTGTGACTCTCCTATGTGCTTTTAGTAATATTTCGGACAAACAAATATTTACAGTAAGGCAATTTTTCCGTTTCATATTATACGGAATTATAAGATGGAGAATGTAATATAGGCGCTACAGTCATCAGAGTGACACAGGCTCCTCCTGTCGGGTATCCGAGCGACACAATGGCGCTTGATACATGTGTGTGTGTGGTTACGGCTCGAGCCTTGGCAGGAACATTGGGTGTCGGGAACAGCCCGCAGTTCAAGTTCGCAGAAGCGAAAAGCGGGTAACGCAATCAAGGGAGCCAAACCAATGAACCAAAGCTGGCCGGTGATTCGATCAATAGGCTTTGAGTGCAGCTCCATCACTTGTTTTAAGAAATATACAGTTCCGAAGTTTTCGTTTTTATGATTAGAGATATTCATTTTCTTATTTCCTTAAAGTCGCTTTAACCCGTACGAATACCTGTTAGAGCAACAGGACAGGGATTGTAAAAGGGGAACTTTGAAACTATAAATTGGTACACTTTTGGGTGTACTGATCCTTGTTTATTATTATCGCACGCGCTATCAAAGCCGTCGATCTCATAAGACTAGTTCGCCCGCGCTCTCGCTACAGGTGCGAAGGCGACACGACACGAACGTTGCCGATGTTACCCGACGCTCTCGACTCTCTCGCCGGTACCGCCGCCGGCTCACCAGCCCCAGTGGACGTACAGTCAACGCGATAAACCTATCTTAATCTTAACAATACTAATAAAAAAAATATGAAAAAAATATCGTTGAAATATAGTAAAAAATAGTCTTTAGCAAGAATCGTAATTTTAAATGAGTAAAGTACGGAACTGTATTAGGTATGAAAACTGTAGAAGTATAAGTTGATATAGATGAACTTACCATGTCTCTACAGTTACGATATAGTTTGTTCAAAACAACGGTATTAGTGAAAAAGTTTAACAAAACGCCTTAGTAACTGTGCAACAACTTATTGCAGTTTAAATGGTATCACTGCTGGCATTAACAAAATGTCAGCGAGACGAAGTCGAGTAGAACAGTTAGTAAATTCTATTGGTTTTCCAGGTGTTTGCGGATGCCGGTAACGTGCCGAGGATCGAGACCGCTTGGATGGACGGAGAGAGGAGGAAAGCCATCGTGAATGAGAGGATAGTGAAACCATCTGCCTTGGCTATTGACTATGCGATGGACCACACGATATACTGGACGGACAGTAAGCTGGATAGCATAGAGAGTGTGCGTATGGACGGCACGAAACGAAGGTTCATTCTGAAGGTCGACGGGAGGAAGAGGCCCATTGCACTCGACGTGTTTGAGAGCAGTTTGTATTGGGTGACTGAGAACAGCGGGGAGCTCATCGGGCAAGATAAGTTCGGCAGGGGCGTACCGTACACTATTGTTAAGTGAGTATTTCTGCAGTCGACAAGCTTACTCTGTTCTATAGTCGCCGCCCACGTAATAGGCGGTTTCAAGGTCACTTTTCTTCTTGTTTTCATATGTTATCATCTTCAGCATATTTGGTAGCAATTCGACGAATTTCTGTTATTGTTGGTATCAAATCATACAAGTTAGCCAAGTTGGTACCAACTTATCCAATTTCTGTTATTTGGTACCAACTTATTCAACGTATAAAGATTGGTACAATCTCATTCAATTTCTATTATTTGGTACGAACTCTTCCAATATTTATTATTTGATACCAACAACATCCCCAATTTCTATGATTTGGTACCAACTCACTCAGTTGCTAATATTTGGTAGCAACTCGTGGAACTTCTATTATTTTTGGTAGCAAATCGTATAACTTAGATAAATATTTAGTCCTCCTATGTTATCATTTTCGGGGTACAATCAGAAAAGCGACTTTGACACCGCCTATTGAATTGGCGGCGACTATAGTATAGTTGGTGAGCACGAACCGAACTTTCTCAACCTTCATATCATGTTCAGAAAGGTTTTTGCCAGTCTTTCACCTTTGGGCAGACTTTGTGTCTGCTAATGGCAAAGAAGCTAATGCGGTAATTATATAGAAAGACATACTCACGATGGATGTCTTTGATTTTTACATATGTCATAGAGGATGCTTTCCCAAGTATTTTCATATATATGTATGTCTGGGGGAAACTTATAGAAAAAAAGTTATAAACATTTAAAGATGCACATTTTCCGGTTCGTCGTTGCTACTAAGAAGTGTGAAGGATAAGATTTTTAACTGTTTTGGTAGGGTTAATGTCAAAGCCGTGTTGGTACGGGAAGGTGAGTTGGGTATTTGGGGGGGGGGTCTTACATGGTTGGTAGACATATACTAACTCCCCCCCCCCCCCCCCCCCCCCCCAATACTCACCACACCTTACCGTACCAACACGGCTTTCACGTTAACCCTACCAAAACAGTTAAACCACAGTAAATCTTGAAATGTGTATAACTTTTTTCTTGTATATTTCCCCCACCTATATGTATATATGAAAATACTCGGGAGAGCGTCCTCTATAACATATGTGAAAATCAAAGAGATCCATTGTGAGTATGCCTTTCTATATAAATACCGGGGTGTTTATTCTAGATACTTTTTCCTTAACTAACAATTTTTTTTGTAAATTTTTTCCTAAAAATGTAATTTGTATGCTGCGTTGATCAGGCGGCCGAGCAAGACGTCTTTTTTGCTCGTAGACACAATATCTCGCTCCTAAATCATCTGAAATTTTTTAAAAAGGTGTCAATCTGTTTGGTATAGATGCAACAACCATCTGAACTAGAACGAACGAAAATCATTTTGTTTATTTGTCACAGGGACATCGCTGCACCGTCAGCAGTACGGGCGCACCACAACCTGCGCTACAACTCGAGCCTTCGGGAGCCCTGCCGCTTCCACCAGTGCACGCACCTGTGCGTGACGATACCAGGTGGCAGTAGATGCCTCTGCAGCGACAGCATTGGTCCGCAGTTGATGCCTGCGCCGCCGCCGCATCCGTTGACCAACCGGAATGAGCGACATTGCGACGCTACTAACGAAAGACCGCTGCCCTCTCCACGGGTCTGCCAGTGCAGAAACGGCGGCGTCTGCGAGGAAAGTGGGGAGCAGTTGGTGTGCTCTTGTGTCACTGGCTACAGCGGCGAGTATTGTGAAGTTGGGGTGCGGATCGGTGAGAGCGCCAGCGTCACAGCTAAGATCGTTGTGCCCATTGTTGTGGCGATACTGATCCTTTTGGGCGTAGGTGCAATTCTGATGGTCGTCAAGAAACGGCCTTTGTAAGTATTAAGCAACCTTTTCATACAGTACAGTAAATTCTTCATTCACGCGAATTCATGGATAATCCAAGTCGGATTATTTGCATTTTCCTTTGAAATAGGAACATATGTATAAAGTACATTGTATAACGAGACTCACTAAAGACTCGCGACAACCCAGGATACTTTTCCCGAAACATAGCGGTTTTCGATTGATACCAAACTCTCAGCTTGATTTCTGAAAACGTTTCGGCTCCGAGGATTAATTTGCGAATTTTGTATTTCATCATTATTTTTTCTGAATCTGATGCGCAAAGAATTAGGCGAATGGGTTCAGTCATTCGGGAGATATGAATTTACTCTTTGTTTTTCTCGTTTAACCATTTAGTGGCAGCACTCGGATACTATACGATAATTCGGATAAAAGATTTTCTACTGTATATCATCGATATACAATACTAATTCCCGGTATTGCACGTCTTTTTTAACTTATGAGTTTTTGGAACAGAATGTCCATCGGGAATAGGGGTGAATTTTTCTTTTGGTTCACCATTATACCATTTAGAGGAATCTTTCTCTTGGTTCCCCATTTTCGCGGCAGGATGGTTAATATTACTTAATAATACAATTTCTTGGACTTACAGTGGCAAACCTGTCCTGGGCGGATTAACCGGCGCGCAAAGTGTGTCCTTCCGACAAGGAAGTAATGTCGAGTTTGGTGCGGCAACCGCTGAAAGAATGGTATGTTAATATCAGTAGTATTTTTCACTAGGCTTTTTCTCAGAGGCTTCCCAAGGTTAGACTAGCAGTAAGCGGGGGCGTTTGGAAGTCGGAAAATTTAAAGTTCTCTTTGATTGCTGGAAAACACCGTGGTATTTGAGTTTTTACTCTTATCACTTTCAATAATGAATGGTTTCGGTTTTGGGCGTTACAGGAACCGCTGGACGTGGAGTACAACTTGGGAGACGTAAGCGCGAAGAACCGAGATTTTAGTAATCCAATGTATGACGCAGTGAATGCGGAGACCAATGGTACTGGCGGCAGTGGATTGTATGAGGTAACGTATGCTCTCTTCACTTACAGTAGGACCTCTTTTATCCGAACGGTCTGTTGTTCAAACGACTTACAATTTTCCTGAGGCCGGGGGAAGCCTGGCACCTATGCCCCCCTCCCTTGTTGGTGAAAGTAGCTAACTTCCATCTTCTGTAATAGGCGACCGGCCTTGGGACATAAAACCGGCTTCAGGCGCCCAGGGGTATAATCACAATAATTATATACATACATTTACTCTACACATGTATAATATATATATACTCCTCCCCCAAAAAACGACATTAAAATGTTAGATAATGCGCCAAGTAGTTTTATCTATCTCTATAGTTTAATCCCACAGAAACATTTACCAAAGATATAAATGAATATCATTCAAAAGCCAAGTCAATCATTAAAATTAACAGAAAAATATAAATCAAACTCCAAAACAATCAAAATTAAATAAAATAAAATAAAGTCTACAAACTTGGCAAACTGGCCATGCGATGTTGTATTTGGTCCAATGCAGAGACGGGAAGGACGATAGAGGGGTGTTTTGTCTCGGTCTTAATTACATCACGTTTACACCCAGCCAGTTTTCCAAGTTTTTGTAGACTTTATTTTATTTTATTTAATTTTGATTGTTTTGGAATTTGATTTATTTTTTTCTGTTAATTTTGATGATTGACTTGGCTTTTGAATGATATCCGTTTATTTTTTTGGTAAATTTTTCTGTGGGATTAAAGTATAGAGATGGACAAAACTACTTGGCGTATTTTTTTAACATTTTAATGTCTTTTTGGGGGGGGGGGGGGTAAACTACAGAGATAGACAAAACTACTTGACGTATTTTTTAACATTTTAATGTCGTTTTTAAGGGGCGGGAAAGTAGGTGGGGGGGGGGGGGGGGAGGGGCGTGTGATATCATGCATTTTTGGTCGTGGTTGTAATGTATCCTGACTGTCCAGTGAGTAACTCAAACAGTGCGCTACCTTTAATGCTGCAGTTTTCTAATAAGCGAGTACTGATTATCAATAATGAGTACTTGGAATCATTAGCTAGTGGTAATGAGTATTTGCTCATAGAAAACTTTAGCACTGCTTGAGTTACGCACTTGGCAGTCAAGATACACCAACAAAGTTAGAGTGCGTATCAGGATATATACAGGGTGTATCAAAAATGTTTGAGCGTTTCCCTTGTATGTTTTCTAAGTTAAACGTAATGAGAAATTTGAATGGGCTGTTTAAAATGAGTTTTTGAGGAATCTTTGAGTTTAGATTTGAAAATAAAGTTCGATGTATTGTTACAAATAGAGTTCTTTGATACAATATCTTTGTTAAATATTAAGTTTACGCGCGATGAAATTAAAAGTAAAGGTCGCTCGTTTATCGTTACGAGTTGAACAGGGATGCGGTGAACAATAACTTGCCTAACAGTCGCGGTATATTGCTGAACAGTACGGTTGAATCAAACTGATTTGAAAGAGCACTAATGCTCGATCTAATACACGTCCACGCACTATGCTTACTGAGATTCCACGGGCAGAGATATGTCGCGCTCGAAAGATTCTACTGAAGTCCAACTTTCCTACAGAAAATCGGGGTTTACATACTCCTAAAATCCCTAAATTCCAGGAAAAAGTAGCAAGAGTGGGAACGTGGGAGAGCTAGTTTTGAATGTGTGTGTGCAGAATCCTAAATGCACGCAAGTGCACGCAGCTGTGGGACTGCCTCCCCTATGAAGAAGTCAAGGGTCGGAGCGATAACGCATGAAGGGAACGGTCGAGCAGTCGACTTTAAGGGCCCCCGCAGACGAGCATCAGCGGCCGCGTTTCAGCGGCCGTCGTTTTTGAAGGCGAGTCACCGCACACGGGCGTGCACACGCCGTCTTTCCGCGGTCGTCTTTTTTGAAGCCCGGTCCACCGCACACGGGCAGTCGCGCGGCCGCGCGCGCCCAGAGCGCGCCTGACGATCCTCGGTCAATGAGTATAGCTACCGTTCCTCACTCTACAAACATGTTAATGTAGCATTGCCTTCTACTCTACTCGATGTGGCGACATGGCGAAGGGATTGGCTTGCCACGGTGATGTCCCGTGTTCAATTCCCGTCTCTGAAATAACTTTTTTGGATTTTTGTGTTGCATGTGTCGGCTTACCCGCACTGCAAGATCACTTTATTGATGCCCCATATGACATATCAGACAGTTGCCATTTCTTTTGCATGTGGCATTTCCTATTGTCCTGCAGTTAGGGATTTACTACGATGGTTTATCAACATGGTAAGTATAGGATAGCAGAACAGCACTTACGACAGAACGATAGAGAGACCCCTGACTATTTTTTCAGCGAAAATTTCCTTTCATATCGATGTTTCTGTCATACTTGTAGAATTATTGTTTGTAAAAAAAAATATGTTATGAGAAATTACAAAAAAAGCTAGCCCCAAAGTCAGGATTGAACTCGGGACATTCGCGTGGCAGGTCGACCACTCTGCCCCGCCGCTATTTGTGGTACAGTAGAAGGCAGGGTTATATTGCTAGCCGGCGTCAGGCGTTGACGCTGGCTGACGCCGAGGCGTGCACGCCGAGTGCACGCGGGCGTCTTTTTCGACGACCGCGTTTTTTGATGCTCGTGTGCGGTGCCCCATAAGAATACGTGGTGCGTATTCTGAGCTTCAAAAACGACGGCCGCTGAAACGCGGCCGCTGATGCTCGTCTGCGGGGGCCCTAAGACTCCAATATTACGCAATGAGAAAACTAGGAGAATTGAAAACGGTGGTGAATTCTAATGGTGTTTTTGGAAAAGAAAAGTCGTCAGATTCGCGTTGAGGTTGTAACAACACAGATTAAATTCGACCGTCTGACGCAAAAGTCAAATTGTAATCGCTCCGCGAGTTGTTCTAGGGATAAAGACGTAGTCCATACTCCTGACTTGTTTTATCGCGACCTTTCATATTGCAAACACGCAAAACGAGTTGCGACCAGACTCCCTAAAGTTGGGAGCGACTCCGTTCTCGCTTTATACAGGGTGTTTAAAAAATGTCCTAAATGAGTATGGCAATCTTGTTAAGAATTTCGCGGCGATCAAGTTGACTTTTCTCAAAATGCTGTCCCTCGCTTTATTTCGCGACAAAATACAAAAAATTCTATGCAGCAATAAAACACATCACTGAAAGGACAGATTATCCCTTCTGCCGGAGGAAAGGGCTGACCTTTAGCCAGAGGGCCCTATCCGCTGGCCAGCGGGGCCATCAAAGTATCTTATTGGCGAATAATTTTTTCAATTTTGTCGCGAAATCAAGGACGAATCAAAAAATTTAAAGTAGCTATCTTGATCGTCGTAAAATTCCCTACAAGATGGCTATACTCATTTAGGACATTTTTGGGACACCCTGTATGATTTGTCTACTTTACATAAATCTATTCTTTCTAATTTCAAATATCTCTCTCTCTCTCTTTCTAATATCAGTGCTTTGTAGAAGGTTACTTTCTAATATAGAGAAATGGGGTAGTATATAATAGGAAGACGCTACGGTGCAATGAATACGCGATTCACTCCTTATGTGATGTATAGCGTCACCCAAGCGACGTCAGATCATGGGTGCTTTCCATTTAGGCAACACAGAGAGACACAGAGAGACACAGAGAGACACGCTCTGAGCTAGATCAAATGGAACACCGTGTATGTACCCAGTGTGCACGGCCGGGTCTCTCTGTGTCGTACACAGTCGAACACAGTGTCTCTCTGTGTCTCTCTGTGTCTAAATGGAAAGCATCCCATGTGGCACGCAGTGGCGCAGAATACCTCAGAAAACAGTGGGCAAAACCTGCAATGGCGCGGGACATGAATTTCTCTAAGATCAAACCAAACCCCCCCGGCATCTATAGTATGTGCCTGCCTTCTAGTGGGGTCAAGCCATTCCCATAGCCGTGGTAGGCCATGCTCTATCCGGTAGTTATATATATCAGTGCTGTGGACACATTGCTTATTATGCCATGGCCGGTTACATGTGTCAACGATCATGGTTATGTGATGGGATACAGTCCGATTTTATTTTTTCAGTTAACAATTCATTGATTAAAAAAACAATATTGTATTTGCCCCTGTCCCACTGATATACATATATAATACACTGGATAGAGCATCGGCTTGCCGCCATGCGGCAAATTGAAGGCAGGAATGTACTACATATATTTCAGTTGCCCACTCATCCGGTCCCCCACCACTTTCCGAGGAAATTTGCGTGCTACGCCACTGCAGGCTTCGCTGTCACATTTTTACTGATTTCTACGCCGCTGGATGCCACGTGGTCTGGCGTCGTAGATATACTATACTAGAGCCCGCCATTTAAATTCGGTGCCGATATAAAACCGCCACACTTCGGGATGAAATTAGTATCCTCGGCTGTCGGGCGCTTTTTACTTAATGATTACACTTTTGCGCAAGATTCTGTCCACTCTCCGGATCCTGATCCTGATGCTGATCCAAATCCCTACCCTTATCCCTATCCCTATCCGAACTCACCCGGGGCACAACTTAAATATAAGAAACGAACAATAGTTATTAGAGTGCGGCAATGGCGCAGATGGTAAGGCGACGCGGGTTGCGAGTGGTAGTCCGGGTAGTATTCTTTTTAGCTTATGCTAAGGAAAAAAAATATACAAGACGAATTCAGAACCTCCTCCTTTTTCCTATTCGATTAAAAAGGGAGAGAGCTGGCAAGGAGATGCTGGGAGGAAATGAGATTAAGAGCGAAAAGTCGGAAGTAATGGGTGATGGAAAGATGACGGAAAGGAGTTGGAAAAAAGAACTTTCTTTCCCAACCCGGGCCCGAACCCTCGTTCGCTCTATTCGCAACCCAGAATGCGAATCGGCAACCGATGACCTTACCACCTGTGTCATTGCAGCACTTTAATAATTACTGTTCGTTTCTTATATTTAAATTGGGCCCCGGGTGAGTTTGGAAATTGATACGGATAGGGATAGGGATAGGGATCGGGATCAGGATCAGGATCCGGAGACTGGACAGAATCTTGCGCAAAAGTGTAATCATTAAGTAAAAAGCGCCTGACAGCCGAGGATACCAATTTCATCCCGAAGTGTGACGGTTTTATATCGGCACCGAACTTAAATGGCGGGCTCTAGTATAGTATAGCTACGACGCCAGACCACGTGGCATCCAGCGGCGTAGAAATCAGTAGAAATGTGACAGTAAAGCCTGCAGTGGCGTAGCACGCAAATTTCCTCGAAAAGTGGTGGGGGACCGGATCAGTGGGCAACTGAAATTAGTACATTTCTGCCTTCAATTTGCCGCAGGCATTCCCATAGGCGGGTGGGCCGATGCTCTATCCAGTGTATTATATATATCAGTGCCCTGTCCCAGTGATCCTGTGATTATTGTGAATTATGAAATGATACTCGAAGTGTCAAGTGCGTGAAACCTTCAGTATTAACGGTTGTGCGCTCCTTGAGTCACGCACTTGACAATCTGGATACACTCAAAAAATTAAACTGCGTATGAGGGTACAGGTTTCTAATATACGTTGTGAAGTGCTAAGTCGTTTACAATTCACCAAGCAAGCGATGTACTCTAACGCAATTTAGTTTATTTAATTTATTTAAGTGCATCTTGACTGTCAGGTTTGCAACTCAAGGAATTCTTGAACTAAAGAGCTAAAAAGGTGTAAACAAGCATTGATTACCAATCATATGTCATTTGGGGTTACTTACTTATAGAAAACTGCAGCACTAAACTGACTATCAAGTGAGTAACTCAAGGAATGCGCCACCTTTAATTAAAATTTTCTATGAGCAAGTACTAACAATGGCTAATAACCCCAAATGATATATGGTTGGTAATCAATGCTTGTTTACACCTTTTTAGCTCTTTAATTCAAGCATTGCTTGAGCTGCGAACTTGACAGTCAAGATGCACTTAAATAAATCAAATAAACTAGACTGCGTATGAGTACGTCGCTTGGTTAATTGTAAATGATTTGACTTAGCACTTGACAAGTAATATTAGAAAAGCTATACTATATGACAGTACAGCATCGCCCTATTTTTATTATGTAACGTTACAGCTGACGTCGAGACGTTTTCAAAACACTACTTGTTGACTATTTTATGATGGGAATTGCCAGACTTAAAGCAGCCAACATCAGCGTTTACACCCCTTCTTTGTAGGTGCGTGCGCATGTGTCTGATAGATATTCAATTCGGCAAATGCTCGAATGAATGTCCCTCAACCATCAGACATTGCCCCAACCGCACGTAAAACTTATTGCGCACATGATTCATTTGTTCACGTGTAATCACGCATCTACACAGAAGGGATTTAAACGCTGATGTTGGCGGCATTAAGTCTGGCAATTCCCATCATAAAATAGTCAACGAGTACTGTTTTGAAAACGTCTCGACGTCAGCTGTAACGTTACATAATAAAAAATAGGACGATCTATTTATGAAAATTAAGTTGACCTTGATATGACCTTGACCCATCCACCCAAGATCAAATGGGTATATACCGCTTCATAAATCTTTTAAAACAGTTCAACTTTTGTCTTCATAATTTTTCTCTAAAATGTTTTGGTTCGGAGATATTTCACCGTTCCGGGACTTTTGAGACACCCTGTATAAGATGTAGAGAGAAATGAAGAAATATGCATTTTTTATCTAATGAACATTCAAACATGCTCCAATGTGCAATCGTCAACTGCGGATAATCACTGTACATATACGCATTTATGGAAAAAGCATCAAGAATGTTACTGTTTCATTATCCAAACCGACAGATGCCCAGTGCCGCGTTATACTGTAGACAAATAAGGCAATTGCATAAGGCTCTTACTTAGGAGGAGGGCATTTTGTTTGTATTCAGAGAGGGTTAGAGAATTGAAGTTCCAAGACTCATGGGTCAGAACTCCCAAAAAGTGATTAAAATTGTATGATGTAAAATAAGAAGCTGAAATTATCTACTGCCTAGAACCCCTAATGGTCGTAGCCTGCAACTGCAGATCCCCCCATTAGTTTGGATAACTGAGGTTCCACTTCGCTCGCAATGGTACAACTGTATCAGTATTGCCTGCGGTTACTGATTATTGTGTTACTTGGGCGCAGGTGCAGACTCCGGCCGAAATGAAACCCTCGAGTATGCAGCAGAGAGAGACGCCGGCGCAGCTGCAGTTAAAAAGAAAAGAGTTGGACCCTGCCCACTTAGACACCGGCAAGGACACACAGCAGCTGGTCGAGGAGGACAGGTCCGAGTGCTAGGGTACCAATGGCAAAATTCCTACATTACTCTACACTTACCGTCCGACAGTTACGGACACTCCGCAAACAATAAATATCTACAGAATCGCCATGGAGTCTGGAAACAGCTGCAAGATTGCGCGAATCTAGACAAAATATTACCGTTCTTGATGCCCTAGAAACAGCATGTGAGTTTGACGTTATAGTACAAGTTCCATGCACGGTAAGAGCCGGCGGCGAAGCTTTCCTTGCGACGGATCGGCAATCGGAAGTAACTGTAATCGCTTACAACGCCATGCAGCAATCCTTCTGTTTGGATGGAACACGTGAACGATACGGTGCGACAAAATATTGCGCTGCAAAGTACTGCTAGTCAGAATATTGCGGTCGATATGCAGCCGACTTAAGCGTTTCACCCATCAGAATGAACTTGAAAATAAAAACTGTCCTAAATTGTACCCACTGTCAGTGTTGGGGAAGTCACCATAAGTCAGGTGGAAATTGATCATAAGTACTCTCTTACTTCGGATGATATTAACGTGCAGTATGCGCTTCCCGATATTGTTATACATTGATCAGTAGGAAAAGAAGCATTCGTATGATACTCGAGATCCCTGTAGCCTCATGAACTGGGCGCAGCCTTTTCTCGCCGGCCTGCAGCATGCATTCGTCTGACATTTGCCGCCTAGGTATCCAGGCTCTATGGTCGTCCTGGATGAGTGTCTTAGGATAAAGAGAGCGATTAATATTGCGCAGATAGAATCGATATACGGGCTGCCGGCGGCAACCGAGAGTTCGAGGAGTCTCCGTCGCTCCCCGGCACTCTGTATATATATATTTTTTAAGGTACCTTTTCTCCAAGAGTATTTTTCTCACGAACAAACCATTACGAAGTTATTACTAGAGTCTTTATACATATGAATATAGATATATTATTATTATTATTATTATTATTATTATTATTATTATTGTTACCCCTCCGCGCGTATCGCTGGCTTTTCACGCACTCGGACGCTAGGGACAAATTGTAGGTTCTTCACTCAAACTGAAACATTTCTCCAATTACTCGCATCTGGAAATACGTGGTGGTCGATGACTGTTTTATTCGTATAATGGGTATTTAAAGCGAAAAGGATGTTTTTAACTCATTGACTCGTCAGTTTCTTGTCAGTTTACGCAAACCTCGAGCATTCTTCATAACCTGTGAATTGATTGTAATCAAAATTGATCGTGTGTTTGTTAAAGAACAGGATTTTGGCAATAACTAACACGCTATAGCGATATCGGTAGAACCATCGAGGTTGAAAGGATGATCATTAAAACTTGGCAACCAATGAACTGGCGTAATTGAAACTTTCACCAGGTGTGTCCAATTTCTTGCGAGTGCTATATTCAACGAATCATTTGAATATGATCAATGGGCATACTAATTCACCCTGGCGCCGTTAAAAAGAATTACGGGTGATTCTGACATTTGTTATATTTGAATGATGAGCGTCAATGAATTTTTGTCTCATTTAATTGTACAATACTGGCGATTTAAGGAGAAGGTGTGGCAATGTTCGAGGGTTTCTCCGGAGAGCCGAGCGTCCCGGCGGAGGGTCACCATTCCCATTACATGATTCCATTATTAACTATTGAATGTTAAAGTTTTTGTTGTTCCGAATGAGCGAGCGAGCGATAGATGGAGCAGAACGAGTCGTCTGTACTATATCACTGTTATGTGTATAATCCAGTTTTACTTATGTATACAGACAGATGTACATTCGGAAGCCGGACGAACACTATAGCTTAGAGTGATTTCTGATGGCGACGTTGACGATAACAATGCTCATTCCAAGAATCTCTATACACAATCTTCTATTGTACAGACAATTGGTCATGTTTTTATTAACCCTTTCACTATGACAATTTAACCTCCAGTCTCTAATTTGTGGCAGATGGAATACAGTCAAATATTAATTTAATGCACATTTAGTAAGGAAACTTTTACATACAGGGTGTTCCAAAAGTCTGGAAACGATTGAATATCTCATTAGCAAAGAATTTCTGAAGAAAAAGGTTCAGACAAAAGTTGCACTGTTTTGAAGAAGCTGAAGGACTGGTATACTCACGTGACCTAGTGTCAAAGGGTCACGACCCTATCAAGTTCATGGTACTGTTTTTAAATGAGACACCCTATTTTTTATAATGGAATGTTAAAGCTGACGTCACAGCGTTTTCAAAACACTGGTTAAAAACCTTTTTACGATGAGAAATCGTTACCTTATGAGCTTTCGAACCTCCAGTGCCGCCAGTATTAGCGTTATCCAGGGTGTACCACGTGGAGGTTGCATGGTCGGATTTAACACCCCTGTGTGCATGCGCGTGTTGGCGCGTATCGATGTACAACCTCCATATCCGTGTCGACCATGCAACCTCTACGTGGTACACCCTGGATAACGCTAATGCTGGTGGCACTGCCGGTTCGAAAGCTCATAAGTTAACGATTTCTCATCGTAAAAAGGTTTTTAACCAGTGTTTTGAAAACGTCATGACGTCAGCTTTAACAGTCCATTATAAAAAATGGGTTTTTTTCATTTAAAAACAGTACCACGAGCTTGATAGGGTCGTGACCCTTTGACCCTAACTTTGACCCTTTAGCTTCTTCAAAACGGTGCAACTTTTGTCTGAAACCTTTTCTTCAGAAATTCTTTGCTAATGAGATATTCAAGCGTATCCAGACTTTTGGCACACCCTGTATAGGAGGGTATGGGCAAAGGATATAAAATCCAATCGCTGAACACGTTTGGAAAGAGGAATTGATAATGCAATGCTACTGTAGCGGCAACGGGCCCTTTGCAGCGAAAGGGTTAACAATGGATTGTATTGATCACTTTGTGCATTGATACATAAAGACAGAACGGAAATAACACTGAACCATCGGGACGTTAGACGATATAGAGCGCCCCAACGACGAGCGATTTAAAGTCGGTCCACACTATAGGGAGCGTCAGCGGAAAGAACCATATTGGCAAAATTGCCCCAAAATATCGCAGCAGTCATTCTGCCAGTTCATCGAAAATATATTTGGTAGTTGCGTATTGTAATTTGACGCCATTGAAAACGACTGTAACAGACAAGTGGTTAAACACGTATTGATAATAGTGACATGCCGTTGAAAATTTGTCAGATTATTGTGAATTGATAGGAAAATTGGGGGAAGCTTGTTGGCCCTCAATGTTTTCGTCCCGTGGAGTGCGAATCGACCTTAATGCGCACCAAACGAAAGGTGACGTTCTGGAACTGAGCCAATCCTCTTGGGCCAGCGCAAAAATTGAAAAGTTATTCCGGGGGTCGCTCTATACTCGGCTTGTCCAATATTATGTCCGCTCATCATCCAGTAGATCATCATCCTATCACCTGTTCCATTCTTTTGATTCGGCACTGATTAGCTGGCTGATGTTGCGTGAGAGCTGGTATTGGACAGCCCTGCTCTACACGGAGTCACTCTATTTGTACAGTCACAGCGTTAGGAATATTATTGCGAACGTTCGGTGTTCCCCGAACACTTTTTGTATATTTTACAGCTAGTTCACTAGTATATTCTCGAACGGGTTGATGCGCACGTAAGTATCGACGGACTCGAATGTTGATTTTAACGAGAGCAACTACAAATTGTGATTAATTAGAGCGCGATTTTCTTTAGTCCCCTGCCGCTTTCCCATCGCCGATGATTCCGCGAGTTTTCCAATGCATTTCGACTTTGAATCTTTCGATAGAATCTTACTGTTACTTATTGTATAGACAATTTACACAGTTGCGCACCGAGGATTTTGGTTTCCAAGCTTTGTAATTAAATATATTAGTGTTTGTATTATATGTAACTCGTATGTTTCATACATCAACTGGATTAGTCATGAGTGCACCGAGATGTAGCCAAGGTCGGAAAAGTCGTACTTTCCCCGTATTTTATTAAGATGGCGATTTCCCTTTAATTCGGTAATTAAGTAATTGGTTTTGCTTTTGCTCATCTAATTTCGCCTGGGGCAAGGATCTAAGTACCAAAGACCCCGCTCCGGGTTAGGTCTGGGTTAGGTGCTATTGTGTTACTGTAGCAGAATACTCAAAGCACCCGAATGTGTGCAACGTGTCCTTATGAGTGTGGTGTAGCGTGCTCAAGGGAATTGTTAAGAATTTTATGAAGTAGTTTCATCGAAAAATTGACACAGATGTGACACATGTGTACTATAGAAACAAATGATTGTGCTTGCAAAGAGAAATGTTATATGTTTTTCGAATTTTTCCCCGAAGTTTCAGTTGTATACATGAATTTATACTATAATCTCCACAATCGTGTTAACATTGTCCTGAAGCACAGCGCTATGGATTGTTTCAGTACAAATGTTATAGCGTTTAGTAAATAGGATCAAGAGGGAATTATTGCAAAACATTTGTCTTGTACGACAACGCGCCTTTTTGTCGGGGTTTCTCGAGTGGAGTAAACTAAGAAACAAGTAAAATGAACAAATATCATGTGACGGGACGACGAACGTTAACAACGACCGATTATGAAATTGCGTGCAGGTTGCTGCAGTATTGCAAAGTAACAGCAAACCAAAATGATACCCGCACATATATATAGAACTACGAAGACTTATGTCGAACCCTTAGAAACATTTAAATTGATTGCTGTTTACATTGAACTATTTTATACTTTTTATGTACATTTCCTACCGCCAATCGTATCCGTCCGAGTACTTGGTTACAACGATAATCGAGAATTCTTGAATAAAGCTAGGTTAGGTTAGCTGCGGTCTTTAATAGACCATTTCTAACGTTGACGCTTCTAGAGTGTGTTGTCTGAAAGTCTCGGTCTGGTTATGAAATCGATACAGCTGCACCACGCTGGAATCTACCATCGTAGTTTCATGATTGTTATTGCCATCATTGTTCTACAGTGTCCGACTTTTCGGGGAGAATTTTAAGATCGTTTTGGACGCCGGCTTTCCGACAACCGATTTGC
The DNA here is from genome assembly GCA_963675795.1 of Crossocerus cetratus. Classification (NCBI taxonomy): domain Eukaryota; kingdom Metazoa; phylum Arthropoda; class Insecta; order Hymenoptera; family Crabronidae; genus Crossocerus; species Crossocerus cetratus. The sequence continues at coordinate 10,337,541 of OY776665.1, read as the reverse complement.
CAATTTGGGGCCAACGTTTTTCTACGATGAAACTTTATAATGTGATTGATAGCGTCCAATGATCCTTTTATAACGAATTGAGGCTGGATGTGAATATTTACACTCGACTACCATTGGGTCAAGCGGGAGGGGGGGTTAAATTAATTAGTTTTAAGCGGTTAACCGGATTAAAGGCAGCTAAAATGAGAAGAAATAAAGTTTATTTGTATTTATAACGACCTAAGTGCCTCTTTATTATTTTTCGGTTCCATTCCCAAATTTTCCCGATGATACGACTCGAAGTTGTTACGAGCCGAGTCGAGAGTCCGGTGGGTCTCCCTGTCTTGAATTTAATTGATCTGAAACTAATGGAAAATCTCCCTACGATAGCATATACTCTCGTATGTTTCAGGTGAGTAGACTAACAGCAGTGAAAATGATGTGTATAGCCCTCTCACATTGAGAACACTATGACTCGTTAAAACTCCTTATGCTTTCAAAGTAAAATGAAACTAAAGGCTCCGGCCTGCGCGGTATGGTACAGTCGCTGTGTTACCCGCGAAATTGGCCCAAAATATGAGTTCGGGGGGCACTTGCTGCTCGCTTATGTGAAACGATCCTGGGTTGCGAAAGATTTCAATCGAGAGATAACAGTCTAATAGAGGCCGCTCTGGTAGTAGTTTCATGGGATTGTGTCGTTTTGCAGTACATTAGTCGTCTAAAATAAGGGCAAAATCTGCACATTTTCCAAGACGGTCATGAAATACATTTTCGGCTTTTTGCTGAGGTATATTTGTGCCATTTCCGTGTTTTCCTTCCAAAATAACCACAAGCGTGGCCTTCCTCACGAATTAAAGAACACGCCAAGCTATATTTTGCCCTGAAACTGCATGAAATGGAGCTGTAGGAAGGGCCCACGACTAATCCTGTTTTTCGCCGGATTTCGCCACAGGGTCGATCACACAGGTCAATATTCGTGGGTACTACGGGATTGCTTTTTTTATGAACTGCTTTCATCTGTTTCACTATCCGAGTGTCGGACGAACGGTCTTTTCCATCTGCCTCGTTTTAATTGTTGGATGCGACTTCCGATGCCTTCTGGATCCGCTGGTTTTGGGGGAAAATATTGTTTAAATTCGGGAACGATTAACTCTTTAGGTATTAAGGGTAAACAAGTGACTGGATTGCGAGAGAGAGCTTCTGCATTTACATGTTAGCGGCAAGGCATTTATTTGGGAATTTGATTTTAGACCATCAGGTTTATTGGCCCTCAGGTTTTCAAATATAGTGCAGCTTGCAAAATTAATGTAATCGTGCTCGCTGTTTAGTAGACGAACTGTTGCGCTAACATTCATTATATCTTATAGCCATTCCTCACTTTGTAAATCTCCAAGGCAGCATGGCGGTATTCCTGTACGACTGTACGTATACATATTGTTACGGCCTTGGCGCCCAGTTGTATCAAACACCTGTCATCCCTGGTCCGAAGCCCTGAACATTGTCCTTAAGGGGCTAGACTCCGAAATGACGTCACGAGATCTGGCCCCTCACTGTATTACCAACAGTTTTTAAAGGTCGAGATGGAGCTGCACTCAAAGTCTATCGCGCGACCCAGCGGCCAGCTTGGGTTCATTTGTTTTGGCTCCCTTGATTGCGTCACCCGCTTATCACTCCTGCGATCTCGAGCTGCGGGCTGCTCCCGAGTCCCGATGTTCCGGCCAAGGCTCGAGCCCTAGCCACACACATACTTCGCACGCACACACATGTATCAAACGGCGCGGTACTGTTTCGCTCGAATACCCGGTAGAATGAGACTGTCTCACTCAGATGACTGTAGAGCCTATATTACATTCTGTATCTTATCAGTCCGTAAAATATGAAATGGCCTTACTATAAATATTTGTTTGTTCGAAATATTACTAAAAGCACATAGAAGAATCACAATTCTTTTACTGTAATAGAGAAGTATTATATTAGTCGTGTAAGTAGTGCTATGGGTAAAGTGATGGATTTGCACTTGAAAAGAACAAGTTCGATTCCGCCTCGTTCATGTATTTTACACTTTTTTTCTTTACATTTTTATAAATTCAATTCAATTTAATGCATTGCTATACATTTGGCAATATAAATAAATTTTTCCAATTATTTATTACATAGGCTTATTAGGAATAGGAATGAGACAGTCTACTTCATTTCACTGATGAATGACAGACATGATATATGATATTTTCTGGCATCATTGTTTATGGGGATATAGATAGGACTGTTTCAAACTTTGAAAGTATGCTTCGCTCACTGTTTGTGAGTTTCAAAAAACTGATGATAACAAAATCAAAATCTTGGTAAGCACAGCCTATTCAATTTTAGTCAGCACACATTTGCACAATAATTCGAGGCTTATGGATCTTACAAACTGTAAAGGTGTGGCAGGTTCTCAACCATACCTTTGAGTTGAAATATGAATTCTGCGTAACAATACTCTGAGAAGTACTATGAACAATACTTCAACAAATACGTTCTCCCCTTACGCAGTTACTAGCCTTAGTACCTGATATGTGAAATGGAAACTAGCATGATTGATAACATCAATACGTTACATAGGCTGTTGAATAACAAACAATCAAGCCAGCAAAAGGCATTTTCTACCAAACACATAGATGACTCTATTTGGATTTAGTTTATACTACAGCTAATATCCCAAAAAGTAAATGTGCAAATCAAGATGTTGATTAGAGCGTCCATTCTAGAAACAACCATTTCCAAAGTATATACTGTTACGCAGCATCTTTCAAAGTTACATTTGAGGAGACTTGCATGTTGTACCTCCCATGCGTTACCAAGATTCTGAAACATGAAATTATTCTCCAAACGACTGCACTTGCCAACTGTTTGGTAACTACAGTTTATAATATCCAAACGAACATATTTTTGCAGGCTCTTAGACATAAACAAACTCAAATTATTACAAGGGCATACAAATATTTCCATGACAAGGCATCTGGTAAATGAGTTGAAAGAGTGCTGCACTCATTTTGGTTTGAAACATTGCAATTCACCAAGTAACAATGCATTCCCATAAAACCACGAACAACCGGACCGTTCTTCTTTGCATTTATATATGTTGCAACTAAAAATCATATATCAGAATGAGTCTGCATTGCAGAATCACTCTGCATCCCGTCAGCAGGTGACTAACCTAACCCGATAGCTTGCTGTCAAATAACTATGTTTTGACAGGCTAGGGTGCAGAATAGCCCTTTCACTTACGCGCCACCTCGATCGCGCTGGCCGAACTAAAGTACTCAGCTAGACCGCTCTGCATATCAACAACGTGGCCACAGAACCTCAAAAATCATGCTTCGGGGATCCCGCTTTTACTCCCTTATATGAAATGATTTTGGGTCGGAAAAGGTCTCAATCGAAAGATGAAAGATGCGTACAGCGCGGCTGATGCGGGATTTTGTAAGATTCCGATGCTTTTTGGTCATAATAATGTGCTAAAAGTTGTACACTCAGCGCTGATTTCACAACACTTCGCACATTAATATAATTGAGCAGCGTCCTAATTTTGCAAAACCACGCATCAGCCACGCTATACTCATCTTTCATCTTTCGATTGAGACCTTTTCCGACCCAAAATCATTTCATATAAGGGAGTAAAAGCGGGATCCCCGAAGCATGATTTGGCCAATTTGTGCCGATAAAACAGCGCCACTACTATACCTGAGTCTAGCCCCTTAATCCGCTTTGCCTTTACCACGAGAAAAATAAAGAGGAAATTCATATCTCCGGAACGACTGGACCGATCCACATGATTCTTGGCTCATTGGATTCAGAAAAATCAACGATGAAATACAAAATTCTGAAATAAATTCTTGGGGCTCTAACTTTCGCATAAATCGAGGTGAAAGTTTGGTAATTAAGGATAACAGCTAGAGTTCGGGATAATATAGCCTCGGCTGTCGCGCGCCGGAATGTCATATATATATAGAGAGGGAACTTCTACTTGGCGCGAGACTCTACCGAGTCTCCTGATTTAGCAAAGTCGGTAACGCTGTAGGAATTAGTTCTCGAAATCAGGAACACTCTGCGCAGAATGCGCTCTAATCAGCCTGATTTTACACGACGTCGGTATTTCCGAATCTAATCAGCCTGATTTTACACGACGTCGGTATTTCCGAACATGTGACACGAGGTCCCATTACATGTTATGTCTATTCTATATCTCGTCTGTGATACCATGCACCAACGCTTAAGGGGCTAGGCTTCGGGCTTCCGCGATAATGTAGAGTCGCTGTTTGACCGGCAAATTTGGGCCGAAATAGGGATTCGGCTGCCGTACTTTTCTCCCGTATGGGTCATTTCACGTCAACTGTCGAGGTTTATTCACACATGTTCGACGATTTTGATGAAATTGGCAGTATTTGTAGTTCGCAAAGAGCTGATTCCAACGCAAAAATCCGTTGCTCGCTAACTCAATTATTTTTTGAGTTACACGCACTCAAAGTTTGGGGTCAATTTTTTTTCAAAAATTGATATCTCCGTAAATACTGCAGATAGCCACATCGTTCGAGCGCCAAAATGAAGAGAAAGGATTGAAGTTTAATAAAAAAAATACTCCATTCAGGAACACTTGTTTGGAACTAATGCTAATGATAAAAGTTTATAACAAATGCTTGCCATTCCCACGGGCCAGCATCGATTGTGAAGAAAAAAAATCCCAGCCGTTGCTATAAGTCTCTCGCATGACCCCTGCAAAGGATTTTCAGAAACACGGTCTGGGGGCCGAGTTATAAATTTTTATTGCCGGGCGCGCCCGGTCAATCTGCCGGCGGTGCGCGCCGCGCTCGGCTGGCGCGCGGGTGCTAGACCCGGCACTCGGAATACGTACTTTCAAAATGGTCATACCTGTTCAGTTGCTTACAGGATACCTGCCACAACACAATATGTGTCCACGATGGTACGTATCCGTATCCGGATTATGCGATTAGGAGCTGCCATAAAGCAAGAAACATCGTTTCCTCTCTGTGTTACCCGGGCTTGAGACCGGCAACTGGCCACATTAAAAACGTGTTTTGCAGGACCCAAATGCAATTAAATTATTTCGAAATACCGACATATAAATGAATTTTAGTTGCGCGTGAGTTTAATCACTTGACCGTGTTTATTTTCTAAATTTGAATATCGCTTTATTAAGAGTGCAGATTCGTTAAGTGGTATAATCGCGTGGCGTTTTTGTGTTCCGGGTATCGATTTTACTTTAGAAAAACGGTCCTTGAGAAATTGATCAGTGATATTATATTCTTCATTAGTGCAGAAATTAAATGAAATTGTTTTAAAATGCGATGTAGCCCAATCATACAATTCACGGGGTTGACGACGAATTGTCTTTCGCGCTGTTACTTGTATCTGTTTTAGTCGGAGAATCTGTCGATTGCGTGAAGCTAGGTCCTGCTTCAATCAGATCGCGAACTGGAATATTAAACAAATCAGCATTCGTATCGGATGATTCTAGATTTACGGCACTGGATTCTGCTTCAATTTGATCAGGTATCGGAATTTCTATTGCTCTTGATCTATCTAATCGCGTCCTACATTGCTGACAAACATAAAAACCTAATTCTAGTCGTGGATACTTCGCGCGAAGGACGGGTGTGACGAGTTTAAGATTTGTTCTAAAAGAGGAGTGACGCGGTAAAGCTAGCGGATTTGAACAAAATTTACGCGGCATATTAATTTTTAATGGTTTAGCGCCGGTCCCAAGCCCGGATAACACAGAGAGGAAACGGTGTTTATTGCTTTATGGCAGCACCTAATCGCATAATCCGGATACGGATACGTACCATCGTAGACACATGTTGTGTTGTGGCAGGCATCCTGTAAGCAACTGAACAGGTATGACCATTTTGAATGTACGTATTCCGAGTGCCGGGTCTAGCACCCGCGCGCCAGCCGAGCGTGGCGCGCATCGCCGGCAGATTGACCGGGCGCGCCCGGCAATAAAAATTTATAACTCGGCCCCCAGGCCGTGTTTCTGAAAATCCTTTGCAGGGGTCATGCGAGAGACTTATAGCAACGGCTGGGATTTTTTTTCTTCACAATCGATGCTGGCCCGTGGGAATGGCAAGCATTTGTTATAAACTTTTATCATTAGCATTAGTTCCAAACAAGTGTTCCTGAATGGAATATTTTTTTTATTAAACTTCAATCCTTTCTCTTCATTTTGGCGCTCGAACGATGTGGCTATCTGCAGTATTTACGGAGATATCAATTTTTGAAAAAAAATTGACCCCAAACTTTGAGTGCGTGTAACTCAAAAAATAATTGAGTTAGCGAGCAACGGATTTTTGCGTTGGAATCAGCTCTTTGCGAACTACAAATACTGCCAATTTCATCAAAATCGTCGAACATGTGTGAATAAACCTCGACAGTTGACGTGAAATGACCCGTATACGAAACGGTTTACGGTCGGGAATAGTCTCAATCGAAAGAGAAAGGTTCAATCTAGCGCGCTGTGGTCCTAATTTCATAGGAATATGTTGTTTTCTAGTCATTCTGACGCCCTGAACATTCCCAAAATCTTAACATTTTTAGCGTGTCTTTCGATTGATTGTATGACATTGTAACTGTTTTCTTGCCGAAACGAAGACCACAGCGCGCTTCCGCATACATTCAGGAACTTGGGAAACTATGGCTTGCCATCATATTATAAGAAATATAGACAAAAAGTCCGGATTTCTGCGAGCATCGCTTCTGGCTCGATTTCGCCATATTGTCGATACACAGGTCAATATTCGTGAGTACTTTAGCTCGGCCGCTGAGAACGAGATGGCGCCCTATCGAGAGGGCTATTCGCGTGAAATCAAAGCTTGACAGTATGTTATGGGGTTAGGCATGTACTGACTGACAGGATGCAGGGAAACTTCATAACAATATGATTTTGGCGAAATCCTCTATTCTGACTCACGGATTTTAGCTGTGAAATATATAAACAGAAGAAAAAATGTTCAATAACCCAGGCTTGTCGTGCAGTTATCGTTCGACGCGTGCAGTTATCGTTCAACGCGTGCATCAGATGCCTCGCCATTGTAACAATTTGAGCCTTTCCCATTATCCCTAAGAGCCTGCATAGCTTTCCTCTTTATAATACTCTAAAAAAATGATGAATACTGTATGGACAGGCATTGTATGTAGTACATATATGTATATCGGACCGGTATCTTTCGATTTCGGTTCGGATAAGCAGAATGAAGGGGGCTCTTTCACTTTCATTACTACCAAACTTATATTATAAATAGTTTAATAAGTTCGTTCATTCTTATATTTTCAAAAGTATAGTAGTTCATTGAATTTGATCACATATCGACTTTATACAATGTAAAATAAAAGAAAAAACAGGAGTTTGAATATCAAAAAAATCTACGTACTACGCGGAATCGAACCCGTTCTTTTCAAATGCAAATCCATCGCTTTACTCATTGCACTATTTTCATAACTAACTGTACCATTTCCCCATTCCACTACAAGAATTGTCGTTCGCCTTTGTGTTTCTAATAATGTTTCGGACAAACAAGTATTTATGCAACGCATGGTGTGAAAGTTCACTTTTCGAGGCATGGGTATTGTGCGGAAAGCATCTGACTTCAGCATTCTGATCTATATGTATTCACTCTGTTACTGCCCAAGTACAGAAAGTAGCATTTTATTTCATTATATCGATCGCTTTACCGTATTAATGCGGGAATGAGAAACAGAAGATAAGGGTATGTTACATATTCTGCCAAATTCATAGACTTTTGTCAATCTGTCGACCTAACCAGTCGATTCTCTCAAAGTAAAATTTCGCAGCATGCGTTACATAAAGTAGTGTGTGATACTGGTGCGGCAAGTGGCCAACCTCCACTCGCGTGAATTTACATCATTCGCCTTAGCATACGCGGCATTCACAGGAGGACTAGTTCGATTATCGCAGTCGCCTTCGGCTCGTGCGACAACTTCCACACTCGTCTTCCTGTGAATGCCGCTACGCCTCGGCTCAAGCTGCAAATTCACGCATCTGGAAACTGGCCATTTTCCGCACATGTATCACAAACTACTATTTCCATGAAATACACCTCGATGTGTATTGACCAAAACTGTAGGCGATTTGCCATAGATGTTCCATTCTTTTCATACGAATTTAGTTAGTAATGTAGGAAGGCACCTTTACTATGGCACCACCTGTTCTCATTGTATATTTTCTCGCTGAATTCGAAACTACAAGCTCAATTTTTATGAACATATCGAAGCAGCTATGGCAAATCGTTTAGTTTTTTTCCCTGCACATCGAGTAGTATTTCATCAAATAAATTCTATAAGTTCTTGTCAGATCATATTTCATTTCCCAGCAAATTCATGTGCCTATGTCATAGTAACCAAAATTCTGAGAAGAATCACAATTCTTTTAGTAAAATGAAGAAGTTTGACGTTAGTCTTGCAAGTTTGCTAGTGGTGCTATGAGTAAAGCGATGGGTTTGCATGTGAGAGGACCGAGTTTGGTTCCACCCAGTTTGCTGATAATTTTGTATACTCTTTGCTTCTTCTTTTGCATTATATTGTTAGTACATGGTTCAACATACATTTAGCACATGATTTTAGAGTGCCATTCAAGATACGATAGGCTTGCCACTAGTGAAAGTCAGATAGTCTAGCTCACTTTGTTTATCCAAAGCGAAAAAGGAGCAGCGACTCCCATTATACATATATGTATAGTGCATATATACAATATGCCTACGATCAAGCCCCGATCGCGGAACCTCGGGAATTAGGAGGATCCCAGTCCGAGAGCGGAAAAGCGACAAGCGAGCATCGCCACGGTGGCAACAAAGTGTCGCCAGACGCACGGATGCATATATTCATTCCAAGCCATATGCGTTTGTGGATCGAGTCCATCGACAGACATCGCGTGCAGCTCCGCTCTTACGTTACCGTCAAAATCTGTAGGTAACACGGCCAGCGACCAACTCGCGAAAAGTCACGTGGGTAGCCTAGCCCCTTAATGCCTTGAAAAGGTAATAATCAGCTGTTGGTGATTGGTTGGCGTGGTGGGGCGCGGCACGCCTGGCCCGCCTCACATTCAGCCTCTCCTCTTCGCAGTGGAATGGGCGGGTCGATATTATTGCGCTGCTCCGGTCGGTAACCTTATTATTGACAGCGGTCGGTAATACCTGATTCAAGGCACAGACCAGGTATGTACGGAGGCGATTGTGCGTTGCACATTTTCCCCTGAAAAGTCAAAAAATAGAATTCCAGTTTTATTTTATTCTCAGATTATTCTCAAGTGTTCGTGCGAGCGCAGCCATGATTTACTCGAATGGTAAATGCAAAGCCTGAAGAAAATTTCCATCAAGAAAATTGGAAAGTCAGTCCCTTGAAGGTGGTGTGGATGGAAGATATACGAGCAGGCGCATTTCCGATACCTTACTTTATAATCCTATATTTATCAAGTAAGTAATCGCAGACTAAATCTAACTACAACTGGCAAAATAAGGGTGTTAGTCTAGAGAGGAAAATATCCTTCGCGTATATCTGCAGACAACACAAAAGTGCTCCCCTATTAGGGGCGCCAAGATCATAACATCCTAACCACGTGCATGTCTCGTGCATGCACCAGCGATGCAAGCGGATAGCAAAGGCAGATACAACACGTCTTTGTAATCAAATGAGTAATCAAATGAATAATGATGATGCTATGTCTGAAACCCCTGAAGTTCCTAATAAGAGGAAAATAAATGATCTAGAGGAAACTCCTAATGCTGAAACCACGAATATCTTCAGGCTGAAAAAGAAGTCTACCTCCGACCAACGCGAAGGATCTGGTGCCACATACCAGTCTACTTCTTCCACACCAACTGCTAGCTTACCCAAATATCAGTATGAACAAACCACGATGTATTCGATCTCTGTTCAGGAATCATCGCCCTATTGGCCCCCTAGATTTAAGCTATGTTATCTAGTATTGTAAGACTTATCTAGTCATGCGCATTCGGCCCCGTAGCCGACTACAAGATGATCGATCCGCCTATCGATCCGCATAGATTCCACCAATGAACGTAGCGATCGGGACGCTCCCCCGCGGAAGCGTGAAGAACTTGCGCTTCTTCTCCGGCCGGCTTCCTTGTTCCGCCATAACTGTTACTTTTGCTGAAGTAAACGGACGCGTCCCTTGCGAGCAAAGCATAGATTGTGTGTCGATCTGAACCTCGAACTTTTGTAAACTGAACCGCTGAATAGAACCTTTGTGCCGCCAACCATTTGTGCTGTGATAATTCTGTGACTGGACCGAGTGGTGTTTTTGCCACCGGCCCGACTGTTAAACGCCGCCAATATTCCTTACGGCGAATTCCTGACCCGCCTCAAGGTAATTTAATAAAACATTGTTACCAGAACTCCTCTTATCTTTTCTATTGCTTCCCGACTAGCCTGAATCCAGAGTCCCGCAAACGTTATTCTAACATTTTTGGTCCTTCGAGCCGGATTCAGTCTAGTCCCAGATCTTTGTCTTCACTTCCCCGCCGCCATTATCCGCGTGCCTCGTGGCCTATCTATCCCCGCTTCTAACGTTTCCTTGCTACACACCGCTTCTTCTTACTCTCCCGCGGCTTACGCATTCCGTTTCTCCAGATTACCCGAAAATCCCAGCGCCGCGCAATGAAGGGGAAGGAAGATCCCCCTTCAGATACCGCGAAGGAGCTGAAGCTCCCCGCAGTCTCCGCAGGTCCCGCCGATTCCGCACCGCCATCACCATGTGTGGCGTCTGAAGTCGAGACACTTCGGCTTCAGGTCGCCACACTGGTCGTTCCATCCTCGGAACCCGCCGCCATTTCCGCCATACCCGCACCGCCGAAAACCGCCAGACCGACCTCGCCGAAGCCGCCAAAAACCGCCTCCGCCAAACTCCTCCGCCGAGTGGCCCGCCAAGCCACCCATCATAAGTTCCTCGAGAAAATCGAGAGGACCTTGAAGGAGTCCGCAGACACCTCCCGCAAGTCGCTGCCGTATATCCTCAGCCATCAGGAGAGCCTCGAGACGCTGTGGGACACGTTCGGCGAAACCCACAACGCCATCGAGGAGCTGGTGGCGCTGGAGAAGGTGCAGGCGCTCGAATACCTGGACGGAACCGCATATTCAGACGCCTTCGAGGTTTACCTGAGGGTTAAAACCTTCCTCAGGCAACTCGAGGTAGCCCACGTCGCCGCCGGTACCGCCTCCGCTGCTCCCGCCTCTACCTCCTCCGCTCCTCGTACCGCTCCCCGCTTACTCCCCGAACTTCAGCTCCCTACCTTCCACGGGGACTACCCCTCCTGGCCTCCTTACCGCGATATGTTCCGCTCCATTGTCATCCTCAACACCTCCCTATCAGATATTGAACGCATGCATTATCTGAAAACCACCCTCTCCGGCCCCGCACTACAACTAGTTTCCGCCTTACCAGTCTCCTCCGACATGTTTCCATCTGCCTGGCAGGCTCTGACTGCCAGGTATGAAAACAAACGCCACCTCGTCTCCGCACACCTTGACCGCCTCTATAACCTCAAACCGCTAACCCCCAGATCCGCAGAACAAATTGAACACCTGACCACCACTGTAACCTCCGTACTCAACTGCCTCCGATCCCTCTCCTACCCGGTGGAACACTGGGACCTCATGGTAGTCCATCTGATTACCCTGAAAATGGACCAGAGCACAGTATAGACATAACCAGTAGGGTCACTCGGCCGATTTCGTGAAGCCACGATCAGATTAGGATGGCCATCGTTTCTCTGGCCAGCCACCAGGGGCATGACGATCTTCTTTCAGTTGGCCACGGCTCGTAGGTAAGCGGCGAGCGGGGCCGAGGGGGTGCTCTGGCCACGGCTCGTCGGCAAGCGGCAAGCGGGGTCGAGGGGCTGCTCTGGCCATGGTTCGCTGGCCAGCGGCGAGCGGTGCCGAGGGGGTGCTCTGGCCACGGCTCGTGGGCAAGCGGCGAGCGGGGCGGAGGGGCTGCTCTGGCCATGGTTCGTTGGCCAGCGGCGAGCGGTGCCGAGGGGGTGCTCTGGCCACGGCTCGTGGGCAAGCGGCGAGCGGGGCGGAGGGGGTGCTGGCCACGGTTCGTCGGCAAGCGGCGAGCGGGGTCGAGGGGGTGCTCTGGCCACGGCTCGTGGGCAAGCGGCGAGCGGGGCGGAGGGGGTTCTCTGGCCATGGCTCGTTGGCAAGCGGCGAGCGGGGTCGAGGGGGTGGTGGCCGCGGTTCGACGGCAAGTAGCAAGCGGGGCCGAGGGGGAATGGCTTCGCCGGACTTGCGAACTAGTGGTGCCTAGCGGATACTTTGCAAATCATTGGCCATCGCTCTCCGCAGCGCTCGCAGCGCCGCCAATTTCGGCTTCACCGAGATCAAAGGTGCCGACGCCGAGTGACCCTACTGGTTATGTCTATACTGTGGACCAGAGCCTCCGGGAGTCCTGGGAGAATTCCCTGGGCTCCACGACGGAGTGCCCCGCGTTATCTCACTTACTGAGCTTCCTGGCCACTAAGGTCAGGACCTTAGAGAGGTTGGCCTCCGCCGACCCCTCACCCGCTTCCTCTACCACCGCCAAATCCGCCTCCCAGCAGAAGAGCTACTCTGCCGCCAGCCGACTCAAGGCCACCAAGGCCAATGTGTTGGCTGCGGTAGCAGTGGCTCCTGCTCCTGCTCCACCGACCTCCACAGTTCCGCCGAAACCCCAGTGTTCCACCAAACCGCCTACTACCTCCGCACCGCCAACTCCATCCACCAGTACCGCCGTCTCCAGCTCCTCCATCCCTGCACCGCAGATTCCCCCTTGTCACGTATGTGGAGAAATCCACTACGTGGCTAGGTGTCCCGCCTTCCTCAAGATGACACCAGAACAGCGCCGTACCACTGCCCAACAGCTGAGGCTATGCCCCAACTGCTTGGGCAACCACGGCTTGAACTGGTGCAAGTCCACGCAGGGCTGCAGGGTGTGTGGTGCAAGGCACCACACATACTTGCATCCCATAACCACTGAATCCGCTTCCTCCGCTGTAAAACATTGAAGATCCACGCTTCCACGCTCCGCCTTACCTCCTTACTCCTCTAACTCACTGCTGACCACTCCTGCACCGCTTTACCTCCAATCCGCAGTACCAAACCCGCCAACCAACAAACATAACCTACACCTGTCAAAATCCACACCTGCCTACGCCGCACAGTCCAACAGGACAACTAATTCTGGTGTCTGGGATGAGACGACCTTGGCACATGGTGCTTCGGCACCAGGAGGGTTGAGGGTCTCGCCTTCTCAGCCATCGGGAGAGGTTTCCCAGGACAATTGTGCTAATCATTCCTCACCTAACTATATCCGTCCTATAGTTCTACTAGCAACCAGCCTTGCCGCCATAGTTACGCCACTCAGAACTCACCAAGTCAGATTGCTCTTGGATCCTGGGTCTGAGCTGACGTTCATATCTGAAACCGCTGTACGCCAGTGTAAATTGGCAAGAAACCATGCCTCAGTTGCCATCCGAGGCATTGGCAATGCAAGTGCTGGAACCACCAGAGGTGTAGTGCACCTAACACTGAAATCCGCATACACGCATGAAGCTATCCAAGTCACCGCACACATCTTGAAGGAACTGACAGGCACAATACCATCCACGGATATTCCAAACGCCTCATGGAGCCACTTGAAACATCTACAACTGGCTGATCCGCAATTTATGACACCAGGCCCTATCGACATACTCCTTGGTGCTGACCATTATGGCATAATTCTACAACCTGAGGTGGTAAAGGAGTCCGCTGACCTGCCTGTAGCCCAACGCACAATATTTGGATGGATAGTGCTGGGCCCAACCTCTTCGCACCGCAACCAGGCAAGTCAGTCTTACCAAATATCTGTTGACCAACAACAACAGGACCTTCAAGAATTGTTGACCCGCTTTTGGATACAAGAAGAAGTACCAACGTCATCTAGCACACCAGAAGCCACAGCAGATGAACGTGCTTGTGAACTCCACTTCCAAGCAACACATACCAGAACCGCTGCTGGCAGGTACGTTGTCAGACTGCCACTGAGATCTGCCCCCGCACAACTTGGAGATTCATTCCATACTGCCCATGCTTGCCTCCGCCATCTGCTCAGACGTCTTGCCAAGGATGGCACGTACCGCCAACTATACATGAACTTCTTACAAGAATATGAGCAACTTGGGCACATGACCAGAGCACCAGACACGCCAACTACAACTCCAACCTATTACCTTCCGCACCATGGAGTTCTTAAAGAAAGCAGTACCACCACCAAACTGCGAGTTGTGTTCAATGGATCTCGAGCAACGCCGACAGGAGTGTCCCTCAATGATATCTTACACACTGGAGCTAAGCTTCAGATTGATATCATGGACGTGCTGCTGTGGATCCGCAGACACCGCTTCATATTTGCCACTGACATCACGAAAATGTTCCGCCAAATCCTGGTCGACCAACGAGATTGGGATTTACAGCGCATACTCTGGGTGGACGAGCAGCAGAACATAACCTCGTACCAGCTTACAACTGTCACGTACGGTACTCGTCCAGCCCCGTTCCTCGCAGTCCGCGTACTTCTTCAACTGTTGGCAGATGAAGGACACAAGTTCCCACTCGCTGTCAACCCGCTCACATATGGACGTTACGTGGACGATATATTCGGAGGTGCCGACAACATCGCCGAACTTCAAGAAACCGCAGATCAGCTGACTGGCTTGTGCCAGGCGGGCGGATTCCCCCTGGCCAAGTGGAGTAGCAATACTCGCAGTCTGCTTCAGAAATCTAGCGTGGAAGCGAAACCTAGCCTGTCTCTCAACGACACAGAGGACAGCACCAAGCTCCTCGGACTCCACTGGTCGCCGCATACTGATACACTGCAATTTCAGATCAAGCCGCCGACTTCATCCAGTTATCTGACGAAACGCATGATACTTTCGGAGATCGCCCAAATCTTTGATCCTCTTGGCTTAATCGCACCGCTGATAATTCGCGCCAAGGTATTATTGCAGGAGCTTTGGTTGGAAAAACTTGGCTGGGACGACCACTTGACTGAGCGAATTCGGCTCAAGTGGATTGCCTTCAAGACGGAACTTGCCGAAATTCCGTCACTGACTATACCAAGATGGATCAACTGTACCGCCACAACGTCAGCAGAAATCCATGGCTTCTCTGACGCTTCACAGCTCGCAATGGCAGCAGCTGTTTATCTGAAGACGCATTCGCCGCAGACAGGAACACGCATCATTCTAGTCTGCGCGAAGACAAAGGTAGCACCGCTTAAACGGCTCACCATCCCACGATTGGAGCTCGCCGCTGCACTGATGCTCGCAAGGCTTGTGCATTACTGCCAGAAGACCCTCGACGCCGCCAGCTATCCAGTCTACCTTTGGACAGATTCTTCAGTAGCTCTCACTTGGATCCAATCAAACCCGTCCCGCTGGAAGGATTTCGTCAGGAATAGAGTGTCCACCATTCAAGATCTGACTCCACACGGCCGTTGGAGTTTCGTACCTGGCAAGGAGAACCCCGCTGACTGCGCTTCGAGAGGACTCTCTCCGAGCCAGCTGAAAACGCACCAACTTTGGTGGACTGGCCCTCCATGGTTGCGCAAACCCGCACAGTCCTGGCCGCCGCAGAAATTCACCTGTGATCCAGCCTACCAACTCGAAGAGCGACCTGGATTGGCGTTTTCCGTGAGAACACCCCCGGAACCTTACTGGGATCTCATTGGAAGATATTCCAACCTGACACGCCTGCTCCGCATTACCGCTATCTGTTTCAGAGTCCACCAAGTACTGACCAAGGTGCCGAATTGTACTCTCAGATTCGCTATTGACTCCGCAGATCTCGCCAAGGCTCTCGAGTACTGGATCAAGGTTATTCAGTCTATACATTTCCCGCTTGAACTCAAGCTGTTAGCCACGATGTCTCCGTGGCCTCGCGGCCATCCCTTCAACCGACTGACCGCCTTTGTGGACACCAAGGGAATAATTCGTGTTGGAGGCAGGCTCTCACACTCCAACTTAGAGCCCAGCAATAAGAATCCCGCCATTCTACCACGGAATTCCCCGCTGACAACATTGATGATCTCCGACGCACACCACCGCACACTTCACGGTGGCACGCAAGTGACACTCGCCGCTGTGAGACAGCAGGTCTGGATTCTTGGAGGAAGACAGCCTGTCCGCTCACATATCCTGAGATGCGTGAGATGTGCACGCCATCGAGGGCTCCGCGCACAACAGTTGATGGGCCAACTGCCCAGCATTCGAGTCACGCCGTCACCCGCCTTTACACACACTGGACTCGACTACGCCGGACCCATCACACTACGCACGTGGAAAGGAAGAGGAGCCAAAACCGCCAAGGGATGGCTTTGCGTATTTGTCTGCTTCACTACCTCCGCTGTACATCTCGAAGCTGTCAGCGAGTATTCCACCGACGCATTCATCGCCGCATTCCGCCGATTTACTGGACGACGAGGTATCTGCCACACACTATCCAGTGATTGTGGCACTAACTTTGTGGGAGCTGACGCCACCATCAAGCAGATGTTCCGCCAAGGAACTCAAGATTTCTCCAGACTCGCCGCCCTGTTTACCGCAGACCGCATTACTTGGCGATTTAATCCGCCGGCTGCTCCTCATATGGGAGGAAAGTGGGAGGCAGCTGTCAAATCTGTCAAGCACCACCTGGCCCGCCTAAACGCTACCGCTCTCACTTTTGAAGAACTTACGACTCTTCTAATACAAGTGGAAGCAGTATTAAACTCGAGACCGCTTGAACCACTGACTGATGACCCAGATGACCTGACTGCACTTACACCCGGACACTTCCTCATTGGACATCCGCTTAATGTGCTACCAGAACCCTCATTACTGGACATCAAGACCACGCGACTTGGAAGATGGCAGCTCCTGCAGCAAATGCTGCAAGGATTCTGGTCGACTTGGTCCACCAGCTACTTGCAGCAACTACAGGCTATCTCCAAGTGGCACCACCCGCATAACATAATCCATGTCGGTTCTTTAGTCCTGGTTACAGATGAACGCTTTCCTCCAGCCAAGTGGCCTCTCGCCAGAGTCACTCAGCTGCATCCTGGGAAGGACGGATTGACACGGGTAGTCACGCTAAAGACGGCAACGACAACTCTTACAAGGCCGATCGCAAAACTTGCCGTTCTACCCATCACTGACCCGCCTGATCGACCACAATCTGCTACGCCTGATACCGCATGAGAGATCGATCCGCAAGGATCACCACATAATCATCAACGCTGTTGCTGATGGCGGCCGGAATGTTCAGGAATCATCGCCCTATTGGCCCCCTAGATTTAAGCTATGTTATCTAGTATTGTAAGACTTATCTAGTCATGCGCATTCGGCCCCGTAGCCGACTACAAGATGATCGATCCGCCTATCGATCCGCATAGATTCCACCAATGAACGTAGCGATCGGGACGCTCCCCCGCGGAAGCGTGAAGAACTTGCGCTTCTTCTCCGGCCGGCTTCCTTGTTCCGCCATAACTGTTACTTTTGCTGAAGTAAACGGACGCGTCCCTTGCGAGCAAAGCATAGATTGTGTGTCGATCTGAACCTCGAACTTTTGTAAACTGAACCGCTGAATAGAACCTTTGTGCCGCCAACCATTTGTGCTGTGATAATTCTGTGACTGGACCGAGTGGTGTTTTTGCCACCGGCCCGACTGTTAAACGCCGCCAATATTCCTTACGGCGAATTCCTGACCCGCCTCAAGGTAATTTAATAAAACATTGTTACCAGAACTCCTCTTATCTTTTCTATTGCTTCCCGACTAGCCTGAATCCAGAGTCCCGCAAACGTTATTCTAACAATCTCCCATAAGGGACCTGCTTTAGTAGAAGTGCAACTGCCTAGAGAAAGCACTGGTAAGGAAAAATCTTTCAACCAACTTACCATTGCTAAGAAAGTATTTCAATTCTTTAAAAAATTTGAAATGTACGCGTTATCTCACAATAAAGCTGAGATCTTGCTGAACAATGGAGATGATGCCAATTTACTTGTAACAAACCTCACCATATCTTGCAAGGACCTCATAGCCAGAGTTCCTCTATATAAGACGCAGAGAAGGGGACTAATCAGAGATTATCCCACAGACTTCGACATTAACGATATCTTAAACTATTCTGAGACACCTACTGCCATTCTAAAGGCTGTGAGACTAAATAAATTCTCTAGAAACCCGGAAAATAACTCGCCTACCTGGACACCTTCTCAGACCGTCATGTTGGTTTTTGAAGGGGAGCTCTTACCAGATTCTATTAAATTATATAATGCGTATAGAGCTAAGATAGATCTGTATGTACCTCCTCTAAGAATGTGCCGAAAATGCCTAAATTATGGGCATACACAAATATTTTGCAAGAACGCTTCCAGATGCAGCACTTGCCTCCTAGAAACACCTGAGGACACTCACACGTGCTCCAAAGAATTAGAAAGATGCTTGCATTGCAACGGAAAACACTCCTCATTCTACAAGGAATGCCCTTTCTTTCATGGGAATTCCCAAATAGATAACTACATGGCTTAATACAATGTGAGTCGCAAGAGAGCATTGGATCAATTCCCCAACATTGCAAAATTATTGTGGGGAAATAGGCCCAACAAACGAAGTGTCCACAAACAGCAGATGCCAGCCTCTGGACCTTCCATGCAGCAACAACATTTTCCGCTGTTGCCTGCCCATGACATAAGTCAAGAATATGCAGTCAAAAGAAGCGTAGGCTCGGTGGCCTCAACAAGCTCACGTAATATCAATCACCAGCAAGAAACAAGATATAACAACCAAGTCAACCAAGGCAATGCAACCTACTCCGTTGCGGCCACAGGAACATCCTTCAAGAAGCGGACTTCAAATTTAAACTCCTCGTCTACCTCGATAAAAGAAAAAGCCAAAGATGGAAAATCAGCCCCGTTATTGCTACAACAACAAGCCAGAAGACTCTCCACTGATGCCAAGGAAGACGAACTAATAGGGGTATCATGTAAGACGAAAACTCTTCCTCCTTCCACTTCGACTAATCCCCTTCGAAATGTACCCTCGACCTCTGGGTCCAGAACTAACCGCAGATCTCAGAACGACAAGGAAAAATTGAAAAACTCCAACAGGATGCAAACTCCCAAAGCTAAAGCACTGAATACCGGCCTTAGGCCATTCTCATTTTCGAATAGGGAACTAGACATCCCCAAAGAAAAATACGGTATAGCTTTGGTTAATACACAGATAACTACTCCCCCTCCGTATCAAACCATAGTATTAGGCTCTAACTCTGATAGCTCTGAATTAACCTCAGCGCAAGATACAAACAAACAACAAGTATTACAATCTCCTAGTAAGATAGAAACTCACCTTATTCCCCAGTTATTTTATGATCTCGAAAATCTAAGTCCTTCAGGGGCAGGAAATTCCTCCCCCGATTCTTTACCAGGTAGCTAAGGTTCTGGAAATACAGATGCCATCGCACTACTTAAGTATAACATATTAGTCACCATTTATTTACTTCAGCTTAGGTCTTTCTGCAAATATCGCTATGAATGTGGTACCTAACCTAACCTAACCTAACCTAACCTAATCCATATCTTACTCTAGTGTAAATAGTCCTTCTATATATAATTTCTTATTTTCTTTCTCATATTAGTCAAAAACTCTAACATGCTCAATATCATTCTTTGGAATCGTAGGAGTTTTAAAGACAAGAAAGCTGAATTTAAACAACTCACTACCGATATTGATATTTTATGCCTTACAGAGACATGGCTTAATAGCGACATGAATGTCAGTATCCCAGGGTTCTATATGGTCAGAAAGGATAGACCCTCCAAAAGGGGAGGCGGGATTGCTTTCCTCATATCCAGAAAGATAGCATACAAAGAAATTAACGTTAGTCTCCCTTATTTAACTCCTCTAGAGTTCTGTTGCGTCCAAATAGAAACCGAAACCTCTCTCTTGCACTTGGTTGGCGTTTATCGCCCCCCGACGAGCAAACTCTCTGATAATCAATGGAACTACGCAATATCTCACCTGTCCAATCTTGAGAATGTTATAATTATGGGTGACTTTAATGCCCATCATCCTGCATGGAACTGTACCGATATTGTCAAACAAGGCGAATATCTTATGGAACATTCTACAGAGAACAATCTCACCTGCTGTAACCCGTACACTGCGTCCTACTTTAATGGCTATTCTGGAAGTTCACAAAATTTAGATTTAATATTTTCCACTCGACACATAGCTGATAAAATTATCTGCACGCAACTAAGCGATGCTCTCGGTTCTGATCACTTTCCTATAAAGTTCACATACAGAGAGTCTCCTATAATCCTAGAGAATCATTCCTACAGAATTAGTTCCGCTAAAACTAATTGGAAGGATTACTCCAAATTGGCAGATTCCTACGATTTCTCATTTCTCTATAACTCCCAGGTTAATATAGTTGACAGATATGAAGCATTTGTTGAAGCACTCAAAGGAATGGTAATTTCCTCAACTCCGCCTAAGCGTGTTCGTAACAACCTCCAGCCTCAAAGAAAATCCTCTCCAGGATGGGATGAAGAATGTAGAAACCAAATAGTAACTAGGAAAGCTGCTCTACACAACTTCTTGGCTCACCCAAATAACGTCAGCTTGATTAACTACAAATGACAAGTTGCCATCACCAAGAAGTTGCTTAAAACTATAACCATTCAAAGTTTTAGAACTTTTGCGAGCACCCTGAACTTTAGGTCCTCACCATCTTATGTCTGATCTACAGTCAGAATGCTGAATAATAAGTGGGTAAAAAACTGTAATCTTTCCAGACCTGAATCGAAACCAGGCTACGAGCAAATTTTGTCCAAAGCTATCAACAAGTTATGTCCTCCTGTCCCACCAGAAAGTCCAACTATTGACTGTGAAGTTGAAGAGAATGAATTCCTGGATTCTCAATTTGAAATGCAAGAGCTTGACTTTGCAATAAACAACACCAAACTACACTCCTCTCCAGGCTCAGATGGTCTGGAATATAAAATGGTCTTCTTCCTATCTGACTTATGTAGAGCGCACCTACTTTTCCTTTTTAATCAATTCTTTAGAGTCAGCACTTTTCCTCCGGCGTGGAACAGAGTGGCTGTACTGTTCATCCCTAAACCTAACTCTGGTGGCCTCCTACCCATCTCCATCTCTTCACACTTCTGTAAAATTTTTAAAAAGATGGTCAACTACCGCCTGTTCTGGTAGTGCGAACACCAGGGAATCCTACCTAGCTCTCAGGCTGGATTCAGGAAAGGCAGATCCTGTTCTAACAATATATCGAACTTAGTCTCTCAGGCTAGATCCTCCTGTATGCAAAACATGTATACTGGGGCGGTTCTATTAGACATTTCTGGCGCCTTCGATAACGTCAACATACACCTTCTTATTAAAAAACTTTCCAAAATTGGCATACCACTCAAGACCCTGTCCTTTATATTCACATGGGCATACAGAAGAGAGCTTTATTTCATTCAAAACCGAACCACCCTGCACATCTATAAAGGGGTCCCCCAAGGAGGGGTGTTAAGCCCTCTCCTTTATAACATCTATGTGTCGGACATTTTCATCTCTTCCCACACTCGAATCAACACTCTGCAATTTGCCGATGATGTTGCCATCCTATCCTCTGGAATGAACACGCAGCCAGTTTGTAACATACTGGAAAGAACAGTATCCAAAATCTATCTTGAACTTCATAATATAGGTCTTTCACTTTGCCCTGCCAAAACTAAATTCATCATGTTCAATAATCGTAATTGCTCTCCTGGTTCTTGCTTTATCACAATTAAAGATACTAGACTCCTTAATCAGGACACTGTCACCTTCCTGGGCATACTTCTTGATTATAGGCTTAATTTTGACGCACATTATAACTTACTGCTGAACAAATGTCACAAGGCCATGAACATCATCAAATATCTCTCTGGTACCTGGTGGGGTGGTGACCCAATCACATTAAGAATTCTTTATAAATCTTATATACGATCGAAATTGGACTACGCGCTTTATATTACATATCCTACAAATGTCAAGACTACAAGGAAAATTGAATCCTTTAACTCGGAGGCTGCCAAAAAGATACTTGGGCTCAGAAGGTCCACTCCTAACAACCTAGCCCTCGCGGAAACTAACCTTCGCACCTTAGCGAACAGGGCGATTTATCTTGGCACATCTGAGATCTTAAAAAATCTGTCCTGTCACGAGTTTCCCTCCAACTCTTTGCTTAAAAGATATGTTACACATGTAATCAGCTCCTTAAAAGATAATATTTCAAATTCAAGGACCACCCTCTCTTCCTGTCCGCCAATAATGCTCTAAAAAGTAAACATGTAATAGATAGTTCAGACAAATTCCACTATCTTAACATAAACTTCCAGGACAGACATGCCAAGTTAGATATCAATAAGCTCCCTATTGAACCTGTTCTTCAATCAGGACATTCGGTATATGCATTTATCAACGAATATGTCGAAACTCACTACTCAGGATATACCATCTTTTTCACGGATGCCTCTGTATCCCGAGACCGTAACACAGCGGGTGTGGGTATATGTTGCTCAAACCCCACTTTAGAATTAGGTCAAGCCCTTCATGCTTCATCGTCTACGCTCACTGCAGAGCTTTACGCCATTTACTTTGCTCTGTCCATGATAGAAGAACTACACAGGAACACTCATATAAGTTCATTTCTAATCTGTACCGATTCGGAATCAGACCTTTCTATTCTGAACACCACCCAATATTCTGTTAAGACAAACTCCATTGCTATCAGAATAAAATCCAAAATAACCAAATTATGCAGATTATCTGATCGGTCTAATCCGGCTGTGAAAATTTCTTTTCTCAAAGTCCGGGCCCATAAAGGAATTGTCGGAAATGAAATGGCTGATCGTATTGCGAAAGAACACTCCAATTTATCAACCGAAACTGAGTGTAGAATACTGTATACTGATATTGTAGACAAAGAAAAAAGAACCGTTATAGATAATAACTCAATGTACCTAAAAAGTATAGGCTCATATAAGGGCAAATTGTACTTCGCTAAATACTATGATCCGTCTAAAGCGCCGTGGTACTTTAGGTTAAAAGTTAAAAGGAGTACAATTACTCAAATTAGTAGATTAAGATCTAATCATTACGGACCCAGAGACTCGCTATATAGATGTCACATTGTGCCTTCAGAAAGGTGTGAGTGCGACTTTGGCACTCAAGACTTACGTCATGTGATATTTACATGTCCCTTATCTGCTAAAGGCAGAAGGGCACTACTTGACGAGACGGAACTATCGGAAATCAGTTTTACTGAAGACCTCTCTAGGCTTCTAGAAGAACCTGATAAACATATTGAGACTCTTTCATGCATTTTGAAATTTGTCAACGAAAATGATATATGGCTTTGACTTCCTATAACCTGTAAAAGCGCTCCTTAAAAACTCAGATATGGGGGACTCTCTGGGAGCTCTCTAAGGACACCTTACGGATTCCTGGAGGACTCCTTCAGAGCCCTTTCCCATCTGAACAAATGCGATTATATTTCTACACTACAGTCTATGTATCCACGGCTACGGTCTATGGCCTAGCGGCTATGACATTAAATAAAAAAAAAAAAAGGTATGTACGGAATAAACAGGGCAAGTATATGGGATCAAGTGGCCCACGGCGCTGGTGTAGCGTTTCGGCCAAAATTGGTGTGGAGGGAGGTTTGGTTGACTCAGGATTGGTGAAACGAGGTGTCACAAAACTCGGATTTATTCAATATAAAAATCGTCAGGGCGCGTAGCCCGTTGTACAAGTAGGAACTATATAGTAGGAACTCTGTGTCTTTTTAAGGCACGCCTCGCAGGCAAGGCGGAGGTCGCGCCGCGTGGGTACTCCTAATAACTAGAAGGGCGCGCCAGGTTTGAACTAGCTCTGGCTTCACTAGAGCGCCGCAGTGCACGCCACACCACTCCCCCTCAAGCGCTTTGCGCGAAATGTACCCTTTTCTTTGGCGGATAGGTTTTAAGTGTAGGCGTGCTTTGTACTTTGTCATCGTTGGTTCCGGATGTAGAGGGTCCGGAGTCGAAGTCTTCTGTCCTCTCCAAGTGCGCGGGTTTCAGTCTCTCAGCCGAAACGGTTGTTGCTTTGCCCTTTACCCTGACCTCGAAAACGCGATCACTGGGCCTCCTCAGGATCTCATATGGGCCTTCGTATACTGGCTCCAAAGGACGTTTCGAGGCGTCGATCCTGATGAACACATGTGTGCAGGTATATAGGTCCGAATGCACGAATGCCTTTCTCTTCCAATGATGTGAGGTAGGAGTGGGTCTGGTTTTCCTGATTCGTTGGCGCATCTTGTCCAGGAAAATGTGTGGTTCCACTGGCGGTTCTTCCGTCCAGAAGAATTCGCCAGGAAGGCGTAATGTTGTGCCGTATAGCATCTCTGCTGCGGATGACTTGATATCCTCCTTGTAGGCTGTCCGCAGTCCAAGAAGTACTGATGGCAGTACCTCGGTCCAGTTGTCCGTGGAGTGGCAAGCAATTGCTGCCTTCAGTGAGCGGTGCCAACGCTCCAGGATTCCGTTGGATGCCGGGTGGTACGCCGTGGTATGAATCTTTTTACTGCCCAAGAGGTTCGATAACGCTTGAAAAAGCACCGACTCAAACTGCGCTCCCCTGTCTGTAGTAAGCACGGCGGGTGCGCCGAACCGGGCGATCCACGTGTCGTAGAAAGCGGTGATAACTGTATCCGCCGTTGCGTCCTTTATCGGTACCGCCTCGGGCCAACGGGTATATCTGTCGAGCATTGTTAGGCAATAAATGTATCCATGCGATGGTGAAAGTGGTCCAACCAAGTCTAGATGAATGTGTCGGAAGCGTTGATCTGGAATCGCTATATGTTCCGGTGTTAATCTGACGTGTCGCTGGATCTTGCACCTCGGGCAAGGGATGCAAGTTCTTACCCAACCGCTGATGTCCGTTCCCATTCCTAGCCAAACGAATTTCTGTGCGATGAGCTTGTGTGTGCTGCGTCGACTGGGGTGTGCGAACCTGTGCATGTTGTCGAAAATTTTCTTCCTCAGTGAGTTGGGAACGTAAATGCGCAGTTCTGTGCCTGAGGCTTCGCAGTAGAGAATCTTCTTCCTGTCCTCGACGAACAGTTTCTTGATTTGGAGGGCGGTCTGGTTTGAACGTAACAAACAGCGTAGCTCGTCGTCCTTGTCTTGCTCCCTCACGAGTTCTTCCGTCGTGACAGCTTGTGGCATTTGTATTTCCTGCTGTCTGGATAAGGCATCAGCAACCACGTTTTCTTCACCGGTGACGTGTACGATGGTTGTGGAATATTGACCAATCAAATCCAGCTGATCTCGTTGCCGTGGAGAGGCTTTCTCTGCCTTTTGAAGGAAGGCGTAGGTCAGCGGTTTGTGGTCGGTCTCGATCGTAACATCTCTTCCTTCGATGAGGTGGCGAAAGAATTTGACAGCGGCGAAAATCCCAAGCAACTCCTTGTCAAAGGTACTATACCCTCTCTCAGCCTTGGAAAGTTTTCTTGAGAAAAACCCTAATGGTTGTCGTATACCATCTTTCTCTTGTTCAAGTGCTGCTCCGATGGCGAAATCTGATGCATCAGTTCGGACGAACAGCGTGGCTTGTTCACTTGGGTTGGCCAAGGTAGCGGCTTGCGCCAGTTGCTTCTTGCACTGTTCGAAAGCGTCCTCCGCTTCAGCTGTCCATTCCACCGGACGTTTGTCTTTCTTTTTCGCACCAGCGAGGTAGGCGTTGAGGGAAACCTGTGCATGAGCCGCGTTCCTGACGAAACGCCTGTAATAGTTTAACATACCCAGGAATCTGCGCAAATCACTAATCGTGGTCGGCTTCGGGTAATCCAGAATGGCTTGCACTCGGTCTTGGACAGGGCTTATTCCAGATCTATCTACCGTGTGTCCAAGATACTGTACCTCCTTCACACCAAATGTGCACTTACTGGAGTTGACGGTAAGTCCGTATTTTTGCAGTCGTTCGAAAATCAGTTTGAGGTGTTTCTCGTGCTCCTCCTCGGTGTGTGACGCCACGATTATGTCATCTATGTAGCAGTGGTAGAATTCTAGTCCCCGAAGAACCTGGTCCATGAACCTCTGGAAAGTTTGCGCGGCGTTACATAAACCGAATGTCATCACCTTGAACTCGTATAAACCAAATGGCGTGATAACGGCTGTTTTAGGGATGTCTTCTGCGGCCACAGGAATCTGATGGTACGCCCTCGTAAGGTCGATCGTGGAGAAAATTTCACATCCTTCGAGTCGGTACGCGATATCGTGGACGTGCGGGATTGGATATTTGTCAGGGACCGTATTAGCGTTCAGTCTCCTGTAATCTCCGCAAGGCCTCCACTCGCCTGATTTCTTGGGCACCAGGTGCAGAGGGCTGGCCCATTGGCTGGACGAAGGTCGGCAGATTCCCTGTGCTAGCATGGCCTCTATCTCTGCTTTTGCAACCTTCAGTTTATCTGGAGACAGTCTACGTGCCCTCTCGTAAACTGGAGGTCCTTTTGTAAGGATCTGGTGTTCCACTCTATGTGTCCCTGTCCGGTGCTGCGACGGATAGGTAATGTCAATGAACTGTTGGAGTAAGGTCGCGTACCTGCACTTCTTATCAATGGTGTAGACCCTGGCGTATGTTGTGGGTCCTATTTGTCCGACTGTTCTGAGACCTGTTGTGCCGTCAATTAGCCGTTTGTTCCTGAGGTCTGGCAACAGTCCGTACCTATAGAGGAAATCAGCGCCTAGGATGGCATGGGTGACGTCAGCAACAATGAACGTCCATCCATAAGTGCGTTTTAATCCAAAATCCAGTGGGCGGTACTCAGTTCCATAGGTGGCGATGGGCGTGCCATTCGCTGCATACAGTTTGTATTCCGTGGCATTCCTTGTCTTACAGAGTTTTCTGGGCAGGACTGATACGTCCGCTCCGGTGTCTACCAGGTACCTTAGGTTCTTTTTGTTGTCAGTAATCATCAAGCGGATGAGTGGTGCAACGCCGTCATTGACCGCTTGTATCTTTGACGGCTGGTCTAGTTTCCCGTTGCTTGTCCGGGTGCTTGAACCCAAGTGCATGGCTGATTGCACTTGCGTGCCTGGTCCTTGAAACGCCTATGGTAATAGCACAAACCAGAAGTGGTATTGTTGTTGTTTGGGGATCCCTGTTGGTCCCGTGCTTGCCTGGACTTCGATGTTGCTCTGTTGTTTGATCTTCTGTGCTCGTCACGCCTCATCAAGGTCTCTATCATCCCTCGAAGTTCCTTCATCTCTTCTGCCATGGACGTCGAGGGTGCTGTGGTAGTTGTCACCATGCTCGGCCGGTTAACAGCTGCTATTGCTGGTCTACCTGATTCCAGGATTTTGTCGGCCTGCAATGCCAGTTTGTCCAGTTTGTCATCCGCAAATACAGCTAGTATGTTCCGCACTGCCTCCGGCATTTGTTCCATGAATAGCGTTTTTATAACGGCGTCACCGCATTGTGTGCCTCCAAGATTTCGCAAGCGTTGCAGGAAACTGGAGGGTCTTTCGTCCCCGAGCTCTTGGCCTCTTATGAGCTTTCTCAATCGGGTCTCGCACGTTTCCCCGAATATGCCTAACACGCGGTTTTTTAGTTTCAGGTATTTGTCCTCCGTTGGTGGGTTCTCTAGGAGATCCGAGACTAACGGCAGGACGCTTTGGTCTAAGTTTACTATGACGTAGTTGAACTTTGTTTCGTCGCTTGACAAACGTGCGAGTCTGAGAGCGATTTCGACTTGCGCGAACCAAAGTCCTGGGTTGTCCTTCCAAAAAGGGGGAAGTCGGACGGTATTTGCGTGGATCATCTCGGCGGCGATGGGTTCAACGCGTTCGCTGGGTGCGGTGTAGTCAGCGGTAACAGTGTTCGTGGTGTCCAAACGTGGGTTCGAAACCGTTGCCGGCGTGGCTTCGTGGTCGCCGCGTGTCGGTGAATGTTCCAATGGCATCCTTTGTTTCTTGACGAATATTCACCTTTCCCGATCACGTCGGGGTCACCAGTTGTGGAGGGAGGTTTGGTTGACTCAGGATTGGTGAAACGAGGTGTCACAAAACTCGGATTTATTCAATATAAAAATCGTCGGGGCGCGTAGCCCGTTGTACAAGTAGGAACTATATAGTAGGAACTCTGTGTCTTTTTAAGGCACGCCTCGCAGGCAAGGCGGAGGTCGCGCCGCGTGGGTACTCCTAATAACTAGAAGGGCGCGCCAGGTTTAAACTAGCTCTGGCTTCACAAGAGCGCCGCAGTGCACGCCACATTGGGGGTTTTTGTGGCGCACTCTACGTTTACAGAGCGGTGAAAGTCAGTACCCGAAGCGATGAAAGAGAAGGAAGAAAGAGAGAGAAACGTAGTGGCCGCGCATGGCTGCGAAATCGTTTTGCTTAGGCCAGTGTTGTCAAATCGTACAATGGATGTTCCGCTTCGAAGTCGAAGAAGGCGGCGTAAAGACTTCTATGTATGACCGGTGCCGGTTGAATTCTCTACGGGACATTCCATGCTAAGTCATACACAGAATTTCTCTAAATCGGTCGTTCTTTGAAAAACTCCAGCGCCACAGCTGGTAGGCATGCCAATAAACCGAAAACGGCATATTATTCATAAAGTATCTAATTTTTTGATAAAAGAAATACGTTAACAATGCAAAAGTTATTTAAACAATAATTAATGCAGATTGAATTCTTGAACTGCAATTATCTCCAACTGTAAGATTTGACAGCGATAGTTAACAATGCAAAAGTTGTTTAAACAATAATTAATTCAGACTGAACTCTTGAACTGCAATATTTATTCCTCTGAATTTTCGTAGAAAGATACTCTGAAATGTCCTCTAGACATACTGTAAATTTGTCTTGCAACTCTCAAAAGTTTCGGAATTCAAAATTTAAGTATATTTATTCTCTTTTGATTTAGAGAAATCGCGTGTATGGAGCTGGACGGCTTAGCATAAATTGGACCCTATCAGTTCTCCTCTCCTTCATTCAGTTCCACTACTTTAAGTAATGTTAACAGGGCGGGCCGCCCGAAGGCATGAAAGGAGGACTTGAAATGGTCGAAATGGTCACAGAGCAATAGACACCATGTAAAAAGAATAGAAATTGAAATATTTTGGTATACCTTCCAGATGGGCAATAATTACCGCTGGGAATCTACTTGTGAGAGAGACTGGATTGAAGATAGAATACCTTCGAAAAATTAGCGCAGACGGTTCGATGTTAAACTGCAGCATAGCATTCCATCAATTTGCTCTTGTATAAATTAATTTTGATTTCAATCATGAGAGCGAGATGAAAGATGTATTGTGCATCACGCGGGAAGAAATAGCAAAGAAGAGCGGATCGGGTGGTAGCGACTGTCCTCCGTGACGCAGTTTTCGAGCAACACTGATCTAGCGGGTTATATTGTTTTATGACATGCCTGGGCTTATCCCGTAAAAGGATTAAAGACAATATGCCCGATGCGGCCAGGCGAGTTGGCCCCGGCGCGGGCAAAGTCCGCAGAGGGTGCGACTCTCGGCATAGAGTCAAACAGGCAGGTAGATAACGGATTAGGCAGCCCAACTCTGAACTCGGTGACGCGGAACTACCGTAACCGAGCAGTATGCACAATACTTTTTGTCTCACAGAATAATGTACTACCAGCAAGGATATAATGAAACATAATCCTAGGGCACGCTGACAAGCTTTCGATATATCCAATTCGCAGAATCATTCTCCACCAGTCACCACACTCAGACACTCCGAGCGCTCGAACGGGAAGGTTTTCCCCGCTCCTTTCATTTCGTACTGCTCAAAAGGACCATTGCATGATATGTACTCTGCTCTGGCAAACACATCTTGTAATAAAATACGTTTATAATCATCGAAACGTATAAGGAATGCATATCGGTGTCTAAATCACAGTGATTCTTTGCAGCATTGTAGGATTAGTTTGAATGCGGAAAATCCCTGTGATTTTCATGGTCCCAGAGACATGGTGCTGCCGGCGGAAATAGATTCTGTGAATTGTGCCGCCTGAAACAACCCAGGTTACGCGGAGACCCCACGATGGTGCCGGGTAGTATTTAAGTTAGCGTAAGGCCGGCAGTCCAGGCGGAAGCCAGGCCCCGTCCCATTAGGCCGAAGGTGAAGGTCAGAAAGTGGACGTTAATAAAAAAAACAAAAAAAACAATCCAGGTATGTTGACGGCTAGCTGGAATACCGCAGGTCTACGTTTTATTGCACCCTTTACGCGCGTCACATTGGTCTCGGACTCCGAATTGCCTAATCCCTCATCCCTTAACCTGCCCTCGCGCCTGTCGCTGCAGCAAGCAGGAAAGATAAGCTAAAGTTCGTTATACAGGATGTTCCAAAAATATCCTAAATGAGTGTAGCCAACTTGTAGGGAATTCCGCAGCGATCAAGATAGCTACTTTAAATTTTTTGATTCGTCCTTGATTTCGCGACAAAATTGAAAAAATTATACGCCAATAAGATCATTTGATGGCCCCCCTGGTCATCGGATAGGGCCCACAGTCAGCCCTTTCCTCCGGCAGAAGGGATAATCTGTCCTTTCAGTGATGTGTTTCATTGATGCATAAACGACTTTGGCACCACCCATTTCCGAGAATCAACCGAATAGATCAACCGTATTGGCGCATCATTTTTTGTATTTTGTCGCGAAATAAAGCGCGAGACAAGGACATTTTTGGAACACCCTGTAGAACAATGCGACTCCTTAAGGGGCTAGGCTACCCACGTGACTTTTCGCGAGTTGGTCGCTGGCCGTGTTACCTACAGATTTTGACGGTAACGTAAGAGCGAGATGGAGCTGCACGCGATGTCTGTCGATGGAATCGATCCACAAACGCATATGACTTGGAATGAATATATGTATCCGTGCGTCCGGCGACACTTTGTTGCCACCGTGGCGATGCTCGCTTGTCGCTTTTCCGCTCTCGGACTGGGATCCTCCTAATTCCCGAGGTTCCGCGACCGGGGATTGAGTGTAGGCATATTGTATATATGCACTATACATATATGTATAATGGGAGTCGCTGCTCCTTTTTCGCTTTGGATAAACAAAGTGAGCTAGACTATCTGACTTTCACTAGTGGCAAGCCTATCGTATCCTGAATGGCACTCTAAAATCATGTGCTAAATGTATGTTGAACCATGTACTAACAATATAATGCAAAAGAAAAAGCAAAGAGTATACAAAATTATCAGCAAACTGGGTGGAACCAAACTCGGTCCTCTCAAATGCAAACCCATCGCTTTACTCATAGCACCACTAGCAAACTTGCAAGGCTAACGTCAAACTTCTTCATTTTACTAAAAGAATTGTGATTCCTCTCAGAATTTTGGTTACTATGACATAGGCACATGAATTTGCTGGGAAATGAAATATGATCTGACAAGAACTTATAGAATTTATTTGATGAAATACTACTCGATGTGCAGGGAAAAAACTAAACGATTTGCCATAGCTGCTTCGATATGTTCATAAAAATTGAGCTTGTAGTTTCGAATTCAGCGAGAAAATATACAATGAGAACAGGTGGTGCCATAGTAAAGGTGCCTCCCTACATTACTAACTAAATTCGTATGAAAAGAATGGAACATCTATGGCAAATCGCCTACAGTTTTGGTCAATACACATCGAGGTGTATTTCATGGAAATAGTAGTTTGTGATACATGTGCGGAAAATGGCCAGTTTCCAGATGCGTGAATTTGCAGCTTGAGCCGAGGCGTAGCGGCATTCACAGGAAGACGAGTGTGGAAGTTGTCGCACGAGCCGAAGGCGACTGCGATAATCGCACTAGTCCTCCTGTGAATGCCGCGTATGCTAAGGCGAATGATGTAAATTCACGCGAGTGGAGGTTGGCCACTTGCCGCACCAGTATCACACACTACTTTATGTAACGCATGCTGCGAAATTTTACTTTGAGAGAATCGACTGGTTAGGTCGATAGATTGACAAAAGTCTATGAATTTGGCAGAATATGTAACATACCCTTATCTTCTGTTTCTCATTCCCGCATTAGTACGGTAAAGCGATCGATATAATGAAATAAAATGCTACTTTCTGCACTTGGGCAGTAACAGAGTGAATACATATAGATCAGAATGCTGAAATCAGATGCTTTCCGCACAATACCCATGCCTCGAAAAGTGAACTTTCGCACCATGCGTTGCATAAATACTTGTTTGTCCGAAACATTATTAGAAACACAAAGACGAACGACAATTCTTGTAGTGGAATGGGGAAATGGTACAGTTAGTTATGAAAATAGTGCAATGGGTAAAGCGATGGATTTGCATTTGAAAAGAACGGGTTCGATTCCGCGTAGTACGTAGATTTTTTTGATATTCAAACTCCTGTTTTTTCTTTTATTTTACATTTGTATAAAGTCGATATGTGATCAAATTCAATGAACTACTATACTTTTGAAAATATAAGAATGAACGAACTTATCAAACTATTTATAATATACGTTTGGTAATAATGAAAGTGAGAGAGCCCCCTTCATTCTGCTTATCCGAACCGAAATCGAAAGATACCGGTCCGATATACATATATGTACTACATACAATGCCTGTCCATACAGTATTCATCATTTTTTTTAGAGTATTATAAAGAGGAAAGCTATGCAGGCTCTTAGGGATAATGGGAAAGGCTCAAATTGTTACAATGGCGAGGCATCTGATGCACGCGTTGAACGATAACTGCACGCGTCGAACGATAACTACACGACAAGCCTGGGTTATTGAACATTTTTTCTTCTGTTTATATATTTCATAGCTAAAATCCGTGAGTCAGAATAGAGGATTTCTCCAAAATCATATTGTTATGAAGTTT
This sequence comes from Crossocerus cetratus, assembly GCA_963675795.1. Taxonomy (NCBI): domain Eukaryota; kingdom Metazoa; phylum Arthropoda; class Insecta; order Hymenoptera; family Crabronidae; genus Crossocerus; species Crossocerus cetratus. The sequence continues at coordinate 10,304,594 of OY776665.1, read as the reverse complement.
CCCTGCATCCTGTCAGTCAGTACATGCCTAACCCCATAACACGCTGTCAAGCTTTGATTTCACGCGAATAGCCCTCTCGATAGGGCGCCATCTCGTTCTCAGCGGCCGAGCTAAAGTACTCACGAATATTGACCTGTGTATCGACAATATGGCGAAATCGAGCCAGAAGCGATGCGCGCAGAAATCCGGACTTTTTGTCTATATTTCTTATAATATGATGGCAAGCCATAGTTTCCCAAGTTCCTGAATGTATGCGGAAGCGCGCTGTGGTCTTCGTTTCGCCAAGAAAACAGTTACAATGTCATACAATCAATCGAAAGACACGCTAAAAATGTTAAGATTTTGGGGATGTTCAGGGCGTCAGAATGACTAGAAAACAACATATTCCTATGAAATTAGGACCACAGCGCGCTAGATTGAACCTTTCTCTTTCGATTGAGACTATTCCCGACCGTAAACCGTTTCGTATACGGGAGAAAAGTACGGCAGCCGAATCCCTATTTCGGCCCAAATTTGCCGGTCAAACAGCGACTCTACATTATCGCGGAAGCCCGAAGCCTAGCCCCTTAAGGGGCTAAGCTTCGGGCTGCGCGGTAATGCAGGGTCGCTGTTTGACCGCCGAAATGGGCCCAAAATATGAGTTTGCGGGGGGACTTCCTGCTCGCTTATGTGGACCGATTTTGGGTTGGGAAAGATTTCAATCGAAAGATAAGAGTCCAATAGAGGCCGGGCTGGTAGTAGTTTCATGGGATTGTGTCATTTTTGTAGCAAATTAGACGTCTAAAGTCTACACATTTTCCAAGATGGTCGTGAAATACTCCGGCTTTTTGCTGAGGTATATTTGTGCTATTTCCGTGTTTTGCTTCCAAAATAACCACCAGCCCGGTCTTCCTTATGGACTAAAGAACACGCCAAGCTGTATTTTGTCTTGAAACTGTAAGAAATGGAGCCGTAGGACGTTCCCCCGACTAACCCTGTTTTTTGCCGGATTTCGCCGTAGTGTTGTTACATACACGTGCCGTCGCCGAGCGATATGAGACTCGCACGCTGTAACAGGCCACGATAATAAATAATGAGTCTACTCTTTATTACAATAGACCCGGTATATGAGATCGGTATCCGACTGATCCCGTACGGGATCCGTTACGTATTAGGTTTTTACAAAGGGGATGAAATAATATGAACAAAACGTTTCAAACTTAACAAATCATCTATTCAAACGAAGGGATGTTGGAATAGTACAATACGCGCGCAGGACAGGGGACACCCGCGTGGCGTTCGTCCCGAGATTAACAATCAAGTGCTTATGGAGAGTTAAAGACAGAAGCAACTAAGGCGGACTTGATTCGGACTCACCAGACGGTTCGTTACGGTATCCTTCTCGCTCGCTCTCTCGCACGCTTTCTCGCTCTGTCGCTTTCGCTCGTCTCCGCTCTCAGTTTCGCTCTCAGGCTCGCTCGTTCTGCTCACTCGCTCCTCGTACGCTCGATCACTCACTCATTAGATACTAAATTGCGGATGACAAAAGGACTTTATAATTAAGATTGCCAATCGCGACCGTCGGCGTCGAGGCATCATCGATGGCTTTAGATTCTAAAAGGACCGGTGATCGGTTAGCAATTTACAGTTCAATTAACATAATGCAATAATCGAGACCACGAATCTTGGCGTGTTCCCACGATTTCTGCATTGGTTCGTAATCTCGGATTCCGCCACCGCGAGCCAGGTAAGGCAGTTAGCAGTTTTCGAGACTTCGCATCCGGCGCGGGCAATTCGAGACTCCTGGATATTGTATCCAGGGCAAATCGGCATTCTGGGTGTGGGAACTTCCGGTGAAGCTAATATAACTAATATGACTCTGAACTAATTAACTCTAAATCTGAGTTGCGGGACGTAACAGTGTCGACACTTAGCTCAATTATACTTCGAGTCCCGTCCTTCGAGATTACAGGTAGTAGATCTCGTTCTGCTGCTATAAGCCACAACGTTCAGAGCATAGCGAAAAAATTCCCCCACTCCTGTCTTCCTGTTCCGGTCTCTCCGATCTACCATCATTGTATTTTCGTTGTGCGAAGAAGTAACACGTGAGCAAGATGGTAGACCATCCAAAAAAGAGAAAATTAGAGGCCGAGGACCCACTGAGAGTAATTCTACAAAAATTACAGCAGCTAGAAGAGAGAGTGACGACACAAGAAAGGGAACGTCAACAAATAGAAGTCCTCGACGAAGGTAAGTGAAGCGAAAAATAAAAGATGGCGAAAGTTTTGAGACATGAGCCGACGCTTAAGCGCGGACATATGTAAATACTCAAATAAAGAATGTAAGAATAATATTAATTCAGCAATGTCTGAAAGTATTGCAGTCGCAATTCTAGTCATGAGCTAATTCAACAGATTAGACATGGGACAAAGATCGCTCGGATAAAAAGATCCAGAAGCGCGGCGTAGTTCCACTATAGAAAAGCGTAATTATATATACATATATATAGCTTACTAATTTCATTCCTCCCTCTTCTTTCTTTTCTCGGGAAAAACTACGCCTACAGCAGTAGCAGGGGATGATCTTCAAGATCAGGAAAATGTAGTGGGTGATTTCCAAAATCAGGAAAATATAGACCCAAACCAAGACGCACCTATTGAGGTACAGTATGCGTCTGTAGAAGAAATCCTCAATGAGGAAAACAAGGAGATGCATGCATCAGTAGACGTTTTGGACGAGAAACTCTTAGATCTGCTAGGTGCAGACCCGTCAAGAACGGAGGCAATTGAAATTAAACTGCATCATTCAATAGAGACACGCTGGAAAGTATGGGTTAAAGCAAGCATACAAAGGGCAGACCTTGAGCCCATTTTAAAGAAATACGCAAGGTTTGACTTTGTGAAGGCACCGAAAATGAACCCAGAGGTTCTAACCTCAATGAACGAGGTAATGATCAGAAGGGACAAACATTTCACAGAATCCCAAGAACTATTGGGAACAGCACTAACTTGCCTGGGAGATGGAATAACAATGCTACTCAACAATGAGTATGAAATAGACAAGCTGGCCCTTTTGCAAAGGTTATGCGATGCAGGAAAGGTCCTAGCAGTCGCTCACCATAAGCAGCTGAAGACTAGAAAGGCTTTTGTAATGCCAGCCTTTTCAAAAGATATTAAGGAAGTATTAGACAAGACAGAATCGGACGAGTTGGTATTTGGTGCAAATCTTGCGGATAAGATCAAGGACTCACGGGCCATCACAAAAGTGTCGCAAACCCTAAAACCCCAAGCGGGAATTAAAAAGCCAGTGGCATCCATGTCAAGACAGCCTTTAAACTGGAGAGGCCCGTCCCCAGGACACTCAGCTTGGCAGACGGGCAACAAACAGGCTTTCCAGGACAGAAGGAGGACTCCCTTCAGGGGAAGAAATTACCCAAACAGGGCGACAGGCCCACAAGAGACGAAAGGTATGGCCACAGATAACTTCATATTAGAGACCATTCAGGGTTTTAGAATTAGATTCTCGGAAAGGGTAGTCCCCAGAGAATGCCATAGAGCAAACAGAAGCCAACAAGAGATGGTTGATATGCAGTTAGCAATAGACCAATTAAAAAAGAAGGGCGCAATCGAGTTGTGTCCTTTTGAGGAGGGACAGATTCTCTCCCCATATTTCTTAGTGCCAAAACCAGACGGAACGAATAGATTTATATTGAATCTTAAATACCTAAACAAATTTATAAATACGGAACACTTTAAATTAGAAGACCTCAGAGTTGCCACAAAATTACTCTCCCCGGGAGCCTTTATGGCAACCATTGACTTAGAAGATGCGTATTTCGCCATCCCAATTTATACTGACAGCAGAAAATACCTAAGATTCCAATTTAAAAACAGGTTATGGCAATTTGTTTGTTTACCATTTGGATTGTGCGTCAGCCCATATGTGTTTACCAAGGTCTTGAAACCAGTTATGAGCACTTTGAGGTCAGAAGGGTTACTCTCTGTAGTATATCGAGACGACATTCTCTGCATCGCAGACAAGTTTGAGGATTGCAAGAAAAATGTCGACAGATCAGTAACAATTCTGCAATCCTTAGGTTTTATAATAAACTACAGAAAGAGCGTGCTCAGACCTAATACGGTCTGCAGGTTCCTAGGTTTTCTGATAGATTCAGAAAGATTTCAAATTGAATTAACTTCCCAGAAGAAGGAAAAGACGTTTAAGTTACTCGGTGTTTGGTTAGGAAAGGAAGAGTGCACAATTAGGGAATTCGCAGAGTTGATCAGTATTCTGGTAGCAGCGTGCCCAGCAGTGAAATATGGCTGGCTATACACCAAAAGATTAGAAAGAGAGAAATATATTGCATTAATCATTAACAACGATGATTACAGTGCAAACATGCGAATTAGTGAGGTAGCACGAGTGGACCTGAAATGGTGGAGACAAACGGTTAGAGATAGCAAATTAGAAGAGACGAATTCGTGTTCGGTCCGGTCATATAGTAACATTGATGGAAGAGGATCGTCAATATCAAGGTTCCTTAAATTGCAACCACCTGGAGTGACAATCCTTCCATCGAGGTTTCTACCGCGGCCAAGTGTACTCCGAGGGGTTCAGGTACCTGAACCTACCCCTACCACTAGCCGTCTAAGCCTAGTTTCGACCAACAAGACAGGTATAAATTGTAACATTTTGGCGATCAAGACACAGTCCACAGTCTACCACAGCAGCATTCAATTCAAGAAATACTTCTCTAATAAATCGAAAAATCTGACATCAGTGTTACATTAACTTATTTTCACCACATCATTTTCGAAGCCAAGCTCTCGCCTGAGATTTACCGAAGGCAACCTCGGCCCAAACAATTCGAGGTAGTGTTATTTACTGACGCCTCGAAGACAGGCTGGGGTGCTGCGTGTGACAATAAGAGAGAATACGGTTTCTGGAGTGAATCAGAAAAGAGTATGCACATAAACATCTTGGAATTAAGAACAGTCCTACCAGCGTTACAGGGTTTAGTAGACGATAGGAGGAATTGTCAAATCCTTTTAAGAATCGACAATGCTACAGCGATAGCCTATGTAAATAAGATGAGCGGTATTAGATTCGAAGCTCTCAATAATATAGCTAGAGCCATCTGGGAATGGGCGCAGGAGAGAAGCATTTGGATGTCACTGAAGTTAGCCCCGCCTTTTTTCAGAATTAAAAAAATAAATGTTGTGCTGGGTTGTGCTAGAATTGTGCTATATTGTGCCGCAAACCAAATTTGAAAATATTAAATATTACACATTTTACGAAGAAAAAACGATTTTGGAGTGAGATTTAGCCCCGCCTTTTTTCGGAATTAAAAAAACAAATGCTGTGCTGGGTTGTGCAAGAATTGTGCTATACTGTGCCGCAAACCAAATTTGAAAATATTAAATATTACACATTTTACGGGGAAAAAACGAATTTTCGGGCGAGAGTTAACCCCGCCTTTTTTCGGAATTAAAAAAATAAATGTTGTACTGAGTTGTGCTCGACTTGTGCTGCTTTGTGCCGCAAACGAAATTTTTTAATTTCCAAAATTATTGATTTTACGAGCAAAAATAAATCAGTCATCAAGAGGTATGTCGGCCATAAATGCGTCAGTACTGGCAGTACATAAACGAATACACAAGGTGTATACACATTTTTAGGTGTCAATATATACATATAATCTGGAATGCGGGATATGCCACAGCCCCATCTTTCAATACATAGGTATATCCTCATATTTGTCTAGGTATACCAACAGCCGCAAAATCGGAATACCGTGTCTAGTATATAGTCGTATTACTAAACACTTATTCATTGTATGCATCTATGCTTGTATTGGTGTACTTCTGTAGGTATGATCCTATTTATTTTAATTACAGTATAATGTAGGCTATAGGCAGGACGAGAGGCCTGCCTTAGACAAAGAGTGTCGCTAAACCGACGCGTCACATTTTACGACGCAGGCGAGATAGCGATCTCGACCGCGCTGCGAGTGGTACCCCCCCCCCCCTCCCCCCCCTCCACCCTCCCCGCGAGGTGTACCACACACATGCTCACACACTTCAAATTTAAACACTCGTACCGTAAGATGAACCGCCCTGAAACAAATGACGGCGGTGTTCCTTCGAACAAAATCGAAGTCAACTGGGAGTAACAGTCGGTCATTGATCTGTAGTAACAGCCACAGAACGCATCGTCGAATATTCTGCTGGACTAGTCCCACATCGCTCTTGAATTACACCAATTGTTCAGAACTTCCAACGCACTTACAACGAAACTTTGGACACTTTTCTTAAAAAGTGTATTTTAAGACAGCTTTAATTAAGAGTGTATTGTAAGATAGATTAAGCGTGCGCCTGAAATACAGGTATTTACCATGGTTTACATTTCTCAAAATATATGTATAAGCCATTCCACATCTCATTAATTCCACAGTATGTATAAGTCTTTAGAGCACTACTGTATTAGATCTATCCTTCCCAAGCGGGTCACTTTTATCCGGCTGTGGACGCATTTTCGTGAAACGGTATATGATGTCTTTAAGGTTGCGTTAAAGTGATTCAAAATCCTGGTTTCCCAAAATTTGTTATTACATACTTTCAAAATTACAAGCCCTCGCTTTTTCGAGGTTCTACTGGTATAAATGAATTTTTTTCTCAGATTGTAGAGTACGTACCAATTTCATTTTTATTCATTGGCTTGGAGAAGAGTCAGAAGAACCAAAACCTATTTTGAATACTTTTTTTGGTTTTCGTAGAATTAATTTATGCGTCCAGAAAATGGTAGTTTCTCTTTACATCAAAATCTGTCACATGACCGAAAAAAGGTGATCCGTTTAATGAGAAATGATACATTATTCTATACATACATGTATGTATATATGTATATACGCAATCAAATAGTCTTCGTTTTATTGAAAGTTAACGATGTTTTGGGCACTGCATCAGTGTAGCAATTATATGTTACAAAGTAATCCGTACTTAACATCTCGATTTAATCAGACTTCCATCCGGTTTCAATTTCAAAGTAAAGATAGACGGTGGGATTGTAATTGATTTGGTATGGAAATATATAATTAGTGGAAGTACGTTCATATATATACACACGCATAGATGCATATAATGATTAATTGTTAAACATTTTAGCATTATGAGTAGGAGACAGGCTATTGAGTGTTTGCGGCAATTGTTATACCAAGACAAGTATAAGGATATTATATTGGAAGATGGGTCTGTCACAGTTCCCAAATCCCACATATATCAAGACGTATCAAATACAATGCCACCTGAACTCCGATTAAAACCAAAACATATATATACCATATTGAAATTAAACAGATATGACATTCACGAAGAGCTGCTAAAACATAGAAACATATGCTATGAACCAGTAATGACCCCCAACACCACATTAGAAGAGTCAATGGAAAATGAAATATCATTTTCGATTAATATTAGAGATATATGGGATGATATCGAAACAGAGGATGTCGTATACAAATTCAAGAATCGTGGACCGCGTAGGGCACCAACATTAAAGCGCAAGGCATGGACAAATTTTTTGTTTGGGGAAATATTTGAACGCACACGCATTCCATGCGCGTTGAATTTCAAGAGATGCAAATTATCGAATAGCGGATTTGCCATCGTGATAGAAGGAAGTTGTCCGGAATGCCACTGTTCCTTTAGAGGTTGCGTTGCCAATCAGCCGGAAGACAACATACCCATTATGATGGAGTGCTCCGTCAAAAATTATGATTCGTCCTACCAGCACTCAAAAAAGCGGCAACTGAAGGGGACCAAGAGACTTGAAGTGGCAAAGGAATTGGTGGAGGGAAAGACATTACCATCAATTTGGCGTCGCGAGACCGCAAAAAAAATAATGAAAATCGGTGAGAACGAGCCACCAATCTTATTTTCCGGGCATGTCTTGCGTAAGGCAAAACAAGAAAGACAGGACAAACTGCTCGGTGTGCAATCATCTAACATATGGGAAAGCCTTCGCAATCTAAAATATGCAGCAAACATCCAAGGATCAATCCATTCAATGGGGTTGGACCCCTTGTTTGTCCACTACTGGACAAAAGATCAAGTTGCAGTATACGAAAAGTTCCACGAATGTATCTGCATTGATGCTACGGGTTCGTTGATCAAAAAGCCTAAACTGCCCAACGGCGAATTAGAATCTCATGTCTACTTGTATCAGGCTGTAACAACGGTGGAACAATCGCATGTACCATTTTGCCAAATGGTATCGGCTGAACAGCATACCGACGCAATCAGTAATTGGCTAGGAGCGTTTTTAAGAATAGGATCCACGCATAAACGAAATTTTCCCATAGCAAAAGAAGTTGTAACCGATTTTGATAGAGCACTTCTGGGCGCTGTCGCACGCGTATTTGCCAAAATGAATACGTTGAGCGATTACCTGGTATCGTGTTTTGATTTAATACATAAAAAGCAATGCAGAATACCAAAATCATTACTAAGACTTGATATCTGCCATTTTATCAATATGCTGGCTAAATGGAAATGTTGGGCAACGGTGCCGAATAGAGTACGAGTTTTTTATATTAGGAGTATTGCTGTCTTGCGGCAGCAAAACGATTTTGAGATGCTTGAAAAATATGCACGGGCTATATTTTATATTTCTTTGAATTCCAATTATGCCTCGGGAAATTCTTCACATAGAGCTAAGGAATTTTTGACCACCGCGATAAGGGGAATTCCGGACGAATTTAATGTGGAAACACAAAACGAGAATGAACAAGAAATCGAAGAAGATGACGATGAGTACAACGAAAATATTTTTAAGTGGGCAACAAATTTATATAAGTCATGCCAAGCGGATATAGCTACGGAAGTTGAAACCGATGATGTGAACGGTTTTTACTGCCCAGATATGGCAAAAAGATTCAGAGCCCTCCTGCCGTACTTTCCTCTCTATTCAGAGGTAATGCCACCCATTTTCGGCTATGGGACACCAAGAGCCACATCCGCAGCCGTTGAATCTGAATTCAATGACCTAAAACATAGAACGTTAAAGTCCGAATCTCGCCCGATGCGAGTTGATAAATTTATTTCTCGGCATATTTCATCATTTGATGGAAAACTAAAATTAGCTTTGGCTAATGTGGGCCATGCATCAACTTACCCATTGACTAACAAGCACACCGACAATCCTGCAAATCTTAAGGAAATTTCCGAAGAAAAAGAGCATCATGACGCAAACGATTCAGATGAATCAGGCAAAACTGTAGACAGTGACCGGGAAGAGGAAATGGGCGACTTGGAGGAGCGGCGACAGGAGCAAAACTGGCGGAATAAAAATAAGAAAAGTCGACGCATAAAATATATTGACCCGCTGCCTGGCTTTGATTCAACTTTACCACTGTCGATGAACAGAATAAAGTTGCCGGTTATTGTAAATGGTAACTTCTGTTCTAATGTACACGACAATAAGACGATATTTATAGTTAGAAACACATGCGCATTCGACAGCATGTGTCAAATTTTATCCTTGACAACCCAGCGATATCCTAGTTTTAAGGAAGCTGTACATCAGTTCCAGGATACATTACCAATATATGATTGTGTAAGAACTTTGATTGCAAATGGCCTGTCGAAAATCTTTTACTTGAAAAGGGCACGAATCATGTATGATCTGCCGATTTTACAGCGAGAGCAACAACGGAGATCGATAATTAAAATAAATGCCAATGTTAATATCGGTAATCTAGCAATGGCTTTAGTCCAAAACGCGCCTAGCTGTATATATATTACTTCATGTAATGCATGTGGTAATAATAACAGAAAATTACCCATAATTGGTGCCAATTTAGAAATATTAAAAACCAAAGGATTTCAATTTCTATCCGAAGCCGTAGAAGAAAACTACGCAGTAAATAATAAATGTTGTCCCCATTTGCAAACTCCCAGGCGAAAATATGGACCACATGTATTCGTGGAAACTGATACTGGCGATCGAACGAAGACAAAATTACAAGACGTTCCTCTGGAAATATGCCTCTCAGAAGGATCTGAGTTATGCAACTTGAAACTTGCTGGTGTAATCGGATATGAAGGGACATTTCAATCAGGCACAACTGGCCATTATATCGCGTATTTGAAAGCTATTGACGATCAATGGGAGTATTTCGATGGCAACGGGAAAAAGGGATATTATAATCTAATTTCTGGCATGAATGACATTCATGCACATATGTGCATTTACATATCATTATAATAAATACTACTTCATGTTTTTTAACAGAACCGCATCATTTTATGTTTTAATCCTTTCCCACCATCCATGATTCTTATAAAAATCCTTCATTTCTAACATTTTTTAACCTGTTAAACAGCATACGTCGAGCAGAATGCAGTACAATAATCGGATCTTGCATGTACGAAAAAATGTCCGAGTTCCAACTTGATGGCTACTTGTGAGTTGCGATTAAATCTATAGTTTTAAAAATGTTTAAATTCTATTTGCGGCACAAAGCTGTACACGTTTGCCACAAACATCACATGTTTCATATTCGATAAAATGACGAACATCACTCTTGGCGGCCAAGTGTAAGTGTTATTTAAAACGACTGTGATTTGTTATATCGAAATTTTGTTTGCGGTACAAGGCAGCACAAACTGGGCACAACTCAGCACAACAATTAGATTTTCCCTAACCAAAAAAATGGCCGACATACCTCTTGATGGCTGATTTATTTTTGCTCGTAAAATCGATAATTTTGGAAATTAAAAAATTTCGTTTGCGGCACAAAGCAGCACAAGTCGAGCACAACTCAGTACAACATTTATTTTTTTAATTCCGAAAAAAGGCGGGGTTAACTCTCGCCCGAAAATTCGTTTTTTCCCCGTAAAATGTGTAATATTTAATATTTTCAAATTTGGTTTGCGGCACAGTATAGCACAATTCTAGCACAACCCAGCACAGCATTTGTTTTTTTAATTCCAAAAAAAGGCGGGGCTAACTCTCGCTCCAAAATCGTTTTTTCTTCGTAAAATGTGTAATATTTAATATTTTCAAATTTGGTTTGCGGCACAATATAGCACAATTCTAGCACAACCCAGCACAACATTTGTTTTTTTAATTCTGAAAAAAGGCGGGGCTAACTTCAGTGACATAGCATTTGGCTAGTAGCGTCGTATATTCAGTCAAAACAAAATGTAGAAGCAGACAGATTGTCAAGAATGAAACCAATTGACACCGAGTGGGGACTTGCACCTAGTTATTTCAAAAAGATAGTGAAACACTTTGGATACCCACGCGTAGACTTGTTCGCGTCAAGACACAACAAGAAGTGCGACCAATTCGTATCCTGGAAACCAGAACCGGGGGCATTAGCAATAGTCGCGTTTACTTTGAACTGGAGGGAAATATCCTTCTATGCCTTTCCACCTTTCTCGATGATTTTGAAATCATTGAGAAAGATTAGAACTGATAGGGCAGTAGGCGTTATGGTGGTCCCTTATTAGACCACCCAACCATGGTTCCCCCTGTTTCTGGAGCTATTAGTAGAAGACCCAATCGTCTTTAAACCAAACCCTAATTTACTGACTTCTCATTGTAGCACACAGCGGCACCCGCGAGCCAGTCACCTCGCGTTGATCGCGGCCAAATTATCAGGCAGGCTTTCAGACAAAAAGAGTTACCTGAAGAGGCCATCACAATATTGTTGGCATCCTTAGCAGGATCGTCTAAAAAACAATATGATGCCCCATTGAATAAATGGAAGAAATTCTGCAAAACAGCAGGAAAAGATCTCCTCAAGACAACACCGAACACGGTGCTGGAGTTCCTTACAAAGTAATTTGGAGAAGGGGGAATATGGATCATTAAATACGGCTAGGTCGGCAATATCCCTCATAACCCAAACGAATATTGGAGAAGATCCATTGATCAGCAGGATTATGAGAGGAGTTTTTAGATTAAGACCATCTAGGCCCAAATACGACACAATTTGGGACGCGGGCGTTGTCTTAAGTCAGCTCGAAGGATGGCAGTTAGTGGGAAACAACGCCCTACAGCTGCTGACCTTAAAAACAGTGATGTTACTAGCTTTAGCATCGGCACATAGAGTACAAACACTAGCGGCGGTTAAGATTTCTAATATTAAGGAATCGACTGATGACATAGTTATTAAGATACCAGATAGGATAAAGTGGAACGATAGGATAACGTCAAAAGTGGGAAAAGTGCAACCACTGCTAGTCATCCCCTTTTTCAAAGACAGGCCACATCTGTGCGTGGCATCCTGCCTAAAAGACTACATGCGAAGCACAGAACTGCTTAGACAAGAAGAGGACCACCTCTTTATCTCATATAGAAAACCCTTTAAGAAGGTATCGTCACAAACAATAAGTAGATGGATAAAACAGGTCTTGAAGAAATGTGGCGTCGACGTAGAGATATTCTCCGCACACTCAACTAGACACCCTGCTACCTCTGCAGCAGCGGTTAAAGGAATTGACATAGACGTCATTAGAAGGACAGCGGGGTGGTCTGATGGATCGCAGGTCTTCGCCAGATTCTACAATAGACCGATCGCAAAAGACAGGACTGATTTCGCAAAAGCTGTGATAAACACGAAACCAAAGACTACTATTAAGTAATCTAAGTCTGAGAGCTTAAGAGCTCAAGTCATATAAGTATTATTTTTTGTTTGTCATTTGTTCATAATAGGCTCAGAGAGTCACTGAATTTTTTACCTTGTATTCCCATTCAGATGAATGATAATAAAAAGAACCTTGGTAGTCCAAGAAATAAAAATTGCTTGAGACGCTAAATAACTACCTGTAATCTCGAAGGACGGGACTCGAAGTATAATTTACCGATTAAACGAACTTACCTGTAAGTGAAGTTCCATCGTAATTATACGATGAGTCGAGGGGTCCGTAGTGGCAGAGTGGTTAGAGTACTCGACTCGCAATGTGCGGGTCGTGGGTTCGAGCCCAGCCGTCACCAATGAGAATTTTACTCTTAAAATGATAATCACAAGATTGCTACGCTGGCCCTCGGTGGTTCGGAACCACAACTTGGTGTTGGGTAGAATAAGTTAGCGTAAGGCTGGGCGTCCAGGCGCCAAAGCCAGGACGACGGCCCCCGTCCAATTGGTCTCCGAATGGAGGACGGAAGCGGACGTTAAATAAAATAAAAAAAAAAATATACGATGAGTCCCGTTCGAGACTCTTGTGAGGACGAAAATGCATTTATCACGGTACTTACGGGGACATTTTCGATTTGTGGGTACCGTCCCCATAAACACTTATAAAAAATGGTACTTATCGGGACGTCCCCATAAATTGTCCTAGGGTACTTATGAGGACGGTCCCCATAAGTACCCCAGGAAGACATCATACAGAGTTCATTTATATACACGTATATATTTTATATACTCCTGTACATACCCTGCTGAATAAGTGATGTTACTTTTCTTTCGTGGGACCGAAATAGACACGAAAGAATATTAAGATAGATCTCATTATAAAGCTTGTTTGCTAAGCTATTCAAATAGCCCATTTCAATTCGTATAGTTGTAATATTAACGGAAATAGAAGCATTGAAAGCTAGCAACAGGCCGATATGTGTGTCGACTTTTCAATGTCATGTTTTGTTATTTAATATCTCGGATCATCCCAGTAGGGTTCGTCACAACTCTTTTCGTTCCAAAGCAGTTCATCCCATTCACATTTCAAGCCATCGGAGTTCATCCCATCCGTTTCCCGTTTTGAACACCCAGGGTGTCGTATATATTATATTCTATTGGATAATTATTTTGAAACACGGCTCACCACCACAGTTAAAACAAAGATTTTTAACTGTTTTGGTAGGGTTAACGCGAGGCCGTGTTGATGTTGATACAGAGGAAGGTGTGGGTTCTATTTGGGTGGGGGGCGGGGGGGGGTGTATATGTCTACGACTCCTAGAAATATCGTTAAGAGTTGGGATAAAAGGTACAGGGATGAACTGTGAATAGGCTCAACTATGATTGGGATGAACTATACTTTCCTAATAGGTCCGAATATAAAATGTCCCCATAAGTACCGCGCAATACGGACGCGTCCCCATACGAACCACAATATGGATGCGTCCTCATAAGTACCCGCGTATACATGCATGGAAAAAAAATATCTGCCGTTTGTAACCGTCCCCATAAATTCCAAAATTTAAATTTTTCAAAAATGTTGAGTATAGCTCAATTTCACTATCGAATCTTGATTCTTTGGTTATTTTAAGCCCTCCTGTGGATTAAAATTGCTATATATCCTTATGGAAGGATATATAACCTTTTTTTTTTTTTTTTTCGCAGTGAAATCCCTGACGGATACCCAGTCTCCCTGGGGGGAGAGGCGGGGTTATGTGGGGCTTGCACCCACTAAAACACTGCGGTGGCCATCTTCTGTTAGACGGAGGAGGAGATCCGGGGTCTCCAGAGGCACTTCACCGGGACTCCTCCGCCTATGCCTCGTTAGAGGCTCATGCCCAAATGAAACACTTATGTGTTTCCTATTGATATGTGTATGGTGGTGTCGGGGACCACACCCGACATCACCATTCGCCTCGGAGCCATTTGCTGTCATCTTCAGGCCCCCACCTGAAAACACTGGCTTCTTCCCATACAACTAACATACGTGCCTAGTCGCCCTCCTAAAGAGACGGGGATGCGTCGAGCGCTTATTGGGCCCGAAGTTCCCTCCTTCTCTGTGCCCTTACTCTGCGAGCTGCCCTTCTGGCGCGCCTGGCGGGTATCTCCCTTTCTCTCTCTCTTTCCGCGGCTTCTTTCCGTGTGAGTACGTCCTCACAGAAGGATGCCACAGCGTTCCATTTGCCGCGATCTGCGACCATGGCCTTCACGAGTGTCCGCATCCTCAGATCGGGACCCACTACCTCTATGAGGGTTTGTCTCTCTTCGGCAAATGCCGAGCACGTCTCCACCGTATGTTCGGGCGTGTCGACGTCCTCTTCCTCGCACATGAAACAGGTCGGAGATTCCTCCGCACCTATCTCATGTAGGTACTGCCCGAACACACCGTGACCGGTCAGCACCTGGGTCGTTCTGTATGACAACAGACCTCCGTGTTGGCATTTCAGCCACGACTCTAGCATGGGGAGCAGCAGTTTGGTCACCCGGCCGCGCCCCGTGCCACCCCTCTCGAGCTGCCGTCTCCACTCGACGGTCGCCGCCGATTCGGCCTCACTTCTGGCGATGTTTATGTCCGCTGCGGAGAGCGACTGACCCTCGGCCCGGGCTCGCCGCACCTCGCAGAACACCTCTGCCTCCACGCCTGCCCGTAGGTCGAATGGGAGCAGTCCTGCAAGTAGCAGGGCCGCATCTGTAGACACATCTCTGTATGCCCGGGCTATCCTCAAGGCAATACCTCGCTGCACACGGCGCAGCGTCAGGCGGATCTTCTTGCTCTTGAGAGCCTGCTCTGTCCAGATTGGTGCTCCGTAGAGAAGCATGCTTCTTAGGACACCCCCAAACAGGCGGCGCACCCCGGTTCTGGGGCCTCCCAAGTTCGGGAGCAGCGATCCCAGCATCCTTCCCACCTTTTCCACCTTTGGGCCAAGTTTCGAGAAGTGGCCCTCGAACCTCCACCTGCTATCAAGTTCGAGTCCTAGATATTTCATACGTTTGTCTATGCGGACAAACGCATCAGCTACTCTGATCCACAGTGTCGGTGGGTTCTTTGACAAGGGGAGGTCATGGAACCACATGGCCTCCGTCTTGTGCCCAGCCACCGTGAGCCCCAGGTCCGTGATCGCACGGGCGATGCACGCCACGCCTAGCTCTGCCAGGTGAACTGTCCTCTCCCATTTCCTACCCGCCGCCAACACCAGCGTATCGTCCGCGTAGCAGACCACGCCGACGCCTGACGGCAGAGCTGCACGCAGAACCGAGTCGTAGCCTATGTTCCACAGAAGAGGACCCAGAACGGATCCCTGTGGAACGCCGCGTGAAAGGCTCCTGCGCTCTTGCCCCCCGGATTTCACGGGGAACTCTATAGCCCTGTCCCGAAGATAGTCTGCTATCACTGCTCTTAGGTAAGCCGGAACGCCTAAGTATTCCAGTCCCTCTAGAATAGCCTTTCCCGGAATCGTGTTGAAGGCGTTGGCGATGTCCAGGGACACCGCCAGCACCACGCCCCCGCGGGACATCGCCGACTCCGTCATAGTGCGCACGCTGGCAATGGCATCCACCGTGGAGACCCCGCGTCGTAAGCCAAATTGGCTGTCGGCGAGACCCGGTCCGTCGCTGGATATGTGGTCTTTGATGCGAGAGGCTACCACTCTTTCGAAAAGTTTGCTGACCTCATCCAGCAAACAGATCGGCCTGTAGGCCGACGGCTGTCCTATATCCTTCCCAGGCTTTGGGATTAGGACAAGTAGCCCTGTCTTCCACAGAGCTGGAACGCGCCCTTGCAGTAGGCAGTCGTCAAAGAGGCCTCGAAGTCGCCGCCCCAGTCCTCCAAGGCTTAGAGCCAGCGCTTTGGCGGGGACCCCGTCCGGACCGGGAGCCGTCCTCTTGGACCTCATTCTCTCGATCGACTGCCTCCATCCCTCGTCGGTGATAGCCGGGACTTCCTGCTCGTCCGGGCCCCTCGTGTCGTTTAACCGCGGGAGCTCGCCCGGAGGGAAGAGATCGTCCAGGACCCGGGTCATCGTCGCAGGCTCCAGCTGCTATGTGACCATTTGACCACGTGGGCGGAGCTTCCCAATAACAATCCTATAGGGACGACCCCACGGATCCTCGTCCAGTGTCTTGAGCAGCTCCTTCCAGGCGCCGCTCTTCGCCTCCCGTATGGCCTTCTGTAGGGCATGTACGGATGCCCTGTAATCCTCGTAAAGCCTGTCCTCGAGTTCGGTGTTTCTCACGCGTCGTCTTCGGGACCGCGTGTACTTTTGGCGCTTGGTGCAGCAGGCCGTGCGCAGACCGGACAACTCCTCGGACCACCAGTACGCCGCTCGTCTAGTGGGGGTCTTACCGGCTCTTTTCATCGAGGCATCGCATATCTGCGTCAGATCATCTCGAAGGAGGGCCGCCGCATCCTCCACGTTGTCGGACGGGATCGGCTCTGCCTTGGCCCAGTCCAAAGCCAGGGATACCGCCTCCAGCATATCTTTGTCTAAGCTTTTCGTAGACCAGCGGACACGAGTCGACGATGGTGCAACGGCGGAACTGGTCGCCTGGCCTCTCTGCCTGTTCCGGAGACTGATGGCGATGTACCGATGGTCGCTTAGGGTCTCTACGCCCTGTAGCACGGCCCAATCGGTAGTCAGGTGTTCGGCTGCCGCATTAGCCCATAAGAGATCGACGATCGATCCTCCAATCCTGCGTACGCAGGTGAGCACAGCCCCCCTGTTTAGCAGTCTAAGGCCCAAACCTGCGGCCCACTCCAGGGTCGCGTCACCCTTCGCATCAGTGGCACGTCCTCCCCAGACGGTGGACTTTGCATTAAAGTCGCCCAACACCAACGCGGGTCCGGGGCGCGCTCGCTCTAGGCAGTTGCGGATTTCATCCAGGAGCCTCTGGTAGTGGCGCAGGGGTAAACTGGGTGGGGCGTATACCCCCACCAGCACGTAGATCCCCCACGTGGCTGCGACATATCCCCTTCCGCGTTCGAGCATCTGGAGCCTGTCCAGCCCACCTGTGACAGGATCAACAATGGCGACCGAGCCGCCCTCGTCCCCAACCCATTCCGGGCGATCAAGGACACGGTATGGCTCGGCAACAATAGCTAACTTTACTCCCTGCCCGATCAGGGTCTGCATAAGCAGTTCCTGTGCTGCGTACGAATGATTGACATTCGCCTGCAGTATGTCATCGTGCGATCTATGCTGCATTTTGAGGGCTAGTATCCATGACCTCCTCCTGGTCGTTTCTCCGTCGAGCTGGCTCATCCACCGGCCCGGTCGTCTTCGCTCCCGCCGAGGGAGCAGCTATGTTGATCGGGCACCCACTAGGCCCTTTCTTCCCTCCGCCTTCAGCCCGTTTTGGTGGGCTGCAGGCCTTGCTCCCGATCCTGTGGGCGCTCGGCTTACCCTGTTCTTCGCACAGTGGGCACTTTGCTGCTGCTAAGCAGTTCCTGGCAATGTGACCCACTGTGCCGCAGTTGTAGCAGGCGTCGGAGCGGTCTGCGTGGGTGCATCGTATGCTCACATGGCCCAGTCCAAGGCAACGAAAGCATTGCAGCGGTCTTGCAGGGAGGGACTTTTTTTTTTTTTTTTTTTTACGTGGCGAAATCCTCATGGACACCCCGCCGCCCTGGTGGGGGCGACGGGGTAGTGCCGGACTCTTACCGGCTAAAACCCCACGGTGGCCATCCTCGGCGCTGACTGGGGCGACACCGGGAACTCTGGTAGAACACTACCGGTGCCGCCCCGCGCCCGCCTCCTATTGGAGGCACGTCTCGTGGTGGGGGAGCGGCCATCCGCTCTCTCGCTTTCACGAGAGAGGGAGGCTTCCCCCACTACTCGCGGGGAGACACGGCTCACCGCACTCCTTCGATAGCGGCGAAGGAGGCGGGAACCGCGCCCCCGCATTACCCATCCCTCCTGGGCGGGTCGTGCGACCACTACACGCCCGCCCCGCCTCGGGGCCGCTTGCGCAGGCGACAGAGCCACCACTCTGCCGCCTCGCGGCCCCTTGGCAAGCACCCGTGGCAAGCACCCGGCCCGTCAACGGGTCGAGATCCGTCGACGGGACCGGGGCTTCGCTCTACTGCGGGGGGACAAGATCCCCCCGCGCGGGTCGGCGGCGGGGACGGGCCCTCTGCAGACGGAAGGGGTCCGTCCTCTCCCGCCGCCGCTCCGCCTCCTCCTTCTGGGAGAGCACTTCCTCGCAAAAGGCGAGGAAGGCTCTCCACGACCTCTCGCTGCCGAGGATCTGTCGGATGACCGTCGGCAGCGAGAGGTCCCTTCCGATATACCGGACCAGGACACGGCGCTGTTCCCTCCAGGTTGCAGGGAGGGACTTGACCTTTGCCGAGATCAATCCAACCGTGATCCTACCCTCTGCTGCGATCTTCTTGGCCGCAGTCACCGGGCATCGTGCCCAGGCAGTGCCCATTCTGTTGGGGATCCTATTTATCGGACCGGCCCTTACGTCTTGGGCTGCGCAACCCGAACTAGCCGCGATCGCTGCGATCACGTCATTGGGCGAAACGGAATCGTCCAAGCCGGTGAGACGGAGATCCGCGCACTTCGTCGGACATGCCACGCGCACATCCTCGTCACCGGTCAGGGCTTCGGTCATGCGTTGAGCCAACTTATTGGCCTTCTCTTCCCTGTCCTGACCGGGAATTTCCAGGACCACACCCCCGGTTATAGCACGCCTGGCCCTAAGGTCGGTTATGCCGATCTCTTCCGGTTTAACGTTCTGGCGGATCTTTAACATCGCCTCAGCGTATGTTATTTTTGCCCCAGGTGTCACTGTCAGCGTGACCGCAGCGTACCTCGGTACCCTAGGGGGTTTCGCCGCCTTCCCCCTCGGCTGCGTACTCTTCCCGGAGGCAAAGGATATATAACCTTTTTTTTTTTTTTATATACGCAGGGGAAACTCCTAACGAGTATCCCGACTCTCTGGGGGGAGTCGGGGTTATGTGGGGTTCGCACCCACTAAAACCCCTGCGGTGGCCTTCTATTCGCTCTGAGGACCCCGGGATCTCAAAAGAACGCTACCGTTGTCCTCAGTGCGTTTGCCTCTGCTAGGAGACGCATTCCCGGGCGTGAAATGTCGCGCCCATACACTGGGAAGGAGTGTGATGGTGTCGGGGGCCACGCCCGATACCATCACCCATCAAGGAGTCAAAATGTTGGGTTTCCGGACCCCCACCCGGAGAACCCTGGCTCCCTGGTCCTGGCTGGGAAAGCCTGACCAGAGCTCAGAGAGTAGGAGTGATACGAGTAGGCGGCATGACGCTATTGGTCACGCCGACCCCTCGCCTCTCTCCTCTTCGCCCTCCGGACCGCATCCCTCGCCTGTCTGGCTGGAATATCTCTCTCGCGGTTTCTTTCTGCCACCTCTTTGCGCGTGAGCACTTCCTCACAGAAGGCCTCGACGGCTTTCCACTTGACCGGATTTCTCGTCATGCCCTCAACTACGGTCCGGAGACTGAGATCCGGGCCGACGACCGCCTCTAAGGCCTGTCGCTCCACCGCGAATGCTGGGCACTTCGCCACAGTGTGCGCTGGCGAGTCGGTGACGCCCTCGTCGCACATGAAGCACACTGGAGAATCCTCGGCCCCGATCCCGTGCAGATACTGCGCGAAGACTCCATGACCAGTAAGGACCTGGGTAAGTCTGAAGGACAAGACCCCATGGTCCCTGGCCCTCCACTCTTCAAGGACTGGTAGGAGCGTCCTGACGGTTTGGTGCTTTCGCCAGATCTTTCTCTCTGAGAGGTGGCGCTCCCACTCCTCCCATGCAAGGTCCAGATGTCCATTACGAATGGACACCTTTTCCTGCCAGGATGGGGGGTTACCAGTCTCTTTCAACTGGCAGACCTGGTCGTAAGACCTGGCCTCCGCCTCCGCCTGAAGATCGAGAGGGAGTAATCCTGCTAGGGCCATCGCAGATACGTACGAAATGTCCGAATACCCCCGGACAACCCGCACGGCGATTCCCCTCTGGATACGCCGGAGGAGAAAGGATATATAACCTAACCTAACCTAACCTAACCTAACCTAACCTAACCTAACCTAACCTAACCTAACCTAACCTAACCTACTGGTTTGCGCGGCTTATTTAACGCTATGAAAAGCTTATCATGTGACCCTCTTAATGGGGCTGTTACCTCTAAGTAATGCGCAATCGTTGAAGCCACACAAAGATTAGGCTGGGATGTAAATTTTGGCAAAATCAAGAGCGGTTGACTTCGGCCCGGGCCCGATGTCTTGATTATGTCCGAGATCTTTATCTCTAATCCTAGTCTTGATGTTCGAGCATCTAATTGATGCCGAAGTTTGTACTCTGTGAACTGTACTTAGCGCTATTAACATCACAGCTTTTTCAGACAGATCTCTTAACTCTAAGGTACTTAAAGGATATAAATGCCTTAAATAATCTAGAACAGTCGTCACATCCCACGTAAAGTCATATCTGGGATTTGCTGGCTATAGTCTTAATAGTCCTGCGAAAAACCTCGCGATCAAAGGATCCTCGCCCAGCTTGTTAACAGAGATTAAGGAAACTGCGGATCGCAATGAATTTAGCTTAGAGTATGAAGCCCCTTCCTTAAAGGTGGCTGTTAAAAAACTTAACAATGCTTTGGTATTTGGGTTAAAAAACGATTCCTTATCTGCCGCACAGAAGGCCCACCAACGTCGTAATGCGGAATCATATTGTTTTGCTGTAGCTAGTGCTAGCGAGGCTAATATAATATTTATGGCATCTGGCGGAACTTCTCTCCTTAGGAAGGCCTCCCCGATACTATCCCTGCTACCAAATGTAGGTGTTTGGCTTGAGGATGGAGTCTCGTCCTACATGGAAACAATAAGAGATTCGGGTCAGGATCGAAATTTATTGGCTTTTCTACTAGTAAATCTAAAAAGAGTGGGTCCCAGGACTGGTTTGTCCAATTGGGTACCATAATAACCCCTGTCGCTTTTTCCTGTCTGATCTTAACTAAGGTCTTCAAGATCATGCCAAAGGGAGGGAAACATAAAATTTAAGATTTGACCATTTTACTGTGAACGCATCTATTTGTAACGCATATGGGTTTGGTTTCCAAGATTAAAAATATTGACACTTCGTGTTGACGTGAGAGGCAAAAAGGTCAATCGTTGGGTGTCCAAGTCGACTGGTAATGAGGTTATATGCTCTCTTCCCTAACTCCCATTCCGTATCTGTATTTTTAATTCTGGATAGCCTGTCAGCTTCTGTATTGTCCGCTGAGGCAATGTATGAAGCAAAAAGAAAAATGTTTCTACTCTCGGCCCATTGCCAAATCTTCTTAGCTAAATTATGGTAGGTAAGGAAGCGAACACCCCCCCCCCCCCCCCCCATTCTGTTAATATATGAGATTGCCGTTGTGTTGTCAATTCTTAATAAAATTTGGCAATCATGTAGGTGACTTGCTAATGCTATTAGGGCCAGTTTGACAGCTAAAAGTTCTTTGAAGTTAATGTGTAACTTTGTCTGATCTTCTGTCCAGAAACCAAAAATGCTTTCTGTTCCATTCATAGCCCCCCAACCTGTATTGGATGCATCTGTGAAAACTTCTGAGATAAAATCTATTGTCTTAATGGGATTCTTGGCAATTGGTAACGCCTTCAGCCACCATTTCAGATCTGGCAGAATGGATTTTGGAACGGTTATTTCCTTTTCAAAATCAAAGTTGTTAGTTGTCAAGGCAATTAACTTTTCTCTCTCTAAAGTCCTGGTGTAAAGTAACCCATATTCCACTGCCGGACAGGCCGCTATTAGTTTTGCTATTGTATGTGCAAGATCTCTCCCTGAACATGACCTCTTTTTCCCAAGTGACATTACTTCATTGGTTAACCTTATCTTCTTATCTTTAGGTAACTCGATGGCATATTGTTGAGAATCAATCATGAAGCCTAAGAATTTGCGTCCGGTAGCTGGGACTGGGCTACTCTTTTCCAGGTTTAATAGGAAACCTAATCTGTCCAACAGTTTCCTTGATTCACTGACATTCCTACTGCAGCTTTCGTAATCTTTCCCTATACATAATAGGTCATCTAAATAGATGACCGAAGTAAATCCTCTTCCTCTCAGGACATTTACAACTGGCTTCAGTAATTTTGTGAATAGCTAGGGGCTGATGTTCCGACCAAATGGCAGGCAAGTAAACTGGTAAAGTCTCCCTTTGAATTCAAACCTTAGATATTTCCTACTTTCTTTATGAATGTCTATTAGGTAGTATGCATCTTTCAAGTCCAGAGTGCTCATAAAGTGTCCTGGGAAAATTAGTTTGGCTGCGGTTCTAATGTCTTCCATCTTAAAATGCTTAGTCGGGATGAATTTGTTTAGTTTCTTTAAATTTAGAATGAATCTATAAGACCCGTCTGGCTTCGGAATCAAAAAATAACTGGATAAGAATTGGTGTTTCTTCTTAGTACAGGGTTCAATCGCACTTTTTTGCATCAACGTATCTATAGCTTGTTGGTATTGCTTGCTATCCTGACTGGATATGTTAACAACAGGGGGCTTTCTTTGGACTACCCTAGATGAGTTAAACCTAATTTTATAACCTCTAACTATAGTTAGAACGAATTCATCGGACATAATTTCCTGCCAAAAATTCACATAGTGTTTTAATCTTTCAGCGACTTTACTCACGTCTATCTGAACCGGTTTTGTTGTCTTGGTTTGAAGCCCTGCAACTGAGGTTTCGGGTTCATTGGTTGTTGCCTGTTGGCGAACTGCAACCTTGGCCTGCTCTGGGGAATGCCGTATGGGAGACCCTGAGATGAGCCTGCTGGATTGGGGAATGGTCTCCTTCCCGGCAGGCTGCCTGGGTTTAAAGGTGCCCTTTGATTCAGCGGCGTTTGGCCTCTTTTAAATGGTGCCTTCTTCATTGCATTGGCGATCTTGTCCATTGACTTGGCTTCTTTAAACTTGTCTGACAAATTCTTTCCGAATAGGAATTCCTCTGTTTTTGTGTCCTCGAGGACTGTTCTTGTGTCCTTATCAATACCTGCTATGACAAACGCCATTCTAGACTTTGTTTGACTATGTAGTATCTCTGTTAGTAGCTTTCCCGTATCACTCAGTCGCTCAATTAGAAACCGTTTGTCCACGCTTTCTTTCTCCTCAATTAAATTTGTAATAGTCCAGCCTAAACAGGCTAGGGCTGCGCCTGCCAATTGTTGTCTTTTAACCATATGGTAATTCCTTGCCTTAGAATGCTTTGCCAGTTTAAGAGCTATCTCCGGATTTAGTTTAGGGGCTTCCAAGCCCTCCGGACTGGGATATTTGGCTAGAAGGTCTTCCTTCTCCTCTTTCTTGAGACCGTGGTTGGCCCAAAACGTCCACCTGTCACGTATTGTTGTATGTATCTTCGTTTCCAGCGCCCCTGACGCTAGTGGGTCCTGTCCCAAGACTTCTAGTAACTCGTCTTCAATGGGCGCCTCTTTCCCGATTTCTAATTCCCCGGAGTCATTTTCTTTGTTCTCTATAAAATAATCAAAACATACGCGTGTTTGAAAGAAAACCAAACATAATTTCTGTTCGTAACGATCGCTTTGTGATTTTTGTACTAGGTTAAGGCGTCCTGCGAGCGCCCTGCGTCATGCGAGCGCCTGTTGTCCCCCGTGTGAAAATTTCTAGTGTCATGCGACAAAGACCTTGTCTTCCGTTTGGGTGTGCATCTTGCGAGCGCTCGAGTAGAATTCTTTTCTCTTTAATGTCGAGGGGGCTTTCTTAATCCCCTTAGCTTAACTGCAAATCAATGATAGTGTAAGACCTAGTCTTGGTATGTTTAATCGCCGTGGGCTTTGCCCGGATGTCGTGCGAGCATCCTTTGTTTTCTGGTCTTCCCAATCGGCAAACCCTTTGATCAAGATATTCTATGCCTGCGCGATAGAATCTTCGTTCACCTCTGTAAGATATTGAGCAATTACCTGTTGGATCATTGGGGGCCACGCTGCCCTCATCTTGTTCGGAATCCGAGGATCTGGATTCCCGCCCGTCTGGTTGTGATTCCGAATCAGGCTTGGCAGAGCTGCTGTGTTACCGACGAAATCGGCCCAAAATATGAGATTGCGGGGCCACTTCCTGCTCCCTTATATGACATGATTTTGGCTTGGGAAAGCTTTCAATCGAAAGAAGATAGACCAATGGAGGGGAGCCTGGTAGTTGTTTCATGGGATGGTGTCATTTTTGTAGCAAATTAGTCGTCTAAAGTGTACACATTTTCCAAGATGGTCGTGAAATACTCTGGCTTTTTGCTGAGATATATTTGTATGAAATACTCTGGCTTTTTGCTGAGATATATTTGTACCATTTCTGTGTTTTCCTTGCAAAATAACTACCAGCCTCCCCTGCCTTATGAACTAAGGAACACGCCAAGTTATATTTTATCTTGAAACTGTAAGAAATGGAGTCGTACGAAGTGGCCCCGTCTAACCCTGTGTTTTGCCGGATTTCGCCGTAGTGTCGATCACACAGGTCAATATTCGTGAGTACTTTAGGTCGGCCGCTAAGAACGAGATGGCGCCCTATCGAGAGGGCTATTCGCGTGAAATCAAAGCTTCACAGCGTCTTATGGGGTTAGGCATGTACTGACTGACAGGATGCAGGGACACTTCATAACAATACGATTTTGGAGGAATCCTATATTCTGACTCACAGATTTTAGCTATGAAATATATAAGAAGAAGGAAGAATGTTCAATAAGCCGGGCCTGTCGTGGTTCTACGGGATTGTGATTTTACCTAGTAAAAGTAGTGTTTCAAAGCAAGGATACGTGCAGTAATCGTTCAACGCGTGTATCAGACGCCTCGCCATTGTAACAATTTGAGCCTTTCCCATTATCCCTAAGAGCCTGCACAGCTATGCTCTTTATAATACTGTAAAAGGATGATGAATACTGTATGTACAGGCATTGTATGTAGTACATATATATCGGACCTGTATCTTTCTATTTCGGTTCGGATAAGCAGAATGAAGCGGGCTCTCTCACTTTCATTACTACCAAACTTATATTATAAATAATTTGATACGTTCGTTCATTCCTATATTTGCAAAAGTATAGTGATTCATTGAATTTGATCACATATCGACTGTATACAAATGTAAAGTAAAAGAGAAAACAGGAATATGTATATCAACAAAATCTACGTACTACGCGGAATCGAACTCGTTCTCTTCCAATGCAAATCCATCGTTTTACTCATTGCACTATTTTCATAACTAACTGTAACATCTCCCCATTCCACTACAAGAATTGTCGTTCTCCTTTATGTTTCTAATAATGTTTCGGACAAACAACTTTTTGTATTATGCCAAATTTCCCGTTTCACTATAGTATACATTGACATCCAGAATGTAACCTAATTAGTATTTGAGCCCTTTTTGCTATAGCATGAAGTTTCGATTTGAATCACGCCTATGCCCCTAACGTCTAATACCTCTCGATGTGCAATGACCAAAACTAGACGATTTGCCATAGATGTTTCATTCATTGCCGAAAAATTGAGTTAGTAACTTACTAAGGTACCTTTACTATGACATTATCTGTTCCTATTGTGTATTTTCTTTCTGAATTCGGGGCTACAACCACAATTTTATGAAAATATCAAAACAGCTATGGGTAATCGTCTAGTTTTTTGTCTGCAGATCGAGTAGTTTTTCAAAAAAAAAATTATTGTATTGTTAGGCAATCATGCGAGATGACGTCATGCGAGTCATTCAATCCAAATCTATATGTTCTTGTCAGATCGTATTTCATTTCCCATCAAATTCATGTGCCTATGTCATATAGTAAACAAAATAATGGGAAGAATCACCTATCTTTTAGTGAAATGGAGAAATGTGACGATAGTCTTGTAGATAGTGATAGGTTGCATTTGAAAGGACCGAGTTCGATTCCACCCAGTGTGCTCGTTGTTTTTTATACTTTTTCTTTTTCTTTATTATTTATGTACACGGTTCAGGAAACATTTAGTGAGTTTAGAGTACGATTTACGATAGAGCAGGCTTGACATTAGTGAAAGTGAGATAGTCTAGCTCGCTTTGTTTATCCAAAGCGAAAGAGAAATACCGATTCCAATTATACATATATATCTTTACATACTTATATAGGCAGCCAACTCAAGCCCCAGTCTCGGAGCCTCGGGACTCAGGAGCATCAAAGCCCGAGATCGGACTTCGCGGACCGCGACACCGTTGCGATGCTCGCTTGTCGCTGTTCCGCTCTCGGACTGGGATCCTCCTAATTCCCGAGGTTCCGCGACCGGGGCTTGAGTGTAGGCATATATATATGCACTATACATATATGTATAATGGGAGTCGCTCTTCCTTTTTCGCTTTGGATAAACAAAGTGAGCTAGACTATCTGACTTTCACTAGTGGCAAGCCCATCGTATCCTGAATGGCACTCTAAAATCATGTGCTAAATGTATGTTGAACCATGTACTAACAATATAATGCAAAAGAAAAAGCAAAGAGTATCAAAAATTATGAGCAAACTGGGTGGAACCGAACTCGATCCTCTCAAATGCAAACCCATCGCTTTACTCATAGCACCACTAGCAAACTTGCAAGACTATCGCCAAACTTCTTCATTTTACTAAAAGAATTGTGATTCTTCTCAGAATTTTGTTTACTATGACATAGGCACATGAATTTGCTGGGAAATGAAATATGATTTGACAAGAACTTATAGAATTTATTTGATGAAATACTACCCGATGTGCAGGGGGAAAAACTAGACGATTTGCCATAGCTGCTTCGATATGTTCATAAAAATTGAGCTTGTAGTTTCGAATTGAAAGAGAAAATATACAATGAGAACAGATGGTGCCATAGTAAAGGTGCCTTCCCACATTACTAACTAAATTCGTATGAAAAGAATGGAACATCTATGGCAAATAGCCTACAGTTTTGGTCAATACAGATCGAGGTGTATTTCATGGAAATAGTAATTTGTGATAGATGTGCGGAAAATAGCCAGTTTCCAGATGCGTTAATTTGCAGCTTGACCCGAAGCGTAGCGGCATTCACAGGAAGACGAGTGTGGGGTTTGCATTTTCGAATGGCCGTAGCGTCATTATTTATGAACCAATTTATTTCAAATTTCTACTACGTACTAATGAAACTATTCCCGAGGGAGTGATCGAGCCCGATTTTTGAAAAAGTTTTTTGTTTAAGAGACACAGTCTTGAACCAAAAAAGTCGGGCTCGATCATTCCCTCGGGAGTAGTTTCATTAGTACGTGGTTAAAATTTTAAATCGATCGCTCCATAAATGAAGACGCTACGGCCATTGGAAAATGCGAAATTTACGGGAACTGATTAGGTTGCCTCTAGCGGCAAACTCAGAAGTACGCTCCCTCCAGTCGACGGGGGCGGAGCCTCGGAACATGACAGGCAACTGTGGAGGGAGAGTCAAACATACACCTATCCATTAGAAGAAGGTTTTCTTGACCGCATCCCGTAACTGATCTTGATAATCACTCACTTGATAATCAACTGTTCGTGATAATCACTCACCGTGATTTTTCACTGGTGATCGGTGAATCACGTTCACTCCCGTGATTGGATCACGTCAAGGGCAGTGATCGGTGATTCTGGAGTGGGGGTGATCTTGACTCACTTCACGTTACTTCACGCCATTGACACAGCGCCTTATTGCCGCCGGTATCACTATTACCGACATTTTGGGAAAATTTTACAGTATATTTAAATTGAATCCTAAAGACCGGAACGCATGCAGTCCGAAAGTCTGCCATACAGCAGGATAATATGTTGCCTTTTCCCTATCTGCGGCATACTCTCAATTCTACGGGTATTTTATACAGTCATCCATCGTGCATACGCGTATGATATATGTATGTTAGCAGTTCTCAGAGTTCCCGTAACGTCGATACCGCGGTCACGCCGGTCACGTATTGGTTAGCTAGCGGTGCTTCGTGATTGGTCCTGCTCTTCATGGTGATTGGGAACTCACGGGAACGGATCACGCGTGATCGCTGAAGATTCGTGAATAACAGCCCTATTCTGTATATTGCCTCGGGCAGCACTCCGTAAGCACAATAGCTTTTCACTCGGAGCCGCGCAGAGCCTCGCGTTTCCCAATTTTTACCAAATGAGATCCCGCCGCGGTTGCGCCAGACAATCATCGAGACAAACATCGCAGCTCATCGTTAGCAACTCGCGCGATACCTGCTTTTACTGTCCAATCTGATCTTCTGGTAGATTACTTCCCGTGAATATTGACTATTTGAGCGGCAAAGCCCGTTTTCACTCGGACGGAATAATGTAAAAAACGTTCTTTCTTCCCTTTGACTTGTCCCCAAGAAGGTACTTATTATAGAGGGCAATAAAGTATTATAATTTATACTAAGGACTATTGGCACAACGACATAATAATAAATGACAACTGACGAAACTCGTACTGAGGACTGACATAACAATAATTGACGCAACGACGGTTTTACCGTCCTAGAAAAATACTATGACCTATATAATAGCTACAAAGAAATTTAAAAAAATATTACAATTTTCAATGATAAAATTTTCAATTTCAGGAATAAAATATTTATATTCAAAATTGATTTTATTATTCAGTATATGTACTGTGTAAAAATTGCAGTGCACCGCGGGGAACCGAACCCAGTATTCTAGAATTCCCAGTTTGACACCTTACTCACAACACCATTGAGGTCTACTGTACTTTCTCGTGCTACCTAACCATAACCTAACCTAATCTAACCTGACCGAGCTACGGAGGGCCCGAGGCGCGTACCGTCATAAACCTTCGAGCGCTATTGTCACTGGACTCAGGACACTCAAACTCAGAGTAGGAAAAATGCACGAAAGCGGCCTGTGATTTCCTCTCTACTTCGTTATATTTGCTCCTAGAGGCTCCGCCCATCGACAGCTCGTTGTCTCACTCCGAACTTTGCTGTCTCTCTCGCCGACAAATTCTGCTCGCCGCGCACGGGCTCTTCTTAAGATGATCCAGCTGCAGGATTTTCTTGATTTTCTTGCTTCGTTCTTGAGGTGAGGTGTTTTTTGGTTGCGGGTTACGTATGTAATGTTCTTCTTCGGATGAGGTAATTGTATCGAAGGAGTATATTTCCTGCGGAAACAGATTGATTTCTACCTCTTCATCGATGGCATTGGTGACTATAATGTGGCAAGCACCATCATTGTTAGTTACGGCTGCTTAGCCAAGAAGTCCATCTTGATGGGTTTTGATTCGTGGGAGGTAGCGTTCTTTGCTTTCTTTCTTCTTGGAGTAAGGACGGGCTGCCTAATAAACCATGGGCAGGTAATTGCAAGTACTTAATTACGTAGAATAAGCAGCTGGCATCTTCGAGTTGTAAAACGACGGATCCTACGGTGATGATTGGGACCGAAGCAACTCCAGTTACTTCGATTTCTTCGCGGGTGATGGTGACTTGTTGTAAATTAAGGCAATCGAATGTAATCAAGTTTATCGATGCTTCGTCATCGATGAGAAATTATCCAATTCCATTTCGTAGTTCCGGTACCTTGACGCGGATTTTCGGAATTGCGGCTTCATGAACAATCAACCGCACGATTTTCACTGGTTGCTATTGAACCGGACGGGCTTGGGGCGATTTTTATTTGATATGTTCACCTGACCGCCTGCTTGGGAGACGATCGGTAAGACGATCAAAGTTTAAATGCTGCTCATTAAATTCTAACTTATTATCATTGCTCGATTGAGTCAACGAACTATCCGGATGAGCATATGCGCTATCCACCGGGGCATGATTTTGATTTTCCTTAAAGTTTACTTGCTTGCCATCGCAGCCTTTATGTGCACAAGTGCAACACTTATGGATCTCGTGGATTTCGGCCCTTTCCTGTGCATTTGGCAGCCATGGACGTCGTTCGAGATGAGGGGGCGGAAAATTTATAACGCCCTGGGCCCCAGGCCAGTCCGTCCTCTGAAAGGCGAAGGCGGTAGGTCCTCGGTAACCGCCGGGGTCTTCCGTCCCAGAGAATTTTGAGACCCTCGCTGATTATGACGAGCTCCGTCGCAATGGTTACCATGACTATTATTTCTCTGATGGTAACTCTCGTAGGTCTCACTCAGGTTCCGGCTTATACACGTAACTTCTTTGAAGGCATGTTCGAGGCTGTCGAATTTCCTCGGGTCTAGTGTTGATGACTCGCTCACGGGCCATTCCATGCCAAATCGATCAGTCATTTCCGGCACAATTTTAAATTTAATGACACTTTGTGTGTATGTTTTGTGGGCTGGTTAGAGGGGGTTTGAGTCAACATTTGCGCAAATCAAAATTCTGCTGGAAAGTACATACAAGCGTTTGAAAGTTTCGGATTTAGTCGTTTTTGGCAAAAACAGGGTCTACATATTGATTTTTATTTCGACAACCATAAGAGCTAGGATGATGATTTTTTCCCCATTTTCATCACAAAAGATTACGCTCTCCGAAAAATGTTGATCTATGCCGAAAAACTACTATTTACCTATTAGATTTTCATAAACATTTTTCTTTTGCAAATTACGAAAAAAACATAGATTTTTAAAATTTTGAAAAAAAGATGTGTTGTTCCCTAGACTTTTCCCAATCAAATCAGACCTTTTCCAGGTGTCTCTTATTTCTTGTTGCTATGGACAATATAACAACATGTATCAAAGCCCTGCTAAAGGCCTCTCTTTTGTGACGACCACGGGTCGTGGCCCGTCGGCCACGTGCCGGCACCTTCGTCGGGTGGCCTGCGCCTGCTTCCCTAACCAAGGGACTCGGCCCTTGCGGGCTGCAGTGAGCCAGACCCGACGGCACTCCTTCGGCAACACAATCTTCTCACACAATAATTTTAAGAAGGGACGCCGAGGATGACGTTAGGAAGGAGCTAATAGACTGAGCCAAAACAGATTTAAGAAACAAAATAAAGATTGGTTTATTCAAAGCAAGCGAGTAGTTGAGTAAAGCAAGCAAGGTTCAGTTAATATTGTACAAAAAGATAGTTGAAGCAAGCAGAAGTTACGAGAAATCCAAATCCAAGCCAATAGTGGCAAATCAGAATACAATATACAACAAAGCGCACCGCAACACGAGTCGGGCTTCGCGGCGGCACACAGGCACCGTCGGCTCACATAAGAAATAATCAGTAGCACATGCAAAAGCATAATATCGTTACGGCTCCCGAAACGAAGCGGTGGAGCTAAATTACAATATAATTACAAAGAATTCTTAGCCTCTCGTCGGCTCTTCCTGAGGCTTCCGAACCTCCTTTACAATATAACCATTGACTCGCAGTGCCCTGAAGGGACACCGGGAAGGGCTGGCTTTCGGGCTGAAGGCCCACTTATTCCTTTGTCTGAGAAACGGCTTACCGGAGTACTACAAGAAGATATTTAAGGACTTTCCAAAAGCACGTGAGGACGTCAGGCGTTCGGCACTACGAGTGGCGAGCCGGTGGATCAGCACGCGTCTCGGCACCGGCGAATTCCCCCCCTTTTCCGCTTTTCCCACAAATCATTTCGCGCGACACTACAGCTCTCCAGCGAACGAACAGTGGCAGCCCGGCCCACAGGGTATCTTTACACAGCTGCGCTGCTAGATGTCACCTGTTGGCTTATTGGGCGCAATTTCGCAATTCGGGGCCTAGCAGACGACGTAGCCGGCTAGGCTGCGGCGTGGCAAGCTCTCGCTCGCCGGTGTGGCTGTCCTCGTCCCGGTGCAGCCTGGTGGAGGACGGCTTTCGTGGCTCGCCCTCTCAACATGTGGAGTTGCTCCCTGGTGCCCTTTCCTTTGACTGTCCAAGGGAACTCCTGCCACTGCTCCTGGATCGCTGGTAGTTCTCTCCGCGCTACATGCCGTGTTTTGGTGCGCACTTCCAAGGAGGTCTCCCCGATGCCTTTCTGATTCTCCTCTCTCTTTCTAGTCTCGCCTCCCGTGCATGGAATATATAATACAAAACAAAAGCAAAGCCAGTATCTTTTCCTTTCAAATCAAATTTAGCCAAAAGGAACCCTTCCCGAAGCCTCGCAGTCGCCTTTCGTCCTCACGTGCTTCTTAGTGCGATATTCTGCACTAGTTCGGATTTGGTTGTCACGATTCCTAGCACTAGCGCGGAGGCGCTACGTTACACTTTTTACTGATGAATTAACGATAACAAGTGGTGGGCAAAACATTGAAATGACAAAAAAATTAACTCAGGAAAGATTAAATAGTATACAACAATGGTCACAACAGGCTGAGTTCAAATTCTCTCCAGGCAAGTCAAAATACATGGTCTGTAACAAAAAGAAGCGTAAAATGAAAGATGCTAAACTAACTATAAAAGACAGACAATTCAAACAGACTAAATGTTTGAAAATTCTAAATGGAGAAATCACATAAAAGCAAACTGAAAAAATAGAATGAAAATAATAAAAGTACTAGCGTACAGAATGTTTGGAACTAGTGCCAGAACTTGAGTTTATTTATACAAAACATTAATTTTATCCAAATTAAATTATGGGGCAATAATTTATGGATCAGCCAACACGCACCTACTCCATAAGTTAGAACCAATACAGAATCAAATTCTACGCTTTTGTATTGGCGCTTACAGAAAGTCCTGTAGAGAGCATACTTGCAGAGACCAAATTTTACAATCTAGTTCTAAGGAGAATCGAGCAGAGCCTCATATCTGCTTAAAGACCAAAAGTAACCCTACTTCTAAAAAATAATTAAGATTCAGAAAGGTTTGAAAGTCAAAGCCGAATACCAGTGTCATTACGAATACGCATTTCAATAATCAATTTACAAAACTGGAACCAGTTGCCGATTGGAATAATTCGTATACATCATCCAGTCCCATCGTGGACAAAAATTAATAACAATATTAATCTAGAATTAAGAAAAATTGGAAAAAAATAAGACAACTCTACTGACTTCTACTTGACAACATGTACATACGTGTTGAACTACCTAATAAACAGGCAGGTGGGGAGGGAGAGGAGAAAGATGGTGGTCCTGTTTGTGGACCTCAGAGCCGCGTTTGACTCGGTGAACAGGGAAGTTTTGTTTAGGTCGATGAGGGAGAGAGGGGTAAGAGAAGGGCTAGTGAGGAGGTGCGAGGAGGTATTGGGAGAGACGGTGGGGAGGGTGAAGGGCGGGGATAGAGAGGGGGAAATGTTCTGGACAGGCAGAGGGGTGAGGCAGGGGTGTCCGCTAAGCCCGTCGCTGTTCACTCTGATGATCGCGGACATCGAGGAGGAATGGGAAGGTGGGGGGGGAGTAAAGCTGGGGGAGGAGAAGGTTTATGCGCTGGCATACGCCGATGATTTGGCGCTGCTGGCGGAGGATGAAGATGAGATGAGGGGAATGATGAGGACGCTGGAGAGATACTTAGATAGGAAAGGGCTCGAGGTTAACACGGAGAAAACAAAAGTTATGAGGTGCAGGAAGGGAGGAGGCAGGGAGAGAAAGGTGAAGTGGAGGTGGAAGACGAAGAGGATAGAGGAGGTGAAGAGGTATAAGTACCTAGGGTATGTGGTGACGAGAGATGGCAAGCAGGGAGCGCAGGTGCAGGAGAGGGTTAGGAAAGGGGCGGCGCTGTTGGGGCAAGTCTGGGGAATAGGGAAAAGAAGGTTCGGAAAGGATTGGGAGAGGCGGCTGTGGCTGTTTGACAGATTGGTGTGGCCGGTTGTAAGCTATGGGGTAGAACTATGGGGTGGGAGGAAAGGCAGGGTGTCGAAAGGCTGCAGGAGAGATACCTGAGATGGGTGTTGGGAGTAAGGAGGCACACACCTGGCTATATGGTGAGAGAGGAGCTGCTGAGGGAGAAGTTGAGAGGAAGGGCAGGGAGAAGGGCATGGGGTTTCGAAAGGAAACTGGCGGAAGGGAAAGGGGGAGAGCTGGCGAGGAGGTGCTGGGAGGAAATCAAGGGGAGAGCGAGAATAGGGAGAGTGTTGCAGGGATGGGAAGAGGAGAGGAAGAAGTTTTACGAGGATAGGGGGTGGAGGTTAGACGAGGTGGAAAAACTAAGGGAAGAGGGACGGGGTATAAGAGGTGAAGAACTGATTGAAAGGGAAAGGAAGGAACAGAAGAAGGAGAGGTGGGAGAGGATAGGGCAATCGAGGTACAACAAGTGGTACGGAAGAGTCAGGGGAAAGGGGGTGCCGAAATATCTCATGATGGGGTGGGGGGAGGGGAGATGGCAAAGAGTGGCGAGAGCAAGACTGGGAAATGAGATGAGGGGAGGGAGATACTGGATGGAGGAAGAGAAGACGAGGTGTAGGATGTGTGAGGGAGATGTAGAGACATGGGAACATGTTTGGGAGGTGTGCACGGGATGGGGTGTTGAGAGGGGGTGCCAAGAGATGGTAGAAGTGCTGGGGGAGGAAGGGGAAGGAGAAGGATGGCTAACGAAGCTGGAGCAAATTAGAGGGGAGAGAGGAGGTATGAATGAGGAAGGAATGGATGCAGTAAGAGAATAAAGTGCAGCGGAAACGGAGGCCCCAAACGAGGATGGATTGGAAGGAAGGGGGAAGGAGGGTGGAGTGAAGGAGGAAGTGAGTGGGAGAGAGGTGGAAAGGAGAGCGGGAGAGCGCGGTAGGAGGGAGCAGAGAGAAAGAAAGAGCGAGCAAGTGTATAGGCGAGAAAAGAGGAATGAGTAGAGGACGGAGACACGGTAACGGCGATGGATAGGTTGCGAGCGACTAGGATAAGGAATAGGTTAAGAGACTTAAGGTTTAAGGAAATTGTAACCCCAAGGGGATCAATAAATCAATACATACATACATACATACTGACTTCTACTTAGCATTCTTCAATGAGATGGTATATAATCTAGTAGGACACAACATTTTCTATACAGACGGTTCCCTCGTGGAAAAGAAAGGATGATTAGCTATAACCACCGAAAACCAAGAAATACTTTCTATTAAAACTCACGAGGCTGCATCCGTTTTTTCGAATGAAGCACTTGCAATCAAGCGCTCGAACTGATTTCAAACAATCCAAGACCGACTCCCAATAATACAATCTTCGCGGACTCCAGAAGCTGCCTATAATGGCAATACAAAATAGGAAAAATACCACATCCATTATACAAAAAATCCAAGACCTACTGGATAAATTGGAAAACTACAATATTAATATTGAGCTAGTTTGGATCCCATCACACCAGAAGATTGCAGGCAATGAATTTTGAGATTTTTGCGCAAAAAAGCGGCACAGACATTGGAAACAATTAACTCAGAAGTCGAAATCCCTGAAATTAAAAAATATATTTAAAAAAATCATGTAACACTGGAACGCAAAATGGCTTAATCTACCGCCAACCAAACTCCACGAAATCAAAAAGAGCTTGAGCGAAAATATACCGAACCTGGCCAACAGAAGGGATAATAGTATAATTGTACGTTTGCGTATTGGATATACTATAATAACACACGGACATCTTATCACCAAGTAGCCAATAAAATGCTGCCCAATATGTGAAGTGGAAATGTCAGTCCGACATATTTTGGTGGAATGTCCCGGTCCTCAAACAATACGGGACCAATTAAACCTCCCTAACACAATGGACTCCCAACTTAACAACACCGAACCTTGTAAATTAATGATAAAGTTTCTAAAGCGTGCTAACCTGTAAAAGGATATTTAATTCAAAATATGTCTTGGATACCTTATGGTGGTCGCTACAAGACGTTTGTAGTTGTAAAACAACCTAAAATGAATCATTAAAAAAAAACTCTCTACGTAGAGTTGTTTCAATTTACCCTAGAAAACTATAAAGTTTTTCTCCTAGAGTGTTATAGAGTTTCAGTTAAAGTTCCTAGAGTTCCTAACTTTTCCCTTGATAAACTGACAAAGGGTAGGATGCAACAACAAAAAGGTAATGCCAGTTGTTTTCCAATGACGTTTTATTAATACAATCGACAACAACAGTGGAGTAGAGTACAGTGTATAATTGTAACAAAAAGAAATGCAGGAACTAGTCTCTTTCTGTTTCTTGCGCGTATGGTATAGGGAGAATTTATGTGCACATTGCACAGTGATCCCTCGAGCAAGCCTTTCACTCTGCATCCTAGGAGCCTCTAGTTAATCTAGCAATCTCAACGTGTAGCCGAATCCGATTGGATCGCTTCTACATTCTATTTCTTTCGAACACTGTTCACTTATTGCATGTAAGGAAATCCAAACTCCAGACAGAGTCATTCAAGTATCAAGTGCATATCGAAGAAGCCAGTGAGAAGGGTACAGTAAAACATTTTTTATCCAAACACTCTGTTATACTATTTTCATATTTTTTCATCGATAGTCGTCATGTATTTCAAGGCAAATCATAAAAATCATGTAATAGGGTTTTGGCTGTAGTCACCGCCAACTCAATGGGCGGTTTCAAGGTAGCTTTTCCGGTTGTGCTTTGAAAATAGCATAGGAGGAATAGGAATTTATCTAAATTCTATGATTTGGTACCAAATAATAGAAATTGAATGAGTTGCTACCAGATAATCGAAATTGGATAAGTTGGTACCAAATAAGAGAAGTTGCACAATATTTCGTACCACCTAGTCCAACTTTTATTATTAACTACCAGCTTATGCAACTCCCATGGTTTGGTACCAAAAATAATAGAAGTTCGACGAGTTGCTAACAAATATGTACTATGCCCAACATGATAGGAGGCATAGGAAGAACAGCAACCTTGAATCCGCTTATTGAGTTGGCGGCGACTAGTAGGAATTTCGGATATCCCAGCTTTTACTGTTTGTTAATTCTCAAAGTAAATATTTAAAGATTAATATAAAGCACTGATTGTTTTACTTAGATCCTTGGTAGATAGCACATACCACGTAATTCCTTCGAGAATATACTACTTTTTAGAGTGCAAATAGCCCTGTCCGTCTACATTTCAACTAACGGGGTCCGTGTTGCGGTTGTTCTTCCATTCAAGTTCCACCTTTTCCAGGCATACGCTTCTCGAGAGAACACTGTGTATTGTGTGATGTTCCGGAGGCTCAAAATTACTATGTACTTTTGTACTATTTTTACGTGTTGAATACAGGATGATTTTCTTGCCTTTGAATCAGCACTGTACGTGTGTAATATTATAGAAATTATTCATATAATATAATATTATTTACATGGTGATTCACATGAAATTGAATCACCGCTGCCGCATATACACGCATTGTTTTGTAAAACAATTATAAATTGTTCATAGTAGGGTCGCTGAGAGAATGAGTTAGACACCGCAGAAATAGCGACTGGCTTGGCAGAATAAACTATCTCGTGACAAATTTTTGATTCCTCACTGTTTTTTGATCGGCTAAGGTAATTGGTGCGGAAAACTACTTTTCTTAAGAATTTCTTTAAACTTGCACATAATGATTTTTGCAAGGGTTCGAAACTACTGGCCAAATGTTATTAGACTTGACCGTAACATTTTTTTCATCATATTTTTCGAGACTTCTAAGTGGCTGACAGGTTTTAGGTATGTTACACGTATAAAAGTTAACAATTTCAAAGTCTATTTCCTCGAAAACGGTGCGGTCAAGCTCGAATAAAATTTGGTCAGTAGTTGTAAGATCGTGGAACAATTACTGTCTGAAAGTTTAAACAAGATCTTAAGAAAAGTGGTTTCCTTTACCAACTACCTTGGAGGGTTTTTTCAATCCTGTTCTCGCAGCGAACCGACTATAGTAATATTAATTATGCATAAATATTTCCCAACACTTTTCTAAATCATATATATTATAAACAATGTGTAGTCAAGGACTTTTTTCCCTGCTACCAAATCCGTTTATATCATTTGTATGGTTCTTCTTGATTTACATGAAGACTACCGGTAAGAAAAGCATAAAGATAATATAAGAGAGTGTAGATAGTAGAAAGCTCAATGAACGTGAGCCTGGCAAGAAAGATGTATGTTTAATAAAGCGGGCTTCGTCAATGATGATTCAAAGGCAACTGCCTTGTCCTGTTGACACATCATTCCTTCTGTACTGGCCGTGTATGCACGGAGTGGCCAAGGGTATATACTCTTAACAAAAATCTCTTCCACTCTTTGTACAATAGTACATGATACATCTTGTTTCGATCGAGGCTCCTGTACTGTTACTGTCTATCCTTCGATGTAAATACCACTATCGGATTCAATAAATGGGTTAAAAAAATCCGGAATAAAATATGTCGGGGGATCAACGCTCGCGATGACTTCAGCAGAATCTCGGCGACGGTAAGGATAATGTCAAGATCAAGGACAACGATTCGTGGACTGGAGAAAGTAACAGTAGGTGTCCGATCGTTGTTCCAATATTATTACAACATTATTACAGTACAACAATAAATCTTCCCGGTTTCGTTATCACTCGTATGAACTCTCGGAATTCTTCGTGTAGTTTCTTCAATTGCCTGGAACAATCACAAAGTATGTATGCATTACAAAATGTATGAAAAACTGTGTTTGGAGTCCTAGGTCGGCGTCATTCTACTAAAGTTCTATTTGTAGATCTGCCGAGTTAAGGGACTTTTCCTTTCGAAATTTGAAAAAAAAATCGATTGGTAATTATTTAGAAAGACAGCTTATCTTCGATTTCAATGATTTTCACATATGTTATAGAACGCATTCTTCTGAACATTTATATACATATACACAGGGTGGTCCTTTTATCGTGAGACGTCTCAATATCTCAGTAGTTAAGCGTTTTAGAAAAAAATGTTTGGGACGAAAGTTTATTGATTCAAGAGGCGAAATTCACCCGCATTGTCTGTGTTTTATTGGGTGTAAGTTTCAAGGCCATTTGGGATCAACTACGGTTTTTTAAATAAAAACTTATGTTTTTTATATATTCTTCTCATTCACTGAAAAAAGATACACATCTTTTGTAGGAACCATATTTGAAAATAAAAAACATAAGTTTTTATTTAAGGGGCTAGACTCAGGTATAGTAGTGGCGCTGTTTTATCGGCACAAATTGGCCAAATCATGCTTCGGGGATCCCGCTTTTACTCCCTTATATGAAATGATTTTGGGTCGGAAAAGGTCTCAATCGACAGATGAAAGATGAGTACAACGCGGCTGATGCGTGGTTTTGCAAGATTAGGACGCTGCACAATTATATTAATGTGCGAAGTGTTGTGAAATCAGCGCTGAGTGTATGTACAACTTTTAGCACATTATTATGACCAAAAAGCATCGGAATCTTACAAAATCCCGCATCAGCCGCGCTGTACGCATCTTTCATCTTTCGATTGAGACCTTTTCCGACCCAAAATCATTTCATATAAGGGAGTAAAAGCGGGATCCCCGAAGCATGATTTTTGAGGTTCTGTGGCCACGTTGTTGATATGCAGAGCGGTCTAGCTGAGTACTTTAGTTCGGCCAGGGCAATCGAGGTGGCGCGTAAGTGAAAGGGCTATTCTGCACCCTAGCCTGTCAAAACATAGTTATTTGACAGCAAGCTATCGGGTTAGGTTAGTCACCTGCTGACGGGATGCAGAGTGATTCTGCAATGCAGACTCATTCTGATATATGATTTTTAGTTGCAACATATATAAATGCAAAGAAGAACGGTCCGGTTGTTCGTGGTTTTATGGGAATGCATTGTTACTTGGTGAATTGCAATGTTTCAAACCAAAATGAGTGCAGCACTCTTTCAACTCATTTACTAGATGCCTTGTCATGGAAATATTTGTATGCCCTTGTAATAATTTGAGTTTGTTTATGTCTAAGAGCCTGCAAAAATATGTTCGTTTGGATATTATAAACTGTAGTTACCAAACAGTTGGCAAGTGCAGTCGTTTGGAGAATAATTTCATGTTTCAGAATCTTGGTAACGCATGGGAGGTACAACATGCAAGTCTCCTCAAACGTAACTTTGAAAGATGCTGCGTAACAGTATATACTTTGGAAATGGTTGTTTCTAGAATGGACGCTCTAATCAACATCTTGATTTGCACATTTACTTTTTGGGATATTAGCTGTAGTATAAACTAAATCCAAGTAGAGTCATCTATGTGTTTGGTAGAAAATGCCTTTTGCTGGCTTGATTGTTTGTTATTCAACAGCCTATGTAACGTATTGATGTTATCAATCATGCTAGTTTCCATTTCACATATCAGGTACTAAGGCTAGTAACTGCGTAAGGGGAGAACGTATTTGTTGAAGTATTGTTCATAGTACTTTTCAGAGTATTGTTACGCAGAATTCATATTTCAACTCAAAGGTATGGTTGAGAACCTGCCACACCTTTACAGTTTGTAAGATCCATAAGCCTCGAATTATTGTGCAAATGTGTGCTGACTAAAATTGAATAGGCTGTGCTTATCAAGATTTTGATTTTGTTATCATCAGTTTTTTGAAACTCACAAACAGTGAACGAAGCACACTTTCAAAGTTTGAAACAGTCCTATCTATATTCCCATAAACAATGATGTCAGAAAATATCATATATCATGTCTGTCATTCATCAGTGAAATGAAGTAGACTGTCTCATTCCGATTCCTAATAAGCCTATGTAATAAATAATTGGATAAATTTATTTATATTGCCAAATGTATAGCAATGCATTGAATTGAATTGAATTTATAAAAATGTAAAGAAAAAAAGTGTAAAATACATGAACGAGGCGGAATCGAACTTGTTCTTTTCAAGTGCAAATCCATCACTTTACCCATAGCACTACTTGCACGACTAATATAGAACTTCTCTATTACAGTAAAAGAATTGTGATTCTTCTATGTGCTTTTAGTAATATTTCGAACAAACAAATATTTATAGTAAGGCCATTTCATATTATACGGACTGATAAGATACAGAATGTAATATAGGCTCTACAGTCATCGGAGTGAAACAGTCTCATTCTACCGGGTATCCGAGCGAAATAGTACGACGCCGCTTGATGCATGTGTGTGGCTACGGCTCGAGCCTTGGCCGGAACATCGGGACTCGGGAGCAGCCCGCAGCTCGAGATCGTAGGAGCGATAAGCGGGTGACGCAATCAAGGGAGCCAAAACAAATGAACCCAAGCTGGCCGCTGGGTCGCGCGATAGACTTTGAGTGCAGCTCCATCTCGATCTTTAAAAACTGTCGGTAATACAGTGAGGGGCCAGATCTCGTGACGTCACGCCGGAGTCTAGCCCCTTAAAAAACCGTAGTTGATCCCAAATGGCCTTGAAACGTACACCCAATAAAACACAGACAATGCGGGTGAATTTCGACTCTTGAATCAATAAACTTTCGTCCGAAACATTTTTTTCTAAAACGCTTTTTTAACTACTGAGACATTGAGACGTCTCACGATAAAAGGACCACCCTGTATATATTTAATCCGCGAGGTGTACCATGTTCCATATTATTATCGGTGTTTGGGCTCCGGAGTAGTGCCAATACGTAAATATACTATAATCTCTGTGATCCCGCTGTTACTGTTGCTATCACCTCAGACCAATACGCGTACGAGAGCGAGTTATCTAACACGAAATTGGACCAACAATTCCTATGTTGGGTGCTTTAGGACGATTTGCCCCAGTCCCCGATTCCAACCGCGCCCCCCACAGTTTGGTACTCGGGAAAACGATTATGCTGGGTATTTATGCAAATTTCTCTTTTGTCAATTATATGATTAAGACTCTTGAATCGTGGTTTTCTTCGACAATACTCAAAGTATAAACAACAAATGTGCTAAATTGAAATAAGATGCTGTCGGTCAGTTTTTTAAAAAGTTGAAAAATTACATGATTTTCAACTGTTTCCAAAGGAACGGTCACTTAAGTGTCCATTTAAGAGTGGAAAATGCGAGAGCTGTAATCTGAACTCTCAAGTGCGTGTAGATTAATAAACCCTCAAAAACATTAAAATGTAAAAAAGCGCCAAGTAGTATAATGACTCACATAAAAGATATCTTTTTATGAACTACGTTGTCCAAAAATGAAATAGATATTACACAAGAAAGCGAAGTTTTCATACGTTAATTAATTAATTAACTTGTATCTCTAACTTTAAAACTTTGCATAATCAAAATTGCCAAGTGTGCAGCAAGTTTCATACTTTGCAATTCAACCGAGTGATGTATCTTATACACCATTGCTCCTATACATAATTTAAGGATATCCTAGTATTCGTTCTGAAAATTTCAAATCTTTAGTTTAGGTGAATATTGAGCTACTTAACAGTTTTCATAGTATAAGAAATTTCAAATATTCAGTGGATGCAGCCTCCCCGTGGTGCACATCGGGTAACGCTAATGCCGACAGTACATGGGCAAAAATGCAAGGGTAATTTCGATATGTTGTAATTTTGCAGGAAAAAATCGGAACCACTTGTTTTTTCCACCAAATTAAAGGGGAGAGTTCATGCTTTGTTCCTCTGTAAATAAACACCCCGGAAAAAAATTGTGTAAGTTTATGCACTTGAACAAATTTTGCAATTTTTAATTTCAAAAACATGCTGTTCGATTTAAGAGAGTGCAGGATTAATGGTGCACTGAATTGAAAATAAAGGTACACCATCGTAAAGTAGAGAGTGTGAGCTTTCATTTGAAACCAAAAATATATTTTTACGTCGATTTTTGGCTGTGTTGTCGTTAGCCAAAGTTGGCTTATTTTTTACCAAATTTTATCTATGCCATGTGACTTTTGGGCAGTGTATATGGGGAGGCGAATACAACTTGGCGCGAGACTTTATCGATTCTCCTGATACCAAAGCGACACCTTACCATATTAGTTCAACTAGAGGGCAATGCAGTGAGAGTCGACAGTAAAAATGTGGGAAACTAATGACTCACCAGCATCAGCTGTATCTTTCTAGGAACTCCAAGTGGAAATTGCGTAGCTTCGCCAACATTGCTTTCATCTTATCCTTCTGTGGCAGTATGGTCGTTCTGCAATAAGAAAAGGTGTGCGTTATATATGACAGGTATGCCATGAATACATTTCATGACATATTCTAAAATTTGACAACCTATTTCACAATTAATTATATGTGTAACAGAGTCATATGATTATGCGATATCTACATGACGAGAGAAATAAGAGGATAAATTCATATCTCCTGAACAACTGAACCGATTGGATTAATTCTTGGCTCATTGGAGTCAGCAAAATAATCGATGAAGCACAAAATTCATAAATAAATTGTTGGAGCTGCAACTTTTGCATAAATGAAGATGAAAGTTTTATATCGATCGAAAACCGCTACACTTCGAGATAAGTATCCTCTGCCGTCGCGCGCCGTACTACTATACCACTACTTAGCGCGAGAGTCTACCGAGTCTCTTGATCCGCCGTATCGCGCAACAATATTA
Organism: Crossocerus cetratus; assembly: GCA_963675795.1. Classification (NCBI taxonomy): domain Eukaryota; kingdom Metazoa; phylum Arthropoda; class Insecta; order Hymenoptera; family Crabronidae; genus Crossocerus; species Crossocerus cetratus. Next base: position 10,260,646 of record OY776665.1, on the reverse strand, counting down.
ACAAACCAGTGAAATGTTACCTGAAGTGGTATGTGCCCGGCTTCTGGCCAAATCCGGAGCCAGGAATGACGCAAATGCCAGTACTTTCGAGCAACTCAAATGCGTAAAACACGTCCGGCTCTTGACCCCTCTTCTTCGCCTCTTCAATAGCACGTTCCGGTAGATCGATCTGCGGGAAGACGTACATCGCACCCATCGCCGGATTGGCCTGCAACCAAACAAAAGTGATGACATTGTACACGGTAGTAGTAGTCGCTGCCACTCAATAGGTGGTTTCAAGGTCACGTTTCTGATTGTATTCCGAAAATGATAACACTGGAGGAATAGGAACTTATTTAACTTTTATGATTTGTTACCAAAAGTTCGACAAGTTGGTACCAAATATTATAAATTGGATCAGTTGGTACCAACTAATCGAAATTGGACTAAGTCGTACCAAATCATGGAAGTTGCACAATATTTGGTGCCAACTTATCCAATTTCGATTCTTTGGTACAAACTTATCCAACTCATATGATTTGGTACGGAAAATAATAGGTGTTGGACGAGTTGGTACGAAGTATTATGCCGAAGATGATAATACACGAAGAATAGGAAAAATACCGACTTGCAAACCGTTGAAATTATTTGACCGCGGCAATAATATAGATAATAGAACAATAGTCCGATATACCCTATAGCCAGGAATGGAGTTGAGCGTGTCCACGACCAGCTTCGATCTTTCCGCCAGCGAAGTCAGCGTTTTCTTCTTTTCCTCAATGAACTTGGGATGCGATGGATCATGGGGTTTCGGAGGATTAACCACGACATCCATCACGACCTACAACAACTGGGTATTCGTCATTTGTACTTGAACAAGTAGCATGAGATAGAGGGGACTAGCATCAAAAGAAATCGATATCGAAATCTCTATTATTTGATTAGTACAAATAATCGAGATTCTACTGTTGGCCTTTAATATCAGTAAACAATACCTGGCCCAAAACAGTGGGGCAGAGCATGGCGGAGATGGATTTGAGCAGTATTGCCATGACTTTCGGGTCCATGTTGACGAATTCCCCATACCCACCACGGATGCCGCACTCGCCCATGTATCCTACAAAATGAACAAACATTGCAAATATTCCCGCAATTACTACACAGGGTGTACCAAATAAATGTCGCTACTATCACAGGAAGATTCTACACCCTCAGATCGGCGAAGATCCATAAAAGACAGTTGCCCCAAAGTTGACCGTGGCCTTGAAATTGAAGGTCACATTGAAGAAATCAGCAATAAAACTGGGTAAAATTAAGGAATAAGATTGATTAATACAATTAATTTTAGATTATTTGACGAACATGTTTGAATGAACCTAACATGTAGAGACGCATGTTTCCCTTAGTAATATTGGTACTCCCAATGAGTAGAATACGATAAAATAATTTTTGTAACCTTTAATTTCAAGGTCAAGGTCAATTTTGCGGCAACGTTTTTTATTGATCTTCGCCGATCTGAGGGTGTACCAGGCCTATCCAAGGTCGGCTCGCGAGCAATAAGAGCTCCCCCACTCACGTACCGTTGTCATGAACAACCACGACGCGCTTGTCCTACGCATCCCTTTACCGCGTCGCGCAAGCGAAGCGGAAGCGGAGAGTCGCGCCGAAATGAATTTTTATCGGAGGTTTAAGAGTACAACATGTAAATTCTGCTTTTTGTTCATTGGCTTTGGAAAAAGTTAGGCTTCTTGAATATATTTTGTCCTTTTTTGTAAAGTTAATTTGCGGGCCCGGAAAATATTAATTATAATGTTTAATTTGCACCGGACACCGAGTAATCTCTAATGAATTTTCTTGAAAAAAAACCTTAAAATAAACGGTGGACCTCCCTCTATAAAGATTTTATTTGGCACCCTGGTCCGGGACCTAGTAACGGATATATTTAGTGATAACCAAAGCGCGATACCGGTCGCTACGCCTGATCGGAGACACGCAACTTATACTGGGTAGCCCGGCTGCATTCGCAGCCTCGCTGGCCCGATACTCGCGGCGCGCTATATGCGCTCCGACAACCCGGTATAAGCTGCATCTCCGATCCAAAATCAAAACACCGCAATAGCGCCGAGTAGCCGACTGCTGCCGGTGACGGCTTCGACGCGAAGTTTCAACGTCGGGTAGCGCGGAAAGAGAAGACGGCGCGTGAGGGGCCCCACCCGTGGATAGGCCTGGTGTAAATCATCCTATAATAGAGGCGATCTTTATTTTGTTAATCACTCTGTACATTTAAAGCAATGAATTTGACAATGGGGAAGTCTACGATTTCTAGGACGAAATTATATGAATACTATTTCTATAGGAAAAAGTTGCGAGGATTGCAAGACAAATATTTGAAAACTCTGATATAGCACATTTTTGAAATGTATCGATTTTTCGAAAACACTGACTCCGAGGTCGAACCCATAGTCGTATGAATCGTACTATCCCCTGATAGTGGAAAGCGTACCTTTAGAAACAGACATGAACGAAGCGAGCTCCATTTTTGAGTAGGGTTCTCCCATCTCGGCCATGACCTTCTTGAAGGAGTGGAAGGAGCTGTCCTTGTCGTAGACGTTGTCCTGGTAGACCTCGTCCGCCAGAAGGTAGAGCTTGTTCTTATGTGCGAAGCGCACGATGTCCTCGATATTCGTTCTTGTTAGAACCTGCCGGTGATAGTCATTTAACAATGCCATTAACAATGCCGTTAACAATATGTTTAAACGGGCCATATTATGTATTCGATCGATGTGGTTCTTTTTAACTTTCAATGTTTACTTTTAGGGCAGAACAAATGATCAGTTTTTTACAATTGTTCATTAAAAAAAGACAAGATGGTAAGAAGCGAATGAAATTTTGTGGGGAGTTTTATAATTGTATTTGGAACTCCCCGATTAAAAATTATATATATAAATATATGTTATAAAAGCTATACTTCTAAAATACATTAAAATGTAAAAAAGGGCGCCATGTAATTTAGCCCCTTATCCACAAAAATGTCTTGTCTTATAAAAAAGTGTCGCATTCCACAATATGCCTCACAAAATATTTGTCGAAGTATTGAACCTACCACCTCTACCTCTACTTGACCAAAAACGTAATTGATATCATTGAAAATGGAAAGCCAAGTCTTTATTCAAACATTAACCCAAAAAAGAGCTGCAACTTTTGTCTTGCCTCACAAAAAACTCTTCCTAGTTTCTACTTCTTCCTAGAACTTCCTAGATACTATCTTCCTAGAACTCTCGTCGAACTATAAATTAATTGATTTTGAACAATTACTGGTAAAGAAAACTCCGTAGGACAAAGTGATATTCTGCGTGAAGTTGGAATATCACTCTGTCCGAAGCCATTTTTTTGGTTAAACGGCCAGAACTATTTTTTTAAACTATCAAGAACTATAGAACTATTGATAGTAAACCCAAAACTATCAATTTTGTATGATATTCCGCAAAGTGATCTCCAACTTCTCAGACACTGTGGAAACGATTCTTAGCTTCGAGTATAAATGTTGAGGTTTCTCAATACTACTTTCGTGAAGTGAAAGATTTAATTGCATCGAAGTGTTCGTTGCTGTTCCCTTATATGCTTCTAAAGTTAATGATATTGAGAAAAATGGGTGGGCTGTTTAAATGAGTTTAAAGGAATGTTGAATTTAGATGTGAATGTAACAGGTCGATAGATTGTTACAAATAATGTCCGCTTTGGAACAATATCTTTGGTATTTATAAAATTCAGCGCGATGAAATTAAAAAGTAAAAGATGGCTCGTTTAACGTCACGAGTTGAACGGGGCTACGATGAACTTTAACTTGCCTAGCAGTCGCGGTATATCGCTGGACTAAACGGTAATGTAAAACTGTTTCGAAGGAGAACTGTTGTTCGATCTAATACACGTTCACGCACTATGCTTTATTATGAGATAGGGCAAAGATACGTCTCGCTCAAGTGATTTTACTGAAGTCCGTCTTCCCAACAGAAAATCGGGTTTTATATACTCCAAAAGTCCAGAATTTCCAGGAAAAAGAAGCGAGAGTGAAAGCGTGGGTGAGCTAGTTTTAGATGTGTGTTTGTGAAGAATCCTAGATGCACGCAAGTGCACACAGCTGTGGGTATGTCTACCCTATGAAGAAGTCAAGAGTCGAACCGGTATAAACTTGGCACCCAACCTGGTCGAAATTAAATTTTTTTGTTTTATCGGATTGTACCTCGTGTGTACTTATTCGTACCACCTTTTTTTCGTTTGAACCCCTCAGGGTAAAAAGTTATGGGATGGTTTAAAAATGACCGGCACCCCACGTCAATCGATCTGGACGAAACTAGGCTCATTCGAAAGGGCATCGTTTGTACCTGTTTGTAACACTGTTTATTTTGTTGGTACCCCTCAGGTTACAAACTTGTGCGCTGATTAAGCTAGATAAATCACCTTAAACGTGTGTACCTCCCGAAAAAACGTTTGTACCTTTCCAAATTCTATACTAAAATCTACCTAGACGTTTGTACCTCCCCAAAATCGTTTGTACCTCCTCCAAATCGTTTGTACCTCTCAAATTTCTACTCTAAATTCATCGTCGATGTTTGAAAAAATTTGTTGGTTGCCTATAATATAATTTAGTATACATTTCAACAGAATGGGATTTGAAACTTGATGTGCATTTACTATTTATGGTGGACGGAAGCATTTTTTTGGGAGTGATTTTTACTATATTTGAAGACCATTTAATCATGATCCGAACAAAAATTCCCTCACAAATTGCAGAAATTCATGACGAATTTTAATAAAATGTAACATCTGCTATTTTTTTTTCAACCGTATACATTTTTCATAGTTTGCCGAGCGCCTGACTAAATATACCAAAACTGATCGGTAGTTCTATTGTTGATTAATTACCAGCAAGAATGAATTATTTCCATATTTTCGTGAATGGAAAAAGTTTCCAGCCCATCTCGACCGACCTACTATGCTCAAAGACTGGCAGTGAATACGAACCTGGCCGGTGGGGTTACCGGGATTGATGACAACGAGGACTCTCGGGTTGCAGGTACGCCTGCAGGACTCGAGGGCTCGTTCTAGTTCGCAGACGTCCAGGCCCCACTTGTTATCTTCGTTGAGGTAGTAGCCGACCTGCGACAGGCCGAACTCCGAAAGGGTTGCCGAGTACAGTGGGTACTGCGGGATGGGAATGAGCACGCCCGAAGGTTTGCCGTCCAAGTGCTCGTTGAAGAGCTTCAGGAACGACTGCAATTAGAAAGTCGAAAAACCCTGTTGTTAGATCTGGTCTTTATACAGGGTGTTCCAAAAATGTCCTAAACTAGTATAGCCATCTTGTAGGAAATTTCGCGGCGATCAAGATAGCTACTTTAAATTTTTCGATTCGACCTTGATTTCGCGACAAAATTGAAAAAATTATACGCCAATAAGATACTTTCATCGCCCCGCTGGTCAGCGGATAGGGCCCACTGGCTAAAGGTCAGCCCTTTCCTCCGGCAGAAGGGATAATCTGTCCTTTAAGTGATGTGTTTTATTGATGCTTAAACGACTTTGGCACCACCCATTTCCGAGAATCAACCGAATAAATCAACCGTATTGGCGCATCATTTTTTGTATTTTGTCGCGAAATAAAGTGCGAGACAACATTTTGAGAAAAGCCATCTTCATCGCCGCGAAATTCTTAACAAGATGGCAATACTCCTTTAGGACATTTTTGAAACACCCTGTATACAAGGCTGATGCATTTGCCTTTGAAATAGTTCTGGTCTCCCCCCACTTTTTATTATGTAATTAACCTCTCCAGGTTAGGTTAGGTTAGGTTAGGTTAGGTTAGGTTAGGTTAGTACATCAATGTCAAGAAAGTAATTGTTCCATTATCGATGAATTGCATTACGCCGAATAGACATGTTCCTGGATTATTTCCGATAATTGAGAGTCCATTGTATTTTATATTTCGCACTAAGGACGCACGCATGTGTCAACACAGAGTGTCGAAGTAACGAGAAATGATTTCATATGCATCATATAAACATTAAAATGTAAAAAAAGGCGTCAAGTAGTTTAATCCCACAGAAAAAGTGTCCAAAAATATAAACGGATATCATTCGAAAGCCAATAAATCAAATTCCAAACCAATCAAAATTAAATAAAATAAAATAAAGTCTACAAAAATTTGCAAACTGGCTATGCGATATTGCTTGATTTCGATTTTGATTGTTTTCGTTAACGTCGACTGCCCGCAGGGTTTGCGACGGGTATGGAGAATACCTGCTGTATTCACACACCGACCTATAAGGGTCTATAAGGCGGAGGGGAACACCAAATTTATGCTCATACAGGGTGGACCTACAATTTTTAAGGTGGATTTCGAACCACCCCCCGCGCAGTGCGTGAACGTGCCGAAAATCGACGATGACAGGTGTTGGTGGGATCGAATCCGGGCCGATAGAATATCGAAGGACGATAGAAGGACGTTTTGTCTCGGTCTTAATTACATCACGTTTCCACGCAGCCCGTTTGCCAAGTTTTTGTAGACTTTATTTTATTTTCTTTAATTTTGATTGATTTGGCATTTGATTTACTTTTTTTGTTACCTTTGATGGTTGACTTGGCTTTCGAATGGTATCCGTTTATACTATTGGTCAATTTTTCTGTGGGATTAAACTACTTGCCGTCTTTTTTTACATTTTAATGTTTTTGACGTTTTAATGCGCCAGCGCAAAGCCTATTTATACATGTCTTCCTTGAGGTTTGTTCTGCAAGTTTACGAAGTATGGGCCCTGACCGTGCATCAGTGTCCGGTGTATGGAGTATTTAAAGTCTTTAACTTCACCCCTTCATAACTCGGAAACTAAGCGAGTTAGGATTAGGCACTAAAGGCTGAATCCCACGCTCTCTGCCAGCCCTATCGCTGGCCGAAATATTTTTATCTATACATGGGACACCCTGTAGAATAGATGATTTACCTTGATACCGTCGGAAGCGCCGTTCGAGAGAATAATGTTCCTGTAATCGGAGGGAATGCCGTCCCTCTCGTTGATGTACTCAGCTACGTGTTTCCGGATGATCTCGATGCCAGCGGACTCCGAATAGGAACCGACGCTTCCGCCTTTGCAGCCTCCCAAGATGCACCTGCAATAGTAATAATAACAATAATTCATTCAGGCATCCGTATACCTATAACGATTGTATATTCTGTTTTTTGTATTATTGTTTATTGTCACATCTACTGCCACATTTGGTTTTTAGCGACAACTAATAGAAGACGTAATTCCGTCAGGGGACTCGGTAGAGTCCCGCGCCAAGTAGTAGGTCCCTACCTTACCCACGGCGCGCGACAGCCGAGACTCTATTATTCCGAACTCGAGCTGTTATCCTTTTTATTTTTCTATGATAAGGCTGAGTTTTTGAATAAAAGTCTCAGATTTAAAATTGTTAAGATTTCTATCACCTCTACTGATCATTATTGTGGAACTGTGCTATTGTTTATTCACAGTGCATGACCTTGTTGAATACTGATATGCCAATTACTATTAATATTATATACTATTACTATTAATAGTATTAGTCATTGTCCTGTAATAGTATTACCTTAATTAATGATACCCTTTGTCATAATTGGCTAAAATGTAACAAATTGGGAGTGAAATTTCAAAAAGTTATCAAGTACGGAATTAAGGATTAAAGATTAAATATCAACCGTACCTATCAATCAGTCGTCGAAAAGTTAGGTTCACCGATTTTAAAAAACGAGTTTCGAAAAAAAGTTGTACTTTTCGGTATCCTTTTATCGTAAGCTAACTAAGTTTTATAAGTTAAGTACATTATTCATTTTTAACGTTAAACGTACCAGCACCGGTCAAATGACCGGTTTTAAAATTTAATAAAAAATTCTGCATTGACTTTTATTCCCTTTACCCATTTGGTGCTTATTGCAACCGAACATTTGACCCGTTGAAAAACGAAAGCCTTTTTATATGAAATATCTTACTTTTGTTTTATTATTTATTATTTACTTTTTATACCTATATATCTGAGTGACTGTACATATGTATAACTGAATTTATAAATTAAAAATTCGGAATATGGCATGTTTTTTACGGACTCGTATAGGATGGGAAGTAGATGTAGAATAGGTATACTATACATAAGGTGCCGGTACGTTTAGTGTTAAGATATCCGATTAAAATGTTGAGGATATATTATTAAAATTATAAAGTTTCCATGATGCAATACAAAGAAAACTCGATTTTTTGACACCTCATTGCTGTAGTATGTAGGGCCTTAATAAAAGCTAGGGTACACCACACGAGCAAAACAAACAATCATATTACGAGGTGGGCTATACATTTTTGCCACAAAGGTCGTTTGTCACACCATAAGCTACTCCCAGCAAGAGCTAACCGGTTAGGTGATCAATGAACGAAATCAAGAGAGGTGGAAAGAGCTTCACACCCACCTGGCTCTTTGCTTGGCATCCTCGGGGTAAGAGGGGTCATCTAGGAGTTCAGGGCTGACGGTTAATGCGAGCACTTGTCGCAGGAAGGTAATAGGTCTCTGACCCATTGCGTGGGCATCTCCTACGTTCGCTTTTATCACCTCATTGAACGGCTTCTTCGTTCCCTGAAAATAAAAGCAGACATTCTCTTTGAGACAAGGTTCAAGATAGAAGGTTCTAGATAGAAATAAACTCATGTGCTTGAATGCCACAGAGATTCCGTTAGAGGAGTATACTGGAAGTATGAATACGTTAAATTCTGCTCTTCCATCAGGCACTACTGCTATGGAGCTTTCCTTCCCATCAAACTGGATCAATTTTTATTGCGACGTTTTTTAACAATTATTATTTACTTAATTTATTTTTTATAGCTTTAGAGTATTGTACATTTTAAGAGAATTTTACTCTTGTTCAGCGAGTAACTTCTCTCTTCGTGACAGACCTTCAGAAAGTCTACAATCACTTACAGTTTTCTGTGGGCTCATTTGAAAAGTAAAGTGTACACAAGGAAACCTCAAAACCTACATGATCTGTAGAATCGAATTGGCGATGAAGTAGCTGCCATCACGCGCGACCAACTTAGATCTGTGCTCGCCAACTTTTACACACGATTAGGACAGTGTCAGGTGATAAAGAGTCACCAATTCGAGCACTTAATAAATTGAAGAAATCCACTGCCGCACGAATACACACATATACGCACGTGTCCACCTACCCGTTAGGTGAAAGTTCAAAGAAAGTGGAGAAAAAGTTTCATAATTATGCAAAGCGGTTATGACAGTGAAAAAAATTAATATAACCAAAAACATTTATTTTCCCATTGATCCTGTAATGCTTAATATTCAGAATATATTTGCTTTAATAGCGCTCAAAAAGCTCTAAGTTTTCGTGTTTTTTTTAAACCCAGTAGCTCATTCCGTTCGCAAGATATGATTTATTAAAACATTTTCAAACACCATTTCTTTACTCGAATGCCGGTGAATAAAAAAGACTAAAACTTGGGGATAAATTGTTTTTTATAAGGCAAATATCTGCTTAATTTGTTTACCCAAAAAGCGTGGGGGCAATTTTCGCATGCTTACCCGGCTACGGCCTTTTCAGCCCAATCGATTCATGGGTTAAGGGCTAGACTTCCGGTTTTCGCAATACGGTAGTGGCGCTGCTTTACCGGCCCAAATGGCCGAAATATAGATTCACGGGGAGTAATCCTACACGTTTATGACGTGATTTTGGACTGGGAATGGTCTCAATTGAAAGGTGAAAGATCAATAGAGCGCGTGACGTTGGCGGTTTTCCAAAATTGCGCTGCTTTCTAGTTATATCAATGTGCTAAAAGTTGTCAAAACCGTGCTGAGGAAGTCTTTTACACAAGGGTTTTCGTAAGACAATAACGGCATTTTTAAAAAATCCGCCCAAGTCGCACGCTGTATTGATCTTTCATCTTTCGATTGAGTCCCTTCCCAACCCAAAATCATGTCATCTAAGCGTGTAGGATTACGCCTTGTGAAATACACGCCTTTAGTCGGCAAGGTTTCCTTGATATTAAACCTACTCCTGAGCAATCTAGCCTTTTGGGCGATTCTAATGATTTTATTGTAAGTGAATGAGGAGCTTCGGATAAAGAATGCGGAACTAGTCCTGGAGTATGACTAACTGTCAGGGGTGTGCGACTCTCTCTTCCACTCTATAGATACCACTTTAATTCGAGTGCCTTAATCCTTTATAATTGAAAGAGTGGAAGGATTAAGGGTAACGCGCTCCAAGTTCCAGGTAACTTATTCACAACTAGCACTGGGGTATGACTAACGTCCAGTGGTGTGCGCACCCCTTCACTCCGAGGATAATCTGTTGGTTTTCAATTCCCTTTCATTTGATTTGAATTCTTATTGCTCAGTTGGATCGCCTTGGTTATGTCTCGAGCGGCAAAGACTACCAAATGTTCGATGATGTTCCCTTGGTATGGTTTCTAAATTATAAGTAAAGAGAAATATGGATGGGTTGTTTGAAAATGAGTTTAAAGGAATCTTTGAATGTAGATGTAAAGTAAAAGGTCTATATATTGTTACACTTTTAAAAATCCGCTTTGGTACAATATGTTTGGTTTCAAACGCGATGAACTTAATTGTAGAGGTGGCTCGTTTTACGTTACGAGTTGAACGGGGATGCGGTGAACAATAACTTGCCTAACAGTCGCGATATATTGCTAAACTGTACGGTTGAATGAAACTGATTCGAAAGAGAACTAATGCTCAATCTAATACACGTTCACGCACTATGCTTGCTGTGTTTCGACGGGCAGAGATATGTCTCTGCCGAAAGATTCTACTGAAGTTCAACTTTCGAACGGAAATTCGGGGTTTATACAGGGTCCGCCAAAAGTCTGGAAACAGTGGAATATATGAAAAACAAAGCAGTTTTGAAGAAATGTTTCAGACAAGAGTTGTACGGTTTTAAAAAATCTATTTACTGCGTACAATCAACTGACCTTGCGTTGCTAGGTGAAAGTCATATCATGATCATCATCATTTTTTTAAATGGAACCCTATATTTTTCATCATACAGAACACAAGATGACATCGAGATGTTTCCGGAACACTGGTTAATGACCTCATTGTGATGAAAATTGTCAGAGTTTTAAACTTACCCGTGTCGTTGAGTGTCGAAGGTGTCGAAGTTAACTTGAAAATTTGAAGTCTTTCGCACCTACGCACGCACGCATGCATGCATGCACGCAAAGAAGTGCAAAGTTTGACCATGAAACTTTCGCGTAACGCATGTTGGATAACGCTGATGCTGGAGGGGTTACCTCTTCGAAAGCTTAAAACTCTGACAATTTTCATCATAAAGAGGTCATTAACCAGTTTCCGGAAACATCTCGATGTCATCTTGTATTCTATATGACGAAAAATATAGGGTTCCATTTAAAAAAATGACGATGATCATGAAATGACCTTCACCCAGCAGCGCAAGATCAATTGATTGGACGCAATCGATAGATTTTTTAAAACCATACAACTCTTGTCTGAAACATTTTTTTCAAAAATGCTCCGTTTTTCTTATATTTCACTGTTTCCAGACTTTTGGCGGACCCTGTATACTCCTAAAGTCCCGAAATTCCAGGACAAAGTAGCAGGAATGGGAACGTGAGTGAGCTAGTTCTGAATGTGTGAGTGTGGAATCCTCGATGCACGCAAGTGCACGCAGCTGTAGCAATGCCTCCCCTATTGTAAGCGAGGGTAGTGAGGGGAATAATGGGAGGGTTTACTTAATTCAACTACTAATGGACATAAATGTGAATTACTCTTTATTCGAAAACTCGCCCGTCTCGTCGCTCGTCGATACCCGAACTGACGACCGTTGGCCGCTCGCTTTCGGTCGTCGCTCGCGATCGGTCGTTGCTAGGGTGCAATCGTTCGGCGATCGCCCCCTTAGCAACCACTGCTCGGAAAGTCGTCTGGTGTACCGTTTCTTCGAACCGCGTCGTAGTGGAGTCGCAGTCTTCCTTACGCGACTTTGTCTCCACTTCTTTTCTTACGCTTACACCATGAAGAAGTCAAGGGTCGGAACGATAACGCATGAAATGGACGGTCGAACGGTCTAGTTTAAGGGCCCCCGCAGACGAGCATCAGCGGCCGTCGTTTTTGAAGCTCAGAATACGCACCACGTATTCTTATGGGGCACCGCACACGAGCATCAAAAAACGCGGTCGTCGAAAAAGACGCCCGCGTGCACTCGGCGTGCACGCCTCGGCGTCAGCCAGCGTCAACGCCTGACGCCGGCCGGCGGCGGCCGACGGTCGTCGATGACCGTAGGCCTCTAGCTCTACAAAACTAGCAATATAACCCTGCCTTCTACTGTACCACAAATAGCGGCGGGGCAGAGTGGTCGACCTGCCACGCGAATGTCCCGAGTTCAATCCTGACTTTGGGGCTAGCTTTTTTTGTAATTTCTCATAACATATTTTTTTTACAAACAATAATTCTACAAGTATGACAGAAACATCGATATGAAAGGAAATTTTCGCTGAAAAAATAGTCAGGGGTCTCTCTATCGTTCTGTCGTAAGTGCTGTTCTGCTATCCTATACTTACCATGTTGATAAACCATCGTAATAAATCCCTAACTGCAGGACAATAGGAAATGCCACATGCAAAAGAAATGGCAACTGTCTGATATGTCATATGGGGCAGCAATAAAGTGATCTTGCAGTGGGGGTAAGCCGACACATGCAACACAAAAATTCAAAAAATGTATTTCAGAGACGGGAATTGAACACGGGACATCACCGTGGCAAGTCAATCTCTTCGCCATGTCGCCACATCGAGTAGAGTAGAAGGCAATGCTACATTAACATGTTTGCAGAGCAGGCCTATCCACGGTTGGGGCCCCTCACGCGCCGTCTTCTCCTTCCGCGCTACCCGACGTTGTAACTTCGCGTCGAAGCCGTCACCGGCAGCAGTCGGCTACTCGGCGTTATTGCGGTGTTTCGAATTTGGATCGGAGATGCAGCTTATACCGGGTTGTCGGAGCGCATATAGCACGCAGCGAGTATCGGGCCAGCGAGGCTGCGAATGCAGCCGGGCTACCCAGTATAAGTTGCGTGTCTCCGATCAGGCATAGCGACCGGTATCGCGCTTTGGTTATCACTAAATATATCCGTTACTAGGTCCCGGACCAGGGTGCCAAATAAAGTCTTTATAGAGGGAGGTCCACCGTTTAATTTAAGGTTTTTTTCAAGAAAATTCATTAGAGATTACTCGGTGTCCGGTGCAAATTAAACATTATAATTACTATTTTCCGAGCCCGCAAATTAACTTTACAAAAAAGGACAAAATATATTCAAGAAGCCTAATTCTTTCCAAAGCCAATGAACATAAAGCAGAATTTACATGTTGTACTCTTAAACCTCCGATAAAAATTCATTTCGGCGCGAAATGAATCCCGGTAAAGGATGCGTAGGTCGTAGGACAAGCGCGTCGTGGTTGTTCATGACAACGGTACGTAAGTGGGGGAGCTCTTATTGCTCGCGAGCCGACCTTGGATAGGCCTGTTGTAGAGTGAGGAACGGTAGCTATACTCATTGACCGAGGATCGTCAGACGCGCTCTGGGCGCGCGCGGCCGAGCGACTGCCCGTGTGCGGTGCACCGGGCTTCAAAAAAGACGGCGTGTGCACGCCCGTGTGCGGTGACTCGCCTTCAAAAACGACGGCCGCTGAAACGCGGCCGCTGATGCTCGTCTGCGGGGGCCCTAAGACTCGAATATTAGGCAAGGAGAAAGCTAAGAGAAATGAAAACGGTGGTGTATTCTAATGGTGTTTTTGGAAAAGAAAATTTGTCGGATTCGCACTGAGGATGTAACAGCTGAGTACTTTAGTTCGGCCAGCCGGATCGACGTAGCGCGTAAGTGAAAGAGCTATTCTATCAAAACATAGCTGTTTGACAACAAGCTATCAGGTTAGGTTAGTCATGTGCTGACGGGATGCAGAGACATTCTGCAATGCAGACTCATTCCCATGCAGGATTTTTAGCTGCAACCTACAGGGTGTCCCAAAAGTTCCGAAACGATGAAATCTCTCTGAACCAAAATATTTTGGAGAAAAATGATGAAGACAAAAGTTGAACTGTTTTAAGGGGCTAGGCTACCCACGTGACTTTTCGCGAGTTGGTCGCTGGCCGTGTTACCTACAGATTTTGACGGTAACGTAAGAGCGAGATGGAGCTGCACGCGATGTCTGTCGATGGACTCGATCCGCAAACGCATATGGCTTGGAATGAATATATGTATCCGTGCGTCTGGCGACACTTTGTTGGCACCGTGGCGATGCTCCCTTGTCGCTTTTCCGCTCTCGGACTGGGATCCTCCTAATTCCCGAGGTTCCGCGACCGGGGCTTGAGTGTAGGCATATATATATGCACTATACATATATGTATAATGGGAGTCGCTGCTCCTTTTTCGCTTTGGATAAACAAAGTGAGCTAGACTATCTGACTTTCACTAGTGGAAAGCCTATCGTATCCTGAACTCTAAATTCATCTAAATTCATGCATATCGTATCTGCACTCTAAAATCATGTGCTAAATGTATGTTGAACCATGTACTAACAATATAATGCAAAAGAAAAAGCAAAGAGTATACAAAATTATCAGCAAACTGGGTGGAACCAAACTCGGTCCTCTCAAATGCAAACCCATCGCTTTACTCATAGCACCACTAGCAAACGTGCAAGACTAACGTCAAACTTCTTCATTTTACTAAAAGAATTGTGATTCTTCTCAGAATTTTGGTTACTATGACATAGGCACATGAATTTGCTGGGAAATGAAATATGATCTGACAAGAACTTATGGAATTTATTTGATGAAATACTACTCGATGTGCAGGGAAAAAAACTACACGATTTGCCATAGCTGCTTCGATATGTTCATAAAAATTGAGCTTGTAGTTTCGAATTCAGAGAGAAAATATACAATGAGAACAGATGGTGCCATAATAAAGGTGCCTTTCTACATTACTAACTAAATTCGTATGAAAAGAATGGAACATCTATGGCAAATCGCCTACAGTTTTGGTCAATACACATCGAGGTGTATTTCATGGAAATAGTAGTTTGTGATACATGTGCGGAAAATGGCCAGTTTCCAGATGCGTGAATTTGCAGCTTGAGCCGAGGCGTAGCGGCATTCACAGGAAGACGAGTGTGGAAGTTGTCGCACGAGCCGAAGGCGACTGCGATAATCGCACTAGTCCTCCTGTGAATGCCGCGTATGCTAAGGCGAATGATGTAAATTCACGCGAGTGGAGGTTGGCCACTTGCCGCACCAGTATCACACACTACTTTATGTAACGCATGCTGCGAAATTTTACTTTGAGAGAATCGACTGGTTAGGTCGACAGATTGTCAAAAGTCTATGAATTTGGCAGAATATGTAACATACCCTTATCTTCTGTTTCTCATTCCCGCACTAGTACGGTAAAGCGATCGATATAATGAAATAAAATGCTACTTTCTGCACTTGGGCAGTAACAGAGTGAATACATATAGATCAGAGTGCTGAAATCAGATGCTTTCCGCACAATACCCATGCCTCGAAAAGTGAACTTTCGCACCATGCGTTGCATAAATACTTGTTTGTCCGAAACATTATTAGAAACACAAAGGCGAACGACAATTCTTGTAGTGGAATCGGGAAATGGTACAGTTAGTTATGAAAATAGTGCAATGAGTAATGCGATGGATTTGCATTTGAAAAGAACGGGTTCGATTCCGCGTAGTACGTAGATTTTTTTGATATTCAAACTCCTGTTTTTTCTTTTATTTTACATTTGTATAAAGTCGATATGTGATCAAATTCAATGAACTACTATACTTTTGAAAATATAAGAATGAACGAACTTATCAAACTATTTATAATATAAGTTTGGTAGTAATGAAAGTGAGAGAGCCCCCTTCATTCTGCTTATCCGAACCGAAATCGAAAGATACCGGTCCGATATACATATATGTACTACATACAATGCCTGTCCATACAGTATTCATCATTTTTTTAGAGTATTATAAAGAGCATAGCTGTGTAGGCTCTTAAGGACAATGGGAAAGGCTCAAATTGTTACAATGGCGAGGCATCTGATACACGCGTTGAACGATTACTGCACCTATCCTTGCTTTGAAACACTACTATTTACTAGATAAAATCACAATCCCATGGAACCACGACAGGCCCGCCTTATTGAACATTCTTCCTTCTGTTTATATATTTCATAGCTAAAATCCCTGAGCCGGAATGGAGGATTCCACCAAAATCGTATTGTTATGAAGTGTCCCTGCATCCTGTCAGTCAGTACATGCCTAACTCCATAACACGCTGTCAAGCTTTCAATTCACGCGAATAGGCCTATCGATAGGGCGCCATCTCGTTCTCGGCGGCTGATCTAAAGTACTCGCGAATGTTAGCCTGTGTGATCGACACTACATATAGCGAAATTCTGCAAAACACAGGGTTAGACGGGACCACGTCCTGCGGCTCCATTTCTTACAGTTTCGAGACAAAATACAGATTGGCGTGTTCTTTAGTTCATAAGGAAGGCCGGGCTAGTAGTTATTTTGAAAGGAAAACACGGAAATGACACAAATAGACCTACGCAAAAGGCCAGTGTATTTCGCGACCATCTTGGAAAATGGGTAGTTCTTGGTCTCACTTTAGACGACTAGTTTGCTACAAAACAACATAATCCCATGAAACCACTACCAGGCTCCATTCGTCTATTTTCCTTCTATTGTAAGGTGTCCCAACCCAAAATCATGCCATATAAGGGAGCAGGAAGTTGCCCCGCGAACGCATATTTTGGGCAAATTTCGTCGGTAAAACAGCAGCTCTACCATGCCGCAGAGAAGGGTAGCCTAGCCCCTTAAGGGGCTAGACTCCGGTATGACATCACGAGATCTGGCCCCTCACTGTATTACCGACAGTTTTTAAAGGTCGAGATGGAGCTGCACTCAAAGTCTATCGCGCGACCCAGCGGCCAGCTTGGGTTCATTTGTTTTGGCTCCCTTGATTGCGTCACCCGCTTATCGCTCCAGCGATCTCGAGGTGCGGGCTGCTCCCGAGTCCCGATGTTCCGGCCAAGGCTCGAGCCGTAGCCACACACATGTATCAAGCGGCGTCGTACTATTTCGCTCGGATACCCGGTAGAATGAGACTGTTTCACTCCGATGACTGTAGAGCCTATATTACATTCTGTATCTTATCAGTCCGTATAATATGAAATGGCCTTACTATAAATATTTGTTTGTTCGAAATATTACTAAAAGCACATAGAAGAATCACAATTCTTTTACTGTAATAGAGAAGTTCTATATTAGTCGTGCAAGTAGTGCTATGGGTAAAGTGATGGATTTGCACTTGAAAAGAACAAGTTCGATTCCGCCTCGTTCATGTATTTTACACTTTTTTTCTTTACATTTTTATAAATTCAATTCAATTCAATGCATTGCTATACATTTGGCAATATAAATAAATTTATCCAATTATTTATTACATAGGCTTATTAGGAATCGGAATGAGACAGTCTACTTCATTTCACTGATGAATGACAGACATGATATATGATATTTTCTGGCATCATTGTTTATGGGAATATAGATAGGACTGTTTCAAACTTTGAAAGTGTGCTTCGTTCACTGTTTGTGAGTTTCAAGAAACTGATGATAACAAAATCAAAATCTTGATAAGCACAGCCTATTCAATTTTAGTCAGGACACATTTGCACAATAATTCGAGGCTTATGGATCTTACAAACTGTAAAGGTGTGGCAGGTTCTCAACCATACCTTTGAGTTGAAATATGAATTCTGCGTAACAATACTCTGAAAAGTACTATGAACAATACTTCAACAAATACGTTCTCCCCTTACGCAGTTACTAGCCTTAGTACCTGATATGTGAAATGGAAACTAGCATGATTGATAACATCAATACGTTACATAGGCTGTTGAATAACAAACAATCAAGCCAGCAAAAGGCATTTTCTACCAAACACATAGATGACTCTACTTGGATTTAGTTTATACTACAGCTAATATCCCAAAAACTAAATGTGCAAATCAAGATGTTGATTAGAGCGTCCATTCTAGAAACAACCATTTCCAAAGTATATACTGTTACGCAGCATCTTTCAAAGTTACGTTTGAGGAGACTTGCATGTTGTACCTCCCATGCGTTACCAAGATTCTGAAACATGAAATTATTCTCCAAACGACTGCACTTGCCAACTGTTTGGTAACTACAGTTTATAATATCCAAACGAACATATTTTTGCAGGCTCTTAGACATAAACAAACTCAAATTATTACAAGGGCATACAAATATTTCCATGACAAGGCATCTGGTAAATGAGTTGAAAGAGTGCTGCACTCATTTTGGTTTGAAACATTGCAATTCACCAAGTAACAATGCATTCCCATAAAACCACGAACAACCGGACCGTTCTTCTTTGCATTTATATATGTTGCAACTAAAAATCATATATCAGAATGAGTCTGCATTGCAGAATCACTCTGCATCCCGTCAGCAGGTGACTAACCTAACCCGATAGCTTGCTGTCAAATAACTATGTTTTGACAGGCTAGGGTGCAGAATAGCCCTTTCACTTACGCGCCACCTCGATTGCGCTGGCCGAACTAAAGTACTCAGCTAGACCGCTCTGCATATCAACAACGTGGCCACAGAACCTCAAAAATCATGCTTCGGGGATCCCGCTTTTACTCCCTTATATGAAATGATTTTGGGTCGGAAAAGGTCTCAATCGAAAGATGAAAGATGCGTACAGCGCGGCTGATGCGGGATTTTGTAAGATTCCGATGCTTTTTGGTCATAATAAAGTGCTAAAAGTTGTACACTCAGCGCTGATTTCACAACACTTCGCACATTAATATAATTGAGCAGCGTCCTAATCTTGCAAAACCACGCATCAGCCGCGCTGTACTCATCTTTCATCTTTCGATTGAGACCTTTTCCGACCCAAAATCATTTCATATAAGGGAGTAAAAGCGGGATCCCCGAAGCATGATTTGGCCAATTTGTGCCGATAAAACAGCGCCACTACTATACCTGAGTCTAGCCCCTTAAGAGCCCGTGCTCGGGGTTTGCATTTTCGAACAGCCGTAGCGTCGTTATTTATCAACCGATTGATTTCAAATTTCGGTTACGTACTAATGAAACTATTACCGACTACATGATCGAGCCAGATTTTTGAAAAAGCTTTTTGTTTAAGAGATATAGTCTTGGGGGGAAAAATCTGGCTCGATCATGTACTAGGTAATAGTTTCATTAGTACGTAAACGAAATTTGAAATCAATCGGTTCATAAATAACGACGCTATGACTGTTCGAAAATGCGAAATTTACGGGAACTGATTAGGTTGCCTCTAGCGGCAAACTCAGAAGTACGGTCCCTTCAGTCGACGGGGGCGGAGCCTCGGAGCATGACAGGCGACTGTGGAGGGAGAGTCAAACGTACACCTACCATTAGAATAAGGTTTTCTTGACCGCATCCCGTAACTGATCTTTCCATTTGTCCCTTCTGTATATTGCCTCGGGCAGCACTCCGTAAGCACAATAGCTTTTCACTCGGAGCCGCGCAGAGCCTCGCGTTTCCCAATTTTTACCAAATCAGATCCCGCCGCGGTTCGGCCAGACAATCATCGAAACAAACATCGCAGCTCATCGTTAGCAACTCGCGCGATACCTGCTCTTACTATCCAATCTGATTTTCTTATCGATTACTTACGGTGAATATTGACTATTTGAACGGCAAAGCCCGTCTTCACTCGCACGGAATAATGTAAAAAACGTTCTTTCTTCCCTCTGACTAGTCCCCAAAAAGGTACTTATTACAGAGAGCAATAAAGTATTATAATTTATACTAAGGACTATTGGCACAACGACATAATAATAATTCACAACTGACGAAACTCGTACTGAGCACTGACATAACAATAATTGACGGAACGACGGTTTTACCGTCGTAGAAAAATAGTATGACCTATATAATCGCTACAAAGAAATACAAAAAAAAATATTACAATTTTCATTGATAAAATTTTCAATTATCATGAATAAAATATTTATATTCGAAATTGATTTTATTATTCAGAATATGTACTGTGTAAAAATTGCATTGCACCGCGGGGAACCGAACCAAGTATTCTAGAATTCCCAGTTTGACACCTTACTCACAACACCATTGAGGTCTACTGTAATTTCTCGTGCTTCCCTTTTACTAAAGTTCAAGCGCGGGGCAAGCGGGCTCATCAGCCCGATGAGCCTGTCGACTAGCCAAAAGTCCCCAACAGCTCTCGGCTTCACAGTCGCCTGACCGAGCTACGGAGGGCCCGAGGCCCGTACCGTCATAAACCTTCGAGCGCTATTGTCACTGGACTCAGGTATAACTGGCAAGCGACGGTCAAACTCAGAGTAGGAAATATGCACGAAAACGGCCTGTGATTTTCTCCCTACTTCGTTATATTTGCTTCTGGAGGCTCCGCCCATCGACAGCTCGTTGTTTCACTTCGAACTTTGCTGTCTCTCTCGCCGACAAATTCTGCTCGACCGCGCACGGGCTCTTAAGAGCCATTTCTAGCTCGGGCAGATTTTGTCGGCGAGAGAGACAGCAAAGTTCGAAGTGAAACAACGAGCTGTCGATGGGCGGAGCCTCCAGAAGCAAATATAACGAAGTAGGGAGAAAATCACAGGCCGTTTTCGTGCATATTTCCTACTCTGAGTTTGACCGTCGCTTGCCAGTTATACCTGAGTCCAGTGACAATAGCGCTCGAAGGTTTATGACGGTACGGGCCTCGGGCCCTCCGTAGCTCGGTCAGGCGACTGTGAAGCCGAGAGCTGTTGGGGACTTTTCGCTAGTCGACAGGCTCATCGGGCTGATGAGCCAGCTATGCCCCGCGCTTGAAATTTACTAAAAGGGAAGCACGAGAAAGTACAGTAGACCCCAATGGTATTGTGAGTAAGGTGTCAAACTGGGATTTCTAGAATACTGGGTTCGATTCCCCGCGGTGTACTGCAATTGATATTTTGAATATAAATTATTGAATATATATAAAATTAATTAAATATAAATATTTTTATTCATGAAAATTGCAAATTCTATCAATGAAAATTGTAATATTTTTTTTTATTTCTTTGTAGTGATTATATAGGTCATAGTATTTTTCTACGACGATAATACTGTCGTTCCGTCAATTGTTGTTATGTCAGTCCTCAGTACTAGTTTCGTGCTGTCAATTATTATTATGTCGTTGTACTAATAGTCTTTAGTATAAATTATAATACTTTATTGCTCACTGCAATAAGTACCTTCTTGGGGATAAGTCAAAGTAACGGCTTTGCCGTTCAAATAGTCAATATTCACTGTAAGTAATCTACACATAAGAAGGTCAGATTGGACAGTAAGAGCAGGTATCGCGCGAGTTGCTAATGATGAGCTGTGATGTTGTCTCGATGATTGTCTGGCCGAACCGCGGCGGGATTTCATTTAGTAAAAATTGGGAAATGCGAGGCTCTGCGCGGTTCCGAGTGAGAAGCTATTGTGCTTACGGAGTGCTACCCGAGGCAATATACAGAAGGGACAAATGGAAAGATCGTTTGCCGGGTAGATACGTTTCGACTCTACTTTCTCGAAACGAAAGATACGTTTGCCTCTCTTTCTAGAGTCACGTGGCATTTCGAGACTCCGCCTCCCTTCCTTACTTGGAAGTTAGCTGCTAGAGGCATCATCATCGGTTGTGCTAAATTTCAGATTTTCGACCAGCGATTGCGTCGTTATTTATGAACCAATCGATCTCAGATTTTAACCACGTACTAATTAAACCGCTCCGGAGGGCACGGCGGAATAATATCATTTTTGCTCAAAACTGTATCTTTTAAACAAAAAGCTTTTTCAAACATCTGGCTCGTGCATGCCCTTCGCAATAGTTCCATTAGTACGTAGTTCAAATTTGAAATCGATTGGTTCATAAATAACGACGCAATCGCTGGTCGAAAATTGAAATGACTAGATAGTTCAATTATCCTATGTGCAGTAGTGCGTATCCAAGAGTGGTGATTCAAAACCAGGCGAGTCACCGTACGTAGTGCATCATGGATATTGGATTACGTGGATCACTTTCAATTAGCCGCAGTTGTACACAAACAATGAACTCGAGGCTCAATAAAGCTGACGGCGCAGGTTGTATCATTAACAGTGCTTGTTTCATTTAAAAAGGTTTAGCGGGGTAAGAACGGCAAAGGTGCGCCCCCGGCCCAAAAATAATTCTTTCATGCTCCACAGTTTCCTCTTCAAAACAAACAATTTTTCTCAAAATATCAACCTTGTAACCCTTCCCGTTTAAAAGATCAAACCAAAAATGTGTTTTTCTGTTTCTATTTGATTTCCTTAATAAGATCGCACGTAGAATTTTCTCGATTTTTTTACGATCTTGCTAATAAAATGTATTATATGTAATTTTGCATTAACCTGTAAAAAGTTACGATTTTTTAAAAACAAAATTCGGGTGGGAAGCCTGGATTTCTAATAATATACATGTATATTTTTGGTAAAGTTTGAAGAGTTAGTAATATAAATCATTTTGCGTCCATACTGTTGTAGTATTCTGTGTGTAGGAATTTTGTTGAAGGAGGAACACTTTTGTAGGACATGAGATTTATCAGGTTTTTGAAATGTGGAATTCATTTTAATTTTTGGTCAATTTGGAAGAGGTAGTAATTTAAATCATGTTGCTTCCACCTACTGTTGTAGTAATCTCTGTGTAGGAATTTTGTTGAAAGGGAAACACTTTTGTAGGACATCAGATTTATCAAGTTTCTTTTTAAGTGTGGAACAAAACTACTTGGCGTTTTTTTACATTACATGTGCTTTGGAATATCTTTTCAGGAAAGCGAGATCGAAAAAAATGATCAACACAAAAGTTGAAGGATTTCGGGTGGATATCCCGACGGTGACCTCAAACATGACCGTAACTTCAATTTTCAAGGTTATTTGATGGTCAACTTCAATATTTTAAATAGAAGCCCCTATTTTTCGCCCCGGAATATGAAAAAGCGGAAAATGTTACGTTCAGATATGTTGTTAAATTTGTTCATAGTAACTTTTCAAGGTGGGGTGCCCTCTGACGCCTGACTTGAGCAGGGCGCGCTTTTTCACACCTCCTTTGTATTTCAGTGTTTTAACTATGTGACTCCTTTTTTGTTACAATTTCATACACTATGCTGTCGCATAATAGCGTTCCGAACCCACTGACGTAGTGGGCTCAGGGTCTATACATCTTCAGTGACTACAAACACTGAATCAGCGAAAACCTAACCTCCCTCCATGCCAGTAGGCATGAGAGAAGCGTGGATCGGATAATGGAGATCATGGACGATCCTCTCGACGAGCGAGCTAGTAAGCTTGCTACAACTGACTCCGCACCTAAGCGGAAAATTCATCATGAACCAGAAGAAAGTTCTCATGCGCCAACGCAATCACCCCAAAACCTTGGATGCTTCTACAAATATTAATTTGGACTCCAACCACCGTGCTATCAACCTGTATTCCAAATATCATACTGGGCCTGCAATTGTAGACGTCCAAATCAAATCGCAACACCTGAAGAACTCCAGGACAAGAAATATGATTGCCATAGCGCAACTAATCTCTACACTTAATTGTGGGGCAAGTGACCTGATCCCAAGAGGGTATAGCAAAGCGGAACTATCCTTCCGCAAATCTGACGCTGCTAACAAGTTCATTGCTCAGCACAACAATATAACTGATTCCATCCTCCAAGCATTCATTCCATCGTACAGAACTTCCACCCGGGGCCTTCTAAGGTCTATTGACACTAATACTGATCTTGATGTCCTCATCAAAAAGTCAGTATCCCCCATAACCATCACTTCATTCAGAAGGCTGAATAAACGAGTTTTGAACGAGTCTACCAATAAACATGAGTGGACCCCAAGTCAATCAGTAATCCTGACATTTGAAGGAAATAGCCTCCCAAGCTCAATAGATCTATATGGTCTATACAGTGTCAAGATTACTCCCTATATTGAACAAGCAAAAATGTGTTACAACTGCCTACAGTATGGTCATACGAAGACCCTATGTAAGAAACCTAAAAGGTGTTTCTCGTGTAGTGAACTCTCTGAACACAACTCACATGAATGCAATCGAGACACTCCAGTCTGTCATCACTGCGGAGGCTCTCACCGTACCTTCAACAAAGATTGTGTACATTACAAGTATAATACTGAACTGAGGAAATACATGGCCCTCAATTCAGTAAGCATTCATGAAGCCATCACTGCAACGAAACCATTGTTCCCGGATATCTTCCCTGAAGCAACACTAAACTCTCAGTCCAATTTGGTAAAATCAAAGGAAAACTTTCCTCCACTAAGGAAAATCTCTCAAGAAAAGGCATTTCACCTGAAGCAACTTGGAGGTTCTTCTCTGCTGTGTTCTCAACCAACTGACACCAACCAACAGAAGACACCCAAACCTAGGACTCTTCTTCATCAACGAAGATGACTTCATCACAGACATCCCATGCTGCATACTCTACCAAGAAATCCAAGAAGCCTACCTCTCTCATCAACAAACCCACTGCTGCTGATAACCTATCATCCCTCAGGCAGGAGATACTAAATCTCAATAGAGATATGGAAATAAAAAAATCACAATATGGTATTGGCTATCCGCTCACCAAGTTTAGTAAGGACTCCTGTGCTTCGACTTCCAGCACACCTGCCTTCACCTTTGGTAAAATTAACTCTTACAGTCACTGTTCTCTTAATGAAGAACCTACTCCTAGCACACCTATCACCCATCCCATCTCTTCACCTATTTCATATGAATTAAATTCCAGTTATCCTTCTCAGAAAGTATCAGTTTCAGTTCCTACTTTGGATGCTTCTGATCCTTCTCAAGTCCCCAATTAACCTCCTTTATCCTTATAATTATCCTTGCTTTTATGGCAAAAAATTCTCCTAATCCCATTAACCTAAAAGAAATAAGTATCATTTACTGGAACTGCAGAAGCTTCGCCAACAAAATCCCCGAAATTAGATAATTAATCAAAGATATTGATGTCCTCGTGTGTGTGGAATCGTTTCTTAAACCGCACACCAATATAGACATCACTGGCTACAATGTCTTCCGCAAAGACCGCCTCAACCAGCATGGTGGCGGTATAACTATCCTAACTGCAAAACATCTACACATCAAAATCACTGATGATATCCTTATCAACGAACAATCTACTGAATTCCTGTCCTTTAAAATCCTTAACCTAGAAAATCCCATCGACATTTTTCTGTATTATCGTCTTCCCGGACAATCAGTGTGCAGCCTGTCATGGGAAAATCTTTGCAAATCACTTAAGAATCTCAACCATTACCTTCTTGTGGGTGATTTCAATGGCCATCGCGTCTCCTGGAACTGCTCCTATTCTAATTCTGACGGAGAAAAACTCTTTGACGTATTTTCTCATAATAACCTTCACATACTAAATTATAATAGTAATTCACATATTAACACGAGAACTGGTACCTATAGCAATATAGATCTTATTCTTACCAATGATCACCTTCTTCCTCTCTCATCTTACACTCAGCTAGATCCCCTGGGCTCAGACCACTTTCCCTTCCTCATAAAAATCGACAATAATAAGTCTCTCTATACTAAAAAATCGTTTAGCAAGTCTTCTATCAGAACTGATTGGTCTGTATATTCCTCCATCATGGATGAACATTACGAAACCCTAATCCGCCTTCAGCACCTCTCTCCGTTAAAGCTCTACGACATGTTTGTGAACTTCATGTTTACATCCATCGAACTTTCCACTCCTAGAGTGAATTCCTCAAAACGCTATTATAGCAACCCGATACCTTGATGGGATCCGGATTGCGACAAGATAGTTCGCCTCAGAAAAGCCGCCTTCAAAAAGTGGCAACACTCCTTCTCTTTCGATGACTGGAATGCCTATAAAAATCAAGCTGCTTTAGCAAAAAAAACCTTCTTTCTAAAAAAAGAAACTTCCGCTCCTTTGCCTCCCAACTATCTCCGCAAACCACTCCCTCTTATTTCTGGAAGAGAATCAAAATTCTAAAAAATAAATGGACAAGTGACCCTGTCATGCCCTCTTCTGACCCCTCTGCCATCAGCACCAACAAACTAAAAGTTGTGGACAAAATTTGTCCACCTTGGGTTCCAACTAACCCTACCTTGAATCTCCCAGTACACTCCAACTCTTTCCTAGAAGAACCCTTCTCGTTCATAGAATTTAACTTTGCCATCTCAAACACTAAAATCAAATCTGCTCCGGGCCCAGACTCAATCGATTATAACATGATCAGGCACCTATCCCTCAAAATGAAGCTTATGTTACTAGACATCTTTAACGATCTCTTCCAAAACTCTCTTCCCTGAAGATTGGACTAACTCTCATGTCCTTTTTATCAAAAAATCAGACGGTATTAACTATAGGCCTATTACCCTAACCTCATGCATGTGCAAGCTCCTTGAACGTCTTATTAATACCCGACTCCAATGGTGGCTCGAGCACAATAACTTCCTTCCTTCTTCTCAATCGGGATTTAGAAAGGGTCGTTCCTGCTTAGACAACATCTCCAATCTAACTATGTATATAGAATCCGGATTTGCTAATAAGCAATACACCTCTGCCGCTTTTCTGGATGTCAGTGCTGCCTTTGATAACGCCCTTCCCAACATCCTTATCACCAAATTAACCTCTCTGGACATCCCCAGTAAAATACTTAATTTTATTTACGAATGGTCCTACTGTAGAAAAACCACCTTCGAAAACGTTGACTGCAACAAATTAGTTTTTAAGGGCGTACCACAGGGAGGCGTTCTAAGCCCCTTGTTATACACTCTATACGTCGCCGATATAACGAATGACCTCCCTCCAAATATGCGTATCTCACAATTCGCTGACGATATCACTATATATACTAGACATAAGTTATTAGATAATACAAAAGACATTCTGGAGAAAGGTCTATCTTCCATCCAGAAAAGCCTCCGGTCTCTTGGTTTGGACCTCTCTCGAGCTAAGACTGAGATAGTTATCTTTAATAAGCGCCGCCTTCTCCCTGGTACCTGCCTCGTACAAGTAGGCAATAACGGAAAACCCAACTGTGATAAAGCTAGATTCTTAGGTGTATTTTTTGATTATAAGTTAACTTTTAGATCTCACATTGATTATGTTAAGGCTCGCAGTCTTAAACTGCTTAATGTTATTAAATTCTTTAGTGGTACTTGGTGGGGTGCCTCTCCGGATACCCTCATCACTATTTATAAGACACTTATTAGACCAATCATTGACTATGCCAGCTTTATCTATTTTCCGAATACTAGGAAACTAGTTGATAAGCTTGAAGGCATCCAGTATAAATTTCTCAAACTTTGCCTCGGATTAAGGACCAGTACCCCTAATAACCTAGCGTTAGCCAAATCCAAGTGTCCATCTATAGAAATTAGAGCGATTTATCTTGGCGCCAACTTTATGACAAAAATCTTTTCTAATCTAAGCCACCCATGCCTAGATTATATTGAAGAATATTTGAAAGCAACAGCGAACTCCCCTGGAAACAAAGTACTATTTAAAAGTATATCTCAGGCCCAATCCTATAACGATCTAATCTTTAAAGGCACCTCTTACATGTGTCACTCCCCCAGTTTCAGCTCTCTAATGCTCCAGATTGATTGCAATTTGAATGCAGGATTTGATTTTAAACAAACCACATGTCCTAATTCGGCTTTCTCCTCGTTTATTAGTACTACGCATTCTAACCACGCGGTTATAATTACTGATGGCTCTAAGACCCATATGGGACTGTCAACAGGTGTCGCTGTAACATGTCCCGACTTGAGCTTTCATAAATCCATTAGTATTAATAAAATTGCATCGGTTTATACCGCTGAATGTTTAGCCATTTCAATAGCCCTCGATTTCGCCCTCTCAAATTGTAATCAATCTTACCTAATCTGCAGTGACTCTCTTAGTACCCTCCAATCTATCAATAATCTCTCCATTTCCGTCCACACCAATCCATATATATACGAAATTAAAAACAAAATCCTCATGTTTCGTCGCTCCTCCTCTAACAAGAGCAATATTTCCTTCCTCTGGATCCCTTCTCATTGTGGCATCCTGGGCAATGAGTCTGTCGACTCTCTTGCTAAGGAAGCTACCTCCTCCTCTCCCGATTCTTCCTTTAAAATACCCTACTCTGATCTTAAGGAATTAAACAAATCCGCCTGCTTCCAAAATGTCAACTCTGCCATTACAACTAGAGGTGCTCTTAAAGGCATTCACTACTTCAAGAACTTCTACAATAGCTCACATAAAAAACCCTGGTTTCATAAGTCCACCCTTCCAAGGGAAATAATCGTACAACTATGCAGACTTCGTTCCAACCACTGTAGTCTCCCCGCCTCCCTAGCTCGTGTTGGAATTATCTCTGATGCAACATGCGAATGTTCATATCCATCCATGGATATTTCCCATATAATTTTCGATTGTCCACTTTGCAATAAAGGTAGATCTCCCCTTATTCGTAAGTTAAACCGCCTCTGTGATCTAACTCTAGACCTAGATAATATCTTTAAGACTCCTAATATCTCTGCGTACAAGCACATATACTCGTATCTACGTCTACACAAATTATGCCCCTAACATAGATTATTCACCTGTTGCACATACTCTTATTTTCATAACTGTTTTTCTATATATCTTTGTTATAAAATGTTATATATCACTGTTGTTATATCAAGATGAACTACTGTACTAAGACTGGTTAATTCTCATTGAATCAGGGGCTTTAAAAAAAAAAAATTTCAAGGTCAAATATATAGTATATACAAAAGTGCCAAGTGCGTAACACACAAACCAGTCTATTTGGTAACTGAGTGCTGATTACTAGTAGCTAAAACAAAATGCAAATGATTAGTTAGACTTGTCAACTCTGTGTAGCATTTGCAATTTGAGTGAATCATAGCTATAAGTAGTCAGCACTAGCTTAACAAATTGAGGTTGCGTGCTCTATCAGTTACGCACTTGACAGTCAGGATACAACAATGCATATCAGAAAAGTGTTAATCAAAATTGCCAAATGCCCAGCTCACTCGTCAAACTTTATGCTTTGAAATTCAGGCGAGTGAGTAAATAGCATGTATATCTGACGAATTTTATAATGCGTTGACCTATTTAAATACATTCTAGCAATAGCAATTAATAATTATTCTTTGGTATCTAAACCGTTGTTGGGTTTAATATTTTTACAAAAAATGATATCAATATGCATATACGCAGTTTAGTTTTGATTGAAGAAGTGCATAACTTGATATTGGTTTGAGCTACGCCTAACAGTTACGTTACATCATTAGACGTGGTTTACATCATTAGATATGGGGGTTTAATTTATCTAATATAACTGGAAAACGTTAAGTAAAATCATGTGCAATTTATTTTATTATATCATGTGCAATTTATATTTATTTTAAATGCGACTCCAAAATTAGAACGCATGTGGAGATAAATAGATATTGCTTGCATAATATGATCAGAAAACAAAGTTTACCGATAGCTAGGATGCATTTAAATTGCACAGTATTTGACGTAATGCTTTGCTAATATATTAGTTCAGTTATACCCCCAGACGCAGTCTAATTTTGATGTCATGACTATCAATCTAATGTGCTGAAGTTTGCTAAGCGAGTACTAATTACCAATAGTTAGTATAGGTATAAACTACATATAATAGTAATCGTTGTTTCCTTATTATTTGATACATCAAAGTTTGAATGTGTATGAGCATATCGTTTAGTTACTAACATTTGTAAAGTTATGTTAGAGAAATTATACTCTCATACGCAGTGTAATTTTTTGATGGCTAAAGTCCTAGAATGAAGCAAGGAAGCAACAATTACAAGTTATATATAGTTAAGGGTGGATTAGTTATTGGTAGTCAGTACTCCCTTAGCAAATTTTAGCACTTTAGGTTGTGTGTTCTTGAGCTACACACCTGACAATCCCAATACACCAAAATTAGATTGCATACGAGAGTATAAGTCATTCAAAATTGCCAAGTATTCAGCTCACTTGTCGAGTTTCACACTTTGAAATTGAACCGTGTGAAAAAGCAGCATGCCTACTTGATGTATTTTGTAATGTATTAATATTGCTCGTTGAGAGTGAATGTTTATGGAGGTCGAATCATCATCATATATACAATATTTACAAAATTTCAACTTGAATTTCGCAATACAAATTAGACTTTATGTAGTTTAAGGTAGTTGGGCCATGAAACCGTTTGTTTAAAAATTCTTCGAAACTTTGGCAGAATAGTCTTGGTAAAGTCCTGCATCCACTGGTAAAATTTGATTGGATTTGACCACGTCGTTTCCGAAATAATCGATGTTAAAATTGACAGTTTTAACACGGGATAGATTGGTGAAACCATCCAATCACGCACATTATTAATTGTAATTGGAAAACGGCTCTTAAGAATCGCGTAAAAAACTGGCACATGCTTTATCAATGTTCCCCAAATTGTGTAGAATTTTTTTTAGAAATTTGTACCACCCTTTTTTGCGTAATGGAGTAAACAAAACTAAGAATGAAAATGAAAATTGTTAGATCAGACTGAAATTTATACAGAATAGTAATAAGCAGTCACTCCGCTCCTCTATGAAATTTCATCTTCAATTTCGCACTGCAAAGTGGTTTTATTGTAGTTTGAAAAGCCCATATCGGCCCGTTTCGGCGCTCAGATGTTCCCCTCTTACCACCAATTCACTGCCGTGCTGTTGTTACAATGAGAGGGTATTTTTGGCCAACAATACGATGGTACACATTCAGTATGGCACACATCAATAGGGCACACATCAATATGGCGCACAACAAAATGGCACACATGCATTTTTGCACACATGCAATATGGCACACATGCAATATTTAAATTCTAGTTACAATTTGTCAGATTTGCAATATGACACACATGGAAAATGGCACACATGCAATATTTAAATCCTAGTTAAGTTTGGCACACGTGCAATATGGCACAAATGCGATATTTAAAAAAAATATGGATAAAATGATACATCAGGCGGGTTAGGTAATATTATACCCAAAATACATTAAAATATAAAGAAAAGCGCCAAGTAGTTTAATGATCCAAAAATGGAATAGATATCACACAAGAAAGCCAAGTTTTCAATCAAAGATACCACACGTTAATTAATTAATTAACCTGCATCTCTAACTTTAAAACTTGGAATGTGCATACTTAATTACCAATCAAAAAATATTACTAGCATATGACAACCTTGACACAAATTTGCACATGCCAAGTTTTAAAATTTGAGATGCAAGTTAATTAATTAATTAACGTGTGGTATCTTTGATTGAAAACTTGGCTTTCTTGTGTGATATCTATTCCATTTTTGGATCATTAAACTACTTGGCGCTTTTCTTTACATTTTAATGTATTTTGGGGGATTTCACGCCTTTTTGGTTGTTCATATTTTGAAGAAAAATACAATCGGACTGTACCACATTCATATAACCGTCATCATTGTTTTGACACATCACCAGTCATGGCATCACAGACCAGGTACGGTATAGACCGGGCAAGCTGGGCATTGAAACGGCCCAGTCCGTGGGGTCGAGAGGACCCCATACCATTTCCGGGTCACTCTCTCTGTTACCGACAATCCCCGTCTTAGTACGAAGACAGTATAGAATTCGAAAATCTACACTATGTTCGTACTCCCTATTGACCATCCAGAAGCCGATTGGTGATTGGTCAGGACTCACGATGCGCTTATTCAGAATAGCAACGTGGAGGATAGGACGTGTTGCAGAATAGCAACATTGCGGGCCCTGCGCAATGTTATTTTATCGCGTACCATCGTCAATAATTTCTTAGTATTACACTAAGTTACTTAATATGGTTACAATTAGTTAACAGCGAAGTAATTGTTTACAAAATTGCTCCGAGCCAAAATATTTCGTGAAAGTGTTGCAGGTAGATGAAAAGTTTAAACTGTAGAAAATTATCGTATAGGGAATAAATCTGCGTAGACCGCTTTTTGCAGTAGTTGTTAGTGTTGCGCTATACTTATTTATTCGTGATCCATTTATCATAATTTTTCCACGATTGCGAATGACTGGACGTCAACGCCGCATTAATCATCCCTTATTAATTATCCCTGAGCCCCAACTCGGCAGATAAATGTCTTTAAGAAATGACCCCCTGTACTCAAGGTATCGCAGTAGTGCCGTGGTAAGGCGCATGGCCTACCACGTGGATTTTCCCAGCTCGGTTCCCCGGCGTAAGGAAAAACTTTTTTGTCTTTCGCGCCTTTTCCGTTTTCGTGCATAGAATGGCGCGGTCAGGATTAGAAATATTGTGGACAAAAAGAACTCGTTTAAGGAGTCGCATTGTTGTATAACGAACTGTAGCTTATCTTTTCTGCTTGCTGCAGCGACAGCCGCGAGGACGATGAAGGAATAGGCAATTCGGAGTCCGAGACCATAGTGTGACGCGCCTAAAGGGTGCAATAAAACGTAGACCTGCGGTATACCAGCTAGCCCTCAACATACCTGCGGGTTGTTTCAGGCGGCACAATTCGCAGAATCTATTTCCGCCGGCAGCACCAAGTCTCTGGGACTGCGCAAATGACAGGGATTTTCCCCATTCAAACTGATCCTACAATGCTGCAAAGAATCACTGTGCCTTAGACACCGATATGCATTCCTTATACGTTTCGATAATTATAAACGTATTTTATTACAAGACGTGCGTTTGCCAGAGCAGAGTACATATCATGCAATGGTCCTTTTGAGCAGTACGAAATGAAAGGAGCGGGGAAAACCTTTCCGTTCGAGATCTCGGAGTGTGTCTGAGTGTGGTGACTGGCGGAGAATGATTCTGCGAATTGGATCGATATATCGAAAGCTTGTCAGCGGGCCCTAGGATTATGTTTGATTATATCCTTGCTGGTAGTACCTTATTCTGTGAGACAAAAAGTATTGTGCATACTGCTCGGTTACGGTAGTTCCGCGTCACCGAGTTCAGAGTTGGGCTGCTTAATCCATTACCTGGCTGTTTGACTCTATGCCGCGAGTCGCACCCTCCGCGGTCTTTGCCCGCGCCGCGCCGGGCCAACTCGCCTGGCCGCATCGGGCATATTGTCTTTAATCCTTTTTCGGGATAAGATCAGGCATGTCATAAAACATTATAACCCGCTAGATCAGTGTTGCTCGAAAACTGCGTCACGCAGGACGCAGTCGCTACCACCCGATCCGCTCGTCTTTGCTATTTCTTCGCGCGTGATGCACAATACATCTCTCATCTCCCTCTCATCTCGCTCTCATCTCGCTCTCATGATTGAAATCAAAATTAATTTATACAAGAGCAAATTGATGGAATGCTATTCTCCAGTTTAACTTCGAACCGTCTGCGCTAATTTTTCGAAGGTATTCTATCTTCAATCCAGTCTCTCTCACGAGTAGATTCCCAGCGCTAATTATTGTCCATTAGGAAGGTATACCAAAATATTTGAACTTCTATTCTTTTTACATGGTGTCTATTGCTCTGTGACCATTTCGACCATTTCAAGTCCTCCTTTCATGCCATCACGCGGCCCGCCCCGTTAACATTACTTAAAGTAGTGGAACTGAATGAAGGAGAGGAGCGGGTTAGCATAAACTGATGGGTCCAATTTATGCTAAGCCGTCCATCTCCATACACGCGATTTGTCTAAGTCAAAAGAGGATAAATATACTTAAATTTTGAATTCCGAAACTTTTGAGAGTTGCAAGACAAGTTTACAGTATGTCTAGAGGACATTTCAGAGTATCTTTCTACGAAAAGTCAGAGGAATAAATATTGTAGTTGAAGAATTCAGTCTGAATTAATTATTGTTCAAACAACTTTTGTATTGTTAATTAACTATCGCTGTCAAATCTTGCAGTTGGAGATAATTGCAGTTCAAGAATTCAATCTGCATTGATTATTGTTTAAACAACTTTTGCATTGTTAACGTATTTCTTTTATGAAAATTAGATACTTTATGAACATTATGCCGTTTTCAGTTTATTGCAATGTCTTCTAGTTGTGGCGCTGGAGTTTTTGAAAGAACGACCGATTTAGAGAAATTCTGTTTATGACTTAGCATGGACTGGCCCGTAGAGAATTCAACCGGCACCAGTCATCAGGAGACTCGGTAGAGTCTCGCGCCAAGTAGAAGTTCCCTCTTAGAAGTGTTTACGCCGCCTTCCTCGACTTCGAAGCGGAGCATCCATTGAACGATTTGACAACACTGGTCTAAGCAAAACGATTTGGCAACCATGCCCGGCCACTACGTTTCTCTCTCTTTCTTCCTTCTCTCTCATCGCTTCGGGTACTGACTTTCACCGCTCTGTAGACGTAGAGTGCGCCACAAAAACCCCCAATTTTGGCCGAAATGCTACACCAGCGCCGTGGGCCACTCGATCCCATATATTGCCCGGTCTATTCCGTACCTGGTCTGTGATGGCATAACCAATGTGTCGGTATAAAACCATGTTATCTGCACAGCGCTCTGCAGCACTTCGCAGTGGTGCCCTCTCGCGTGAAACACGTGAGAGTAACAATTTTAGGAATTGTATTAATCCGGACGATGAAACTCTTAAGGGGCTAGACTCCGATATGACGTCACGAGATCTGGCCCCTCACTGTATTACCAACAGTTTTTAAAGGTCGAGATGGAGCTGCACTCAAAGTCTATCGCGCGACCCAGCGGCCAGCTTGGGTTCATTTGTTTTGGCTCCCTTGATTGCGTCACCCGCTTATCGCTCCTGCGATCTCGAGCTGCGGGCTGCTCCCGAGTCCCGATGTTCCGGCCAAGGCTCGAGCCCTAGCCGCACACATACTTCGCACGCACACACATGTATCAAGCGGCGCGGTACTGTTTCGCCCGAATACCCGGTAGAATGAGACTGTCTCACTCAGATGACTGTAGAGCCTATATTACATTCTGTATCTTATCAGTCCGTATAATATGAAATGGCCTTACTATAAATATTTGTTTGTTCGAAATATTACTAAAAACACATAGAAGAATCACAATTCTTTTACTGTAATAGAGAAGTATTATATTAGTCGTGCAAGTAGTGCTATGGGTAAAGTGATGGATTTGCACTTGAAAAGAACAAGTTCGATTCCGCCTCGTTCATGTATTTTACACTTTTTTTCTTTACATTTTTATAAATTCAATTCAATTCAATGCATTGCTATACATTTGGCAATATAAATAAATTTTTCCAATTATTTATTACATAGGCTTATTAGGAATCGGAATGAGACAGTCTACTTCATTTCACTGATGAATGACAGACATGATATATGATATTTTCTGGCATCATTGTTTATGGGAATATAGATAGGACTGTTTCAAACTTTGAAAGTGTGCTTCGCTCACTGTTTGTGAGTTTCAAAAAACTGATGATAACAAAATCAAAATCTTGGTAAGCACAGCCTATTCAATTTTAGTCAGCACACATTTGCACAATAATTCGAGGCTTATGGATCTTACAAACTGTAAAGGTGTGGCAGGTTCTCAACCATACCTTTGAGTTGAAATATGAATTCTGCGTAACAATACTCTGAGAAGTACTATGAACAATACTTCAACAAATACGTTCTCCCCTTACGCAGTTACTAGCCTTAGTACCTGATATGTGAAATGGAAACTAGCATGATTGATAACATCAATACGTTACATAGGCTGTTGAATAACAAACAATCAAGCCAGCAAAAGGCATTTTCTACCAAACACATAGATGACTCTACTTGGATCTAGTTTATACTACAGCTAATATCCCAAAAAGTAAATGTGCAAATCAAGATGTTGATTAGAGCGTCCATTCTAGAAACAACCATTTCCAAAGTATATACTGTTACGCAGCATCTTTCAAAGTTACGTTTGAGGAGATTTGCATGTTGTACCTCCCATGCGTTACCAAGATTCTGAAACATGAAATTATTCTCCAAACGACTGCACTTGCCAACTGTTTGGTAACTACAGTTTATAATATCCAAACGAACATATTTTTGCA
This sequence comes from Crossocerus cetratus, assembly GCA_963675795.1. NCBI lineage: Eukaryota > Metazoa > Arthropoda > Insecta > Hymenoptera > Crabronidae > Crossocerus > Crossocerus cetratus. The sequence continues at coordinate 10,224,466 of OY776665.1, read as the reverse complement.
GGCTCTTAGACATAAACAAACTCAAATTATTACAAGGGCATACAAATATTTCCATGACAAGGCATCTGGTAAATGAGTTGAAAGAGTGCTGCACTCATTTTGGTTTGAAACATTGCAATTCACCAAGTAACAATGCATTCCCATAAAACCACGAACAACCGGCCCGTTCTTCTTTGCATTTATATATGTTGCAACTAAAAATCATATATCAGAATGAGTCTGCATTGCAGAATCACTCTGCATCCCGTCAGCAGGTGACTAACCTAACCCGATAGCTTGCTGTCAAATAACTATGTTTTGACAGGCTAGGGTGCAGAATAGCCCTTTCACTTACGCGCCACCTCGATCGCGCTGGCCGAACTAAAGTACTCAGCTAGACCGTTCTGCATATCAACAATGTGGCCACAGAACCTCAAAAATCATGCTTCGGGGATCCCACTTTTACTCCCTTATATGAAATGATTTTGGGTCGGAAAAGGTCTCAATCGAAAGATGAAAGATGCGTACAGCGCGGCTGATGCGGGATTTTGTAAGATTCCGATGCTTTTTGGTCATAATAATGTGCTAAAAGTTGTACACTCAGCGCTAATTTCACAACACTTCGCACATTAATATAATTGAGCAGCGTCCTAATTTTGCAAAACCACGCATGAGCCGCGCTATACTCATCTTTCATCTTTCGATTGAGACCTTTTCCGACCCAAAATCATTTCATATAAGGGAGTAAAAGCGGGATCCCCGAAGCATGATTTGGGTCATTTCACGTCAACTGTCGAGGTTTATTCACACATGTTCGACGATTTTGATGAAATTGGCAGTATTTGTAGTTCGCAAAGAGCTGATTCCAACGCAAAAATCCGTTGCTCGCTAACTCAATTATTTTTTGAGTTACACGCACTCAAAGTTTGGGGTCAATTTTTTTTCAAAAATTGATATCTCCGTAAATACTGCAGATAGCCACATCGTTCGAGCGCCAGAATGAAGAGAAAGGATTGAAGTTTAATAAAAAAAATATTCCATTCAGGAACACTTGTTTGGAACTAATGCTAATGATAAAAGTTTATAACAAATGCTTGCCATTCCCACGGGCCAGCATCGATTGTGAAGAAAAAAAATCCCAGCCGTTGCTATAAGTCTCTCGCATGACCCCTCCAAAGGATTTTCAGAAACACGGCCTGGGGGCCGAGTTATAAATTTTTATTGCCGGGCGCGCCCGGTCAATCTGCCGGCGGTGCGCGCCGCGCTCAGCTGGCGCGCGGGTGCTAGACCCGGCACTCGGAATACGTACATTCAAAATGGTCATACCTGTTCAATTGCTTACAGGATACCTGCCACAACACAATATGTGTCCACGATGGTACGTATCCATATCCGGATTATGCGATTAGGAGCTGCCATAAAGCAATAAACATCGTTTCTTCTCTGTGTTACCCGGGCTTGAGACCGGCAACTGCCCACATTAAAAACGTGTTTTGCAGGACCCAAATGCAATTAAATTATTTTGAAATACCGACATATAAGTGAATTTTAGTTACGCGTGAGTTTAATCACTTGATCGTGTTTATTTTCTAAATTTGAATATCGCTTTATTAAGATTGCAGATTCGTTAAGTGGTATAATCGCGTGGTGTTTTTGTGTTCCGGGTATCGATTTTACTTTAGAAAAACGGTCCTTGAGAAATTGATCAGTGATATTATATTTTTCATTAGTGCAGAAATTAAATGAAATTGTTTTAAAATGCGATGTAGCCCAATCATACAATTCACGGGGTTGACGACGAATTGTCTTTCGCGTTGTTACTTGTATCTGTTTTAGTCGGAGAATCTATCGATTGCGTGAAGCTAGGTCCTGCTTCAATCAGATCGCGAGCTGGAATATTAAACAAATCAGCATTCGTATCGGATGATTCTAGATTTACGGCACTGGATTCTGCTTCAATTTGATCAGGTATCGGAATTTCTATTGCTCTTGATCTATCTAATCGCGTCCTACATTGCTGACAAACATAAAAACCTAATTCTAGTCGTGGATACTTCGCGCGAAGGACGGGTGTGACGAATTTAAGATTTGTTCTAAAAGAGGAGTGACGCGGTAAAGCTAGCGGATTTGAACAAAATTTACGCGGCATATTAATTTTTAATGGTTTAGCGGTTAGCAGTATTTAAAGTTTTGAATAGTAAGCGAAGCGCACAAACACTGCACAGTGGAACACGACACGACTTCACAGTTAGATGTCCGGAAACATTATGAGGTCTGCTTCAAACAGTGTCCGCCTCGATTAATTTTGGAAAACCCTTAAAATGGGTGGGGGGTTGTCACCAGGTAGAAATTTTTAAGTATGGTATGCAGTCAGAATCTAAATATACAGGTCTACTTCATGCGACCAGTCGCCGGTCCCAAGCCCGAATAACACAGAGAGGAAACGGTGTTTATTGCTTTATGGCAGCACCTAATCGCATAATCCGGATACGGATACGTACCATCGTAGACACATGTTGTGTTGTGGCAGGCATCCTGTAAGCAACTGAACAGGTATGACCATTTTGAATGTACGTATTCCGAGTGCCGGGTCTAGCTCCCGCGCGCCAGCCGAGCGTGGCGCGCACCGTCGGCAGATTGACCGGGCGCGCCCGGCAATAAAAATTTATAACTTGGCCCCCAGGCCGTGTTTCTGAAAATCCTTTGGAGAGGTCATGCGAGAGACTTATAGCAACGGCTAGGATTTTTTGTCTTCACAATCGATGCTGGCCCGTGGGAATGGCAAGCATTTGTTATAAACTTTTATCATTAGCATTAGTTCCAAACAAGTGTTCCTGAATGGAATATTTTTTTTATTAAACTTCAATCCTTTCTCTTCATTCTGGCGCTCGAACGATGTGGCTATCTGCAGTATTTACGGAGATATCAATTTTTGAAAAAAAATTGACCCCAAACTTTGAGTGCGTGTAACTCAAAAAATAATTGAGTTAGCGAGCAACGGATTTTTGCGTTGGAATCAGCTCTTTGCGAACTACAAATACTGCCAATTTCATCAAAATCGTCGAACATGTGTGAATAAACCTCGACAGTTGACGTGAAATGACCCATTTGGCCAATTTGTGCCGATAAAACAGCGCCACTACTATACCTGAGTCTAGCCCCTTAATCCGCTTTGCCTTTACCACGAGAAAAATAAAAGAGGAAATTCATATCTCCGGAACGACTGGACCGATCCACATGATTCTTGGCTCATTGGATTCAGAAAAATCAACGATGAAATACAAAATTCTGAAATAAATTCTTGGGGCTCTAACTTTCGCATAAATCGAGGTGAAAGTTTGGTAACTAAGGATAACAGTTAGAGTTCGGGATAATATAGCCTCGGCTGTCGCGCGCCGGAGTGTCATATATATATGGAGAGGGAACTTCTACTTGGCGCGAGACTCTACCGAGTCTCCTGATATCTTATTTATTTATTAAATACCCTCAAACCAACCATACCCACACGGCCTCACATAAACCCTACCAAAACAGTTACAAATCTCTGTTTGAATTGGGGATAGGTAAAGCCGCGTGGGTACGGTATGGTTTGGAGGGTATTTGTGTGTGGGGGGGGGGGGGGGGGGGAGTTACGTCTTTAAAATTGCAGTGTCTGCCTGGGCGCACGGTCGACGCACATTTGTGTGCCGTGCAGTCACTTATGTATACATATATGTCGCGCGTGTTTTCCGCGACTGGAGCAGCGGCGATGCCCAATATGCCACGCAGAGGCAATGACAATCGTCCGTGTCATTTGTATTTAAAACTGCTTCAATAAATAAATAAGATATATGATATTGCCCAACCCGCCTGATGTATCATTTTATCAATATTTTTTGAAATATCGCATTTGTGCTATATTGCATGTGTGCCAAACTTAACTAGAATTTAAATATTGCATGTGTGTCATATTGATGAGTGCCATATTGCATGTGTGCCATATTGGTGTGTGCCATATTGCATGTGTGCCATCTTGCTGTGTGCCATATTGATGTGTGCCCTATTGATGTGTGCCATATTGAATGTGTGCCATCGTACTGTGGGCCAAAGATGCCTCCTCGTTACAATCAGAAAGTGTCAGGAATATGGACATATTGCGGCAAAGTGTGCTGAAAAAGCCGCGTGGTAAAAAATACGTGTTATGCGTCCAGATCTACTCGCGATAAATTATTAGATAAGGACGGAATAATCGAGGATCAAAAAATCGGGGCGTGGGTTGACACGGGAAGCGATATTTCGCTCATGTGCGCGGAACAATATAAGTGAAAATATGATGGCATATTTTGGGCGGAGTGTGGGATTGAGTGAGTGCGAGGGAGCGAGAGCGTATGTGTGAAGAGATTGACTGAGGGCGGGAGAGTATGTGTGGTAAGTAGTAGCGAAATCGACGGAACCCGGCGACTCAGGCCGAAACAAAATGCGGTTAGAAGAAACCAATCGCTACTAAAAGGGCAACAGAAGGTGTGCGAGTGTTTGAATGCGTGTGTGAGAAACGATTGCAGTTAGAGGAGCGGAGGGACGGCAAATCGCGTTGAGATCTGAGGCATTCGACAAATAAAATTGCTATTACAGAGAGGAGTCGTAACCTTATATGAATTTGAATAAAAAATATTTTCATGCATCTAATACTCCTCCTTTATTTTCAAAAAGTGTGCCTCATTCTACATAATACGCCACAAAAATAATGATCCAGAAACACTTAGATGTTTAACAATTTATGCATTCTTAAAAATATGACCGATCAAAAAGGCCCTTAAGGGGCTAGGCTACACACGTGACTTTTCGCGAGTTGGTCGCTGGCCGTGTTACCTACAGATTTTGACGGTAACGTAAGAGCGAGATGGAGCTGCACGCGATGTCTGTCGATGGACTCGATCCGCAAACGCATATGGCTTGGAATGAATATATGTATCCGTGCGTCTGGCGACACTTTGTTGGCACCGTGGCGATGCTCGTTTGTCGCTTTTCCGCTCTCGGACTGGGATCCTCCTAATTCCCGAGGTTCCGCGACCGGGGCTTGAGTGTAGGCATATATATATGCACTATACATATATGTATAATGGGAGTCGCTGCTCCTTTTTCGCTTTGGATAAACAAAGTGAGCTAGACTATCTGACTTTCACTAGTGGAAAGCCTATCGTATTCTGAATGGCACTCTAAAATCATGTGCTAAATGTATGTTGAACCATGTACTAACAATATAATGCAAAAGAAAAAGCAAAGAGTATACAAAATTATCAGCAAACTGGGTGGAACCAAACTCGGTCCTCTCAAATGCAAACCCATCGCTTTACTCATAGCACCACTAGCAAACTTGCATGACTACCGTCAAACTTCTTCGTTTTACTAAAAGAATTGTGATTCCTCTCAGAATTTTGGTTACTATGACATAGGCACATGAATTTGCTGGGAAATGAAATATGATCTGACAAGAACTTATAGAATTTATTTGATGAAATACTACTCGATGTGCAGGGAAAAAAACTAAACGATTTGCCATAGCTGCTTCGATATGTTCATAAAAATTGAGCTTGTAGTTTCGAATTCAGAGAGAAAATATACAATGAGAACAGATGGTGCCATAGTAAAGGTGCCTTCCTACATTACTAACTAAATTCGTATGAAAAGAATGGAACATCTATGGCAAATCGCCTACAGTTTTGGTCAATACACATCGAGGTGTATTTCATGGAAATAGTAGTTTGTGATACATGTGCGGAAAATGGCCAGTTTCCAGATGCGTGAATTTGCAGCTTGAGCCGAGGCGTAGCGGCATTCACAGGAAGACGAGTGTGGAAGTTGTCGCACGAGCCGAAGGCGACTGCGATAATCGCACTAGTCCTCCTGTGAATGCCGCGTATGCTAAGGCGAATGATGTAAATTCACGCGAGTGGAGGTTGGCCACTTGCCGCACCAGTATCACACACTACTTTATGTAACGCATGCTGCGAAATTTTACTTTGAGAGAATCGACTGGTTAGGTCGACAGATTGACAAAAGTCTATGAATTTGGCAGAATATGTAACATACCCTTATCTTCTGTTTCTCATTCCCGCACTAGTACGGTAAAGCGATCGATATAATGAAATAAAATGCTACTTTCTGCACTTGGGCAGTAACAGAGTGAATACATATAGATCAGAGTGCTGAAATCAGATGCTTTCCGCACAATACCCATGCCTCGAAAAGTGAACGTTCGCACTATGCGTTGCATAAATACTTGTTTGTCCGAAACATTATTAGAAACACAAAGGCGAACGACAATTCTTGTAGTGGAATGGGGAAATGGTACAGTTAGTTATGAAAATAGTGCAATGAGTAATGCGATGGATTTGCATTTGAAAAGAGCGGGTTCGATTCTGCGTAGTACGTAGATTTTTTTGATATTCAAACTCCTGTTTTTTCTTTTATTTTACATTTGTATAAAGTCGATATGTGATCAAATTCAATGAACTACTATACTTTTGAAAATATAAGAATGAACGAACTTATCAAACTATTTATAATATAAGTTTGGTAGTAATGAAAGTGAGAGAGCCCCCTTCGTTCTGCTTATCCGAACCGAAATCGAAAGATACCGGTCCGATATACATATATGTACTACATACAATGCCTGCCATACAGTATTCATCATTTTTTTAGAGTATTATAAAGAGGAAAGCTATGCAGGCTCTTAGGGATAATGGGAAAGGCTCAAATTGTTACAATGGCGAGGCATCTGATGCACGCGTTGAACGATAACTGCACGCGTCGAACGATAACTGCACGACAAGCCTGGGTTATTGAACATTTTTTCTTCTGTTTATATATTTCATAGCTAAAATCCGTGAGTCAGAATAGAGGATTTCTCCAAAATCATATTGTTATGAAGTTTCCCTGCATCCTGTCAGTCAGTACATGCTTAACCCCATAACATACTATCAAGCTTTGATTTCACGCGAATAGCCCTCTCGATAGGGCGCCATCTCGTTCTCAGCGGCCGAGCTAAAGTACTCACGAATATTGACCTGTGTATCGACAATATGGCGAAATCGAGCCAGAAGCGATGCTCGCAGAAATCCGGACTTTTTGTCTATATTTCTTATAATATGATGGCAAGCCATAGTTTCCCAAGTTCCTGAAGGTATGCGGAAGCGCGCTGTGGTCTTCGTTTCGCCAAGAAAACAGTTACAATGTCATACAATCAATCGAAAGACACGCTAAAAATGTTAAGATTTTGGGAATGTTCAGGGCGTCAGAATGACTAGAAAACAACATATTCCTATGAAATTAGGACCACAGCGCGCTAGATTGAACCTTTCTCTTTCTATTGAGACTATTCCCGACCGTAAACCGTTTCGTATACGGGAGAAAAGTACGGCAGCCGAATCCCTATTTCGGCCCAAATTTGCCGGTCAAACAGCGACTCTACATTATCGCGGAAGCCCGAAGCCTAGCCCCTTAAAAAACATTAAAATGTAAAAAAGGCGCCAAGTAGTTCTCCCGTATCTCCAAAAAGATTTATCTGACAAAATAGTGTAGCATTCCACAAAATGTCCCACAGCAATATATTTCTAAGCGTTCAACCTACTACCTCTACCCCAGGTAGAAAACTATCATGGCGGTGCGAGTTTGATCTTGGCGCTAGCCCGTTTTCAACATGGCAGGCCAAACTAAATTTTACGGGATAGTGCTGGAGTGGCGCTAGCTAGTTTCTGTCGTGGCAAACCAAGCTCGAGTGTAGCATGGTGGCGCTAGCCATTTTCTGTCGTGGGAAGCCAAGCTCGAGTGTAGCATGGCAGCGCTGGCTATTTTCTATCGTGGCAAGCCAAACTCGAATTTACGATGGTAGCGCTAGATTGGCATAAGCCATTTTCGTGATGTGGGAAGCCAGACTCGAATTTGGCATGGTAGTGTTGGACTGACGCCATCCATTTTCAATCACGGCAGATGTTAGAGTCTTATTTAAGCGCTTCGGCCAATTTTCTTCATGTTGAGAGAGACGCTCGGAGTTTGGTGTATTGAAGTGTATGGTGTATTGAAACGAGGCAATTCCTTTGAAAATTCCTGAGAAAAGAACTAACACGAGTGATATTCACACAACACTGCAGTGTTATCTGTCTTATCTGTGTGTTGTTATCTTTTGTCTTACTGCAGCTCTAATGCTTAATCTAAGAGTGTGTATGTGCGTAAGGTTTGATTAAACTGCGAGATTAAGGTTCCTAAAAGCCAAAGCGTAATTTGATTGAAGCCTTTATTCTTCCGACTCTTGGCGTAGACGCCATGGACTGACTGATTTGCGCGGGGGGAGCAATCGGATACCGCTCGCAGTGCGGTCGAGATCGCTTATCTCGCCCGCGGCGTAAAATGTAACGCGGAGGGTCGGGTTCGGCTTCGGCGACACTCTTTGTCGAAGGCAGGCCTCTCGTCCTGCCTATAGCCTACACCTACAGCGTATTCTATGCGAAGGAAAGCAGCGGTGATTTTGCTTTGTAAGTGTACAAGAAGAGTAGTTTGATGCGTTCAATCAACTAACATATCCGTAGCCCTCAGTCGCGGAGCACCGCTCAGACAGTGCGCATCGTCTCGCCTACTGTCTCGCAGTCACCTCGCCACCAAAGTGTCAGTAATTTCAATAAGTGCAATTGTGAGTGCCCACTCCTCGGGACCAGCATACACTCCCACAGGAATCTATCTCCTTATTTCTCGAGGCCCAATACCCTCATCGCTCTATCATGAGCGCCAAGGACTCGGCAAGAAAGAGGAAGAACCCTCCCAGGCCGGAATCTTCCCTCAAGAAAACTAAACAGGCACCACAAGCCAATCCTTCAAGTTCTACGAACAAGGCCATTCTCGAACCGACCGTCACTAAAGAATCTTACGAACCATCTCGTCCTATAATATTGGACAACGCCAACGTAGATGTCAAGATTCTAATCAAAACTTTAAAAGCAACCACTAACGGTGAGTTTCGAATCAAACACAATGGAAACTCTTCCACAATTCACGTGAAAACCCGTGATCAGCACCTAGCTGTAATCACCGCCTGCAAAAAAAATGCATGGAAATTCTTCACTTTTGGCCACAAAGCTGAGAAAATGAAGAAATTCATTATACACGGCCTCCCATCGTCTTTTACCGCAGAAGACGTTAAATCCGATTTGAAGGAAAGAGGCATAAACATAGCGAGCGCTCAGCAGTTCGCAAAAAAAAGTCCAGACGGGTCTAGCCTCCTACTCCCGGTCTTTGCTATCGTCGTCGAACCTGACGTCACGATGACACAAATTCAAGGTTGCAAGACCATCTTATACCACTCGTTCAAAATCGAGAAGTTTAAGCCCACGGACCAACCAGCACAATGCTTCAACTGCCAGAAATTTGGTCACGCGAGCAAAAATTGTCATCGCGATTCAGTCTGCGTCAGATTTAGCGAAGCACATGACATCAAAAACTGCCCTCGCACCTCCAACCTGCTCTGCGCCAACTGCAAAGGAGATCATGTTGCCAGCTTCAGGAAATGCCCAGCCAGGCTACAATTCATCGAACACTCGAAGAAAAAGCAAGACTCCGCTCGACTCCAAAAACTCACTCCCGCTCCTTCATACGGGATCTCGAGCGCCACGGCCTCCCACTTCCCGCAACTAAAACCAAGGATGGCACCTACCCTACCAACACCGCCGACCAACAGCGCCAATAATCGCACCTGGCCGTTTGCATCCTCTCAAACGCCGAAGTCGTCATCACGTCATCACCCCACCCCTCCAGTACCTTCACAGCTGGACTACGCTGCTGCTGCTGCCAACCTCACGCTACCGCCTACTCCGACCAACATACCCACATGCAGTAGAGGACATCCGGACGACTACACAGAAGCACCCGCCACTCCAGATAACTTCGTTTCACGCTCGCACAATGTAGATCTTCATATCCCCGCCATCTCTGCGGTCCTCCAGGACTCTGCCCTCATTCTCAACGAGCTAAGAAATCTTCAGATTTTTCAAATTTTAGACCAATTAAGAGAAATGATTACCCTCTTAAAAACTTCTCGCTCCCCACTAGATAAATTGGTAGTCCTAGCAAACTTCTCGCATCTCCTGACTACCACTTCTACTTCCGGCAACCTGTACAGGGTGATTCGGGTAAGTGCTATCGGCTTTTTACCATGGAAATTTATCGATTTTTGAAATTGGTAATTGTCTCGGCGGCCGTCTAATGTCACCGGTGTCGCGTGGCTGCTTAGGATCAACTAGCCGAATCACGCCAAATACCGACAGTCTTCCGATTAAGGTGGTTGGTGCCGTCTTTAAGACGCAGGGGGCAAGAGGGGAATTCCTATGCTTTCACATAGGATTCTGAGATCGTTGCCAACTGTAGCGAAACAAACTTTTTGTTTGGAAAAATCAATTTGTAATGAAAGTAATGTTATTATACATCTCATTTCATCATTTATTTTCATTTTTATGCTTTCTAACATATCAAATTGTTACCAGTCGGGTTTAAAACCGACGTTTATAACTCTTATACAGAGCAGTGAAATGTGGCAACAGCGCATCTCAGCTGGTGAGTGCGCGATATGTTGGCAGTTGTCAGTATTATGTGCAGCATGTCGCGTGAGGAAATGTCCAACTCAGAAATGTCAGGAAAAATGTCGAAGTATCGTTGGAAGGGCCAGATTGTCAGCGAAAAACAATATAATCGACGTGTAAAGCAAGTGGAAGGAGGAAAAAGCCGCAAGAAAGTTAAAGTTGTGCCGCCTGAACAAGAGTGCAATGTAGAAGGGCGTCGAATTCTTGACGTAAAGGTTATGGCCAGCTACATACAGTGCACAAGCTGTAAAAAAATGCTATCCTTGGCTAACATTGAGAATGAGACAAGAAGCGGTTTAGCGTCGATATTTATTATTCGATGTCAAGAGTGCTTGTTACCTAACCAAGTTCCAACCGGAACAGATCATGAAGGCACCCACAAACAACGCGTGTTTGATATAAATAGCAAAGCTGCTTTAGGTAAGTCTTTCTTAAAGTTATGTTATGTACCTCATTGTAAGAATATGGAAAACTACTACCCATAAAATATGAAGTATAAATCAAAATAACCCATAATGTAATACCCACAATGTAACTTCACTAACAGGTACGTTGCATGCTGGTTTGGGATATACAACCGTCAACAATTTATTAGAAACTATGAATATCCCATACATGTCATCAAAGACATTCAAAAAGCATGAGCGTGAGGTAGGACCAATAGTGGAATTGGTTGCCAAGGAAAGCTGTCAAGAAGCAACATCATTGGAACGCGCCCTCACCATCTCTAATCTGGACAATTTACAGAAGAAGTTGTAAGTCATGATTGAATTTAAAAAGTATTTACATTAGTATTTACATCTGAAACACTTGCAGTTTCTGAAAGTGCCTCTATCATTTCTAGCAATATTGTGTACATCATGCTTATTAATTTAAGATTTAGTCTGTCTTGCGCCATACTATATATACTACTACTTGGCGCAAGACTCTACCCAGACTCCTCATACACATTCATGTATATGAAATGTAAATAATCTGAATAAATAAATAAATACATTTATCAATATGAATGTACTATTGTATAGGTTCATTTTTCTAGGCCCCCAGAACTACAAAGTGGATTCTTAGTTCCTCAGCCTTTGGAGGAATAACAGTCCCAACAATTACAATGCTGCCCGATCCTGAACCTTCAACATCCTTCTCCAACCACCCAAATCCATCACCTTTATCCAGTCCTGAAACAAGCTCCTTAGTGTCACTTACTTCCTCCGATGTAGTACGAATATTTGTTTCCTATGACATGGGTTGGAGTAAAAGGGGGACAGGGCAACAATATGATAGTCTCAATGGCTATGCTGCTCTAATCGGCGTCGAATCGGGCCAGGTTTTAGATTTCGCAACACGAAATAGGAAATGCCGGTTATGTGACTTGGGTACCGATAAAAAGAACCACGATTGTCGGTTAAACTTTTATGGGAGTGCAAAAGCCATGGAAGCAGATGCAGCTGCAGATTTAGCGACTCGAAGTCAAATTCTAAGTACTAATAATGTAGAAGTAGGAGTTTTTGTCAGCGACAATGATAGTTCTAGCATTTGTGCTGTAAGACAGGCAAGCAACCATTCAGTTGTAAAATTAGCAGACAGAAACCACACGTCCAAAGGCGTAAAAAGCTTATTATATAAAACTGCGAATAATATCGAATGCAAAGCTTTAACAACAGACGTCATAAAATATTTACATAGATGTTTCACATACGCTGTAGCGCAAAATGAAGGGGATGCGACAAAAATGGCCGTAGCCATCAAAAACATTCCGTGTCATGCATATAATCAGCATGGCAATTGCGGTGCATGGTGCGGGTATTTAAAAGATCTCGAAAACTACCAACACAACATACTCTTCAACAAAGAGTTAAAAAATGAAACTTTATTCGAGGAATTAACAACAATTTTTAATAAATTGTCAGAAAATGCTGCTAAGTTCTCGTCAGCAGCTTCTAGTCAAGCAAACGAAAATTTAAATAGCATGATGTCACGTAAAGCGCCAAAAGCTATTTGCTATAGTCTTTCGCAATCGGCTGACTATAGATTTGCATGTGCCGTAGGACAGAAAAATCAAGGAGTAGAATATGTTCAGAATGTTTTTAAAAAAATTAATCTAAGTCCAAGCTCACGTTTCACGAAACATGTTGAGCGTTATACTAGATCGCATAAACTTAGAGCGTTCAAAGCCAAACAACCAACTTTTAAAGCCAGGCGACAACTGTTGCAAAAAAATCGGTCCCAACTCAGGAATTCGAAAGATCGGAAAGAAGGAGATGTGTATAAAACCAATATGAGTTTACTCACAATGCCTTCCACAGAAGTAATATCTAATCAGAATCATAATACAAATTTGTTAGAATTAGCTTATAATATTAATTTTATACACCAGGATCTAGCAATTGCGTTCTTTGATTTAGAGACGTCTGGATTCAAAGCAGATTGCGACATTTTACAAATTGCCGTAAGGTGTCAAAACTCGACTTTCAATCAATATATTAATCCGACGGAAAATATATCACCGATGGCATCAAAAGTACACGGCATAACGAATGAAGGCAATTCGTTATATTTAAATGGAAAAAAGGTATCTTCACATCCTGTCCGAATTGTCATCGGAGAATTATTGCAATTCTTGAAAAATGTCAGTAAACCATGTGTATTCATTGCGCATAATTGCGCCTTTGACGCCCCACGATTAACTCACGTGATAAATGATTTGTCGCTCCAAAAGGAATTCGGTTCAGTAATTGACAGTTTTGTAGATACGTTACCGCTATTTCGAAAAAAGTATCCGGGTACGGAGTGCAGATTACAAAAAATAGCTGAGAGGAATTTTTGTATCAATGAACAAGAGACGCACGACGCTTTTTATGATACTATTATGTTAGAAAATATTACTTTCCATCATTTCACTCTAGAGGAGTTATTAAAAAACAGAAAATGTTTTAAAAGAGTTATAGAACTGCCTGCAATTATTAATTCATTAAAACCGTTAGAAGACTGTATTTCCAAAGAAATGAGAAAAAGACTGGCCAATGAAGGTATTTCGTATAGTGATGTAAGAAATGCATATTGTATAGGGGAAAAGCAAGTGATAAGTTTACTTGAAAAAATAGGGACGGACGGAAAGAAGGTAATTCGAACAAAAAAGATTTTAAAAGCTATTTTAAATCATTTACAGAGGATACCGCGATAGTAGTTACTGCGATACTAATTTTACGTACATTGTTTGGTTAACTTTTAGTTGAGTTGCAAATTATATAATCGTTATTCCAAGTTACACATTTTATGATAATTTGTTCAAATATTATATCGAAAATGTTATAACCGATAATCCATGTAATAGAATATAGTGAACGTTATATGCCAAAGAAAATAAATATTTATATTTTCCATGACAGTTTTGTTAGTTATTATGTTTCTTACAATTAAAAAATGTGTTAGCCAGCGCTGGATCTATGCGCTTAGTGTTAGCAGACAGGTCTACTGCATGCGCTAACTTCGCATGCGCGCGATGTCCATGAAGTTAGCGGGGCCATTTTATGGGATTGAAAAATAAATATTTGTGCTCGTTTGTGCTTCGTATGTGCCTGTGTGTGCACTAAAGCAAAAAGCCGTACTATAAGCGGGTAAAAAGTTATTGAGCAAAATGTAATTTTGCTTCGAAGTTAGCGGGGCCATTTTGTCAGATGCAAACAAAAAGTAGTGTATTCTATTGGGCTCGACATGTGCTTGAATGTGCAAGCAATTAAATTTCGAAAATCCAAAAACTGACGATTTTACGACATATTTTCAATTTTTGTCGAGAAGTTAGCGGGGCCATTTTGTCGGATGCAAACAAAAAGTAGTGCATTCTATTGAACTCGATATGTGCTCGAATGTGCAGGCAATTAAATTTCGAAATTACAAAAACTTGCGGTTTTACGGCACATTTACAATTTCAAGGGTGAAACGACTATTTTCGAAAATATCGGCAAAATATTATTTGTTGTGCTGTATACGTATACTGTGCCGGGCATGGAACTAGCCGAGTCCTTGCTCATCACATGATTGTGTCCGGCGCAATAAATGCCTGGGGGATGAAAGAGCAACAGCGCCCGGGCAGCCATATTTTAAGTCCGAGCAAATTATAAAATTGGTGGTGTTATAGGTTACACCGGTGGATTTGATTCGTCAACAATAGGACATTACACAGCGTACATAAAAATCCTAAACGAATGGTATTGTGTAGATGGGGGGTGCAGAAAAGGTAATCGCTATATCGTGAAAAAACAGACCGATATTCATGCGCATATGTGTATATACACAATATTTTGAATAAAATTGGATTATAAACCCATATCTATCCCGATTCTAGTCCCTACCCCTATTGCGTTTCCTCTTAAGATATTAAGAGGCATTATACAATACAATCGTGCATTATACATTCGCCAGTTTGTGGAATTTCAACATTTGCCCCGCTAACTTCGAGTCAAAAATACGTTTTTGCTGCATAACTTTTTACGTAATTTGAACTATGCTTCTTTACTTTCGAGCACATAAAACCACACATTTAGCATAATACAGCGAAACAATGAGTTTGCCGATATTTTTGAAAATGGCTATTTTCACTGACGGCAGTACACAAAAATATGCCGTGAAATCGTCAAACATTGAAATTTGTAGATTTGGTTGACTGCACATTCGAGCACATATCAAGCACAATAGAGCACACTACTTGTCGTTTTCATTCGATAAAATGGTCCCGCTAACTTCTTGGCAAAAAACGAAAATATGCCGTAAAATCGTCAGTTTTTGAAATTCTGAGTTTTGATTGACTGCACATTTGAGCACATATCGAGCACAATAAAATACACTACTTGTTGTTTGCATCTGACAAAATGGCCCCGCTATCTTCAAATCAAAAATACGTTTTGCTTAATAACTTTTTACCCGTTTATGGTACGCTTTTTTGCTTTAGAGCACGTAAAGGCACACATTTAGTGCAATAGAGCACAAAAATTACTTTTCCGTTATTTTCGAAAATAGTTGTTTTCACCCTTGAAATTGAAAATGTGCCGTAAAATCGCAAGTTTTTGTAATTTCGAAATTTAATTGCCTGCACATTCGAGCACATATCGAGTTCAATAGAATGCACTACTTTTTGTTTGCATCCGACAAAATGGCCCCGCTAACTTCTCGACAAAAATTGAAAATATGTCGTAAAATCGTCAGTTTTTGGAATTTCGAAATTTAATTGCCTGCACATTCAAGCACATGTCGAGCCCAATAGAATACACTACTTTTTGTTTGCATCTGACAAAATGGCCCCGCTAACATCGAAGCAAAAATACATTTTGCTCAATAACTTTTTACCCGCTTACAGTACGGCTTTTTGCTTTAGTGCACATAAAGGCACATACGAAGCACAAACGAGCACAAATATTTATTTTTCAATCCCATAAAATGGCCCCGCTAACTTCATGGACATATGCGCGCGCGACGTTGCCGCTGTAACCGGCACACCGCCAGTAGAACTTCGAAAGAAGCGATTTCCCTTTTACTTTTTCTGCAATTTCTCTCAAACCAGACAGACGAAGCTTTTGAAACTTCGCCTAATTATTCGTAAATGTCTTATTTATTAGATGAAACATTTTTTATTCACATGTTACCATTTTATCACATATTTTTAAGTCGTAAACATTAGTCTTTGCTTTCGGCGCCATAAGAGCCCATGTATAAGAACGTATCTTTGGACATTGATTACTCGAAAACTATACAGACAAATAAGTTGAAATTTTGAAGAGGGGCGAAGTAACTATTAATTACTATTCTGTATAAATTTAAGTTCGATCTAACCATTTTCATTTTCGTCCCCAACCTCCTTAACCGGCAAGGGCCGAATGAGTCGGTAATAAAACATTTTTGCAGCACAATGGAACGGAAAGTGTGAGCGATGCGTGGCATAATAAACATAGTAAAGAGCGTGTCATCGGTGCACTCTGGCGAGAAATCATTCTTGTTTTTCCTTTTATTATAACTTTAGAGCTAAATATTGAAAGAGCCAGTAGTTCTCTCCTTACCTCAAGTCAACAACCAGGCTTTCACCCTTTTTTGGAAGGCGGAGGCAGCACGCCTGCAGCAGCGGCGCGATCAAGGATTGCGGCCGAGTCTTTCAATATTTCGTTTTATAGTTATAATAAAGAGAGAAACAAGAATTATTTCTCGCCAGAGTGCAAGAATGATAGGCTTCCCTATATTATTTATTATGCACAAATCTTTATTATATCACGCTAATATCTCGCACTCCCCCCTGCCAGTGTGCAGTGCAGAAAGGTTTTACCAACGAAACGGGCTTGCCTACGAGGAAAATAATTATAGCCCCCAAACGGCTGAACCGATTCGCTTGATATTATCAGCGAGATATTAGCGTGATATAATAAAGATTTGTGCATAATAAATAATATAGGGAAGCCTATCATTCTTGCACTCTGGCGAGAAATAATTCTAGTTTCTCTCTTTATTATAACTATAAAACGAAATATTGAAAGACTCGGCCGCAATCCTTGATCGCGCCGCTGCTGCAGGCGTGCTGCCTCCGCCTTCCAAAAAAGGGTGAAAGCCTGGCTGTTGACTTGAGGTAAGGAGAGAACTACTGGCTCTTTCAATATTTAGCTCTAAAGTTATAATAAAAGGAAAAACAAGAATGATTTCTCGCCAGAGTGCACCGATGACACGCTCTTTACTATGTTTATTATGCCACGCATCGCTCACACTTTCCGTTCCATTGTGCTGCAAAAATGTTTTATTACCGACTCATTCGGCCCTTGCCGGTTAATCGGAAGACTGTCGGTATTTGGCGTGATTCGGCCAGTTGACCCTAAGCAGCCACGCGACACCGGTGACATTAGACGGCCGCCGAGACAATTACCAATATCAAAAATCGATAAATTTCCATGGTAAAAAGCCGATAGCACTTACCCGAATCACCCTGTACGACCGCAATGGCGCCGCCACACACAATTAACGTCATTGCGTTTAACATAAATAGCCTAAGAGCTCACTCTACCGAACTCCAACACCTCCTTCGTGAACATAATATCGATATAGCTCTGATTTCAGAAACCAAACTGAACAAAAACAACAAAATCAAAATGCCAGGCTACACTCTCTATCGTCAGGACAGGTCAGGCAGGACAGGTGGCGGCGTAGCCATCGCTATTAAACACTCTATCCTCTCCACTGAACTCCCACATAACGTATCCTCGACCACCGAGTACTTAGGTATCCAACTCACCATCAGAAACAAAACAGTCAGCATCTATTCCATTTACAACCCACCTGACTCTTCTCTAGACCCCTCTCTCCTTCTCCATCTACTTTCCTCTCCTCACCCAGTATTGTGAGCTGGCGATTTTAATGCCAAACACCCCGCCTGGAATAGTTCCTCCTCAAACCACTCCGACACTATCCTTGCCGATCTTATTGAATCCCAAAACCTTCAACTACACGCTCCCTCTGAACCCTCCCACTATCCCTCAGCTTCGAACCGAGACCCTTCTACACTCGATCTCTTGATCTCCAATAACAGGAATATTATCAGCAACTTCACTCTTCTTCAAGACACCCCCTCAGACCACCTCCCCCTCTCCTTCTCTATCCTAGGCTCCCCTCCTCCTTCCACTCACAATAAACCTCGTCTGAACTACAATAAAACCAACTGGCCAGCCTTCCGCGAAACTATCAACAGCCTCATCCCTTCCGCAAATCCCTCAGTAAATCTGCCCTCAGATATTGACAAACACATCTCCCTACTAACGACTATCATATCCCATTCCATTCACTCCCACACTCCCCTCAAATCTCCTCTCCCAAACCTCACCCTTCCTAACGAAATCAAAACTGCCATCAAAAACAAAAACTACGTTCGCAAGAAATGGCAACAATTCCGTACCCCTCTCCTCAAACTCCTCCTAAATCAATTCAACCGCATAATCCAACAAAGCATCCAATCCTGGCGGCGCTCCACTTGGGAAGCTAAACTTCGCAACATTTCCCCATCCGACCACACCATCTGGAAAATCGCCAAACACTTTAATAACAATAATACACAACATTCTCTCCCACCTCTCAAGCTTGTCGATCATCACGCTTTCTCCCCTCTGGGTAAAGCAAATGAGCTTGCCTCTTACTTCAGCTCCATACATGAAAAAGCTGCAAGTAGAGGCAACAGCTCCAAAAACCAACTGATTCATTCCTTTATCCTCAAAAACATATCCAACCCTCTCGGCTCCCCGATTTCCACTCCTTTCGCTGTACACACCAATCCTTCCGAAGTATCCGCTATCATTAAAAAACTGAAAACTCGATCCGCGCCCGGCTATGACGCAATACCGAACATAGCCATCAAGAACCTCCCTAAAAAAGCCATAGCCTTCATATCCCGGATCTTCAACCACGCACTATCTCTCCAATACTTCCCACTCTGTTGGCGTAACGCAATCGTTATTCCCATCCTTAAACCCAACAAACCTTCCTCTCTAGTCACCAGCTACAAACCGATCAGCCTCCTGCATTGCCTCTCCAAAACTTTCGAAAAAATAATACTGGCCCGCCTAATTAAACTCTCCAACCACTTGAGTTTGATTCCGGATGCCCAGTTTGGATTTCGAAGTCAACACTCCACCTACCATCAACTCGCGCGCATCACCTCGCATATCGCAACGGCTCACAGAGCAAAAGAGGACACTCTTATGATCCTCCTGGATAGCGAAAAAGCCTTTGATTCCGTATGGATCGAAGGCCTTGTCTACAAACTATCAAAAGGCAATGTTCCTCCCTATCTCTGCAAATTAATTCTCTCTTACCTCACAAATAGATCTATCCAAGTGAGAGTGTCCTCCGATCTCTCCCGAGTAACCAACATTCTAGCGGGAGTCCCCCAAGGCTCCACCCTATCCCCAATGCTTTTCAATATCTACATCGCTTCGATTTTTCACTCGACACCGCACAAAGTCCACATCGCCGGATACGCCGACGACATCGCTCTCTTTTCATCCAGCACCTCACACCAACGAGCCATTTCGCGCGCAGAAAATGCAGCCTCTCTAATAATCAAGGAACTTAATGAATGGAAAATAGCAGTGAACGAGTCAAAAACCGAAGCCATTCTTTTCTCGCGAAGAAGGACCAAACGCACAGTCCTCAAAATCCGCGGCAAACCCATATGGATTAACACCCAAGCGAAATATTGTAAGCCGAGCTGTAAGCCGACGACGGAACGCACTTGAGGCGTAGGACGTGTGCGTACGCGTATGTGTCGGCGGTGCGCCACCGACCAAGGGACAAAGAATAAAGAATGAATGTCCCGAACTGACGACGGAGGTCGAAGTTAAGAGTCAGTCTTCCCCGAGCGACTACGGCGTTAGGACGCACGACGTTGCTCGCTTACGAATTTACGATTAAGATAAGAGGCCCAAGACTCAGTCCTGCCCGAGCGACCGTTGCGTTAGGACGCACGTGGCTCTTATGATTAAGTGAATAAAGACAATACCTGTTTTCCTGTTACCGAGTTCTCCTAAATTACTAGCCTTACAATTCAGAAGTGGGATCTAGCCAACGTAACAATGAGTGCGCTCACAGTTGTGGAGCTTAAAGAGAAGCTAAAAACAATGAACTTGTCATCGACGGGCACAAAGACAGAATTAGTGAAACGCCTGTTAAGTGCCGGAGTGTCAGCCGAGGAATTAGTCGTGCGAACGGACGTAGGCGCGGAAGGAATCGATCCTGACGATGCAGAAGTGCAAATCCTGTCAAACGCAGGAGCCGCGGAAAGAGACGTCATGGCCGCACGAGAACTGGATATCATGAGAAGGGAACGCGATTTGGCCGCTCAAGAAGTCGCGATATTGAAAAGGCAATTGGCCTCATTACAATTGGCACGGGGTTTAGAAGAGAACGTGCAAACTCGAACGCAAGTGAGGAACTGGCACGAACTTAAAGACATGGTAGGCGAATTCGGAGGAAGCAGCGTAGATTATGATAGATGGGAGAGACAAGTGAAGAAACTCCTGTCGACTTACGAGCTCGATGGATACCAAGCCAAAGCTTTAGTGTGCAGCAGATTAACAAACCGTGCTTTAAAATGGTACCATTCACGTATGGACTGCGTCGAGTTAAGTCATACCGAACTACTATACGAACTAAAGAAGATGTATGGACAACGACCGGATCCGTTAAGCTTAAGACGTGAATTTGAGGCAAGAAAGTGGGGCGCGAGTGAAGTGTTCGCTGATTATGTGCATGACAAAACTCTGCTGGCAAACCGAGTGCCTGTTCAAGAAGCAGAGTTGATCAGTTATGTTATCGATGGTATTCCTAACCAGGAACTACAAACGCAAGCAAAAGTGCAATGTTATACATCCATGGATGCGATGCTGACGGCTTTTACGAATGTCCGCTTGCCGTCGGATACGTCCCGTAAGCAGTCTACGCCTATACACCGTCGGGCAGCAGGCCCTCCACAAGTGGCCGGAGAAAAAAAGCCGCCACCCATTGTTAAAGAGGAACGAGGATCATCGCGAGCCGCAGGGAAATGCTACAACTGTAACCAGCCGGGGCACATCGCAGCCGAGTGTACGAGGCCGAGGCGAGAACGAGGCTCCTGTTACAAGTGTGGAAGGATGGGACATCTAGCGAATCAATGCAGCCCAGCCGAAGATGCCGTCAACTGCGTGGTGCATGAGCAACCAGAAGACAGCGATTTTCAGCGAGCGGTAGAACTGCAGATAAGTAGCGACTGTGGAAAGTTAACCATTAAATTAAGAGCGTTAATTGACTCGGGAAGCCCGATCAGTTTTGTGAAAGAGAGTTATGTCCCGCGAGCATGCATGGCGATCGATCCGAAAGCAGAGAAATTCTATGGAATAAACGATAGCAGCCTCAGTGTGTTAGGGCGCACACCAGCAATTGTTATTTATGAGGAAGCGAAGCATCAAGTTGAGTTACGTATAGTGCCGGACAAGACGATGCGAAGCCCATTAGTTTTGGGGCGTGATTTTATGAAAGCAGCGAAATTGTCTTTGACGAGAGAGGATCAAGAGGTCGCTGATATTATGAACATCGAAGTAGGCCAGACCAATGATTGCGCGCGCGCCGATACTATGCGTATAAATGAGAATCTTCCAACCGAAGTTAAGATACAAGTAAAAGATTTGTTCGATCGAGCGTATGTCAAGGCGCAAAGACCTTTAGAGCCTACGGTGGAGAATACAATGAAATTAACGGTTACGAGTAATAAGCCCTTTTCGTTTTCGCCACGTAGAATCTCGTACGACGAAAAGAATAAGTTGCGCCTTATTCTGGATGAATTGCTAGGCAAAGGAATCATTAGGGAGAGCACGTCCGAATACGCGTCTCCCATTGTGCTAATAAAAAAGAAGAACGGCGAATTGAGGATGTGCGTGGATTTCCGTACGCTTAATAGCGTAACCGCACGCGATAATTTCCCACTTCCGCTGATCGAAGATCAGTTGGACTTATTAGAAGGCAAAAAGTATTTTACGACCTTGGATTTAAGGGATGGGTTTTTCCATATCAAAATGCATGAGGATTCGATTAAGTTCACTTCTTTTGTTACGCCTTACGGGCAATATGAATATACGAGGATGCCTTTCGGACTGAAGGGCGCCCCGCTTAAATTTCAGCGTTATGTTACACAGATTTTCAGGGAACTAATTAATACGGGCGAGATATCTGTTTATTTAGATGATTTCCTTATCGCGACGGAAACCATAGATCATCATTTCCAAGTTCTTGAGAAAGTATTCGAGCTGCTTACAGCTAACCTTTTGGAACTGCGCTTAGATAAGTGCAGCTTCTTTCAAACGAAGCTAGACTATTTAGGATATACCGTCACTGAAGAAGGCATCCGACCAACGGATCGAGGTTTAGAACCTATAAAGAGGTTTCCGGTCCCGCGAAATGTTCGAGAAGTATTAGGGTTTTTAGGTTTATGTTCATATTTCCGAAAGTTCGTTGAAAACTTCTCCATTATCGCCAAGCCGCTTTATGATTTAACAAAGAAGGATGTAAGTTTCCGATTTGACGAGCGAGAACAACAAGCGTTCGAAACACTCAAGGGTCGTTTGATCGACGCACCTATACTGAGTATTTATTCTCCGCGGGATGAGACGGAGTTACACTGCGACGCGAGCGCAGCCGGCTATGGTGCTATCTTGTTACAGAAGAAAGCGGACAAGAAGTTACACCCGGTGTTCTATTTTTCCAAGCGAACGACGGAAGTTGAGTCGCGATATCATAGTTTTCAACAGGAAACGTTGGCGATTATTTATGCACTCCGTCGTTTCCGAACGTATCTATTAGGAATTAAGTTTAAGATAATTACGGATTGTCAAGCCCTTAGTTTAACAATGAAAAAGAAAGACACAAATCTCCGCATTGCGCGTTGGGCATTAGAAATGCAAAACTACGATTATGTTCTAGAGCATAGGTCTGGTTCCCGTATGCTTCACGTAGATTCGCTCAGCCGTCAGATTTTCGTGGTTGAGGATAATTCATTCGATAGAAATCTTGCTTTATGCCAAAGTGACGACCCAAATATTGTTAAAATTCGTACAGAATTAGAAAAGTCAGAAGGTTCACTGTTCGAAATGAGGAACGGTCTTGTGTATCGGAAACGCCAAGATCAAATTTTGTTTTATGTGCCTTCCGTTCTAGAGACAAGTGTTATGTATAAGTACCATAATGAAATGGGCCATGTTGGGCCGGAGAAAACGATACAAAACATTACGAATAGCTATTGGTTTCCAGATATGAACACTAAGGTCAGAAACCATATTAAGAGTTGCTTGAAGTGTATTGCATACACACCGATTACCGGAAAATCAGAACGTACATTACATAGCATACCTAAGGGAGACGTACCTCTGGTGACGCTCCATGTCGATCATTTAGCTCCTGTGTCAAGGTCACACAGATCAAAATTTCATTATATCTTCCTCGTGGTGGACGCCTTTAGTAAATACATTAAATTATATGCTACCAAAACTACGAATACGTCAGAAGTAATAAAATGCCTGAAGTCGTATTTTGAGCATTACAGTCGGCCGCTACGAATTGTTTCCGATCGTGGTAGTTGTTTTACGTCTCGCGAGTTTGAAGAATTTGTGCACGACTGTAACATACAACATATTAAGATAGCTACCGCTTCGCCCCAGGCGAATGGACAGGCGGAAAGGTTCAATCGTACGATTTTACCGATGATTGCGAAGTTGACGAGCGAAAGAGGCGTAATGTGGTACAATGTACTGAGAGATGTTGAGTTTGCGTGCAACAACACGATTTGTAAGTCTACGGACAATAGCTCCAGTATGTTGCTGTTTGGAGTACAACAGCGTGGCGAAGCCATAGATGGATTGCGAGATTCGTTGGAGGCTGATGGAAAAATTAGTGTTTCCCGTGATTTAATAGCTGTTCGCGAAGAAGCTGGCGAGCAAATACGCAGACACCAGGATGCGCAAAAATGTCGATACGATAAGAGACATAAAGAGCCGAGCAAGTACGAGGTCGGTGACAAAGTACTGATCAAGAATTATGACTGTACCCCAGGCGTTTCGACAAAGATGATTCCGCGCTTCAAGGGCCCCTACGAGGTCGCCCGCGAATTGAGAAACGATCGTTATGTGATTAAGGACGTGGAAGGTTTCCAGTTAGCACAAACCCCCTATTGCGGAACTTGGGAGGCAGCTAACATGCGACCGTGGCAACCGTCACTATAAGATTATTTAGATTTATAAGCCAATTGTGTATCGTGCCATTAAGGCAGTATTTTCTTTCTCCTTCACGAAATAAAACAGTGCGTGTAGATTCTGATTAATCGAGACGATTAACCGTCAGGCTGGCCGAACTGTAAGCCGAGCTGTAAGCCGACGACGGAACGCACTTGAGGCGTAGGACGTGTGCGTACGCGTATGTGTCGGCGGTGCGCCACCGACCAAGGGACAAAGAATAAAGAATGAATGTCCCGAACTGACGACGGAGGTCGAAGTTAAGAGTCAGTCTTCCCCGAGCGACTACGGCGTTAGGACGCACGACGTTGCTCGCTTACGAATTTACGATTAAGATAAGAGGCCCAAGACTCAGTCCTGCCCGAGCGACCGTTGCGTTAGGACGCACGTGGCTCTTATGATTAAGTGAATAAAGACAATACCTGTTTTCCTGTTACCGAGTTCTCCTAAATTACTAGCCTTACAATATCTAGGACTGACCCTAGATCACTCCCTCACTTGGAAGCCGCATCTCGCCTCCATCGCATCCAAAGCGAAACTTATATTAATTTGCTTATACAATCTTTTAAGCTCCGAAGCCCTGAGCACTCAGCTAAAAATACATCTTTACAAAGGCGTAATTAGGCCCCTACTAACTTACGGGTGCCCAATATGGTCCGAAGCCGCTCGCTCCAAACTTAAGCCACTTCAACGTCTCCAAAATAAATTCCTCCGCATTATCGGTAAATTCCCCAGAGCGACACCGATAGCGCAAATTCACGAGAATTTGAACATCGAACCACTAGGTGCCTTTATCCTCAGACTCTCATCCACCTTCAAACTTTCTTTACCAAATCACCACAACTCCCTCATTCAATCACTATCCCATTAGCCCTGTCCCTTCTTTCTCTAATCCCCTCCTCCCTCCCAACCTCCCACTCCCCCTTCATGCAACAGGGATTTTTACAAGTTACTTTTCCCTGTCCCCCCATCCTCCCTTCTCTCCCCCACACTCATCTTTCAGCATCCAAACTTGACTGAAACCCTCGCTCCTCGCAGTATAGAGCCCCTGGCTGGAGACTCGCAACCGACCACACCCCACACACTAACCCATGTATATTGAACTGTACATACGCTGTAAATACTATTTAGCCAAATAAATTGTTATGTTATGTTATGTTGTATCCGTAGCCCAGTGGTTAAAGGCGCAGGACTTCCAGCATTCCAGGATGAAAAGCCAATCGTGTTCGATACCAGCCCAAGGAGAAGAATTTTAAATTGAATTGAATTAGTTCTCTCAACTGCGAATTGTGTTATAAGTACGAAACTCGAGTAAAATACCGTAAATATTTTATATTTTAACAATTTTTTGCACTCTGCTGACAACCTCGTTTTGACTAGCTTGCCGCGGACTAGCTAGAGCGGTACACTACGATGGTGCCCCAGCCCAATTATGCTAGCCTGCGCCAGGCCAAGAGGTTCGCATGGCTAGGCTGGCGCTAGCTTACGCCATGATCATTTTCTACCTGGGACCTGTACTTGACCAAAAACGTAATTGATATCATTGGAAATGGAAAGCCAAGTCTTTATTCAAACCCGAGCCCAACAAATATCTTGGCTCCCAAAAAAGTATCCCGCACTCCGCAAATGACCCGCAAAAATGATTTTGCCTCACAAAAAATCGTGCCCCATTCCGCAAATGCCTTACAAAAATTATAATTATCAAAGAAACCGCAATACTTGGCCCGCTTTTTCCATTCTCCTTTTTTTTCTTTTCTATTCTCAGAAAAGCTCCAATATAAATGTATGCCTCCCGACAGTTGTGACAAGGAGGGCCGAAACAATACGATAGCAGAGTGACAGCAAAGTGTGCTAAGCTGCCAATAAAGTGACAACAAGCAGCTCGAGAGTGGCTCACGCGATAGAGCCGATAAAAAACGGTGGCGATAAGATAGCCGGCCGTCATTAAAAGGCTCTCGATGAAAGGCTTTCGTCGATGCATCGAGAAACAGCGATAACCAGCTGTTAATGTGATAAGTGAGCCACCGATCTTTGCGTGATTGTCCTTTGGAATATTTGTTAGGAAACCCAACCGTATTTAACACCGAACTCATTTTATGCAATATTAATAATATATTTGGTATCAATATTAGCATCAAAATAGATCTTTGGATTTAGATTATGCAATGCAACTTACAGAAAAATATGATAAGAATATCAAAACAAATATTTAACTAACGTTAATCGTTTTAAAATGTCTACCAGGACCCATCTCTGAGATAGTCCTTCCTTAAGCTTGACTTTCGCACCGTGAGTAGCACGGCAACTATCTCCGGTGAGCTTGTGTTGTTTACGCAAACTGCGAAGATAGAATGGGCTCGCTTCGGTTCTGCGCGCATGCTGTGAGCACGATAATTGAGTCGAGGCCGAAATCATCAAAGCGAGTCAAGGGAACGGAACATTTCAATCCAGTCCGGTCCGCCGCACATATCGTGAGTGACCTTTAAAGCCGCATTTTGGTCGTAATAATTCCTATACACCCAGAAGTCAATTTGTCAATATTTAGTCGAAAGATTAAAAATCCACGTGCCAAGTAGTGCCAAGAACTTCTCGGTGACCAAAGTGTATCGAGACCATTTTCAGCTCTTGGTATGCTATGGCATTCAAGTGCTGCTAATATGCTCTGTAACATTAATATTAATATTTCATCAAAAGAAGTATTCTTAAAACTGGGTTGGACATGCAACGTATTCCTGCAGTTGAACTATTGTATAACTAAATGTGTAAAACTATATCTCAATTTTATAAACACCAAAGGATTTTAATGCATTTTTCCCAAGTACTTGTAATTATTTGTATGCCAATTCTACATACAATATAATTTAAATGTAAAAAAAGCGCCAAGTAGTTTAGTCGCTTATCCCTAAAAAGATCTTGTCTCACTAAAAAGTGTCGCATTCCATAAAATGCCTCAAAAAAATATATTTCTAATTGGCCAAAAACGTAATTGAGATCATTGGAAATGGAAAGCCAAGTTTTTATTCAAACACTAACCCAGACAAGATCTTGCCTCACAAAAAAGTGCGCTGTATTCCACAGATGCTCCATAAATATTATAATTATCAAAGAAACCGCAATACTTGGTCCGCCCGGTTCTTCGCAAATCGAGTGAAGAATCGAGTTTTATTGTGGGTCGAAAAGAACTCTGATTTCTGTGTCACATGAGCTCAAATGGTCCCTTCTTACCTCCGCACAAAATGACGGCGCCAATTTTATTAACATCAACAATACAATAGTGGAATAAGGGACCAAACTACTTGGCGCTTTTTTACACTTTAATGTTTTTAGCGCACACATATTTTTGTGTAGCCTATACACAAAAATATGACCGACCAAAACGGCGTGAAATGCGCTAAAAACATTAAAGTGTAAAAAAGCGCCAAGTAGTTTGGTCCCTTATTCCACTATTGTATTGTTGATGTTAATAAAATTGGCGCCGTCATTTTGTGCGGAGGTAAGAAGGGAACATTTGAGCTCATGCGACACAGAAAACATTGAATTGAATTAGTTCTCTCAACTGCGAATTGTGTTATAAGTACGAAACTCGAGTAAAATACCGTAAATATTTTATATTTTAACAATTTTTTGCACTCTGCTGACAACCTCGTTTTGACTAGCTTGCCGCGGACTAGCTAGAGCGGTACACTACGATGGTGCCCCAGCCCAATTATGCTAGCCTGCGCCAGGCCAAGAGGTTCGCATGGCTAGGCTGGCACTAGCTTACGCCATGATCATTTTCTACCTGGGACCTGTACTTGACCAAAAACGTAATTGATATCATTGGAAATGGAAAGCCAAGTCTTTATTCAAACCCGAGCCCAACAAGATCTTGTCTTCAATGTTTTGTGTGTTTTTTAGGGTTGCTCCTTTGCGGGAGAAGGGTTTATTCATCGACACGCTTCGATTCGCGAAGTACAAGATTTTTTCAAAATTTCTCGATTTTCTCAAAATCAAAGAACGGCAATATTTCCCCTCTTTGTGGGGTTAGATAAGCTATACAGGATCACAGGGACAGGGGCACGCACAGTATGGTTTTTTATTAATGAATCTGAAATAAAATAAAATGTACTGTATCACATAAACATTAGCGTTGACACATATCCAGCTATGATGTGGGTGAAGTTAGCCCCCCAATTTTTGATAATTCGAATTTTCTTTATTGTACTAGTTTGTACTCAGTTTGTACCCCATTGTACCGTAAAGAACATTCGCATATTTTGATTATTTTTCGAAAAAACTCAGAAAAACGAAATTCCCACCTAGCCCCACCTTCGAAAAATTCGTATAAATGTGAATGAAAATTTAATATTATATCCTTATTCTGGACAATATAAAGCACAACAAATTTTAGTAAATACTTTTTTCTTCTTCAATAGTTTTGAAAATAACGACAGTTGCATAAAGTATTATCCTGTGTATTCAAATGGAGAACTTTAACTTTGTCTAGCGCTTCGGCATCCTAATGTAGACTAATGATTTTTCCCTCCTGAAAGCTGATTTGCCCCTTCAAATTTTGATGTATAACTCACTTGTGGGAACTTGAGATATATATTTTTGAATACCTAAATTTTGAATTTCTCTGCATTTAAAATTGGTTCATATATCCTAAATTTTAAACCTTCATATTTCAGTGAAAAATAACAATCACTTGGATTGTTTCAAATAATAAAACGCATGTTTATATTAAAAAACAAAAAAAATATTCCTCCTAAAAACTCAAATAAACAATATGCGACTCCGGCACCTCCACGCTTTCGCTTGTTACTGAACTCTGCAAATGAAACCAGTTGTTAGACCTAAATATTGTTAAGATAAATTTCTATTGTTGATTATAAAATATAAGCTCTCACATCTGACTCCTCTGCTTTCCTAGCAACAAGGGCCTCTTACGAATCTAGAAGTGAATAAAACTCCTGCCTCGTCGATGCGCCTTGTTTTTGGCAGATATTTACTAATGATATCTATTAAAATTGTAGAAATTTTTGATAAGTTCAGATCCGGCGATCTCAGGGAAACGGTGGGACTTTTACCTACTTTTCTCGACGGTACAATGCAGTACTAACCGAGTAAAAGCTAGTACAGTCGAAAAAAGGCCACTTTTCGAAAAATGGGGGGAGGGGGGGCTAAGAAATTGTCCTTTTTAAAATTATCTCGAAAATTGATTGACATATTCGATTACTATTTACAGTACAATGTTCGGTACAACTAGTACAACCTAGTTCAAGTGTAAAAAGTCCGAGGGGGGGGGGGGCTAGATGAAAAGTTGGATTTTTTGAGTTTTCGCGAAAAATAATCAAAATATTAGAATGTTCTTTACGATACAATGGGGTACAAACTGAGTACAAACTAGTACAATAAAGAAAATTCGAATTATAAAAAATTGGGGGACTAACTTCACGCACATCCAACCGTGGCATAACAAATGTGTCGGGGTAAAACCATGTTATCTGCACAGCACTCAGCACAAAAGTGAGAGTAACATTATTAGGAATATTAATCATGATGATGATGACGATGAACTCTTAATCCCCCTGGCCTTTGCCGCGAGAAAAATAACAGAGGACATTCATATGTTCGGAGCGACTGGATGGATCCACATGATTCTTGGCTCATTGGACGATTCAGAAAAATAAATGATGAAATACAAAAAATTCGTAAGTAAATTCTCGGAGCTGTATGAAGCCGAAAGTTTTGTAACTATGGATAACAGCTATACTTCGGGATAATACATATAGCCCCGGCTGTCGCGCGTCGTACTGTCATATACATATATATGAGGAGGGGACTACTACTTGGCGCGAGACTCTACCGAGTCTCCTGATTTGAGGGAAGCAAGGAAGTAGGAGGTAAAGGGTACGGTTTAGCATGCATTTTTGGTTGAGTCTACCTCATGACTTTGAATGCAGTACCGAAACCATGGGCAGACAATACTATTGCAATTATTTTTTTCTCGTTATGTGGAATAAAACTATGGAAACTTTTGGTGCTCTTAATGACTATTGCTTTAGAAAATCGAGTTTTTAAATTTTCAGAATGAACTGCTTGATCTGCTTTGCTAATAAAAGTGAATGTTATATTTTTTATACTGGCTTTTGCCCAATCAAGTAATTCAATTGTTGTTGAATTTTTTTATTTGGTCGCTGTATGGACGGTGTAGGCTAGCACGAGTAGCAAGTCTTTTGACAGTGCCACCAAGGCCTTTCCCATGGGCTGTAGCGAAAAAATGCCACTCTACTTCCACACCAAATTCTTGAAAGTGATATGCAAGATTTATAAAATAGTTTTTATTTTTAAATAAATGTAAATGTAAATTTTTCAGAAACTCTACTAATTTGGTCTGATACAAATGGACGGCTCCTGTATCAAGGCGTTCTGAAATCGCGACAAAGTTGTCATTCTCTATTTCCGAATTTTTATAGTAATAAATTACAAAAAGGATCAATTGTAACACGATGGGTACCTCGTGGTAATTTTGAGACTCGTCCTGAATTACAAAATTAAAATTTTCCGAGGAATCGCCAATGACAAGAAATTCGCCTTCCCGAATAGACGTTTTAACAGATTTGAGGAATGCAGTTTGCATTTTCGCAATGTAGTGGTGTGTTTTCAGAGTTGCTATTTTATCACTCAAGCTGTCTAGGAACTCTTCTGGCGAAAGACTAATGCTAATTAATGTAGCTCGGCCCGTGTGAGTCCAGACTTTAAACGATAACTGGTTTATGAAATTTGTTTCGAAAAATATGTAAAATTTACATCCGGAGACTCGGTAGAGTCTCGCGCCAAGTAGTAGTCCCCTCCCACTATGTACAGGGTGGTCCTTTTATCGTGAGACGTCTCAATATCTCAGTAGTTAAGCGTTTTAGAAAAAAATGTTTCGGACGAAAGCTTGCTGATTCAAGAGGGGAAATTCACCCGCATTGTCTGTGTTTTATTGGGTGTACGTTTTCAAGGCCATTTGGGATCAACTACGGTTTTTTAAATAGAAACATATGTTTTTTAATTTACTCTTCTCATTCACCGAAAAAAAAAACTCTAGTACTGGGTTAAACCCTAGCTGATCCCAAGTGGCCTTGAAAACGTACACCCAATAAAACACAGACAGTGCGGGTGAATTTTCCCTCTTGAACCAATAAACTTTCGTCCGAAACACTTTTTTCTAAAAGGCTTAACTACTGAGATATTGAGACGTCTCACGATAAAAGGACCACCCTGTACATAGTGGGAGGGGACTACTACTTGGCGAGAGACTCTACCGAGTCTCCGGATGTAAATTTCACATATTTTTCGAAACAAATTTCATAAACCAGTTTCATAAACCCTGTACAGCCGAGGATACTTATCCCGAACTCTGGCTGTTATCCTTAGTTACCAAACTTTCACCTTGATTTATGCGAAAGTTAGAGCCCCAAGAATTTATTTAAGAATTTTGTATTTCATCATTGATTTTTCTGAATCCAATGAGCCAAGAATCATGTCGATCGGTCCAGTCGTTTCGAAGATAGGAATTCCCTCTGTTGGGTCGGTAATAAAACATTTCTGCAGCGCGCACACTGAAAGGGAAAGTGTGAGCGATACGTGGCATAATAAACATAGTAAAGAGTGTGTCATCGGTGTACTCTGGCGAGAAATCATTCTTGTTTTTCCTTTTATTATAACTATAGAGCAGAATATTGAAAGAGCCAGCAGTTCTCTCCTTACCTCAAGTCAACTGCCAGGCTTTCACCCTTTTTGGAAGGCGGAGGCAAAACGCCTGCAGCAGTGGCGCGATCAGGGATTGCGGCCGAGTCTATCAATATTTCGTTTTATAGTTATAATAAAGAGAGAAACAACAATTATTTCTCGCCAGAGTGCGAGGGTCGGCATCACGTCAGCCCACCGCACACTATCCCATCGCGGATCACCCCGTCGCACATCATCCCAATCGTAGTTTATCTCAACACACTTCGTCCTAGTACCACTTATCCCAACTCTTTTCATCCCAAACTAGTTCATTCCAATCATAGTTGAGCCCATTCACAGTTTATTCCTGTACCTTTTATCCCAACTAACGATATTTCTAGGAGTCGTAGACATATACAGCCCCCCCCCCCCCCCCCCCCAAATACCCACCACACCTTCCTGTACCAACACGGCCTCGCGTTAACCCTACCAAAACAGTTCAAAATCTTTGTTTATACGACACTCTGGGTGTGCAAAACGGGAAACGCATGGGATGAACACCGATGGCTTGAAATCTGAATGGGATGAACTGCTTTGGAACGAACCCTACTGGGATGATGTGTGACTGGAATAAACTGTGATTAGAATGAACTGCTTTGGGATGAAAAAAGTTAGGATAAATGGTACTGAGTTGAAGTGTGTTGAGATAAATTGCGATTGGGATGATGTGCAACGGGATGAACCGCGATGGGATAGTGTACGGTGGGATGACGTGGAATGATGCCAGAGTGCGAGAATGATACGCTTCTCTATATTATTTATTATGCATAAAACATTTTTTATGTCACGCGAATCTCTCGCATTCCCCCCTGCCAGTGTGCACTGCAGAAATGTTTTATTACCGACTCATTCTGCCCTTGCCGGTTAATCGGAAGACTGTCGGTATTTGGCGTAATTCGGCCAGTTGGCCCTAAAAAAAAGCTCGTGCCTGATCCGTGCTGGCAATACATTAGTCATATGATCCAGTCGACTCATTTGAATTCAGTTTATATCATACGCGCAATGTGAATGTCCAAGTATAATGATTTGTATCGATCGCTTGCATCAAATACACATACACAGTGGAGAGCATAAAAATTACGTAAAACAGGAGATGATATTTATCAATGCGCTTGCTCTAAGTGTGACCAAAGAAATGAGTAAGTTTAATGGGCAACACGTGAGGAAACTTGAAAAGCCCATTTGCATGTGGCATATTTTGTTAAATTTTGACTAATTGGCACATCTAATACTATAGTCGTCGGCGACTCAATTAGACGATTTGAAGGTCGCGTTGTTTCCTATTCCTCCTATGTTATCATTTCCGGCACAATATTTCGTCGTAATAATTCGTCTAACTTCTATTATTTGTAGTACCAAATCATATAGGAGTTGGATAAGTTGGTACCAAATATTGTTCAATTTGTATTATTTAATACCAACTTATTCAATTTCTATTATTTGGTACCAAGTGATCCAATTTCCATTATTTGGCACCAATTCATCCAATTTCTAATATCTAGTAGCATCTACAGGGTGTCCCAAAAATGTGGTCGGGCCGATAGCCACCTTGTCGGGAATTGGACGGGGATGCGAAATAGTCATCAGCCATTTTTTGATCCGCGGATTTTCTCGAAAACGGGGCCGCGGATCAAAAAATGGCTGATGACTATTTCGCATCCCCGTCCAATTCCCGACAAGATGGCTATCGGCTCCGACCACATTTTTGGGACACCCTGTATGATATCATTTTTGGAGTACAATCAGAAAAGCAACCTTAAAATCGCCTATTGAGTTGGCGGTGAATTTAGTAATATATAGTAGTAAACAACAGACAATTAATGAACAACAAATGTCTTATAGTTTTCATGCGACTAACACCCTTTACTTTCCTATCCTTATGCATTATCAGAACCATAAACTTCAAACATTTACCGGACGAATGTCTCCTGTGCGGGATCAAATACACGGTGTATGTGAAGTTGGCAGATCACTTCGCGGAATATCATAAAAAATTGATAGTTCTGGGTTTATTATCAATAGTTCTATAGCTCTTGATCGTTTAAATAAATAGTTCTGGCCTTGGATAAAATGCTGTTCCAACATCACGATGAATATCACTTTGTTCTATAGCGTTTGCTTTACCAGTAATTGTTCAAAATCAATTAATTTATAGTTCCACGAGAGTTCTAGGAAGAGTTCTAGGTTTTGATAATACAAAGTAACACACTTACTGAACGCAAGCAGATATTCGTATTAGTACGTAGCACGATGGCATGAGCTGCTGGCACTATTTCGATAGTTCTGACGCTCAGGGCATAGTTCTCGAATAGTTATGGATATGTACGTGTCACTTCGAAAGAGTTCTAGCGACATAAACGAAACAGAATTTCTCTAAACAATTATTTCAGCCGAGTGGCCCGTATTCTCGGCAGCCTAACGATTAACCGGCGAGGGCAGAATGTGCTCGTAAAATATTTTTGCACCTCATTGCAGGGGAGTGTGCAAGAGATGCGTGGTATAATGACTGGCTATATTTCCGCTTTATAGTTATAATATGAAGAAAAACAGCAATTCTTTTTTCATCAGAGTGGACCAACGACACGCTTCCGCATACTGCTATTATTTATAAAACATTAATTATGCCACGCATTCTTCACATTCTCCCCTGCAATGTGCTGCAACAATATTTTACCAGCACATTTTGTCCTCGCCGCACCCTGGCGAAAATGAAGAAAAACCCGGCAAAAATTCGGAATTTTCAAGCGTCAGATTTTCATAAATCAAAATATTTCCTCGCTTCGTGACTAAACAGAGCACATATTAGTCGATTCTTTATTTATTTTTGTTCAATTCAACTCACCGGTACGAGAGGCCAAACTTTAAGAAGAATTAAATGTCCTTTATACACCAAAAATACTTATGTTGTTTGTTGTAGAAAAAGCGTCAGAACTATCGAAATAATGCCAGCAGCTCACCCCTGTACCCAAGAACTCTTGGTTTCGAAATACAAAATAAATTTTTGTTTAAAATAAATTTAATTGTGTCTATCACTAGAACTGTTTCGAAGTGACACGTACATACCCAGAACTATTCGATAACTATGCCCTGAGCGTCAGAACTATCGAAATAGTGCCAGCAGCTCATGCCGTCATACTACGTACTAATACAAATTTCTGCTTACATTCAGTAAATATGTTATTTTTTATTATCAAAAGGTAGAACTCTTCGTAGAACTATCGTAGAACTATAAATTGATTGATTTTGAACAATTACTGGTAAAGAAAGCGCCATAGGACAGGGGGATATTTTGCGTGAAGTTGGAATATCACTTTGTCCGAAGTAATTTTTTTGGTTAAACGGCCAGAACTGTTTGTTTAAATTATCAAGAACTATAGAACTATTGATAATAAACCCAGAACTATCAATTGTTTTTATATTCCGCGAACTGATCTACTAACTTCACATACACAATTTCATATCAGCAAGCATCAATACTGAACGCAAATTCAATTTGTTTAATACAAGAACTACCGAAGGGTTTATTAATTGCAACAGATTACAAAAAACTAAACGCTTGAAAGCAAACTAACATGGTAATATAGCAGTTGTCCAATTAATTAAAAG
The DNA here is from genome assembly GCA_963675795.1 of Crossocerus cetratus. Classification (NCBI taxonomy): domain Eukaryota; kingdom Metazoa; phylum Arthropoda; class Insecta; order Hymenoptera; family Crabronidae; genus Crossocerus; species Crossocerus cetratus. The sequence goes on along the minus strand of OY776665.1, from coordinate 10,188,747 downwards.
TCACCATAAACTCCATGAACTATGCCAGCCCGATGTCACCAATTTTAAACAAAACAATTTTTCACCCGTCACTTTTAGAGGCTTAGCAGTTTTAGAATGTCAAGGATCTACGAGCACAAAACCTTTTCAGCTGTTATACCTTCTGTCATGACCGGTTGCACTAGTTACACACTGAACTGTGTCGACAGAAGACGTTCGAATGATACAGATTCGGGATAAAAGTGTTTCCACTCCATCGTCGCGTAGGCATAATCATGCAAAACAAAGGATATCCGGCGGCGAACTAGTGCGCACATATTCACTTGTTCACTACACGGACCAGTGCGTGTATGTAGATGTAGATGCATCGGACCGCTAAGGAGTGACACTAACCTTCTGCAGTTCTTTCTCGAGCTCGATGGCGCGCAGTAGAAGCGGCCCGCGCACGGCGTACTCCATGCGTCTGAGATTACCGAAGACATTGTCTTCGGTGAGGAGCTTGCCGGGCGCGTTGCTGGACGACATGCTGCGACGATAGACACTGTGCGATGGCGTCGAGGGTGAGCAGGCTGTACGACCGGCAACGGAGAGACGCTGCACCGCCTGTGGCTGGCAAGCGTGCGGCTGCGCCACTGACACTGACACCGTAGCGCCTAGCCCCCCCAGCCCCGAACGTAGGAACCAACGACCGCTCGACATCTCGTGGCTGCTCCTGCAGGCTCTCTATAACGTAACAACACTACCTACAGTTGGCCGGCAATGCTTCCGTTTACCGTGCGAATTTTGAATGTCGGCAGTAGGAAGACTGAACGTTCCTCGGTAGAGACACAGGCCAGGTACGGAATAGACAGGATAAGCTGGGCATTGAAACAGCCAAGGCCGTGGGGTCGAGAGGACCCCATACCATTTCGGTGTCACGCTCCCTGTTACCGACAATCCCCATTTTAGTGCGAAGACAGTATAGAATTCGAAATTGTACACTATGTTCGTACTTCCTATTGACCATCCGGAAGCCGATTAGTGATTCGTACCTGATTCCGTACCTGGTCTGTGGTAGACATTCATTTTATTTACGATGTATGGTTGACGGTAATTCACCAATCAGCGTTGGCAGACACTACTGTTTGCAGACTGGAATGTATATTATTTGATGTGCATTCTTCTTTCATGTAATATTACCCAGATAAAAGATATATTATCTGGATCATTAAACTTTTTGGCCCTTTTTTTACATTTTAATGTCGTTTTTAAGGGGTGTTTTTACAAGGTTCAACCACCTGACTTGACGACTTCAAAGTACTCGTTTTCCTAGTAAACCGCATATGCAGAATCCAAATGTGAATTTTGCAACTTAAGTTGTTTAAACAAATTTATAAACATATTGAATTTCACAAAAACATGTCCTGAACGCTGTCCGAAACCATCTGCGGTTCTGAAACTCATTTTCAATAACATTTGTTGTAAACAATTTATTTGCAATATTAGCATCATATAGTGTAAACTTGCCAATATCGCTCCCCCAACCTAAAAATTCAAAGAGTTTTTCCCTTTCTATATTCGTCGCCTTCAAAATAGGAGACATTTAATAAGACGGTGCACCAGTGGACGATTTGGGTCTGAAATGCGCGCATCAGATTTTCTGATCGAAAAAATAAAAACGATGCAAATAGAAATTGGACATTATATTCTTATTCGGCACAATATAAGGCTTCAAAAATGGTAGTAAATATATTTTTGATCTCATATCGTTTAGCTGTTCATTTCATCACCATGGTTATTTTCCTCCCGGAAAATATATTTTTTTGCGCGTATTTTGGCATATTATTTATCAGCGGGAAATTGCGGGAAATTGCTGAAAACCAAGTTACAAAAGTTATAAAACACACATTTTGAAATAAAATTGTTTTCCTTTGCATCGTTTGTCTCTGAAAGGGTACGTATTTAAATGAAAAATGACGCAGTTTTATAAGCACTTTGATGTTGCCAACAAAATTCTATGAAAACAATATTTTTCAATAATTAACACCCCGCTCCTATATTAAAATGCTAAATACAAGATTTTATTGAAGCTACATGATAGTTTGTTCCGAGTAATCAACTCTTTTTAAGTTTGTCTATTATATTTTTCATCTTTGTGATATTTTAATATTGAACTTTGAAGCGGGTTTATGTGTGCCTTTGCATCCAAAGGCACACATAAACAGAAATAAATTCTCGCGAATGCTCGTGAACGTAGGTGCTACACGCGGGAGGTGGAGGGGGGAGGGTTCACCGCCTTTCGCAGATAGTGACCGTTGCGCCTAGCCCGAATTTCAATTCGCAATTTTTATTTGCCAATTAAAACTGTATTTAATAATTTCAAGTTAAATAATCAATCTACCGAAATAAGCGAATAGGTAAATGAATACACCTTGTATGTGCGTTCCTTCCCGAGTAAAATAACAGAAAATCAGCATGATACGCCCAATAGCTTTTGCAAAAATAACTCTTCTGTAGCAGTTACATTTGATAAAAATTGGATAATTATTTAGAAAGACGGCTCACCATCGATTCGAATAATTTCCTATATGTTTTAGAGGATGCTTTCCCGAGTATTATATATATACATTTATATATTTCAAAATTAGCAAAAATTGAATAACGCTAAGCATATGGTTTCGACTGAAAGGCTACTATGCTTACGGAGGACTGTTCGAGGTAATTGTATTCAGAAGTACCAAATGGAAATAGCGATTCCATGTTACGATCTGAGGTGTAAGTCGGCGTAATTTTCTTGACATTAAACCTACTACGGAGCAGTCTAGCCTTTTTGGCGATTCTATTGATTTTACTATAAGTGAATCAAGAGATCCGGATTAACATAACGGTCAACCAGGAGTAGGGTATGACTAACCATCAGTGGTGTGGAGACGCTCGTCAGCTCTATAGATTGCACTTTGACTCTAATCCTTGATCATTCAAAGAAATAACTAATTTGATCAAGGGAAACGCGCTCCAAGCAGCGGATTAATATAACGGCCAATCAGCACTGGGGTATGACTAACCGTCAGTGGTGTGGAAACGCTCGTCAGCTTCGAGGATAAATGTTGAGGTTCTTCAATACCTCTTTCGTGAAGTTAATGATTTAATTGCTCAGTTGGCTCGCCTTGGTTATGTCCCGAGCGGCAAAGAATACCAAGAGATTCTATTGCTCCTTTCCTCTCTGTTTTCGATTTGGGATAATGAATAATTTAAGCTTCTTTTACTGAGAAAAACACACTAAAGAAATGATATATTCTTTCTAGCAAGTTTACAATTTGTTACTACTTTCTTACAACTGTTTCGGTAATATCATAAAATATGATGTTGATGTTTAAGTTCGTTTTAACGTTCGAGTTGAACGGGAATGCTACGATGAACTATAGGTTTGCCTAACAATCGCGGCTTGTTGCTCACACTGTACGGTTGATTAGTTGCTTCGAAGGGGACTAATGCTCGATCTAATACACGTTCACGTAGTTTTTCAGTTAGCAAAGTAGCAGAGTTCCGCCGTAATAGACGTTCTAAAACCGAATCCGTCTTTGCTTTGCAAAGCGGGGTGTATATACTCAAAAAATCCAGAGCAAGGTACTCTGGTGGGGTGTGTCGGTGTGTAGAAGTTTCGGTGCATGGGTGTCGGAATTTTGAGTGGACGTGGGTGCAACCGGCCGCGTGGGACTGTTCTCCCTATGAAGAAGTCAAGGGTCGGAGCGATAACGCATGAAGGGAACGGCCGACGGTCGAGTTTAAGACTCGAATTTTACGGCGCTATCAGAGTTTGGTAAGAAAACAGTATACGCACTTCGAAAGATAACTGTTCGTAAGGACTATAGTTACAAGTAATTGTAGTCAAACGAAGAAGATAAACCACCTGACGTAAATGTCCAATCTATACTGTATGCTTTTCAATGTGTCCTTTCTTCTACTTTATATTGTGAAACATCTACCGAAACTGTTACCAAACGGAACAGATATCTGGCTGTTGTGCAATACTGCGTACGCACGTAGATAACAGTTGGCCTCTGTTATTCATTAAAGTTGGCCCCGTCCTTCTCTACGTTTCGGTACAAGACCACCAAAAATAATAATCGGACCAATGGCCACCGTCACTATAATAAAGAAAAACAGCAATATTAATAATAGTAACAATAGTCTGAACAATAATAGTTTGACAATTCAATAGGCCAAGTGTGTAACAGACTGACAATTCTCTTCTCAGGAATTATAGTCCAATGGATGGTGGATAAAATTAAAAAATTTAAAAACTAAAAAGATATACAAGACGAATTGAGGCATTCCTCCTTTTTTGCAGTCGGTTAAAAATATAGACAATTCTCTCGAATAATAGTTTCAAATGGCGTAGAGGCAGTTGAGGTATAATAGTCCAACAAGCGGATAAATTAAAAGTCCATCAATCCAACAATCCAATAGTTCAATAGATCACGGGACCAACAGTCCAATAGCTCAACAATACAAGTATCAGATAACCTAACGTTCAGCAGAGCAACAGGTAACTAGTTGAACAGTCTTGTAATCTAACGATGCAGCAGACCAACAGTTATATTATTTCCTACACTGACAGTGGTACACAAGATTAGTTTTGTAATAAACGATAATAACAGAAATGATAGCAGTCATTTTTAACCGACTTCGAACAAGGAGGAAGAGGTTCTCAATTCGTCTCGTATACAATGTATTTTTTTTTTCTTTTCTATGTTCGTCCGGCGATTACCCCGCGACGGATGGATCGATTAGGATCAGGAGTCTCGGGCCCATATTCATAGTCAGTTCTTATATTTAAGGCCGTGCTTAAGACCTCCTTAAGCATGCGTTTAGGGCAACGCACAGCGCCACTTACGCACGCACGCATGGTCACACTGACACACTACAAATGCAGCACCAAGCGTGCGTGAATTTTTCAACTTAATTGAATATGTTGTCAAATTTGTCAAATTTGTCAACACTGATCGAAAGAACATGTTATAATACTCCAGTGCATATAATAGTTTCCGTTTAAAATATGCCGAAGGTTCATAAAACCTGATTCAAATACTGTCGCCAGTAACCACGTCACTGTCACGTAACCAAACTAAGAGGCCGGTAGAATTTGAAAATTTGAATCAGGCTTTATGAACCTTCGGCATATTTTAAACGGAAACTATTATATGCACTGGAGTATTATGACATGCTCTTTCGATCAGTGTAGTTAGATTTATCAAATTTGACAACATATCCAATTAAGTTGAAAAATTCACGCACGCTTGGTGTTGCATATGTAGTATGTCGATGTGACCAGGCGTGCGTATGTAAGTGGCGCTTACTCCGGCTTTTGTCAAAATGTGCGTTCCCCCTTAAGGGGGAATGCACAGCTCACCAACACACCCAAGGGCGCTCACACCGACACACTACCCCGCACACAGCGCCCGTGTAAATGTAGTTAGCAATCTTTTTGAATATAGTGCAACATTTTAAAAATCCAATTACACCACTCGATTCGGTAGGTTAATACGGGGTGCCACATATAAGGATTTCTGTCTTGGACATCGCAAAGTCGAGAAAAACACATCACAAACTTTAGGCTTCCTGGGCGGCTAATACTGCAATTTTTTCAGCCCGTATATCTACTATTTCTACAGTATTATTAGAGGATTTTTTTATATGTGGCACCCGGTAATTTTCTCCACAATCGATTGAAATGGTTTTCGTAACAAAATTTTATATTTTAGACAGCAAAAAGTAGTAGATACGAAATTTCTATTGTTTTGCCCCTAAAATACTTGGAGGTTTTGCCGCTTGGGGCTCTGCCGCTACCTGCCTCGGAGCGGGCCGTTTGAAGGGCTTTCAAACTCTGAAACGGTAGCTAGCGAGCGTGAGAGTGAGAGAGAGAGGAGAGGTGACCCTTGGTCGCCTCTCGTCTCGCATACCCCAGCTACGCCTTTGTGTGTGTGTGTGTACTCAGGTAGTGGCCGCAACCGGTGTGCCTGTCCGAAAAGCCACCGTGTTTCCAATTCCTACTACATATATACTTTCAACAGTGTTTTTCTCCTCGTCTATGAAGTTATTCTTAACAAACTAAGCAATGTGGCACCTGGTATGACCTTTCTCTTTCGGATGCACCAAGCCAAATTTCGATTTCCCAAAAACTTTTGCTAACTACGGAACGCCCGTCGCTCGGCTCGCTCGAGTGCTCGGACACTCGTCCGATTCGCGCGACTTACAAGCTGTAGTCATCGCTTCGCAGAATGCGAAAGGTATTGAAAGTTTTCATCTGGTATATTGGAATATCTAAATATATATTTTATTTATATATTATAGTACAATTTTTATAATTGATTGTTTGGGGGTATGGATTGTACCTATGCGAATCTCGGCTGGATCGCGAGGATGTGGTTTCGCGATGCCGTGGGAGGCTGGGGGGAGGGGGGGGGGGGGGGCTGGAGGCTTCAGGTTTTCTGCTCCGCGAGCTTTCGCCTTCACGGCGGCGCTGGGGGTGGCTCGAGGCCTCTGCTCCATGCGTACGTGTATTAGCAAGATGCTGTGCAACGCAGCACGAATTCAAATTTCCAGATAAATGTACAAATGCACATAATATTAGCCGTCTTCTTGTCCAAATGAAAAGCGAATAAAAAAGGCGAAAAGCCACGAGAACGTGGACAAAAATTACATCGATTCTGGGAACCGAACCCCGGTCCAAAAATTGTAGGCCGAACATTTTACCCCCGGGCCACTACGGTAGTCATAGGGAAATATGCTTCAGGCATCTGATAAATTTGTTTCCCGTGGAGAGGGAAGTAGAGAGACAGCCCGAGCAACGACTTGCTGTCGAGCGCCGAGAGCTGAGCTGGCTCTCGATTCTCGGCTAGAACCCGGCAATAAAACCCGACACTCATACAGGCGAGGGTGCGGGACAGGTATACACAGACGAGGGATGACGTTGGACACTACGGTCAGGGAGCTACGGTACTCCCACTCTTAGGCAGCCGATTTGAACCTCAGCTAGTAGTGGCGCGGAGATTAGTTACTAGAGTCGTCGCATCGGCCAGAAGGCGACACAGTCAGCTCCGGCCTTTCTCAAAATGTGCATTCCCCCTTAATTCCCACCCGTTTCGGAGTTATATATGAAAAACAAAAATTTATCCAATTACATTTGTCGTTATTATGTGGCGTGCAGCCATCTGATTTTCATTTTTTTAGATTCGAAGATTGGTTTTAAAAAGACGAACAAAATGACCCCAAATTTATTAATTTTTGGCGAACCGTTCGTTTTTAAAACATCATAAACCAAAATCGTGAAAAACTGAAATTTTAATGCATGTGTCTTATATGGGTAATCGATTTTTCCATACATTATTAGTACAATAGCCTTAGACAGTGTGTTCAAACGATTTTACAATAACATAATAACAGGTATTTAATCGTCAACACGTGCACGTTGCCGATATTTCGAGAATATATTGTAATTAAACACGATAGGTGAAATCATATACTAACTCCGCCCACCCAAACTTTGCTTAGGAAAATCGGGATTTATATACCCCCAAATCGGAAGCAAAGGGTAGCGATGAGGTATGTAGATGTGTGGCGGCCTCGAGCACTCGGGAGCACAGTATAAACATAACCAGTAGGGTCACTCGGCGTCGGCGCCTTTGATCTCGGTGAAGCCGAGTTGGATGCGCTCCGTGAGCTGCCGGCATGGTTCAGATGGCTCCGCTAGATGCCGGTGGTGCGGTTAGTCTATAACACGCCTATCCACGGGTGGGGCCCCTCACGCGCCGTCTTCTCTTTCCGCGCTACCCGACGTTGTAACTTCGCGTCGAAGCCGTCACCGGCAGCAGTCGGCTACTCGGCGCTATTGCGGTGTTTTGAATTTGGATCGGAGATGCAGCTTATACCGGGTTGTCGGAGCGCATATAGCGCGCAACGAGTATCGGGCCAGCGAGGCTGCGAATGCAGCCGGGCTACCCAGTATAAGTTGCGTGTCTCCGATCAGGCGTAGCGACCGGTATCGCGCTTTGGTTATCACTAAATATATCCGTTACTAGGTCCCGGACCAGGGTGCCAAATAAAGTCTTTATAGACGGAGGTCCACCGTTTATTTTAAGGTTTTTTTTCAAGAAAATTCATTAGAGATTACTCGGTGTCCGGTGCAAATTAAACATTATAATTACTATTTTTCGAGCCCGCAAATTAACTTTACAAAAAAGGACAAAATATATTCAAGAAGCCTAATTTTTTCCAAAGCCAATGAACAAAAAGCAGAATTTACATGTTGTACTCTTAAACCTCCGATAAAAATTCATTTCGGCGCGACTCTCCGCTTCCGCTTCGCTCGCGCGACGCGGTAAAGGATGCGTAGGACAAGCGCGTCGTGGTTGTTCATGACAACGGTACGTGAGTGGGGGAGCTCTTATTGCTCGCGAGCCGACCTTGGATAGGCCTGGTCTAGGTTAGATTAGGTTAGGTTAGGTTAGGTTAGGTGAGACATGTGGTGGTATGCGAAACTTTTTTGTGAGAGAAGATCTTCTTAGGGATAAGCGACTAAACTATTTGGTGCTCTTTTTTTATATTTTAATGTTTTTTGGGGTTGTATGTATATGGGGACGGTACTGCTTCTTGGCGCGGGACTCTACCGAGTTTCCTGATCGAAGTGAAATTTACACATAAGGTTAATTAATTGTCATTGCATTACTCCTCTAATTTTCAACTGATTTGTCTGTATATTTTTTGAGTACTCAATGTCCAAACTTCCGTTGTTATACATGGGCTGGTGTGGCGATGGGGCGGGCCATAACTGACACTTTATAGTTTAAAAACCTACGATAAAATAATGGCACTTGAACAAAACGCGGTTGATATGATAACTAAGACATTCAGGAATAACAAGGCAAAGTTTCAAAAGCTTCGTCTGACCAGCGTAAGAGAAATGGTTCCATTTAGAGAAATAACGTGACAGAGTGTATAGAAATAAAAGTAACTTATAAAAAGAGGTGTAACATCGCACAAGCATTATTGCAAATGGAATTTTCTTACTCAAAAATTGATTTTGTTGAGGTTTGAAAAGGCCTTTGAATTCTTTGTCGGAGCTCAAATGTTCTCCTCTTACCCCCGCACCAAATCACAGCACTAACCTCAGTACAATGTTACCCTCCTCGCTGTGCTAGTGTTGCACTGGCTCCCAGTTTTTTTGTCACTGTTGCACATTTGTCACGGCTGAAAGGCGAAACTGTAGTCGCGTGATGTCATTTTTTTCTTCTCTATGTATTATTTGTGCGTGTGGTATTGTTTTCCCTGACATCCAGAGCGTCAAAAGAGAACGTGACCACTGTGTCGCAAAAATTTCTTCGAGTGCTGGGAAGAGTAATCGGGTATTTGTGATTGCCTCGTGCGGAGATAATGAACGGCAATTTTTGAAACATTGTATTATTCAGCGACAATGTTTCTAAGAACTATAGAATTCGATCGACTGTGTAATGGACGTAGGGTGCGATAAGTGATGGAAACAGTTGTCGTTCCCTTGCAATAAGTAATGCGTGCCACTTAATTTGTTACCCCCACTCGATAACATCAAATTATTACGCTTGCACTGGCTTGGCTCTCGCGCAGGTGGTAGGTTTATTCAGCGGTTCAGACGTATGTGAACCGCGATACGAAATGGACTCAGGCTTGGAACACTACTATCAGCTGAATATCAAACTGCTCTCCACCATCGGACTCTGGCCCTATGGCAACACACTGGTCCTACGATTGAAACGTTTCATAGGGGGGTTCCTTTCTGCTTTCGGCTGTTTTGGTCAGGTACGTGATGAGGTGCATGATTAAGGGTGTAGTGGAGACAAATATAGTCCTTTACTGGGCGAAATTTCAAAATGGTAAGAAGTGGATGTTTTTGTGAGGTGTTTATAAATCTATTTGGAACTCCCTAACTAAAAATTCGAGGATTCCACTAAATATTTTAAAAATTCTAGCGTTGTACATATACAACGCTCTTGAAAAAAATATCGGGACTGTTACATCTGTTACATCCTCAGCGCGAATCTGACGACTTTGCTTTTCCAAAAACACACCGTTTTCATTTCTCCTAGCTTTCTCCTTGCGTAATATTCGAGTCTTACTTTTATTTAAACTCGACCGCTCGACCATCCCTTTCATGCGTTATCGCTCCGACCCTTGACTTCTTCATAGGGGAGGCATTGACACAGCTGCGTGCACTTGCGTGCATCTAGGATTCTTTCACACACACATTTAAAACTAGCTCACCCACGTTCCCACTGTTGCTACTTGTTCCTAGAATTTCGGGACTTTAGGAGTATATAAACTCCGATTTTTTGTACGAAAGTTGGACTTCAGTAGAATCTTTCGAGCGAGACGTATCTCTGCCCGTCGAATCTCTATAAGCATAGTGCGTGAACGTGTATTAGATCGAGCATTAGTTCTCCTTCGAATCAGTTTCATTTCAACCGTACAGTTCAGCACTATACCGCTACTGTTAGGCAAGTTATTGTTCACCGCATCCCCGTTCAACTCGTAACGTAAAACGAGCCATCTCTACAATTAAGTTCATCGCGTTTAAAACCAAACATATTGTACCAAAGGCGAATCATTATTTTGTAACAATACATCGATCTTTATTTTGAATCTAAACTCAAAGATTCTTTTAAAAACTCATTTTTAAACAGCTCATCCATATTTCTCTTTACTATTAACTTAGAAGCATACCGAGGGAACATCATCGAACACTTGGTAGTCTTTGCCGCTCGAGACATAACCAAGGCGAGCCACCTGAGCAATTCATTCTTTAACTTCACGAAAGAGGTATTGACAAACCTCAACGTTGTTCTCGAAGCTGACGAGCGTACCCGCACCACTGTATGCACGTGCTCCAGTGCTGGTTGGCCGTTATTTCAATCCGAAGCTCCTGATTCATTTACAGTAAAATCATTAGAATCGCCAAAAAGGCTAGATTGCTCAGAAGTAGGTTTAATATTTAGAAACCTCGCCGACTTAGGCCTCGGCTCGTAACACATCCTCAGCCCGAATCAGATGACTTTTCTTTTCAAAATATCAATTAGAATTCACCACCGGTTTCATTTCCCTTAGCATTCTCCTGCGTAATATTCGAGTTTTAACTCAACCATCGACCGTTCCCCTCGAGCGTTATCGGACCGACCCTTGACTTTTCCTTGGGGGAGACATTCCCACAGTTGCGTGCATTGGCGTGCTTTCCGCACACACATCGAAAACTAGTTCACCCACGTTCCCACTCTCGCTTCTTTTTCCTGGAAATTCGGGACTTTTGCAGTATATAAACCCCGATTTTCTGTAGGAAGACGGGCAATTCAGTTGAAACCTTCTAACACGGCGCAGCTCTGTCAGTTAGTTCTCTGAACCATAGTGCGTGGACGTTTATTAGATCGAGCAACAGTTCTTCGAATCAGTTTTACCATTAACAGTTTCGCCGTATACCGACAATTTAGGCAAGTTATTGTCCACCGCAATACCCCCTTAAACTCGTGACGTTAAACGCGCCATATCTATTTTTAGTTTCATTGCGTTTAGGTTTTATAAATTCCAAGGATATGTACCAAAGCCAACTTTACGTGAGTGTAACAATATATCAACTTTTTATGTTCTGAATCTAAACTCAAGCATTCCGCAAATTCATTTAAACAGCCCATCCAGTTTTCTCATTACAATTAACTTAGAAAACATACAAGGGAACAGCATCAAACACTTGGCAGTCTTTGCCGCTCGAGACATAACTAAGGCGAGCCAACTGAGTAATATAAATTCAAATCATACGAAAAGGTTGTTGAAAACGAAGAACGTCTATCCTTGGTGTGGAGGAGTCTCGCACAACCGCTGTTAGTCCAATACTGCAGTGCGCGTTACACATTATCTGAAGTTCCTGGTTCACTTACCAGTAGAATCAAAGAGTAACCCACAGAGTTAAGGAGTGAGCACAACCGCTGTTAGTCCAATACTGCGGTGCGCGTTGCATATTATTTGCCGAAGCTCCCGGCTCACTTACTAGTAAAATCATTAGTATCGCCTAAATAAGGCCAGATTACTCAGTAGTAGGTTTAATAGCGAGAAAGCCCCGCCGGCTCAAACTCCGACTCGTAACAAGACAGTTCTCCGCTTTTTGCAATGCATTAATCATGCATTGAATTATGCAAGGTAGGACCTTTAAACTATTTAATGGAATGTTCGAAATTGATTTCAAGGAATTCCGAATAGATTTATTAACCTCTTCGCGCCATTTCAGCCAGTTCTTACCATTTTGATATTCCGCATAGTAAAGTACTAATATATTTTTCTCCGATACATCCTGAAACAATTGGTGCCTAATTCGTAATGAGCCGCATGAAATCAGTCCGACTTTCAGCTGGCTACTTTCTTTACGGTGGATTATACCAGAGCGCTATTTCTGCAAAATTTACCATGCATATTCGTCGGATGTAGCACGTTGCTTAAATACATATCATTTCTTGTTGCCAGCGACACTGTACGTACACACGTAAATACCCCAATATCGAGTGGTTGTTCTTGTTAAAGGATTCTTGTGTAGCATTCGTGTTTAGTGTATGGTATGTATATTCAGATTAAGGAAGTTACGAAGACCATAAACTGTGACTGGAAGAACTTGTCGAGTAACGAGGAGATTCGAATTATTGAGAAGTATGGCGACAGAAGCAAGTTTTACACGAAGAGCTTCGCTAGTAATTTTCTCTAGCGACATATACATAAACGTTGAGTGTTACTGGAATTATCGTGCGCAAATTGGTTTCAGTGTTGATTTGGGCACCTGGGGTATGTCTATTCATTCTCCCATTGTATCCGTTGGTTCTCGATATAGTGAAACCCCTTAACGAATCCAGAAGCCGTAGCATTCCGATTATGTTTGAGGCATTCTTCGACCAGCAAAAACACTTTTTCGTAGCCGTTTCACTATTTGAATCCTGTATTGTGGTCTCAGTGCTGGTATTCGTGGCTACAGAAACCCTGACGATCGTCTACATCCAGCACGCATGTCTTCTATTCGAAGCGACAAGGTAATTTATTTCTAATCGTTAACTATTTAAAAGAATTAAATTCAATGATTTTTTTCAGTCGCAGAATAAGAAAATTCTTATATTCAACTAGAGCAACGAATTCGCAAACAATCAGTAACGACGCGATAGCGCAAGTAGTCAACATTCACTCAAGGGCCATTAGGTTATTAGCTTATAAACGAAATCGTTATTCCTGCATTAGTGAACGAACCCTCACGACCCTTTCAAGTCGTATTCCATTATGTTATTCAAATATTTAATGGTGGTATTTGTTTGCCTCGACATTCAAATATAAGTCTTAATTATATTCTTATTTAATTCACTATATTCAGATATTGATCCCCCACTTTGTTGTACTACAAAGGCTATTACAAGAACGTTGGGACTTGTTTTTTAAATGGAAGATACACTTACCCCCACAGATATTGCAAAAAAATTAGGGAAGCATTCTTCCCACCATACTTAATACTCTTGGCATTCGGTATCTTGAGCTTGGGCGCATACTTATTTCGCGTAAGTGAATACCAATCGAATTGAGTCGTTGAATCATAAACACATATCAAGAGCGTTTTTACTGCAGTGTACACAAACAATTGCAACCCATGAATATACCGAGTTTCTTACATCGGCCATGTTCTCCCTCACTATTCTCGGCCACATGTCATTCTTAACGCTTGTGGTACAACGTCTCATAGATTCGAGTGTTAACATATTTAACGTCTTGTAAGTGTAATTAGCATGTTGTTTGAAAAAATTAAAAAGTCTCAGTCAAATTTAGCAATTAGTACATTGCAGGTACGACGGCGACTGGTACACACTTCCAACATCCTCACGGAAATTGGTGCTACTCTGCATGTTACACAGTATTAAACCTCGCACAGTCGACATGTACAACATATTCTCACCATCGAATGAAGGTTTCTGCTTGGTACTCACGATATCGTCTCCTCAACCGATGCGTATTTCTCAGTATTGGATAATTAAATAGAGAATTCATATTTCAGATTGTGAGAATCACCATGACCTATGTCACTGCACTTTTCTCTCTTCAATAAGCAGTGTTTTGCGAGGAACGGAATTTGGTGGATCGGGATAGTCAACTGTACACAGTTGTAGAGATAATAATACTGTGCAAGGTACCTAGATGACTAATGCGACACTTGAGCACTGGTCAGATGGTGCGTACAGCACTAGCCACAGATGGTCGGAAACCGTTGAACTTTGAACCAAGCTTGTAAATCTTGGTTCATGGAGCTAGGAAACGCGCACTGAAGCGACTATCAGGTACGCGTGATACTTTAGAGCAAACTAGATTCGGTATGAGTGAAATAGGGCTAAGATATCGAATATACGTCTTGGTAAGACGAGGAGCCTACTTGCTCGAGCAAGAACAAAAATTAATAATGGCTGAGCGGAAAGATCAGAGCCGCGGCCGGCGTCTCCGAAGGCGCCCTGTGATCACAGGAAAACATCACTGACGCGCAGGGTCCAAGGCATAAATCGTAAGGTCATTGGGTAGAGGAATTACCGAGCCTGCTGGCATCGAGGCAGACGGAGAGCGACATCAGATGAGATGACGCTGCTGGCGGAGTGCTGCCATTCAATGACATGGAGCTAATTGCTGAACAAGCAGTGAGAGGTATTGAATTAACCAAATGTTGGTTGCTGTGAATTAAAGGAGTATTCTGGTCTCGATTTCTGTACTTATATGCATCTTTCAACGATAAGTACCCTTCCCCATGAATTATTTGTGCGCTTGCTATTGTTTTCTCTGACGTCAAGCGCGTCAAAAGAGAACTTGACCACTGTGTCGAAAATGTGGCGACCCGACGCCTGAACCCGATTACGCGAGAAAGAAAGAGGGGGGGGGGGGTCTACCTGCCCTACGCATGAGTGGAGCGGACGCGGATTTGGTCACCAGGGTAGTACTGTAAGAATTGCACAGAACTGTACAGAGCTCTAAGGTTGTATAACTAACAGTAAAGCTTACAAACTAAAACTACGATTGAGTACTTCTGATATCCAACCATTATCGGGCACCACAGAAAGTCAGATTTTCTTCGAGTACTGGTGCTGCGGAAAAATGCATTAAACAGTAATCGAAGATAATGAACGCCAATGTTTAAAACATTGTACTATTCGGCGAAAATTATTCTAGGAGTAATCGAATTCGATTGACTGCGGAATGGATGTGGGTGCAATAAGTGATGGAAACATATGTCGTTCCCCTGCAATAAGTAATGCATGCCGCTCGTTTTCCTATCCCCACTCGATAACATCAAATTACTACGCTTCTACTGGCTTGGGTCGCGCGCAGGTGGTAGGTTTATTCAACGGATCAAACGTACGTGAATCGCGACACGAGATGGACTCAGGCTTGGAACACTACCATCACCATCGGACTCTGGCTCTATGTATGGCAACACACGGTCCTACGATTGGAACGTTTCATAGGGGGGTTCCTTTCTGCTTTTGGCTGTTTTGGTCAAGTACGTGATGCATTGCATGATTAAGGGTGTAGTGGAGACAAATATAGTCCTTCACTGGGCGAAATTTCAAAATGGTAAGAAGTAGATGAAATTTTGTGAGGTGTTTTATAAATGTATTGGGAACTCCCTAACTAAAAATCCGAGCATTTCACTAAATATTTTAAAAATTCTAGCGTTGTATATAATGGATCCTGGGATAACTCGGGATTTACTGAATCCATCGTTCACTTCGTACAAACTGAAACTTTACTCCCAAGTCGTAGGATAGTTCAGAAAATGATGCCTACTCTCGATTGTCGCCCGCTTATATTCACTGCGAGGTCCTGCCCCCCCCCCCCCCCCCCCCCTCTTGCTCTCCCTTAAACCTGGGTGCTTCATTACCTGCGCCCGACATTAATAAAGATTTTTCCAGTCTTCGACCCACCGGCGAAGTATTCGAAAGTGTCTTGAAGACGATCCGTAAGGTAAATAAACACAGTGCGAATGTGTTGTGGAAACAGTGACATTACACAGTACAGTCAGGAGTGCACGTAAGGCCTTGTCGGAAGACTTTCGCAGTTGAAGCCCTCAACCGCGAGGGATTCGAAAATGGTAAGTTCAATAATAAACTCATTGTTCTCGCAAGCTACTCAAAGTTTAGGCAATAGTTATGGCTACACACGACGGAATACAATTGAAAGATTATGTAAATGTGGGTGCAATAATCCTATTTTGCATTGGGCAAAATAGTACCCCCAAGAACATTAAAATGTAAAAAAGTGCCAAGTAGTTTCTCACACATAAAATGATTATTATTATTATGACTCACATAAAAGGTAAAAATGAAAGCTATAGCACAAAAAAGCCAAGTTTTCAGTCAAAGATACCACACGTTGATAAATTAATTAACTTGCATCTCTAACTTTAAAACTTGGTATGTACTCGGTAGAGTCTCGCGCCAAGTAGTAGTCCCCTCCCTATACATATATGTAGGGTGTTCCAAAAATGTTGGATCGAGCATAGCCATTGTATATCGGGAATGGGACGGGGAGAAAAATGACAGGTCTCAAAATTTTCAATAATTAATAATTAAGTTAGGCAACGCCCCGTGGCACTTGGCAAATCTCAGCCAACTTCTCCAAAAGGGGAAGTGACAAAAGCCGTGTTGACGGCCGGATTCGAAAATGGCGATGGTGGGCACGTTAGTGTTTAATCACACGATTCCCGGGAAACAAAATCGAATCGAACCGAAACCTAACCTAACCCCATCCAGGTCGATGAAACAAATTTATCAGGTGGCCGAGAGTCTTTGGTACAAAAGTATGAAAGAGACGCCGCGGTAAAGCGATGGAAATCGCTCCGCGAAGTAAAGCGGTTCAAGTACCAGCTGGGATTTTTTTACAGTATTCCCAAGTAATGCGGGCGAAGGGATTGTCGTGTCCATTGTAACGGGGCCGTCTGCCCCGTCACTAGCCGTCCCACTCGTCGCTCGCGCCAAGGCGCCGCTCAGCACGCACGCTTGCTATCCAAATAGCCGTCGCTCCAAGTTGGGTGCTTTCCATTTACGACACAGAGAGACATTGTGTCTGACTGTGTCGGCTGTGCTCAGCGGTGCTCAGTCAAATGCAACACTGAGGAGTTTTACCAAGACTTCGACGGGTAGTACATTGTCGTGTATTTCGTATCGGAATGTACTACCCGTCGAAGACTAGGTAAAACTCCTCAGTGTTGCATTTGACTGAGCACCGCTGAGCACAGCCGACACAGTCAGACACAGTGTCTCTCTGTGTCGTAAATGGAAAGCACCCGTTGAACCCCTAGGCCAATTTTGCGTGTATTAACTTGCTTTCGGGCACCGAGTGCTTGACAGGAAAGCTATGAATTGAGGCGACACCGAGGGAAAAGGGACACGTCTCCTCAGGGCGACGGAGCGCATAGGGCCGACGAGAGCTGTGGAGCGTGAGGCTGGCGCCCGAGGAAGTCGCTCTTCCAAGAACGATCGGGCGAGCGGGCCGAAGCAAAGCTTGGGAGGTTCCCAAGCATAGAAGGAGGCCCGGCGACAGACAGCGGTCCCTGCCTTACCAGCGCAGGTCAAGGCCCAAGATCGGTTGTCTTAGGCGCGCAAAGAGCATGTCATAAGACTCCAGTGCATATAATAGTTTCCGTTTGAAATATGCCAAAGGTTCATAAAACCAGATTCAAAATTTAAAATTCTACCGGCCTGTCAGTTTGGTTACGTGACAGTGACGTGGTTACTGGCGACAGTATTTGAATCAGGTTTTATGAACCTTCGGCATATTTTAAACAGAAACTATTATATGCGCTGGAGTATTATGACATGCACTTTCGATCAGTCTAGCTAGATTTATAAAATTTCACAACATATTCAATTAAGTTGAAAAATTTGCGCGCGCGCGGTGCTGCACATGTAGTGTGTCGGTGTGACCAGGCGTGCGTGTGTAAATGGCGCTTACTCTGATGGAAATATTCAATAAAACTAATTAGCATACCGCATCTCGATTTCCTTAATTTGTGGTTTCATAGCATTCGAGGAATGATGCAACGATCTTGGTCACTGAAACGTTAACAGAGAAACACGCAGATGACTAGTGTCATTCTTAGAACAGCTAGAGAGAACTTTGAGAGAGACGCGTGTGGAGGTGAGAGTCGACGATATATGTGTTAAGAAAAAGACACGAAAATTGGGACAGCGAGCAGTAAGAGATGTAAAAATACGAGGCAATCGAAAGGGAACCAAATCCCTACAACAGTATCCTAGTTTCTTCAATGAAAAACACTCAATTAAACCAAAAGTTGCTCAATGTGTTGACTATTATTTTCAATAGAGAGCCGCGCTCTCCTCAAAATATTGTCTCGCGTTCCCTGCAACATGCCTCGTCGGTCATGGTTACCTGTTAGATGAGACGCGTTAAATAAGACGGATATGGGCTGCGCCCTCTATAACTTCCAAAACGGATGTGCAATTGGGGGGCTTCTGCTTTCGCCCTTCTTCCTCGAGCCGGCATGTGAGCCGCACGTGCCGCAAGTGTTTGTCCAAAGACAAAGGGTACAAATATATTCAATTTTGTTCTACGACCAAGCCTACTCTTGTCTTCCCACACACCATATCCTACAATAATCCAACAATACCACCTCGTGGATATCTGCTATGGTGGTTTCGGGGTTCGTGCAGTCGATGCCAAATAATGAGCTCTGCGATGTGAGACACTTAAGGGGCTAGGCTACCCACGTGACTTTTCGCGAATTGGTCGCTGGCCGTGTTACCTACAAATATTGACGGTAACATAAGAGCGAGATGGAGCTGCACGCGATGTCTGTTGATTGACTCAACCACAAACGCATTTGTGTTGGAGTGAATATATGTATGTGTTCGTCTGGCGCACTGATATATATTATATATATCAGTGGTCTGGTGACAACTTTGTGGTAAGCCTTGCGATGCTCGCTTGTCGCTTTGCCGATCTCGGACTGCCGACTCCCGAGATTCCGAGACCGGGGCTAGAATTGTAGGCATATATTTATGTGTGGGTACATATGTATATGGGAATCGATGTTTCTGTTTCGCTTTGGATACAAAAAGTGAGGTAGACTAGTTGATTTTCACTAGTGCCAAGCCTGTCGTATCCTGGACCGTACTCCAAAATCATGTTCTAAATATCTAAATGTATCGTGAATCAAATACTAATAATGCAAAGCAAAAGAAAAAGCAAAGAGTATCAATAAGCTCACGCCTCACTGGGTGGAGTCGAACTCGGTCCTTCCAAATGTGGATCCATTGCTTTACCCATAGCACCACTTGCAAGACTCTCGTCAAATCTCTCCATTTCAATAAAAGATTTGTGATTCTTCTGATCATTTTGTTTACTGTGACAGGAATTTTACGCGTCGCGGACGAGGATCGCGTAGTAGGCATAGATAAGGCCAATATTAAGATGGGTAAAGACGTATATTTAGGAACCGGGAATGCGTGCACACAGGATGAGATCCAGCATTAGACTGACAGTCGTGTTACATGTTAGATAGTGGAACGACGAGTAGTTAAGGACAATGTTCAGGGCTTCGGACCAGGGGCGACAGGTGTTTGATATAACTGGACGCCAAGGCCGTAACACTACCCCGTCCGTGAAAAAGACGTTCGTCCCCAAACGTAGATGATCTTTTTTAAGATGTCTGGTTTATCAGAAATAAAATGGAAGTAGCGGTCTAATCCAGCCAGGTATCGTCTCAGCATTTCCTCGAGGTCCAGGGAAAACCGCTTCAAAAACCGTGGACGAGAGGTAAACAGGTCAGGGAGAAGATAGGTTGTTGTCCAAGATGTTCACATTTGTTAAAGGCTTCGGGTCTGGATCGTAGCATTTAGTTCCTCGGACAGGTAGTAATAGGTGGTGGAAGGGAAAATATTCCAGGAGGACATCGAACGGGATCTCCAATCACCTCGAAATAAAAAGAATTAAAGGCGAGTAAAAAGTTCTAGGAGAATTTCAAAAGAGAGAGAGTTTTCTTTAGACTAAATTTGGTTTCATTCAAACAAATACTTTCATAAGTTTGGTTACACCGAAGAGACATAACCCGACCACGCCTAGGCTGTTCTCTTCTTTCTCCATTTTGACCGCTCATCGCCATGGCTAACTTCTCAGAGTTAGACAGCAATGAGTTGACGGATGGAGCAGTTGATCAACTCCTACGTATCCCACTCCCACCATGTTCTCACACCACGGAGATAACATAGGAGTAACACACATACAAAGAACTTTCATTCAACAAGCATTCAAAAAGAAGAAAGATGACGAGTGAAATATTTCGCTAAACGGTTTACATGAACTACCCGAAATTTGCTTTTAGGAGAACGTTGTATTCTTTAAATAACGTCATTAATTCTATTCAAACTTTGAGTCACCCCTTTAATTCCACAGACGTTCTTAGAAAAGATCGCGACCAAACGAACGTAGATTTTGCTGGGGAAACAATTTCTGTGACATTCCCTGTAAATCGTCTAAGACCTGCCAATAGTAGTCTCAAGTTTCTCAATTCCTCTTCATTGGTCTTGTTATAAACAAAAACGTTCTCTAAATAGTCAAAATAGCTCTTTAACACGTGTCCTCGCGACACTTTTTCCATTAGACCCTTGTCCACACCGTAGAAACAATTCTGTGGATTCTCCACTCGACGATAATCTCCTCGTTTTACCTTAGACCGAATTAATTTATCAACTTCCTCCCTTCGACGTAAGGGTAAACGACAAAGAGAATGCTCTCCCGTATTATTCCTATATTGGGTGATGTCACCCACACCGACCTGTTCTAAATTCGCGTCGAACTCTTCATTAAAATGTTCATGCTTCACGCTCAAATTACCTATCTCGAAAAGGCAACACTTCTTCCCTACAATCGAGCCCTCTAAGCTTGATCCATCAACGGAATGGAGGTTGAACCCGAAAGATCCACAAACGCGTTCCGGGTAACCATGCAGGGACTCATCAAATCGCAAAAGAGAAACAGTAGAACCGGTATCTACTAACATATTCGTCGGACTACGATCCACAGAACCATTCACATACAGTCCCGAAGTATTATCTGACTCACAACCGATTTTACACAAAGCATTAGAAACCGAAGTACCTTCAACACGAAAAGTAGGAGCCAAATGCAAGCTCGCAACGTCAAATATTTCAACAGAAAATAAAGTAGTTAAATGCGCAACAACAAAATCATGAACAATAACAGAAAGAATATTCCGGAATACAGAAGAACGTAACACATCATCAGTACGAGTAACCGTACGAACAAAAGCCTTTTCAATGGGGGCCACAACCGTCGGCCTCGAATCCGCCACCCTTAATTCGGACCGTTCGCGTTTCCCGGCCTCTGGGATTGCGAATTGGTATTCGAATTAACATTACGCGCTTGATCCGATCTACAGTCGCGTTGAAAATGACCGACTTTACCACACTTGAACAAACCGGAACAAACTCCCGCGATGTTTGAAGATCATCGCGATAAACCGGAGCATCGGAACGATAAAAAGAAGCCGAACGCTCTGAAGGTGGCATACGAACCGCGCTGAAGTTGTGTTCGATGAAATCGAACTCGACAGCCTTCGCAACGGCCTCACTAAAAGAATTAAGATTCAAACGATAAAGTTGCTTTTGAAGCTCGAAATCGTGAAGCGCATTAATGAACTGCGACATGGCAAAATTATCTTTAGCTTCAGCCGAAACATTCGGAAAAGCAAAAAGGATGAGATCTCCAATCTCTGCAGCGAGCGACTGAATACTCTGTCCGAATTTCTGTCAACAGTTATAGAATTTCGTTCGATTTGAACTAGTCGATTGGAATTGCCCGAAACGGAATTCTAACGCGGAAAATAACGAATCAAAATCAATTCGCTGGGCCTCATTGAGCGAGTTGAGAACTGAAACAGCTGGACCGTCCAGCGAATTTAAAAGACCGGAAACTTTCGCGGTATTGTCCAAATTATGAATCTGAACGATCGAAGTAAACTGGGCTTTAAAGTCAGACCAAAACGTACCGTTCAATTTCGGAAAACGAACGCTAGAAACTACAGTTGGGACTGAGGCCGGGAGCGGAGCGCGCGGGACAGGAACGGGGTGCGGAGCGACAGAAGGCACGGAAGAAGTGAAAGGAAAAGAGGAAGTATTAGGTGTTTGAGAGGCGTGTGGGATACTCAAATTTTGTTCAAGGGTCCGAAATCGCGCCTCGTAGCGAGCCTCCAATCCCTGCAACTCGTTGGAAACTTCCGTCCGGAACTGCTGGGTTTGCGCTGAGATGTCATGACGAAGTGTATCTATGGCAGCAGTACTCCGTTCTTTGGATTTACGCATATCCCGTCGGAGATCGCCGAAAAGTCCCCGCATCTCCTGGAGGATGGTCGATTCCGCTGGTGGTAGCGCTGGTTGCAGAGGCTGTTCCCCCTGTTTTGGCTATCCCTGAGAAGTCAAGCTGGTTCCTGCGGTGTCTCCTCCAGACATTTTCTCTATCGCGTAATGCTACTTCATTTAAAAAAATAATGTTGACCTCGCCATGACCTTGACTCCCCAACCCAAGGTCAACGGAGTATGGCAGTTTGATAGTTCTTTCAAAATAGTACAACTTTTGTTTGAAGCAATGTTTTGTAAAATGCTTAGTTTTTAAGATATCTAACTGTTCCGGGACTTTTGGAACACCCTGTATATGTATGTCAAGATATATATGTATAATTGGAATCGGTATTTCTCTTTCACTTTGGATAAATAACCCGAGCTAGACTATCTCACTGTCACTAATGTCAAGCCTACTCTATCGTAAATCGTACTCTAAACTGACTAAATGTTTCCTGAACCGTGTACATAAATAATAAAGAAAAAGCAACCAGTATAAAAAACAACGAGCACACTGGGTGGAATCGAGCTCGGTCCTTTCAAATGCAAATCAATCGCTTTACTCCTACAACTATCTACAAGACTATCGTCAGATTTCTCCATTTCACTAAAAGATAGGTGATTCTTCTCATAATTTTGTTTACTATATGACATAGGCACATGAATTTGATGGAAAATGAAATACGACCTGACAAGAACATATAGATTTGGATTGAATGACTCGCATAACGTATATAATTGCCTACAAATACAATCATTTTTTTGTTGAAATACTACTCGATCTGCAGACAAAAAACTAGACGATTAGCCATAGTTGTTTTGATATTTTCATAAAATTGTGCTTGTAGCCCCGAATTCAGAAAGAAAGTACACAATGGGAACAGATAGTATCATAGTAAAGGTACCTTAGTATGTTACTAACTCAATTTTTCTGGAAAGACTGGAACATCTATGACAAATCGTCTAGTTTTGCAGGTTTTGCTAAATGCACATCGAGTGGTGTTTCATTGAAATACTAATTGAATAATCAAATAATTGTGTACATACGTCATAGGAGTCATTCAAATCGAAACTCTATGCCATACCAAAAAGGGCTCAAATACCAATTACGTTACATTCTGGATGTTAATGTATACTATAGTGAAACGGGAAATTTGGCATGATACAAAAAGTTGTTAGTTCGAAACATTATTAGAAACACAAAGGAGAACGACAATTCGTGTAGTGGAATGGGGAGATGTTTCAGTTAGTTATGAAAATAGTGCAATGAGTAAAACGATGGATTTGCATTGGAAGAGAACGAGTTCGATTCCGCGTAGTACGTAGATTTTTTTATATACATATTCCTGTTTTCTCTTTTACTTTACATTTGTATAAAGTCGATATGTGATCAAATTCAATGAATCACTATACTTTTGGAAATATGGGAATGAACGAACTTATCAAATTATTTATAATATAAGTTTGGTAGTAATGAAAGTGAGAGAGCCCACTTCATTCTGCTTATCCGAACCGAAATCGAAAGATACCGGTCCGATATATATGTACTACATATAATGCCTGCCCATACAGTATTCATCATCCTTTTACAGTATTATAAAGAGCATTGTTGTGCAGGCTCTTAGGGATAATGGGAAAGGCTCAAATTGTTACAATGGCGAGGCGTCTGATACACGCGTTCAACGATTACTGCACCTAACCTTGCTTTGAAACACTACTATTTACTAGGTAAAATCACAATTCCATGGAACCACGACAGGCCCGGCTTATTGAACATTCTTCCTTCTGTTTATATATTTCATAGCTAAAATCCGTGAGTCAGAATAGAGGATTCCACCAAAATCGTATTGTTATGAAGTGTCCCTGCCATAGACATATAAATGGACCGCGCACAGCGCCGTCAAAACTGTCCGCACCAGTAGAAAAGGATGGAGCGTGACTGCAGTCACTCTCCATCTCTTTCTTCTCGACACCGTAGCACTGGTTTGTAGTGCCCCGATGTCCCTTATGTGATAGTGCACCCTGGATAACGTTAATGTTGGCGGCACTACAGGTTCGAAAGCTCATAAGTTAATGATTTCTCATCGTAAAAAGGTTTTTAACCAGTGTTTTGAAAACGCCGCGACGTCAGCTTTAACATTCCATTAGAAAAAATAGGGTGTCTCATTTAAAAACAGTACCATGAACTTGATAGGGTCGTGACCCTTTGACCCTAGGTCATGTGAACCCAAGTAACATTAATATACCAGTCGTTTAGCTTCTTCAAAAAAGTGCAACTTTTGTCTGAACCCTTTTATTCGGAAATTCTTTGCTAATGATGAGATATTCAAGCGTTTCCAGACTTTTGGCACACCCTGTATGTTGCAGCTGAAAATCATGCATGAGAATGAGTATGCATTCCAGAATGTCTCTGCATCCCGTCAACACATGACTAGCCTAACCTAATAACTTCCTGTCAAACAGCTTTGTTTTGACAAAATAGGGTGCAGAATAGCCCTTTCACTTAGGTGCCACCTCGATCGCGCTGGCCGAACTAATGTACTCAGCTATACCGCTCTGCATATCAACAACATAGCCACAGTGCGGCGAAAATAATGTCTCCGAATTCCGGTCCTTGCTCGCTTATGTGAAATGATTTTGGATTGGGAAAGGTCTTAATCGAAAGATGAAAGTTCAACAGAGTGCGTTACGTTGTTAGTTTCTTGAAAAATGCTATTGCTGTATTATAAAAGCCCTTGTGTAGAAGGCCTCCTCAACGCTGTCTTTGCAACTTTTAGCACAGTAGTTTGACTAAAAGTACGCTCGCGAGCATTCGCGAGATTTTACTTCTTTTTCTTCAGTACTTATGCTTGCAAGAATGGTTCGCGAATACTACCTTCCCCATTTCTCTGAAAATTTGAGGGAATGTAATATATTAGGATTCAACCTGGATGTGTAAATTGTTACTACTCTCCGGACCTTTGAGAGTAGAAAAGCAAAGACTTACAGTGGGAGGGGTAGGAAATCCTTTTACACCTTATATCGCAGGAACTTTTGGAGAATGATACGTGACGCGAGTTCAACGGCAAACGTTATACTATATATTCGTAATAAAATATATTCGTATTATTTAAATTTGTCACCAGTAAAAAAAGCAAGAGAAAACACAGGTTGGGCCAAGGTGTGTCACTTTACTAACTCCACTACTAGGACTCTTGCCTTGTTCGGATGCCAACCGTAGGACTTTTCTCTATAAAGATAAGTTCGAGCAAGGGACCTAACGAAAGGCGAAAACACTGTCTCTCTCGCCGCGCAACATCTGTTCGATCGCGCACGAGCTCTTAAAAATTGTAGGTCCACCGGTATGGGCATAAATTTGGTGTCCCTCCCCTGACTTATCCACGCTCATAGTAGGCGGGTATGGGAATGCAGGAGGTACTCCATACCCGTCGCAAGCCCTGAGAGGAGTCGACGTTAATGAAACAATCAATCTAGCGAAATACTTTATGTCACACTTCAATAAAAATAAATTCTTAAAAAAAGACTATTGTCTATTTGTCCAACCATTTTTTTGGGACACCCTCTATAATGATATAATACACCGTGGGCCGAATTTTGAAGGGCGAATCACTTGTCTTCATGTCAGTAGTCAATAATTTATGGCAAGTGCCGCAGTAGCCGAAATTATATCGCTACGCTGAAAAGGTTGGCTTTACACTAGGCATTTCGATGCTAACTCTGAGATGCCACTTTGCTTCTGCTGCGAAATCTTTAAATACAACGGGTTAAAATTGAAATGGCAGGTGCGTGCATTCCGCACGTTAAGCGATATAACAATTATAGTCGAGAATTCAACTATAATTAGGTGCAGTTATACAGTTATATTCACAGTTGCGGTAAATTTCTGCAAATGTTTTGTATTACTGAACGCCAAAGTTCCTGATATTACCATGAACTGGTAATATATGGGAAATGCTACCGCCGTGACCTTCACTCGATGATGATGATTATTTCATTAACATCGACTCCCGTCAGGGTTTGCGATGGGTATGGAATACCTCCTGTATTATTCCCATACCGACCCGGTATGAGCGTGGATAAGGCAGATGGGACACCAAATTTATGCTCATACCGTGGACCTACAATTTTTAAGGTGGATTCCGAACCATTTCTGAACCATCCCCCGTTACCTTCACTCTTTTTCACTCTTTACTGTTTATGTCGTAGTAAATAGTCATACATACTAGTACATTGTTGTATAATAATATTTATTAACAATAAACAATAATATAATAGTAGTAACTAAAAGAAGATCAATTAATAAATAATATTTAATGGGTTTTTTGTATTGCTGAAAGTAACAATATTACTTTCCGCACTTGAGCAAATACGACAGAGGCTGCAATAACAATTGGAAACGTTAGCTTGCTAGGGAATAATATACATATAACTATCGGAGTACTTTAGCAAAGGCACCCGAAAATATGAGCATATATATGAAGCATGTAGAGTATGCGTGAATGGTGACCGGATAGTAGACACGACTGGATAAATATAAATTCTATATAGGGTGGCCATTAAGTTTTGACATAATACTATAGTCGCCACCAACTGAATAGGCGGTTTCAAAGTCGCTTTTCTTCCCATTCCTCGTGTATTATTTTTGGGCATAATATTGGGTACCAACTCGTCGAACTTCAATTATTTTTCGAATCAAATCATATAAGTTGGATAAGTTCCTATTACTTCTCTGTTATCGTTTTCGGAGTAAATTCAGAAAAGCGACCTTGAAACCGTCTATTCAGTTGGCGATGATAACTATAGCAAAAGTTGTAAATGAGTACAGAATCTTGGACAATAATATTTTCACCTCTCGAATGCTTGTCATCGCAAAAGATTCATCAAGTAGTCGTTGACCAAATCTTTTATAAGTAAAATTATTAGCTGAGGTATAGTTGATATACAGTGTATTATACCCAACAATGGTAGTTCGAAATCAAGTGAATCACTCTGAACAGTTTAAATGCGACAACGGGGAGAACTTTCTTGATTACCTGATATTTACGCATTGAAACTTCCCGACCACAAAGTACATAAGAGGGCGGTGTGCTAACTACAGAAATTACCACCCGTTCGCCAAGACTATCTACTCGGAACACCGTTCCCAGTGTATTTCTGAACGAGTGTCGCCCGACAGCTGCTCCAAAACATAGAACATACTCGAAGACACGCGCTCCGCGCCTCGCGCCCCGCGCCTATCGCCCAGCGC
The DNA here is from genome assembly GCA_963675795.1 of Crossocerus cetratus. Lineage (NCBI taxonomy): Eukaryota > Metazoa > Arthropoda > Insecta > Hymenoptera > Crabronidae > Crossocerus > Crossocerus cetratus. The sequence continues at coordinate 10,161,084 of OY776665.1, read as the reverse complement.
TCCGAAAACCAGCGACCTGCATATCAGGAGACTCGGTAGAGTCTCGCGCCAAGTAGAAGTTCCCTCTCCATATATATATGACACTCCGGCGCGCGACAGCCGAGGCTATATTATCCCGAACACTAGCTGTTATCCTTAGTTACCAAACTTTCACCTCGATTTATGCGAAAGTTAGAGCCCCAAGAATTTATTTCAGAATTTTGTATTTCATCGTTGATTTTTCTGAATCCAATGAGCCAAGAATCATGTGGATCGGTCCAGTCGTTCCGGAGATATGAATTTCCTCTTTTATTTTTCTCGTGGTAAAGGCAAAGCGGATTAAGAGTTTCATCGTCCGGATTAATACAATTCCTAAAAATGTTACTCTCACGTGTTTCACGCGAGCGGGCACAACTGCGAAGTGCTGCAGAGCGCTGTGCAGATAACATGGTTTTATACCGACACATTGGTTATGCCATGACTGGTGATGTGTCAAAACAAGGATGACGGTTATATGAATGTGGTACAGTTCGATTGTATTTTTCTTCAAAATATGAACAACCAAAAAGGCGTGAAATCCCCCAAAATACATTAAAATGTAAATAAAAGCGCCAAGTAGTTTAATGATCCAAAAATGGAATAGATATCACACAAGAAAGCCAAGTTTTCAATCAAAGATACCACACGTTAATTAATTAATTAACTTGCATCTCAAGCTTTAAAACTTGGCATGTGCAAATTTGTGTCAAGGTAGTCATATGCTAGTAATATTTTTTGATTGGTAATTAAGTATGCACATTCCAAGTTTTAAAGTTAGAGATGCAGGTTAATTAATTAATTAACGTGTGGTATCTTTGATTGAAAACTTGGCTTTCTTGTGTGATATCTATTCCATTTTTGGATCATTAAACTACTTGGCGCTTTTATTTACATTTTAATGTATTTTGGGGTGTATAGTAACCGCGGAGTTGATAGCGGCCGCGGCGGCTCGATAAACCTAGCAACCACGCGCTATAAGAATCGCTTCGCGGACACGTTCGCTCATTCCTACTGCATTCTTCCGGGAGAGGACGAGGTAAGACCTTAGGCCGCCCGGGAGAATGGGGAGAGGACGAAGCCTAGCTTTCGGCCGCCCATCAGCACAGGAGAGTACGGGGACTATCATCTGGTCGCCTCTCGGGATGGGGAGAACGGCTAGTAAAGCCGGTCGCCTCCCGAGATGGAAAGAACAGGGGGTCCTCCGGACGCCTGACCGACGCTTAGCTTCACGCGATACCCTACGATGGGGAGAGTACGGCCAGAGAGGCCGGACGCCCGATCGTAGGTGCAGGGAGCGATCGGCTAATAGTGTTGTCTATAATGCATTCCCTTGAGTGGATGTGACGCAGCGGAAGTATGTGTGGTGTGACATCTATGTGTGAAAGGTCGAGAAGACTGATGCAAAGTCAGCAGTGTGCGTAATGGCCGCTAAGAACGAAAGGCGTGTGTAGCTCCGTGGATCTTCAAGACTTATAACTAATATTAAGTACAAGATGCAATAAAACTATTAATAGAAGAACAGTGGTATTAACCTCCCGATATCCTGGATAGAATAACACAACAAATAGAAGCCGGTCGCCCATAACCCCTTTGCTCGCGATTATTAACATAACGTTGCTGGGTTCACTTTTCGAATCGCGTTGTAAACGATTAAGATTGAATTAGCCTCACTGATATAAATTACCCACGAAATGTCCAATTCTAACTGTATCCCAACCTGTATCCCATGTCTCGTAACCAATAAATCCCTTTTTCCCTTTAAGCAAACCTTTGTGTCAGCTCATTTCTTTAACCTGCAAAATACAAAATGCCTTCGAAACGGAGAACACCGAGAAACGCCGCCTCGGCTAATTCACATCTTACACCAGTGATTATGAACCTGATTATTTACCTAACGCATGTGAAAGATCTCGGAGAATTCGATTAATGGTTTGGTTCCTCTCGACGCTCATAAGAGTACGGCTTCCTCTTTGTAGAGTTAGTTTAGGAAGATTATGTAAATTAGTAATTAGATAGTCGCCAGTGAGTTTCAAGTGAATGCGAGACAAAAATAAATAAACAAATCCAAGGAAATTACACTCTAAATGCGAACATGTATGACTTCCAATTAGAGACCAATTGCGTAATTATCGTGTTTGTCAGATGTGTGAGAATTTCTTGTGTGTATGTGTGTAATGTGTAAAGGCACTTGCCTTTTTATCTACACTGGCACACGCCACTTTTTTCACATATACATGTATGTATATTGCATTGTTCCTTGCACATTTTGTATGCAGAAGAATTCGGAGACGCTCGCATATAATTCACATTACTAGATTATCGTACAGTAGGGTATAGTAACCACCAGTGATAATCAAAAAGCAAGCGGATCGCTTCGTACAACGCACTACGTTAGAAGCCTATAGCATTCAGGATGACGAATATTTATAATATGTTATAGTACATTATTCAGAATATATATCATATATTCTAAATTTTAGAATATATTTTATGAGAATATAGCTATTTTATTATTCGGAATACATATTATATATTTCGGTTAATTCTGTTGCTTTTTGTTTCATGTAAAACAGGACTAAGAGAAAGAACCCACTGAAAAGTTCTGAACCTGAGCATGATTATAGGAATAGTTGACTCATACGTATTTGCATCACGCTATATGTAGAGCTCTCACTTGTTTTTGAATCAGCATTTTGATGCTCCACTTTTTATCAGAGATTTACGTATGTATTGTAGCCTGAACTATAAATCGAGCAAATCTTGTACAGGGTGAATCGGATAAGTGCTATCAGCTTTTTAACATCGAATTTTGTCGATTTCTGTAATTGGTAATTATCTTGACGGCCGTGTAACGTCAGCAATGTCGCGTGGCAGCTTAGGGCCAACTGGCCGAATCACGCCAAACACCGGTAGTCTTCGGATTAACCGGCAAGCGCAGAATGAGTCGATAATAAAACAAAACATTAAAATGTAAAAAATACGCCAAGTAGTTTAATCCCACAGAAAAACAGACCATAAATATAAACGGATATCATTCATCAAAATTAATAAAAAAAATAAATCAAATTCCAAAACAATCAAAATTAAATAATATAAAATAAAGTCTACAAAAACTTGGCAAAGGTCTGAATTTTGGGAAAAATTAATACAGGCAGATAAAAAATAATCAAATTTATTTCTACGAAGCAAAATGTAATAATAATAATATAAATAAATTTCAGATATAACTTTCTCAGTTTCAACTTTCAGGCCTAATATTTTTACATATAATATATTGTACTATATACAATACGTACAAGGTATAGAGAAGGTCACGGAAACATTACTCTATAATAACAATTACTATATAATTTATATTTATTCTCTGGCAAGGGTCATTCCATGCCAAATCGATCAGTCATTTCCGGCACAATTTTAAATTTAATGAGACTTTGTGAGCATGTTTTGTGGGCTGGATTAGGGGGGGTTTAAATCACCATTTGCCCAAATAAAAATTCTGCTGGAAAGTACAAGCGTTTGAATATTTCGGATTTAGTCGTTTTGGGTAAAAACAAGGTCTACATATTGATTTTTATCTAGACAACCATATGAGCTAGGATGATGATTTTTTCTCCATTTTCATCACAAAAGATGACGCTTTCCGAAGAAATTTTTATCCATGCCAAAAAACTATTATTTACCTATTAAATTTTCATAAACATTTTTCTTTTGCAAATTACGAAAAAACATAGATTTTTAAAATTCTGAAAAAAAGATATGTTGTTCCTTAGACTTTTCCCAATTGAATGAGACCTTTTCCAGGTGTGACGTTTTAGTTTAACAGGTTGTTTTGTGCTTTGGCAGGCTGGAGGGGTGGCACGCCTGGACTACGGCGCGCACCGCAGGTAAGCGCGGCCTGGCCGGTCACCCTTTTCCCGTGCCGTTTCTTTTAATATTTTGAGAAAATTCATTTAGGTGATCAGATACAACAAAATTAATTTCTATGAGCTAATAATCGTGTGTCGTAACCTTAATCTTGAAAACAAGCCAATCGATTTCGAAAAACTTTAATTGGGCAGGTTAAAAATGACCAGATTGATGTCTACGAACTCGAACCTAATAATAATAATATAAATCACATATTATAAATGTGTATTTGATATAGAATATAATATTTTTGGGAAACTTTCGTGTATAATTAAAATAATTAGACAATTTATAGTTTCTACGAGAGCGTATATCTGACATTAGTGATTCAAAAGTCAGTGGTTTACCCTGTACACGTGAACTCCGTAATCTAAAAATGAACCAAAACTGGACAATCTCCGATAAAGCTCACTCTGGAATTTGGCACGCGGGTGTGTTTCGCGCGCCAACTATGTGGGTGAGAGCAGCAGCAACAATAAAGCGCAGTAAGATCAATAGTAACACGAGTACTAACTTTACGAAAATGCTAGCGGTAGTATCAGCGCGAAACGAACATCTCCCTCATATCATATTCATCAGATCTATCGAAATTTGATTAAAAGTGCACGACATTTGTAGTACAATTATACACGCGACTTAATAACATGGTTTATTAGACAAGCGCGATTGTAAACATTGAATTTGGGAGAAATTCTTTACCTAACGCGGTTAAGTGTTCAAAATAATTCCTCCCTACAATAACCTTGCGACTCTTATCTATTTTGCAATCACGCGTCGAATGCTTCGGCTTCATGCACAGCCGTAATCTAATAATGCTTGTCCCTGAGAGACGCACAGTATTATCTTGTCACGGTTACGTCAAAATGCTTCACTGTAAAATGATGGGAGACAGGCTGTCTTTTGCCTTCGGTATTAACTCGCACGTCTAATTATAAGATATAAGTCGTGCACCCCTGGGAATCTTCCTACTAAATGCGCAATCACACCGGACAAGTATTCGTTTCCTGTGCAATAGAATAATCGAAGAACTAAGTATAACTTTGCTAGCCTTTTTACTACATTCTATAGTATTTTAAAGATAATATGTGTATCGTATTATCTAAATTAATATTTCGAATTATCAGGACGAACAAAAATTCGATTTAGTAAATAAACTTTCATTCACTTCACACGCTCTGTAACAGAATGTTTAATATTACACTATCACATAATGAAAAGTATTAGAGCACTATTTTTCAAGCCTATCCTAATGCTATGAAACGTGTAAATCTTGTATGGTGTTTTCACTTTATCTTAAAAACGGGTTAAAGTACCATTTTTGGGAGCGATTGATTGAGATCGGTCTCGGCTTTGAACGAACTCATGTAAGTAGTTAAAGATAACCAGATTGATTTCTACGAACTAATAAACTACTAGTAACTATTGATAATAAAATGTATGTTTAGCGAATCATGCCCAGTTTTCTTATATTATAAGGAATAATATGTATGTGATAATACATAAAATTCGATCTAGTTAATTAAATTCCATTTAAAATCCACTATGATATTATTTCGCACGCTTCATTTCGATATTATTGAGATCGACTTATACCATAAGATCAGTGAATATTCGTATATATAAGAAACATTTGAAAATTGCATAAGCACGTTTACGTGATGTCTAGCAACAACTCCAAGGCATGTCCCGACGAAAATAGAGAAAACAAAATAGTGCGATTGGAGATGTTTACAGTTAAATAGTTCAATCTATATTAATGGTTGTTTAAACAACTTTTGCATCGTTACCATATTTTTTTATAAAAATAGGATACTCTGTGAACAACATGTTTTCTAGATGTGGTACTGGAATTTACGCACAACAGATATAGAGCTTTCAGATGTTATTACATTCACCAACTGATTCCTCAGGTTGAACTATCCAAAAGATCTTAGTGACATTTTGCTAAATTCGGGTTAGTTTCTAAGTTATAGCCATTTGTAACTCCCACGATGTGCTGAATCACCCGGGAATCTACTTTTGTATACAGGAGCATATCTATACGTATATTAAATTAAAGTTTGCGTATATTTGCACAAGAGGTCATTTTTGTCAATACATATGTGGTCCCAAGTAGACGTTAAGTTCATTATATTTCTGTATACAGTTGCATATACACATATGTGAACATGAATTACCTAGCCATACAATCCACGTAGTAGAGAGCTATACATACCTATATCTATATATTTTTGTATTTAAAAGCAGATAGACGTATACGTATAAATTAAGATCCGTGCATACTTATTATATGACATCAATTTTTCTAAGTACATATCTAATCCTAAAGAGAAATTAAATGTATGCATACACTCCAATGCAGAAATTTTAAGTCGTTATGAGCAGATCACTACGTTCCCAACACAACCTATGTATATGTTTTGTATATGATTTGTACACCCGAACGGTTGCTCGATAATCATGCCTGCCTGGTTGCCAGTTCGCTGTATATACAGAAAATCTAATAAACGATCATGCTGGATACGAACCTTTCACTGAATGAATATCTTTCTTCCCTAGTCCAGCCGACACACACACGTACAACACTCCGGTCGAATCTGTATTATGTCACTGATCGGAGCGACGGTCGAGGTGGGTGGGAATAACTTTGGATGGAGACTGGAAGTAGGTTACTATCGAAACGTAGCTGAGTCTTGTTCGCCGAGCCAAGGCTCGCCAGCCACTGGGCGCTGCTGCGCACATCCATCGTCGCAACTCCCGTCCCCCCGGCCACCTTAAGCGGCCTTTTCAACAATGCTCCAACGCTCGTTCTTAAGGCAGTATCGCGCTACGTATGTATGTACTACCTGAGTATGCCATAGTCTGTTCCTGGTGCTCGACCTAAGCGCAGATAGTGCTGAATTACAATTGATTTAATCCATGACTTATAATTACAAACTGATTTAATCAAATTGCATTTAAATTAAATTGCAATTCGTAATTCAAATCTCAGATTCAATTAAAATCAATACAATTACTACCCACACAGCAAAATGATCGCAAAACGAGCTCCGAAAGATGTCGTTGTCAGAAATTCTGCCAGCCCAAATGTTTCGGAATGCCATCTTGAAGGGCTCTGAGAGAGTGCCTATAGTGTTGCATTTAAAATGCCGAAAACAAAATTATTTGGAGACTTATCAAAAAGTCAAAAAAACAAGCGTCTTCGGCGTCTTTTTTACGACCTGCGAAATAGTAGTGCTGAAGAACCTATTAACCAATGTGAAAGTGTGCAAAACTCATCATCTCCAAGTGTGATTAATAGCGATAGTGACTCTGAAAATGTTTTGGTTGGACTTCCGAAAATGTGTGTCATCCTGGAACTAGCATCCCAAGCATCTTATAGATTTCATAAACGCTATATCGTTTTGAGGTCTTACATTAGAGACTCGCTCTTTAAACGAGTTATCTTTTTGATATCTTTTAAGATATTTTATAGATGGCGTTAGGTGGCGCGTATGTTATCTTTTTGATATCTTTAAGTCAACATAAAGATGACAATTCCATGATATCAGAATCCAGACCAGATATCTGTGAGAGCTCTTTATGTTATCATTTTGCTGGACAGGTATGTCCCGCCTAATAGATGTCTGTAAGACCTCCATAAAATGATATCAAAAAGAAATCTGGTTTAAGAGATCTAAAAGATTATTTGTTTGAGGTCTGAAAACGATATCGCATTCAAGAATTCTCGGGGTTATGTAAAAATTAAATGATTTGGTTTTTATATTTTTATTTTTTATTTTTTGTTTGTTTTTTGACATTTTGTCTTGTCCCACAATAAAACGGGTTAACTGCGAGTCACTGCGAATAAATAAACCACCGAAATTTACACGCCGACACAATTTAGGTTAGCGTAGACCGACTTTTCACTCGCTCGCGCGAATGTGAGGGAGATGAAGCTTCGATTCCGTACAGTTGCGCTCGCTGAGTGAACGTTTTGTACAAAACCAAGGATTTTAAACGTTTTCAAAATGATACCTATATATGCTCACAATTTCAGGACTCCAAATAATAATCACTCCGAAATAAAATGGCTCCCCTCTGGCGTCTCTTCATATCGTCGGGATGCATCGGGATCCAAAATACTGGAGCTCGTGAAAGAGATATCGTTTTGAACTCCGCCAATCTCTTTAAAACAGACATCATGAAATAGATCGAGTAGATGACTTTTTGCATAACTCTAAAAGATATATTGAAAAAGATGACATTAAGATGTCTTTCGGCACGGTGTGCAGTACGGGTAATTAAAATAAAGTACAATTACAAAACACAATGTATTAATAACTGAATTACTAAAACCCCAAAAAACATTAAAATGTAAAAAAGAGCGCGAAGTAGTTTAGTCCCCTATCTCTAAAAAGATCTTCTCTCACGAAAAGTGTCGCATTCCACCAAATGCCTCACAAAAATTTATTTCTAAGTGTTGATCCTACCACCTCTACATGACCAAAAACGTAAAATTTTGATGTCATTGGTAATGGAAAGCCAAGTCTTTGTTCAAACACTAACCCAAAAAAGATCTTGCCTCACAAAAAACTGTGCCGCTTTCCGCAAATGCCTTACAAAAATTATAATTATCAAAGCAACCGCAATACTTGGCCCGCCCGGTTCTTCACAAATCAATTTCTGTGTTGACTTTGGAACTCGATTTGTCAAGAATCGGACGGGCCAAGTATTGCAGTTTCATTGATAATTATAATTTTTGGGGGCATTTGCGGAAAGCGGCACAGTTTTTTGTGAGGCAAGATCCTTTTTGGGTTAGTGTTTGAACAAAGACTTTTGGCTTTTCATTACCAATGATATCAATTACGTTTTTGGTCAAGTAGAGGTAGAGGTGGTAGGATCAATAGAAATATAATTTTGTGAGGCATTTGGTCGAATGCGACACTTTTTTGTGAGACATATTTTTGTGAGGTATTTGGTGGAATGCGACACTTTTATGGGACTAAACTACTTGGCGCTCTTCTTTACATTTTAATGTTTTTTTGGGTTGATTTCACGCTTTTTTGGTCAGGCATATTTTTATAATATTTTTTCAGTCTGTACAAATTATGAAGAAGTTACGTGTTTTTGGAATATATTAGCTATACCTTTTTAATGCTCTGGGTAACTCAAACAAATTAATGAAGAATAAAATTTAAAGCTGATAAATATAATTTAAAATTTAATCAGAATTAGAATTGTTCCCTATGATAGATACCATATGACCAAAGTTTCAAAATTATCAAATGCATAGCACATCCGCAATCACTTAACCTAAGGATCTGCAAATTGCTGAGCAAATGTTGATTGCTAGTGGCTAGCATGTGCTTAAATTGCAAATGTTTGGGCCTCATACTTTACAACTTGCATGAGATACACAAGCCACATTCTTGAACTCGGTGCGATTTCAAAGTATGAAACTTTTCAAGTGCATAACTCAACAACCATTTAAGCTAAGGAGCTGCCAATTGCTGAGCAAATGTTGATTGCCAGTGGCTAGCAAGTCCTTAAATTGCACGTGTTTAGGCCTCATACTTTACAACTTGCATGAGATGCACAAGCCACATTCTGGAACTCGGTGTGATCTGCACAATTTTTTATGAGGGAAAATCTTTTCGGGGTGTGGGACAAATCCTCTATAAACATTCACCCTAAGCGAGCAATACTAATAATGAGCTGCACACTTGGCCATTTTGAATGAGTTATACCCTGATACACAATCTAATTTTGGTATATGGTGACTGTCAAATATGTAGCTCAAGGAGCACACAACCTAAAGTACTAAAGTTTGCTAAGCGAGTACTAATTACCAATAACTAATTCACCCCTAAACTACATATAATTGGTAATTGTTGCTTTCTTACTTCATTCTAGCACTTGGGACTGTGCGCACCTTACAAAATTACACTGCATATAAGGGTATAACTTATCTAATATAATTACAAATGGTAGTAACTAAGCAATAGGCTCATTCACAGTCTAATTTTGATGTATTCTGACAGTCAAGTGTGTAGTTCGACAAGCGCACAATCTAAAGTCCTAGAATGAAATAAGAAAGCAATGATTACCAATCATATGTAGTTTAGGGATGTACTATTGGTTGGTAATCAGTGCTCGCTTAGCAAACTTGAATACTTTATAGGTTTTGTGCTCCTTGAGCTACCCACCTGACGGTCTCGATTAGATTATTCATTGCTATTGCTAGAATGTATTTTTTCACTCGCCTAAATTTCAAAGCTTGAAGGTTGACCAGTGAGCTACGCACTTGACAATTTTGATTAATACTTTCCAAGTTATACCTCATATGTATTGTTGCATCCTGACTGTCAAGTGTGTAGCTGATAGAGCGCACAGCCTCAATTTGCTAAGCTAGTACGAATTACTTATATAACAATGGTTCCTCCGAACAATTCTAACTAATATTCAAATTAATCACAGGAACAGGGATAAGAATAGTATGCTCTTTTATTGATGCAATAAAGCTGTGGATCTCTAATAAAAAACATCGGGCTGTGTCACATAACCACTGTGATATACAGGGTGTGCCAAAAGTCTGGAAACGCTTGAATATCTCATTAGCAAAGAATTTCTGAAGAAAAGGGTTCAGATAAAAATTGCACTGTTTTGAAGAAGCTAAAGGACTGGTATACCTCTACGTGGTACACCGTGGATTAGGAGACTCGGTAGAGCACAGTATAATACAGTAGGGACCACAGTATAGACATAACCAGTAGGGTCACTCGGCGTCGGCGCCTTTGATCTCGGTGAAGCCGAGTTGGCTGCGCTCCGTGAGCTGCCCGCTATGGTTCAGATTTCTCCGCTAGGTGCCGGTGGTGCGGTTAGTCTGTCACGTCGGTAAGCGAGAGCAAAGCGAGAGAGTGTGTGTCAGCTATGTAAAAGTGTTCGCAAAATACGTGTGATGCGTTAAGGCGCGATGGTGGGAGACGTATCTTGCCGCCGCCATCTTACCTTCCTTTCCCTGCGATCTGACTTCTATATGTATAGCGAATGATACAAAGTTTCGCATAAGCTAATTCCTGATTCTGATGCTATTTGGTAATAAACGGATGTTATTTCTTTTCGCACGTAGAGGAATCAAGGATATATAGAGAGACGAAATCAGCACCAGCTGTGATAACAATAGCGGCGTAGCGGCAAGGACAGAGGAAAAAGCAGCGCGAAATCGATTACCTTCTGGCAGCAGCATGCCTACCAATTTTTATGAAACTGTAATATGTTGTTTTCTTGTGTAAACTAACAGGGGGCTACATCAGTCATCGTTTGAGCGAGTTCGAATTTGCTTGCTAATCACAAGACGGTAGCAAATACGATTTTCGCCGAACATCCCAACATAAACGAATTTCTATTTTGCAAAGACAATCGAACCTGGGTAATAATAGTATTTGTTAGTAGCTTGTGATTTGCAAGCATATTCGCACTTGTTCTTTTACATAGGTAAAAAGACATGCCGCTGCCACAAAGTTCTCGATTTGACTTGGCATACAAAAACCCGCTTCCGCGCTACCCAGCTCTGTCGCGCCCGCCCCACGCCGACATCCGCTGCCCCGTTCTGCCCCGCTCGCCCCTAGCCGACATCCTATTGGCACGCCTCGCATCACCCCGCTCGACCCCTTGCCATCACTCCGATGGCTCGCCCCGCATTGCCCCGCTCGGCCCCTTGCCGTCACTCTGATAGCTCGCCCCGCATCACCCCGCTCGACCCTTGCCCTCACTCTGATGGCTCGCCCCGCATCACCCCGCTCGACCCCTTGCCCTCACTCTGATGGCTCGCCCCGCATCACCCCGCTCGTACCCTTGCCCACACTTTGATGGCTCGCCCCGCATCACCCCACTTCCTCACCTCGTCCGAATTAGAGTGGCGCGCCCCTGGCGGCAGACCGGCAACCAGAGCCATCAGATTACTGAAAGTGGCTTCACTTATTTCGCCGAGTGACCCTACTGGTTATGTCTATACTGTGGTCCCCACCAAAATGGCGGCCAAGTGAGCTTAAGCGGCAACTCACGCTGTCGGCACGAGATGACGCTAGCCTCGATTTGGCTTGGCTCGGCAAGCGGCCGCCTCACGCCGGCTGGCTTGGAAGTCGGTGGGGGTACCGAGCCTTCTTTTCTACGCCGCGCGCCTACATGTGTGCGCGGCGTACACGTATTACCGCCACAGATACGCTGTTCGTATCGCTCGGCGGCGAACAGCCGCCGCTCTGGATGCCACTCTACTTTCAGTATTTCAACAATTTTTTTTTTCCTTCAAAAAACAAAGGTCGCCCTTGCAATAGAGAATACTAATTATCAGTTCCCTGATGATCTCTGAAAAAATCCGTGCAAGCCTCATTATCCTCCCTATCACTATCTCTTTCCCCCCGGAAACAATTTATGAGATGCGTGAAGAGCATTCACTAACAAGAGTTGCGGTAGCCCAGCGGTAACATTTTTGAACAGTAATGTCGCGGATCGGAGTTCAGTTCCCGGTAGTGGCGGTACTTTTTTCGCGCCTTTTCATCTGATTTTTTATTTGTATTACATTAGCTCATGATAAATAACACCTATTATCATTCCTTTAACGATCATGCACAAATAGTTTTGCGAGACTGAGCTGGAGGCAAACTGCTTTTGCAAACTGAGAAACATAGTATACAGTAACCGTAATAAATTCTTCCCCGAATTCTTTCGTATCGCGCATAGTTATTATCGCATCGTATTAAACAACTATGTTATCGCCCCGTACCCAGTGATAAGCTACTTTGAAAAGTAGCGCACGTACGTATCGTATCGCAACTCTTGCAGGTAGACGCGAGCATTGGGACGACGAGCGAAATGACGGAGACATATCTCTATCCTTCTTTATTCTTGTAGGCCGCACCGTTTCTACGAGCGACTGCATGTGACTGCGACAAAACGTATCTCCTTCTCGCTCCCCCTACGGCCTCCTCAGCTCCTGACCGAAATCCGCCGGTGACTGCGAGAGAATATATCTCCGTCGCGCTCCCTCTCGCGCTGAGGAGGCCGTAAGGGGAAGTGAAAGTCGCTTCCCCTTACGGCCTCCTAAGCCCCTACCCGCAGCTCGGCCGCGACTGAGTGTGACTGCGAGGGAACGTATCTCCCTCTCGCTCCCTCGCAGCGACTGTGTCGGCGCCTGGTGGATTTACAGGTGACATGCCGCTTTTCCACCGGGGGAGCGCAGATCGACCCTGGCCAGTCACGTGGTACAACTGTCCCTACTGTATTATACTGTGCGGTAGAGTCTCGCGCCAAGTAGTAGTCTCCTACCCACGGAGCGCGACAGCCGAGACTCTGGGACACTCTGGGTCACAGTATAGACATAACCAGTAGGGTCACTCGGCCGATTTCGTGAAGCCACGATCAGATTAGGATGGCCATCGTTTCTCTGGCCAGCCACCAGGGGCATGACAATCTTGTTTCAGTTGGCCACGGTTCGTTGGCAAGCGGCGAGCGGGGCCGAGGGGGTGCTCTGGCCACGGCTCGTGGGCAAGCGGCGAGCGGGGCGGAGTGGGTGCTGGCCACGGCTCGTTGGCAAGCGGCGAGCGGGGCGGAGGGGGTGCTCTGGCCATGGCTCGTCGGCAACCGGCGAGCGGGGCTGAGGGGGTGGTGGCCGCGGTTCGTCGGCAAGTAGCAAGCGGGGCCGAGGGGGAACGGCTTCGCCGGACTTGCAAACTAGTGGTGCCTAGCGGATACTTTGCAAATCATTGGCCATCGCTCTCCGCAGCGCTCGCAGCGCCGCCAATTTCGGCTTCACCGAGATCAACCCAGATAGCACGGCGTTGACTTCAAGACGACTTAAGGCTGACATCTGGCAGCGGACCGCGGATTTGGCGTTGACTTCTTTTCCGCGGGAGTTTGACTTTAAGTGCACTTGAAGTTAGCTCATGTCCCTAAAAACTTGACGCGTAAGTGACTGCGAAAAGTCCGTTTGAAGTTGACTTTCTCAAGTCAACCTAAAGTTGGCTGTTTTAAGCGAACCTGAAGTTGATTTTTTTGAGCGAACGTAGAGTCGACTATTCAAGTGCGCTAGAGGTTAACTTTATTCAGTGAATAAATGGTGCTCTATCCCCAGGGTTATAGGTTATGGAAATTTAATGTTTTTTAAAATAAAGACGTTTATTAAAATGCTATCAATATACATAAATATTTTGAAAAAACATGACGCAACAAGAATAAAACTTACACTAATACTAACATAAACAAAATAACAAAAAGTAATTAATAAAATCTAGGGACTTCCGTTTCCGGTCGAGCGAGAGAAAGGCGTGTGAAAGGTGTGCGAAGCGTGTGGAGTGAAAGTGTGGAGAGTGAGTGATAGAGGAGTGTAGGGAGAGTGTGGAGGGAGTGGAGGGATAGTTGGAGCGAAAAGGACGAGATAGGGCGGAAGGGAAGAGGGGGACGGAGTGGAGAAAAGGGACGAAAAAGAGTGTAGGAGGTTAGGGTCAGAAATACAAAGGGAAGGTAGGAGAAGAGAGAGAAAGGGTGACAGGTAGTGGGATCTGGGGGCCGAAGGCGCAAGTGTCAGAGCGGGAAATTTGAAAGGGTAGAAGAAGGAAGGTCGGGCTGGAAGAGAATCAGGGAAGCGGGAAAGGGAGACAAGTAGTACGAGTAACAAATAGAACGAGGAATGGGGGATAGCAAGGGGGAGGAGGAGAAGGAGGGGAGGAAGGGGGAGGAGAAAAGGAGAGGCAGGCCTTCGAACGCAGAAAAGTTAAGAAGGGACAGTGTGAGCAGTTTTGGGAGCTGCTCAGGGAGTTTGGTGAGCCTGTGGGGAAAGAGAGGGAGGGAGGAGGAGGAGGTGATGGGAGCAGAGGGGTGCAAGGAAGAGGGAGCATTCAGGAAGAGTGCTAAGATGGGAAGGTCGCCAGTGAAAAAGCAGGAGGAGGAGGGGGTGAAAAAGGGGGAGGAAGCATAGAAGAGATGCTGAGGGGGTTAATGATAGAGATGAAGGAGATGAGGCAGGACTTGAGGAGGGAAAGTGAGGAACGGAGGAGAGTGGAGGAAGATTGGAGGGAGGAAAGGAGGAGATGGGAGAAGGAGATGAAGGAGGAGAAAGCAAGAAGGGAGAAGCTGGAGAGAAAGGTGCAGAGGTTGGAGGAGAATAGGGAGAGGATAGAAGGGATATTGGGAAGGGTAGAGAGGTGGGAGGAGGAGCGAGAAGAAGGTGGGGGGAACGTCACCAGGGATATGGGAGGGAGGGAGGAGGAGAACAGAAGAAGGATAAGGTGGTTGGAGGTGAAGCAGGACAGGAAGGAGAGAATGGAAAAGAGAAACAATGTGATAGTGAGAGGGATTAAATCAGAAGGAGAGGAGGCAGGGGAGCGGGTAAGGGCATTATGGGAGGTGATGGGTCTGGAGGCGGGAGGGATAAAGGACATAAGGGAGATAGGTAGAAGAGACGGGAAGGGCTTCGGAATGGTGCTAGTGAAGCTAGGGGGAATGGAGGAAAAAAGGAAAGTTTGGATGGAGAAAGAAAAGCTGAAGGGGAGGAGAGAAAGAATAGCAGACGACCTGACGGAGGATGAGAGGAGGACTAGATGGTTGATTGAAGAAGAAGCAGATAAGGAGAGAAGGAAAGGAAAGAACGTAAGAGTGGGATATATGAAGATGTGGGTGAATGGGAGAGTTAGAAGGTGGGATGAGGTAGAGGAAGGGTGGATTAAAGAGGAGGCGGGAAACGAGTAAGAGGGGAGGGGAGGGGGGAAAGAAGAGGAAAGGGGGTGGGGAATAGGGTGACATTCTGGAATGTGGCGGGGTTCGGAAATAAGGATGAGGATTTTTGCAGAGGGCTGGAAGACTGGGAGGTGATAATCATGTGCGAGACATGGCTGGATGAGAAGAGCTGGAATCGGGTGAGGGTTAGACGGCCAAAAGGTTACAGGTGGGAGGCACAGTGGGCCAGTAGGAAGAATAGAAAAGGGAGAGCTATAGGAGGTATGGTGACAGGGGTCAGGAAAGACATTGAGGTAGGAGAGGGGGGGGGGGGGGGTAAGGAAAGAGAAGGAGGGTGTGATGGCTGTCAGATGTAAGTTGGGGACGCAATGGTGGGAAGTGATAGGAGTGTATGTGAATGGGGACATGGGGAGGAAGTTGGAAGAGATAGGGGAATGGATGGAGGAAAGAGAGGAAGGGGTTAGGGTGTTGATTGGGGGGGATTTTAATGCAAGGACAGGAATGGAGGGGGGAGAGTGGGTAGGTACGGGGGAGGAGGGTGGTAAGTATGAGATAGGGAGGAATTCGAAGGACAGGAAGGTAAACAAGGAGGGTAAGGTGTTGTGTAGATATATAGAGGAGAAAGGATGGTCTATACTAAATGGGAATATAGAGGGAGACTGGGAAGGGGAATGGACATATGTAGGAGCGAGGGAAGAGTCTGTGATTGACCTGGTGCTGGGGAATGATAGAACAAGGGAGAAGGTGGAGAAGTTGGAGGTGGGGGACAGGATAGATTCGGATCACCAGCCGATAACGGTTTGGGTGGAAGGGAGTAATTTGGATAGAAAGGGAAAGGAAGGAAAGGAAGTAAGAAAGAACAGAGGAGATTGGAGCGAAAGAGGAAGGAAAGAATTTAGGGAAAAATTTGGTAGTTGGGAAGAAAGGGAGGAAACGGTAGAGGAAGAGTGGGATAGGGTAAGTAGGAAAATTTGGGCAGCGACGGAGCAGAGAGAGGGAAGGGGGAGGGAAAGGGGGAGGAAGAGGGGCTGGTGGGATGAGGAGTGTAAGAAGGAGAAGGAAGGGGTAAGGGAAGAAATGAGAAGGTGGAGAAAGACAGGAGGGGGAGGTGAGGAGTACAGGAGGAAAAAACAGAGATATAAAAAGGTGTGCGAACGGAAGAAGAGAAAGGATGTGGAAAGATGGATGGGAGAAGTGGAGACAGCGAGGACGGAAGGGCAGGTATGGAGGATTGTAAATAGGGAAAGGGGAAGAAGGAAGCCAGTGAATGAGGGAATAAGGACGGAGGAGTGGGATGAATATTTCAGAGCATTGTTAGGAGGGGTAGAGAGTAGAGTGGTATGGGGCAGGAAGGGAGAAGGGCATGGAGATGGAGAGGCGGAATTAACGGAAGAAGAGGTGAGGGCGGTAATAAGGAAGATGAAGGAAGGGAAGGCAATGGGGAGCGATGGGATTCCAAATGAGGTATGGAAGTATGGGGGGGAGGAAGTGGAAAAGGGGCTATATAGGGTGTGCAGGAAAGTGTGGAGAGGGGAGGGATGGCCGGAAACGTGGAAGGAGGGGTTGGTAGTGTCGGTGGTGAAAAGGGGATCGAGGGAAAAGGTGGAGGACTACAGGGGGGTGACGTTGACGCAGACGGGGTATAAGGTGTACGCGGGGGTGTTGGCGGAGAGGTTGAGAAAGGAGGTAGAAGGCAAGAACATCCTGCCACCGAGTCAGACGGGGTTCAGGAAAGGAATGGGGACACTTGACAACATATATGTCCTGAACTATCTGATTAACAGACAGGTGATGAGGAAAGAGAGAAAAATGGTCATCTTGTTCGTGGACCTGAAGGCGGCGTTTGACTCGGTGAAGAGGGATGTGTTAATAAAAACGATGAGGGAGAGAGGGGTCAGGGAAGTGTTGTGTAACAGGTGTGAAGAGGTGATTAGGGAGACGACGGGAAGGGTACGGGCAGGGGAGGAAGTGGGGGGTAGGTTTTGGACGGGAAGGGGTGTAAGACAGGGGTGTCCATTAAGTCCGTGTCTTTTTACGCTGCTCTTAGCAGACATAGAAGAAGACCTAGAAAAGGGGAGATGGGGAGGGGTAAAGGTGGGAGGCGAGAAAGTATACGCTCTGGCTTATGCGGACGATCTGGCTTTGCTGGCGGAGGATCAGGAGGGAATGAAGGGGATGATGGCAAGATTGGAGAAGTACATGAAGAGGAAAGGGCTAGAAGTGAACATAGAGAAAACAAAGGTGATGAGATGCAGGAGAGGGGGTGGAGGGCAGAAAAAAGTGGATTGGAGGTGGAAGGGGAAGAAGATAGAGGAGGTGAAAAAGTACAAATATTTAGGGTACATAGTGAGGAGGGATGGGGGGCAGGAGGATCAGGTTAGGGATAGGATTAGGAAGGGGGTAGCGGTAATGGGAAAGGTATGGGGAATAGGGAAGAGGAGGTTTGGGAAGGATTGGGAGAGGAGGTTATGGCTGTTTGAAAAATTGGTGTGGCCGGTGCTGAGTTATGGGGTGGAGATTTGGGGGTGGAAGGAGAGAGAAGGTGTGGAGAGGGCTCAGGAAAGGTTTATGAGGTGGGTTTTGGGATTGGAGAGGTGCACGCCGGGATACATGGTGCGGGAGGAGGTGCAGAAGGAAAAAATGGCAGGAAGGGCGGGTATGAGGGCATGGGGGTTCGAGAGAAAGTTGGAGGAGGGGAAAGGAGGGGAAGTAGCGAGGAGGTGCTGGCAGGAAATTAGGGAAAGAGCAAGGAGAGGGAAGGCGTTGGAAGGGTGGGAGGAAGAAAGGAAGGTGTTCTATGAAAGGAAAGGGTGGGAGATAGAGGAGGTAGAAAGAATAAGAGAGAAAGGGGAGGGGCTGAAAGGCGATGAAATGATAAAGCGGGAAAAGGATGAGCAGGAAAGGGAAAGGTGGATGAAAATAGGGGAGTCAAAATACAATGAGTGGTACGGGAGGGTGAAGGGTAAAGGAGTGCCGGGGTATTTGAAGAAGGGGTGGGGGGAGAGTAGGTAGAAAAGGGTGATGAAGTTCAGGCTGGGAAACGGGATGAGGGGAGGTAGAGACTGGGAGGACGAGAGGGAAAGGGAGTGTAGGATTTGTGGAAGGAAGGAAGAAACGTGGGAGCATGTATGCGAGGAGTGCGTGGGATGGGGAAAGGAAAAGGGCTGGAGGGAGATGGCGGATGAGGTGCTAGGAGATGGGGGAGAGGGAGAGGGGTGGCTGAGGAGGCTAGAATGTATGAGGGGAGAAGAAGAATGGAAGGACTTGGAAAGAAACGAATGGATGGAAAGAGACGGAGCGGAAATGGAAGTCCAAGGGCGTGTGTGTGAGAGAAATGGGGGATGAGTGTGCGGGAGGGTGAGGAGAGTATGGATGGATGTGTGGAGTGGAGCGGAAGGGGAGAGGACGAGCGTGGCGCGCGAGAGACGAGAGAGTGGCGAGAGGAGAACGAGTGGCGTGAGGCGAGCGGATGGCGAGAGGCGAGCGGGTGGCGAGAGGCGAGCGGGCGGCGAGAGGCGAGCGAGTGGCGGGAGGCGAACGGGTTGCGAGAGGCGAGCGAGTGGCGAGAGGCGAGCGAATGGCGAGAAGCGAGCGAATGGCAAGAGGAAAGCGAGGAGAGAGATGGAGGGAGGTAGTGATTAAGATAGGGTTAAGATAGGCTAAGGTAGTGAGTAAGGATTGTATAGAATTATAACCCTAAGGGGAATAATAAAACTAATTAATTAATTAATAAAATCTACCTTAACTCTATTATAAATATAAAAAAGACAAACTTGTAACTATGAAATAAGAAAAATAAACCTTAAATTAATTCTAACATAAATGCTAATATAAGTAAACTAACAAAAATAACTATATAAAATCTAATAACACTAATGTACTAAGAACGCTTTCTTTTCTCTGCATTACGCAAGCGGTCTCCCGCACGCTGAAACCAGGTCATCATGCAGTGTTTTACTTCGTCTGACGTGGTTGTGCCATACACCTCCATTATTGCTTCTGGAAACAAAACAATGCAGAGAAATTATTTTTGTGTAAAGGAAGTTACAGGGTATCTGACTCTATTTATAAATATATCTATGGTCAAGAGAAATCTATAGGGTAACAAGTATCCCTGCTGTGCTATAAGTTCAGGTCCTATTCTTTGGAGCAACGCTATTCAATCAACAGTCCTACATGAAAAGAATGGAATAAGTGATGGTGTAAGAGGAAGAGTATACAAGAATTAACATGGTAATTGGACACACATGTGGATACACAAACCAACAGATGAACGGATTTGAAAGTATGCGCATTGAAGCAGATCATCTTTTTAGTAACAGGCCCGGGAATGGTGATATTGAAAAGCCAGTGCTTGGTGCGAGAAGGTGGCCCACTGATTCAATTGTATTAGTTTTGTGGCTATGTGCGATATTGATCTTCATTCATTTCGATAAAACCAAAGAGTATTAAATAGAAAGCTACGGATTGCTTAATTTTAATTACAATTGCATGATCATTAGCTTGTGAGCAATTACTGGGCTGCAATGCTATAAGTTAGGCAGAAGCCGAACCTATAGGTTTAGACTTGCTCTAATATATTTAGAGATATCCTCCCAGAAACACTGTTGATATGGTACATTGTAACCTATTAATGAAAAGCTATATACTAAGAATATATGGAGAGGGAACTTCTACTTGGCGCGAGACTCTACCGAGTCTCCTGATATTTTGCTACCCAGCATCATAGATAAGCCAAAACTAAGATTATTATTAAATATTATATATACCTTTCATCTTGTTCTCTAACAAAAGGGAGAATATTTTATCATTTAAGCTTTTCTTCTCCTACACCATAACACTACTAGCACTGTAATTACTGAACAATAAGACTGCAAGATGCACACTGCGGTGCACACTTGGTGCACACATCACACACGCGCGCGTACACGTGTGTGTGTGTGCGTTTGGCAAATGGCGAGCGACGTCGCACTCTGAAACTTTCTATAACTTATAGTACGCTTACTAAAGTTGACCAAAAGTTGACTGCAAAAAGTCCATTCCAAGCGGACTTTCGAACGTCCACTTAAAGTGCGCGCTGAAAAGTCAGCAGAAGTCAACTTATAGTGCGCTCAGCGAAGTTAACTTCAAAAAACCCACTCTAAGCGGCTTATAGTACGCTCACTAAAGTTGACCAAAAATTGACTGCAAAAAGTTCACTCCAAGTGGACTTTCGAACGTCCACTTAAAGTGCGCGCTGAAAAGTCAGCGTGAAGTCAACTTATAGTACGCTCAGCGAAGTTGACATCAAAAAGTTCACTCTAAGCGGACTTTCGAACGTCCACTTGAAGTGCGCGCCGAAAAGTAAACGTGAAGTTGACATTTTGCGAACTGTGCTATCTGGGAAAGGTGCCGACGCCGAGTGACCCTACTGGTTATGTCTACAGGGTGTTCCAAAACTAGGCGTTTCGGAGATGGCCATCTTGTGGGGTGGGCCTTTCTAAGGACTATAGCACTTTCCGAATTTGAAAGCGCCATCGAACTTTGGGAGGTATTTGCGAAAAGGTGTAGCCAATCCGCGCTCGAGCCTGAGAGCGGTCGCTGTGACACGGCGCGAAGCGGTGGGATGGGGCGAGCCGCCGAAGACTCTCGCCGCCTCGCTGGCCGCGTCATCCGCGCACGTCGCACGCTACCAAACCCTACGCGCGAATAAGTATTGGCGCGGAGCAGGCTCGCAAGTGGCTCTAGCGCTAGGAGGGCTATCCAAGGTGCCCTTTTGCGACAAAGATGAGCGGGCGTATTTCGGCGGCACGCCTCGCCGATCTTGGGGGCGACAACCGTACTGCTGGTTGCAGGTAAACCAAACTTGTGGAATCGTTTGAAAAGGCTTCAATGCATCTACCAATTTAATTTCAGCAAGATAATGCCAAGCGAACCGGATTTATTCCCGATTTCGTCAGATAAATTAATGAAGCGAGAATTTAGCTCTGATTTGATTATTAGAATTTTTTTATGAAAACTTAATCCTTTGCCAACAATACGTCGTTTCCCGATTGCCGATATCTGACGCAGGCTCCGAGTTATGATTTTTTAAAGGATGGACGGTGTCGCGCGAGCGACCACGCTGCCGGCGCGGCGGTCGTGACTGGTCGGGCAGTCGCACGCGCGACACCGGCTCTCCTTTAAAAAATCATAACTCGGAACCTGCGTAAGAACCCCCCCCCCCCCCCAAGTAACGCGGATTTCGATCGATACGAAACTTTTACCTTGATTTGTGAAGCAGGTAGAGCTCGGAGAATTTGTTTACGAATTTTGTATTTCATGATTTATTTTTCTGAATCTAATGAGCCAAGAACCAAGCGAATCGGTCCAGTCGTTCCGGAGATATGAATTTTCTCTGTTATTTTCCTCGTGGGCAAGAGCGTTTCGTTTTAAGATTAAGGTTTGACAAGGTCAGTATATATGTGGCTTCGGCCTCGGACGCGGCATATACCGGGCCGGAACGTCGTGGGTTCCGGTCGAGGCGCGCGCGAGGTGTTGGCAGGGACGGGTGTCCCTGGCCCCTCCAACGGATGCACGGCTGAGATGGTCACGCCGCTCAGGGCAGAAAAGACACGGGATGGTTCACTTAATAACGTTTATTACTAAAATCGCTAGCGAACAATGGTATAGGCGGCGATCGATCGGCAGGGGAGATTCGAACTGGTCTCGCCACAGTATAATACAGTAGGGACACTTGTACCACGTGACTGGCCAGGGCCGATGTACGCTCCCTCGGTGGAAAAGCGGCATGTCACCTGTAAATCCACCAGGCGCCGACACAGTCGCTGCGAGGGAGCGAGAGGGAGATACGTTCCCTCGCAGTCACACTCAGTCGCGGCCGAGCTGTGGGTAGGGGCTTAGGAGGCCGTAAGGGGAAGCGGCTTTCACTTCCCCTTACGGCCTCCTCAGCGCGAGAGGGAGCGCGACGGAGATATATGTCGACATGTGGGCACGCGGTATAGAAAAGGAGGCTCGATATCCCCACCGACTCCCGATTCTCCCGAACCAGCCGGCCGCTTGCCGAGCCGAGCCAAATCGAGGCTAGCGTCATCTCGTGCCGACAGCGTGAGTTGCCGCTTAAGCCGCCATTTTGATGGTGAAACCGACATCAAAGGTGCCGACAGAGAGTGTCCCTACTGTATTATACTGTGGGTCTCGCCGACCGCCGCGCTAGCGTGGCCCACGTCACGTCGGCGGTGAAGTTGGTTGGCCTGCCCTCGGTCTCTCGCAGTCGACGATCGAGTCGGTTGGCCTGCCCTCTGTCGCCCTCTCTCTCAGGCGCCTGAGGCCGCCATAGCCCCCCCCCCCCCCCCCCAGAGCGGACGCCGCTGGAGCGCGTCCGCGAATGTAACTTGGTTGATGACGGCGGATGTTGTGCCTGAAACAGACGGATTGGGTGCTGTCCGGGTGGCGGGTTGTGGAAGAGCAGGAGACGCTCTCCGACCACCTCTATCTGACGATGGAGGTGGTCGCCACACCCGTCGCCCCGACGCGCCGCCCGCCAGCAGCGGGCAACCCTCGTGGTGGAGGAGACAACCCACCACCGCGATGGGCGCTGAGGCGCCTAGACCGGGACGCTCTCATGGCGGCAGCGATCGCCGTGGCCTGGCAGGACGGGTCGGGGGACGAGCACGAGTCTCCCCACCCGGACGAGGGGGCCGAGTCGCTTCGGGGCGCGATGACGTCGATTTGCGACGTCGCAATGCCCCGAGCACGGCCCCCCCCGCGTCGGCGGGGTGTACTGGTGGTCGCAGGATATCGCTGTCTTGCGCTCCGCCTGCGTTCACCGCAGGCGCCAGTACACCCGCGCCAGGAGACGGCGCGGTCAGGTCGCGGCGGAGGTGGCCCAGCTGTATGCGGCGTACCGCGAGGCAGCGGTCGCCCTGCAGCGGGCCATCAAAGCCGCCAAGGCCAAAGCCTGGGACGAGCTCGTCGCCACATTGGACGGGGATCCGTGGGGGCGCCCATACAAAATCGTCATGGGACGATTACGTCCATGGGCGCCCCCAACAACGGAGCTGCTTGACCCCCAGTTTCTCGACCGGGTGGTGGCTACTCTGTTCCCTGCGGGAGCAGAGGGCCCCACCCCCGGTTGGCCTCGTCCCCGTTTTGAGTGGGACGAGGCCACCATGGGGGTCACTGGCGGCGAGCTCGACGCCGCGATTAGGCGTCTCCGGGCCCGCGCGAACAGGGCGCCGGGCCCGGACGGCATCCCAGGCAGGGCCTTGGCCATGGCCATTGGCGTCCTGGTCCCGCGCCTCGGGCAGCTTTTTAACAGCTGTCTGAGGCGCGGTAGGTTCCCCCGCTCCTGGAAGCGGGCGCGGATGGTCCTCATCCGGAAGGATGGGCGGCCCGCGGACTCTCCCTCCGCGTACCGGCCCATTTGCTTGCTGGACGAGGCGGGAAAACTCTTCGAGAGAGTTATTGCCAACCGCCTCGTCCGGCACCTGTCGGCGACAGGTCCGGACCTCGACGACGGGCAGTTCGGCTTCCGTCAGGGACGATCGACGATAGACGCGATCAAGCGCCTAAGGTCCCTGACGGAGTCGGCTGCAAGCCGGGGCAGGGTGTGTATCGCTATATCCTTGGATATAGTGAATGCTTTTAACACCCTGCCCTGGTGGGTCATCAGGGAGGCGCTCGAGTACCATCGAGTGCCCCCTGAGTTACGGGCCGTCGTCGGGGACTACCTCGCCGACAGGGGCATTAAGTTCATGGGCCGGACGCAGGAGTATGAGAGGGAGACGTACGCCGGGGTCCCGCAGGGGTCCGTGTTGGGCCCCCTGCTATGGGACCTCGGCTACGATTACGTCCTGCGGGCTGCACTCCCCGCTGACTCCACGGTGATCTGCTATGCAGACGACACACTCGTGGTAGTCAGCGGGGAGGATGGGAGGAGGACCATCCGCGTTGCGGAGACGGCGGTGGCCTGTGTCGTCGCCCGAATCCACCGACTGGGCCTTCGGGTGGCCCCGCAAAAGACCGAGGCGATCTGGTTTTACGATCGCCAACGGTATGCGGGGCCGCCTCCCCAGCGGTGGATTGCGGTAGGAGAGACCCGCGTCCAGGTGAGAGATACGATGAAGTATCTCGGACTCACCCTGGACGGCCTCTGGCGCTTTAACGAGCACTTCGGCCGGCTTATCCCCCGAGTTGAGAAGGCGGCAGGCGCTCTAGGACGCCTGCTGCCCAACATCGGGGGACCGTGGGAGGGTGTCCGACGCCTTTATGCGGGAGTCGTCCGTTCCATGGTGCTCTACGGGGCACCAGTCTGGGCGGACGACCTGGCGGCCAGCCGGCGCAATTGTGCCCTGCTATTCAGGGTACAGCGTCGGATGGCCGTCAGGGTCGTGCGAGGATATCGCACGATCTCCCTGGCGTCGGCCACCCTACTGGCGAGGTTTCCGCCCCTGGACATCCTGGCGGTGGGGGACGCGAGGACCTATTTGGGTCTTCGCGCCCTCCGCAACAGGGGCGGAACACCCACGGAACGGTCGGTCGAGGAGCTCAAGCGCCAGACCCGACGGCTCGTTGTCGAGATGTGGCGGGAAAGGCTGGAAGATCCAGCCAACTCCCGCCACAGAGCCGTCGGGGCGATTCTCCCGAGCCTCGAGGCTTGGTTGAGTCGCGGCAGGGGGCAGCTCTCCTACCGCGCGACGCAGGTGCTTACCGGGCACGGCTGCTTCGGTGAGTACCTGCGTCGCATCGGGAAGGAGGCGACGGCACAGTGCCACCATTGTGATGGGGACCCGGACACGGCGCAACATACCCTCCAGTATTAGTCGACCTCTCGGACGACATCACGGACGGTCCGTCGTCGAGTTGGATCTGGAACGTCTGCTCCGTCAGCCTTTGGATCACCCTGTATGGCCCACGGTACGGCGCTTTCAATGGTTTTCGGATGGCTTGAGCGCGAACGAAAACGTGCGTACGATCGTCCAGTCGCGGGTGTCGGAATGGGCGCGGGTGTTGATGGTTGGAGGCGCGCGTTGGCCGCAGGTCTCGGATCTTTCGACGAAGCCTCTGGAGGAAGAGGTTATGCTCTACCGCCGAGGGTTCGTCGATAAAGTATTCGTCTGGGAGTCGGAGTGTCGTCCCGTAGGTTAGTTCGGGTGCGCTGGCGCCTATGTCCTCCTTGATGCTCGTGCGTAGGCCGAGCAGCGCGGTGTTCATGGCGGTGATCCAATCGTCGGTGTCTGCGCATCTTAGTGCCGTTTTAAACGATCGGTGCCATCGCTCTATCATCCCGTTCGAAGCGGGGTGGTAGGCCGTTGTCCGGATGCGGTTGCATCCGAGCATTTTGGCGACTGCGTCGAAGAGGCGCGATTCAAATTGCATGCCTCGGTCGGTGGTGATCGTGGCCGGCGCTCCGAAACGGCTTATCCAGCCCTCGAACAGTGCGTGTACTACTGTTTCGGCTGTGACGTCTTTGAGCGGCACGGCTTCGGGCCATCGGGTGTAGCGGTCGATCATTGTCAGGCAGTAACGATACCCTCGGAGATGTGGCATGATGACGATGTCCAGGTGGATCTGTTTGAAACGCTCGTTCGGCACTTCAATGCTTTGCGGCGTGTTTCGTGTGTGTCGGTGCATTTTATTCCGCTGGCACTGTAAACACTCTCGGGCGCGTTGTCTGATGTCTTTACACATTCGGGGCCACACGAATCGGTGCGCGATCAGCTGCTTGGTCGTGCGGCCGCTGGGGTGTGCGAGGTTATGCACCGCGTGAAACACTTGGTGTCGGAGCGACTGCGGGATATACGGGCGGATTACTTGCGTAGAGACGTCGCAGTATATCGCCGTTTCGGAGTCGTCGACGCAGAGTTTTCGGAGCTGCAGCGGCGTGTTCTGGGACTCCAGGATGTGTTACAGCTCCGCATCGTTCCTCTGCTCGTCGGCGATGTCTTGTGTCGAGACGATCGTCGGGAGTTGGATTTCCTCGATGCGTGAGAGCGCATCGGGGACCACGTTGTCCGCTCCTTTAGTGTACTCGATTCTCGGCGTGAACTCGCTGATGTACTGCAAGTGATTCTGCTGTCGCGGGCCCGCTTTGTCGGACGGTTGGTTGAGCGCGTGGGTCAAGGGTTTATGATCCGTGACTACGATCAATTCTCGTCCTTCGAGGAGGTGCCGAATATGGCGGATCGCGCGGAATATGGGCAAGAGTTCACGGTCGTACGTACTGTACCGCCTTTCGGTCTTGTCCAGCTTTTGCGAGAAGAATCCCAGCGGTTGGGATTGTCCGTCGACGGTCTGGTCGAGGGCCGCGCCGCCGGCGACGTCTGAGGCGTCGCAGCGGAGTATAATCGTGGCGTCGTTCCGTGGGTACGCCAGGGCGACGGCTCTGTCGAGGCGGTCCTTGCAGTCCTGGAACGCCTGTTCGGTTGCCGGGCTCCATACGAGTGGTGTTTTGCCGTTTTTCTTGTTGCTGATCGTCATTTCGACGAGCGGCGCTTGTGCGTGTGATGCGTTTGGCATGTATTCGCGGTAGAAGTTCCACATGCCTAGGAAACGTCGAAGTTCGGTGATCGTTCGCGGGCGCGGATATTCGCGGATCGCGTTCGGCGTTCGGCTAGCGGTGCGATTCCGTGGGAGTCCACGGTGTAGCCGAGGTAGCGGACGCGTGGTTGCGCGAAGACGCACTTCTCTTCGTTGATTGACAGCCCGTTTTCGACGAGCCGTCGTAGCACAGTCTTCACGTGTTGTTCGTGTTCGATTGCGTTTGCGGATGCTATAAGCACGTCGTCCAGGTACACGTGGCAAAAGTTGAGATCGCGGAGGATTTAATCCATTAGTTGCTGGAACGTCTGCGCGGCGTTGCAGAGTCCGAACGTCATCACCTTGAATTCAAAAAGACCGAACGGCGTGATCACGGCGGTTTTCGGTCGGTCCTCCGGGACGACGGGTACCTGGTAGTAGGCGCGGTGTAAGTCGAGAGTCGTGAAGATTACCGAACCGCGCAGTCATTACGTAAAGTCTGCGAGTCGCGGTAACGGGTATTTGTCCGGCACGGTTACACTGTTCAGTCGGCGGTAGTCACCACACGCACGCCACTGCCCGTTCGCCTTTTTCACTAGGTGTAGCGGGCTAGCCCATGGGCCGTTCGATGGGCAACAAATTCCTTGTCGGAGCATCTCGTCGAAGGCGGGTTTCGCGGCGGCGAGCCGGACGCCGGTGAGTCGACGCGCACGTTCGGATGTCGGTGTTCCCTTGGTGATGATGTGGTGTTGCACGCTGTGTCGCGGTCCTCGCGGCGCGGCTGGTTGTGTCACCTGCGCGTATTCGCGTAGCCAGCGTTCGGCGATCGAGTCGCGGCGGATGACAGTGATGGTGGGTTGGCTCGAGCTGGTAGCCGCGACGGCGGTACATGATTTGGCTTGCGGGTCGATGAGTCGCCGCTCTGCGAGGTCCACCAGGAGTCGGTGGTGTCGAAGGAAGTCGGCTCCGAGTATCGGCCCTTGGACAGCGGCTACGGCAAACGTCCACGGGTATCGTCGGCCGAGCCCTAGGTCGAGGCTCAGCCTGCGTGCTCCGTAGACGGCGATGGGTGTTCCGTTCGCGGCTTGGAGTCGGATGTTCGCCAGCGGGCCCAGCGGTGCGGAGACGCCCGGTGCGTCGTGTATCGGCAGGATCGAAATGTCGGCTACAGTGTCGATGAGGAACCGGTTTTGGTTGCACGGTCGGTGATGCAGAGACGTTGCGTCGTCGTGGGCGGACCTGGCGTCGCCTCCCTTACGCCAGGTCGCCGTTTTGGTTTTCCGCAGTTTGGACCGTTGACTCGGTGTACTGCAGCGCGGCGGATGGTGGAGGTTCCCGGCTCGGCCAGGTGCACGGTGCTCGGCACTGTCGGGCTCGTTGCCCAAAAGTTGCATGGTAGTAACACAGGCCGCTTCCGGTAGCCGCCGGTGGTTCTCTGGCCTATCGCGCGTTCGAAGTCGAGGGGCCGATCAGAAAGCGGATCGAGCGCAGGATTTGCGTCGGCTTTTGCCCCTCCATGCTACTTGAGCGCAGCGCTCGTCGTAGCTTCACGTCTTCGCTCTCTTCGTACGCGGCGGTTAGGCGGTTTTTTGCTTCGGCGTAACGGTCGCCGCGGCTGTTGTCGTCGACAAGGTCAGCGATGTGCAAGAAAGCCTCCTTGTCGAGTCGCGTCGCGAGGTATGCGAGTTTGGAAGCGTCGGGGGTCACTCAGCTGACGGCGAAGAAGAGCGAGGCCTGCTTGAACCATGAGTTCGCAGCGTCTTTCCAGAAATCCGATAGCTGGATCCTGGGGGCCATGCTGGCGGCGTCGAGCGCGAGAAACCCCGGATCGGGGTAGCGCGGGCCGCGGGGGGCGGCGAGCCCGTCGTCGGAAAGGTTGATCGGTTGGTCGTCCTCATGGTCCTCGTGTTGTTGGCCTTCGCCGGCGGAGTCCTGTTCGCCGGTCGGCGGTGTCCTGTTCAGCGGCATTTTTCAAGGGTCGTTTCCTTTGCACTGAGGGTAGTTAACCGGCGAAAGTGTTGCGGGATGATAACGACTTGATAACGATCTTCCGGTCCCGCGCACGTGGTTTTCGCGGACGCTAGCGGTCGCGAACGGCTGGTCGAGCGATCGCCGATTCTTCGCGTATCATGTTGCAAATCACGTCGGGGTCACCATTTGTGGCTTTGGCCTCGGACGCGGCATATACCGGGCCGGAATGTCGTGGGTTCCGGTCGATGCGCGCGCGCGAGATGTTGGCAGGGACGGGTGTCCCTGGCCGCTCCAACGGACGCACGGGTGAGGTGGCCACGCCGCTCGGGGCAGAAAAGACACGGGATGGTTCACTTAATAACGTTTATTACTAAAACCGCTAGCGAACAATGGTATAGGCGGCGATCGATGATCGGCGAGCGCGGCGAGGCGATCGATCGGCAGGTGAGATTCGAACTGTTCTCGCCGACCGCCGCGCTAGCGTGGCCGACGTCACGTCGGCGGTGAAGTTGGTTGGCCTACCCTCGGTCTCTCGCAGTCGACGATCGAGTCGGTTGGCCTGCCCTCTCTCTCGGGCGCCTGAGGCCGCCACATATATATGTAAAGCGATGGACAGTGTCCTAGCTTTATAGAGGAGCACGCTCGGCTCACTCGCGTGTTCGGGAAAAGGTTTGGGTTCCGCTAAGCAATTACACGAATTTCCACTCTATGAGATTTATTAATTCGGTTCAAAACTACACCGGTCGGTTCGCGCGTTCGATTGGTTCTGATCAAACTCCCACTGCAGAGGCCGCACGGCCAACTTCCCGCCGATGGCGGAAACTCCGTGAGGCCCTCTGGTGGATGGAGACTCGCCTCTACTTCGGCAAGCTTCACGGCTTTGTAGACGGAGTCCGTGTCGCCACATATGTGTAAAGCGTAGGTCTGGCATTCCTGCCGCCGGCGCGGCGCTGCTGTCGCTTGGCTGCAAACAGAGCACCGCAGCACATCTCAGTGCATTGCAGAGTTTCAGCATGGAAGGGTCTCTGCCAGGGATGCGTACCGAGCCATAATGTTCCAAAGAGGGACGGTTCGGTCCGTACCGAACCGTCCAAACTTTGGAGTGATTCTTGTACCAAACTGTTTGTGGAACAAAACCTGTGGAGCGATTCTTGTACCGAACCGTTTATGGAAGAAAACCTGTGGAGCGGTTCTTGTACCGAACCGTTTGTGGAACAAAACCTGTGGAGCGATTCTTGTACCGAACCGTTTGTGGAACAAAACCTGTGGAGCGGTTCTTGTACCGAACCGTTTGTGGAACAAAACCTGTGGAGCGATTCTTGTACCGAACCGTTTGTGGAACTAAACCTGAGGAATAATTTTTGTATCGCACCGCTCGTGGAACGAGCAGCTTGTCCCGAATTTAATTCGTGTCCCGTATTGTTTCTGGGACAGTGTGTATAAACCGGCTTGCTGAACCGCTGCGGCGTACCGCCTTGCCCCGAACTGTCGGTACAGGTTACTTACGTAAATTTTAGTAGTAAAAATGCTTTTAAATTCCCAGTAAATGCAAAAAAATTACAAAATTTCCTCATTTTCACAGAAGGAGCACTTCTAAATATTTAGCATATTTTCATTAGTAAATTAAACAAAAACATATTTTATTATATTTAAACGTATCAAAAATAATTTTGACGTATAAAATACATACATGAAACGTATAAAACTCCTCGCACGCTGCATACATTCTTGATCATGCCTTTTATAATTTCTTATTTCTGCATGAAAAAACGATTGCATCGCACAAATAAAATATCCTCCGTTGCTCTTGGATTCAATCGCGATCGCAAATAATTAAGGATAAATCTTAAATTTGAAAAAACCCGCTCTACGCTGACTTGGGTCATGGGGACTGCTAAAGCGACTGAGGCTAGCTCATAGAGTTTGGGAGATCTACCTTTTTTGGATTCCCAATAAGCTAGCGGACTATCGTTACCCGATTGTGATTCAGGTTCCGAGAGAATCTTATTCGTTAGACTTTCCAACATTTTGTTAATACTACGCCGCGCGTGTGTTTGTATTTCAGTATACATCTTTGCTCTTTTCCTCCGGATTATGGCCTCTACTGGATCCTCTGGCTCCGACGGCATGGAGCACAGTATAGACATAACTGTGGCATAGAGGGTCGGCTACATTGGGCACCACGGGCGGAGGCATTTGCCTGTAGGAATCGCTACGCGGTATTGGATCATTAGCATTCAACAGGGATCCAAATCTAGCTGCGTTTATGGCTTGAATGCGGTGCCATTTAGATTCCAGATGTTGTATGGCGATAACGCGTTCTTCGCTGTTGCGGAGCACGTGGCAATGCGGATCCATGTAAAGACCGCATGTTACGGCTGGTGTTTCCATGATTTGCTTTTCTCGTGCATCGAGCGCGGCGACCAGGATTTGTGCAAAGGAAAATCGCACTTCCTGCGTTTGAAGCTTACAACGCATCCACAGTTTCACGAATTCCCCGACATTCAGTTGTTCTCGTTGTAAACGCTTGGTTGCAATTTTAGCCGGAGTGAGGGCATCTTTAACTAGCAATAATTGCCGACACTCACGATCAGACAGGCTTAGAACGCCTCTTTCTAAACAACGAGCAGAAATATTCTGCAGGTCTTTGCAGGTGTCCTGAAATTTCAGTAGGCTCTCTACCATATCTAAGGTAGAATGCCACCTGGTAGGGACGTCAAGTGTTGGTTTACTTTTTCTCAGGCGTTGCAAGACTGAACTAATTGTCGGGGCCCGTAGCTGGCGACAAATGAAACGAACTTTGTCCAGCAGTTCATCCACGTCGCCATGGCGCAATGCATCCTGGACCGCCAGTTGCAGCGTGTGTGCTGCACATCGCTGCGTATAAATATTTTGTCCTCGCATATATGTCCTGAGGAAGATCATGCTGTCTTCATCCTCTTCCAGGTGTCTGATAGTATAATCGGTGCTACCTTCTTCCATAATCTCCATTTCCACCTCTTCTTCGCTGCTGGATACATCCACAGACATCTCCGTCTCGAGCTCACTGACATCTTGGTCGAGTAGGCGTATCGTTTTCACCATATTGGCTGCATTATCTGCCGTAACAGAGTAGATATTGTTGCAGCCAATACCAAAGGAATTAAGAATCAGTAGCACCTCCTGCTTGAGATTTTCGGCTGTATGGCGTTCTACTAATTCACGCACGGCGAGATTACGCAGGACAATTTTCCCCTCTTTCTGGAATTGAATATTCACTTCCAATACCCAACGATGAAGTCGCGTTGCGGTGTCAAGTTTTAAAGACACCAAACGTCCCTCCACTTCTCGCTTAATTTCTATTCGAAGTGCTTCGGCTTCGGCCGCAATATGGCGCTGTATGGTATGCCGATTGATACAGAGATTCGGTACATTCCGAATGAGGGGGCCAAAGAGTTTTCGAAATCCACGATCTTCAAAAATCGATAGTGGTCGCCCATCCACCGTGACTAAATTGATACATGCATCCAAAATGGTTTCCGCATCTACATCGACCACGCACACCTTTCGTCTCTTTCGAGGGGGGACTGCTTCCATGCGAGTATCATCTTCATCTGCCGAACACAAATTATTCAAATGAGGTATGAAATCATTAGAGAATATATCACATCGTACAAAAATGTCTGCATTGACACAGAACACGTTGTTGTGCTTAAGCATTTTCAATAGGAAAAAATCGTACTAATCAGGAGAAAGTTTTCCCGTTATTCCGTTACTACAGTGAGTTTAAATGATCCCAACTCCTAGTTCCTCTAAATTGTTACGGATTTAAAAATGGCTATAATCGATTTTCTGACGTTTCTTGGCGTAATTGGTATTTTGTACCAGCTTGTAATGCGCATGTCCATTTCGTTCCGTAAACATTAGTTTCGGGAAAAAGAAGCATTCTAACAATATTTGTCTTCTTCTCATACAGCTAATTTCTTGATTTCGAAAAAGCTAATATCCAACGCGAAAATTTTCCGGTAATGGGTAAAAAAATCATGTTTTATTTTCTTACATAAATCAAAACTATATAATACTTCAAAAATGCTTTAACATTTTTGAGTTTCATTCAGAGACATAGCGAAATTACAATTGGTTCAGTGAATTACTTGAAAACTAGACGATGACTGGGTATAGAGAAAGTAAAGCCTACTACCAACTTAATACAATTGGCGTGTTTGATAACTTAACGTGTAACTGATTGATGGATCAACTTGAATTAAAGTGTATTTTGTTCCTTACCCATTGACCCATGAATACCTTTAACCTCTTTTTATTATTCATTTATAATACTTTTATAATCAATACAAACACTAAATTCCGATCCAATCCAACAGATTTACTTTTTTATTATTTTTTATTGATTTATCCGAAATAGCTTCAATTCCAGAATAAGCAATCCAGAATTGGTTGTAGGACAGTTAACTTTTAGATTTTGGTAAGTTTTATAAGAATTGGTGTAGTTAAACCAATTAATTGATGAGCACAGCCATTTTACTTTTTATTAGTACACTTCTACAGAGTACTTTGAGGTATACAAATTTAAAATTGAATAAACGAAAAGACATTTATAAATTGTT
Organism: Crossocerus cetratus; assembly: GCA_963675795.1. Classification (NCBI taxonomy): domain Eukaryota; kingdom Metazoa; phylum Arthropoda; class Insecta; order Hymenoptera; family Crabronidae; genus Crossocerus; species Crossocerus cetratus. The sequence goes on along the minus strand of OY776665.1, from coordinate 10,127,374 downwards.
AAGCATTGCAATATTAATTCTGCATAGCAGTACTCTGTGGAGCATATCTTTCATATGGTTGGTCCAATGAAAATCAGTGTTTACAGAATTTTTTTTTAAGGTCATAGGTAAGGCTGGCAGCCTTATGCGGATAAGTCATGTGGAAGTTGGGTAAAACCAATTGTTTGTATTGTTAGTCAATAAAACTCTCTTTTTTCTAACTATTTGGTTATGCCAATTGTATTAAATAATTGAATACTCACAATGACTGAAACACTCACAGTTATTCAACTTTCACTTACGGCCACACACTATAATACACCAGCCGAATAGTGAGAATTTTCAGCTTTTCTGTCCACTTCAGCTTGCTGCTCAAGCTTCCTCTTTTGGGTAGCTCTAGCATCTTTCGTTGCCATCTGCTTCTTCTTTTGTGCCATAGATATTTTCTGCTCGCCCAATTTGAGGCTAGGGCTACCTGGCAGAGGAAGCTGGAGCAACAAGCTGAAGATTCTCACTATTCGGCTGGTGCATTTTAGTGTGTGGCCATAAGGGAAAGTTGCATGAATATGAATGTTTCATTCATTGTGGGCACTCCATTATTTAATATAATTGGCATAACTAAATAGTTACAAAAAAAGAGATTTCTATTGGCTAACAATATAAACAACTGGTCTTTTGCCAACTTCCAAATGACTTATCCGCATTATTTTGCTCCCTACCTTACCTATGATCTTAAAAAAACACTCTGTAAACACTGATTTGCATTGGACCAACGGTACCAAAGATAGTGCTATGCAGAATTGATATTGCAATGCTTAACAATTTATAACTGCCTTATTGTCTATTCAATTTTTAATTTCTTTACCTCAAAGTACTCTGTATAAGTGTACTAATTAAGTAAGTGCTCATCAAGTAATTTGTTTCATTACACCAATTCTTATGAAATTTACAAAAATCTGAAGGTCAACTGTCCTACACCCCCTTAAAGCACTCCTTTAATTTGCACTAAGCACACCGTTTCTCAACCGGAATTTTCTCTCGAAGAAACTTAAAATAATCAGCAGCGTTTTCTCCACAACAATCTATTGTGACAGTCTGGTTGAGAATCAAATAATGGAGATATTTATTGATAACTGTAGCATAGTGTTGGACGCCAACATAGGGTGCTTTCCATTTAGACCAGGCCTATCCAAGGTCGGCTCGCGAGCAATAAGAGCTCCCCCACTCACGAACCGTTGTCATGAACAACCACGACGCGCTTGTCCTACGCATCCCTTTACCGCGTCGCGCGAGCGAAGCGGAAGCGGAGAGTCGCGCCGAAATGAACTTTTATCGGAGGTTTAAGAGTACAACATGTAAATTCTGCTTTTTGTTCATTGGCTTTGGAAAGAATTAGGCTTCTTGAATATATTTTGTCCTTTTTTGTAAAGTTAATTTGCGGGCTCGGAAAATAGTAATTATAATGTTTAATTTGCACCGGACACCGAGTAATCTCTAATGCATTTTCTTGAAAAAAAACTTAAAATAAACGGTGGACCTCCCTCTATAAAGACTTTATTTGGCACCCTGGTCCGGGACCTAGTAACGGATATATTTAGTGATAACCAAAGCGCGATACCGGTCGCTACGCCTGATCGGAGATACGCAACTTATACTGGGTAGCCCGGCTGCATTCGCAGCCTCGCTGGCCCGATATTCGCTGCGCACTATATGCGCTCCGACAACCCGGTATAAGCTGCATCTCCGATCCAAATTCAAAACACCGCAATAACGCCGAGTAGCCGACTGCTGCCGGTGACGGCTTCGACGCGAAGTTACAATGTCGGGTAGCGCGGAAGGAGAAGACGGCGCGTGAGGGGCCCCACCCGTGGATAGGCCTGATTTAGACACAGAGAGACACAGAGAGACACTGTGTTCGACTGTGTACGACACAGAGAGACCCGGCCGTGCACACTGGGTACATACACGGTGTTCCATTTGATCTAGCTCAGAGCGTGTCTCTCTGTGTCTCTCTGTGTCTCTCTGTGTTGCCTAAATGGAAAGCACCCATAGACATATAGAAATGGGCCGCGCGTCCCCTATCCGGCCAGTGTAAGAAACGTGGTCAGTACAAGTGAGAGAGACAGAGCTTGCGTGCGGCCACTTTCCCTCTCTCTCTAAGACTGTGATTGGCTGCGCCATCTTCCCAGGTCGCCAGGGCTGTGGTGCCTTGCCAAAGGCACAGCGTCCCCAAGCGCCCCGAGAAGCCCCCAGCAGTATCAAGAATATATAACAAATTTGTCACTGGATAGGGCATGCACTTTCGCGACAAAACGTAAATTAGGTTTTTACGGCCTCATTGTTTCGATGAGAAGCAGTATATCGATTTTTAAAAAATATCAGTCGCGGTCTGATTCGCCCCTCCAATATTTATTGACATATAAGTTGTTGCAAGACCACTTAGAGTTATTTTTTTCAAGTATTCGAGCTCGTGGTGGCCGAAATAATAACCCGACCACAGAGCAATTTGAAGTTGCCTTGAAATAGCTGTTGCTCTACGCCCATGTTGGCGGATCAAATTCTGCTAACTGTATTAAGCAAGATAATACCAATATATTAAAAATGCAGAAACCAATAATTAAGTGCGTAAGCGGTGTTGCGACGACTCAGGCTGTGGATCGAATCCATATTTATGACGGGCTCTTTAAGCATAACTATAACATCCCGGCAGCGCAGGTGGGGAGGGAGAGGAGAAAGATGGTGGTCCTGTTTGTGGACCTCAGAGCCGCGTTTGACTCGGTGAACAGGGAAGTTTTGTTTAGGTCGATGAGGGAGAGAGGGGTAAGAGAAGGGCTAGTAAGGAGGTGCGAGGAGGTATTGGGAGAGACGGTGGGGAGGGTGAAGGTCGGGGATAGAGAGGGGGAAAAGTTCTGGACAGGCAGAGGGGTGAGGCAGGGGTGTCCGCTAAGCCCGTCGCTGTTCACTCTGATGATCGCGGACATCGAGGAGGAATTAAGGAAGGGAAGGTGGGGGGGAGTAAAGCTGGGGGAGGAGAAGGTTTATGCGCTGGCATACGCCGATGATTTGGCGCTGCTGGCGGAGGATGAAGATGAGATGAGGGGAATGATGAGGACGCTGGAGAGATACTTAGATAGGAAAGGGCTCGAGGTTAACACGGAGAAAACAAAAGTTATGAGGTGCAGGAAGGGAGGAGGCAGGGAGAGAAAGGTGGAGTGGAGGTGGAAGACGAAGAGGATAGAGGAGGTGAAGAGGTATAAGTACCTAGGGTATGTGGTGACGAGAGATGGCAAGCAGGGAGCGCAGGTGCAGGAGAGGGTTAGGAAAGGGGCGGCGCTGCTGGGGCAAGTCTGGGGAATAGGGAAAAGAAGGTTCGGAAAGGATTGGGAGAGGCGGCTGTGGCTGTTTGACAGATTGGTGTGGCCGGTTGTAAGCTATGGGGTAGAGCTATGGGGGTGGGAGGAAAGGCAGGGTGCCGAAAGGCTGCAGGAGAGATACCTGAGATGGGTGTTGGGAGTAAGGAGGCACACGCCTGGCTATTTGGTGAGAGAGGAGCTGCTGAGGGAGAAGTTGAGAGGAAGGGCAGGGAGAAGGGCATGGGGCTTCGAAAGGAAACTGGCGGAAGGGAAAGGGGGAGAGCTGGCGAGGAGGTGCTGGGAGGAAGTCAAGGGGAGAGCGAGAAGAGGGAGAGTGTTGCAGGGATGGGAAGAGGAGAGGAAGAAGTTTTACGAGGATAGGGGCTGGAGGTTAGACGAGGTGGAAAAACTAAGGGAAGAAGGACGAGGGATAAGAGGTGAAGAATTGATTGAAAGGGAAAGGAAGGAACAGGAGAAGGAGAGGTGGGAGAGGATAGGGCAATCGAGGTACAACAAGTGGTACGGAAGAGTCAGGGGAAAGGGGGTGCCGAAATATCTCATGATGGGGTGGGGGGAGGGGAGATGGCAAAGAGTGGCGAGAGCGAGACTGGGAAATGAGATGAGGGGAGGGAGATACTGGATGGAGGAAGAGAAGACGAGGTGTAGGATGTGTGAGGGAGATGTAGAAACATGGGAACATGTTTGGGAGGTGTGCACGGGATGGGGTGTTGAGAGGGGGTGGCAAGAGATGGTAGGAGAAGTGCTGGGGGAGGAAGGGGAAGGAGAAGGATGGCTAAGGAAGCTGGAGCAAATTAGAGGGGAGGGAGGAGGTATGAATGAGGAAGGAATGGATGCAGTTAGAGAACAAAGTGCAGCGGAAACGGCGGCCCCAAACGAGGATGGATTGGAAGGAAGGAGGGAAGGAGGGTGGAGTGAAGGAGGAAGTAAGTGGAGAGAGGTGGAAAGGAGAGCGGGAGAGCGCGGTAGGAGGGAGCAGAGAGAAAGGGAAAGCGAGCGAGTGTACAGGCGAGAAAAGAGGAATGAGTAGAGGACGGAGACACGGTAACGGCGATGGATAGGTTGCGAGCGACTAGAATAAGGATTAGGTTAAGAGACTTAAGGTTTAAGGAAATTGTAACCCCAAGGGGATCAATAAATTAATACATACATAACATCCCGGCAGCCTTCCAGGATAATAATTTTAATTATGTTAAGGATGTTCTCGGATATGTGGCGGGCTTTATTGTAAGGTCAATTATGAAGTCCATTACTTGTACGTATTGTTTAAATATTATTAAGAGCGACTCGACGTTATCCGAGTTACAGGCTTTGAAAGATATGGGAGGGCTGACGGCTGCATCTTCACAATGTGATCGATGTGTGCATAGTAGCGGAGAGTGAGTTTCGCAATACAAATATTTTGGAAGAAAATTCTCCCAAAGAAATATTAATGAATAAGGCAACAAATAAAATTCCCCCTTGGGTATTAAGTGGTAATAAGTTTTGTCAGGAGAACCATATACAGGAGCTCATACAAAGAATATTGGACCGATTTTTTAATTTGCGTCTCCATCACGAGAGCACTGTTTTGTTTTCGGACGAATTCCGAATTAGATCACGGAATACCAAACTTGTTACATTCAAAAATCAATAAATATGAAATGTTAGATTTTCGATTTTTCATTCTACCTGTCGTAAAATGGAACAGTGTTTATATTAAGAATTTCGTAAGATATCAAAAATATTCATGTTTTATACCCTCCATTTCAATTCCTTCACCTGACTTTACTCTTCATCTTATTTTTGTTACTTAAAACGTATTACCTTTTATACGCGATGTTCTAATGGGGTTCGATAAATTCTGAATTCAAGCCTTGAGCTACAGTAGCCGAGCATGGCGTTTGTGTGACTAACTTTATTGCTTTATTCATTCATTGCTTATTCATTGCTTTATATTGCACATATTGGATTTATTTATCCGGGTAAATTCATCAATATAATGAATAAAACGTTTTTTCAAAATTTGTAGAATAGATCAAGACTAGGTGCAATAATTAATACACAAGTTTCTACAGGGAAAAAAAGAAAACATGAGGGGAATCGAACACTAGTCGTTTTCATCAGATCTCATTTGAACCCCGTTACCTTACCACCTGCGCCACTTGAGAACTTATGCAATTATTTCCCATTTATAATATTTAAGTTGTTTTCCAAGGGATAGGGATAGGGACAGGGATAGGGATAGGGATTCGGATGAATCGAAAGTTAATATTAATATATTTGTCGCGCCGACAAATTTTTCATCTGGGCAGTCAAATGGATTTTGACATTTTTACTATCCTTTTTATTTCCCACCGACATAATGAAAAACTATTTTTTCCCTAAATTCGTGAAATAGATTGATGTTACGCTGATCAGTAAAAATTTTCCTATAAAATAGTTTTAATGTTTGCGGCCAAATGCTGTTTTCTGTGAAAAAATATTCCTGTGCTCAGGGCGCTGAAGACTAGAGTTACGGTGTCGAGAAGAAAGAGACCAAAATACATTAAAATGTAAAGAAAAGCGCCAAGTAGTTTAATGATCGAAAAATGGAATAGATATCACACAAGAAAGCCAAGTTTTCAATCAAAGATACCACACGTTAATTAATTAATTAACTTGCATCTCTATCTTTAAAACTTGGCATGTGCATACTGAATTACCAATCAAAAAATATTACTAGCATATGACTACCTTGACACAAATTTGCACATGCCAAGTTTTAAAGTTAGAGAAGCAAGTTAATTAATTAATTAACGTGTGGTATTTTTGATTGAAATCTTGGCTTTCTTATGTGATATCTATTTCATTTTTGGACAAACTATTTGGCGCTTTTCTTTACATTTTAATGTATTTTGGGGGATTTCACGCCTTTTTGGTCGTTCATATTTTGAAGAATAAAATAAAATCGGACTGTATACATACCACGTAACCGTCATCATTGTCTTGACACATCACCAGTCATGGCATGACCAATGTGTCGGTATAAAACCATGTTATCTGCACAGCGCTCCGTAGCACTTCGCAGTTGTGCCCGCTCGCGTGAAACACGTGAGAGTAACATTTTTAGGAATTGTATTAATCCGCGTGATGAAACTCTTAATGTGCTTTGCCTTTACCACGAGAAAAATAAAAGAGGAAATTCATATCTCCGGAACGACTGGACCGATCCACATGATTCTTGGCTCATTGGATTCAGAAAAATCAACGATGAAATACAAAATTCTGACATGATTTCTTGGGGCTCTAACTTTCGCATAAATCAAGGTGAAAGTTTGGTAACTAAGGATAACAGCTAGAGTTCGGGATAATATAGCCTCGGCTGTCGCGCGCCGAAGTGTCATATATATATGGAGAGGGAACTTCTACCTGGCGCGAGACTCTACCGAGTCTCCTGATCTCATTTAAATATGTCAAAACTGACGATAAACGCAGTTCCCTGTGTACGTCCCGCTTGGATATGCATGGGTCCAAGTTGCGCGCGAAGCTGAAAGCAACATCGTGACGTCAGACCAATAGCAGAGCGTTTCGGTGCTACGTCACAGATTCAAATATACGGGGTATTTTAATCGCAAATAATTTAGTATATGAATAAAAAAGTATGTTTTTTTTGTATTGGCATAATGTATGGAGGCTATTCTATCCATATAACCTATTTTTAGCATGATTTTTTAAAAATGCAACATCCCTATTATAAGTAGTTTAGGGGTGTACAGGTGATGCGGATAATTGGAATCAGCTTTTTACCATCGAATTTTATCGATTTTTGTAATTGTTAATTGTCTCGGCGGGCGTGTGATGCCACTGGTGTCGCGTGACTGATCAGGGCCAACTGGCCGAATCACGCCAAATACCAACAGCAAGGGCAGAATGAGTCGGTAATCACGAGACTCGGTAGAGTCTCGCGCAAAGTAGTAGTCCCCTACGGCGCGCGACAGCCGAGACTTTATTATCCCGAAGATTCGATCGATGCCAAAATTTCTTCTCGATTTATGAGAAGGTTACGGTGTTAAGGATTTATATCTGAATGTAGTATTTTAGCTGCAATTTTTCTGAATCCGATGAGCCAAGAATCAAGCGAATCGGTTCAGTCGTTTGGGGGATATTATTATTTTCCTCGTGGGCAAGCACGTTTCGTTGGTAAAACATTTCTGCACTGCACTCTGGCAGGGGGGAGTGCGAGAGATTCGCGTGACATAATAAATGTTTTATGCATAATAAATAATATAGGTAATCCTATCATTCTCGCACTATGGCGAGAACTAATTCTTGTTTCTCTCATTGTTATAACTATAAAACGAAATATTGAAAGACTCGGCCGCAATCCTTGATCACGCCGCTGCTGCAGGCGTGTTGCCTCCGCCTTCCAAAAAAGGGTGAAAGCCTGGCAGTAGATTTGAAGTAAGGAGAGAATTGCTAGCTCTTTCAATATTTCGCTCTATAGTTATAATAAAAGAAAAAACAAGAATGATTTCTCGCCAGAATGCACCGCTGACACGCTCTTTACTATGTTTATTATGCCACATATCGCTCACACTTTCCCTGCAAGTGTGCAGTGCAGCAATGTTTTATTACCGACTCATTTTACCCTTGCCGGTAAATCGGAAGACTGTCGGTATTTGGCTTGATTCGGCCTGTTGGCCCTAAGCAGCCACGCGACACCGGTGACATTAGACGGCCGTCGAGACAATTACCAATTTCAAAAATCGATAAAATTCGATGGTTAAAAGCTGATTCCAATTATCCGCATCACCCTGTACTAGCTATTGGTAATCAGTACTCGCTTAGCGAACTTCAGGACTTTGGGTTTTGTGTTGAGCTACGCCTGATAGTCACGATACATGAAAATTGGTATAACTGTCAAGGCGTTAATCAATTCTGTTCTTTAGAAATCATATTATGCAAGCGATACCTTGACAGGCATTCTAATTTTTGAGTCAATTGCCAAGTGTGCAGCAAATTTTAAGCTTTACAATTCAACCGAGTGTTGTATCTTATACACCATTGGTTGATCCTATACGTAATTTAAGGACATGCTAGTATTTGTTTAGCTGATCTTGTGCTACGCACTTGACAATTTTCATATAAGAAATGTCAAATATTCAGTGGATGCGGGTCTTGGACTATGCACTTGACAATTGTCATAGTTGGGCCGAGTGAGGAAACAGACCTATGGTGCTAGAATGAAATAAGAAAGCAACGATTACCAATTATATGTAGTTTAGGGGTGTACTAGCTATTGGTAATCTTAAAAATATGCTTGACCAAAAAGCCGTGAAATCACCCCCAAAAAACATTAAAATGTAAAAAATAGCGCCAAGTAGTTTAGTCCCTCACAAAAATATACCCTCACAAAAATATATTATCCTTAAAACCTACCACCTCTACTTCTACTGGACCAAAAATATAATTGATATCATTGGAAATAGAAAGCCAAGTCTTTATTCAAACACGAAGCCAAAAAAGATCTTGCCTCACAAAAAAACGTGAGGCGCATTCCGCAAATGCCCCAAAAAAATTATAGTTATCAAAGAAACCGCAATACTTGGCCACGCCCGGTTCTTCACAAATCCATTTGTGTGTTGACTTGGAACTCGATTTGTCAAGAACCGGGCGGGCCAAGTATTGCGGTTTCTTTGATAACTATATTTTTTGTGGGGCATTTGCGGAACGCGCCTCACGTTTTTTTGTGAGGCAAGATATTTTTTGGGTTCGTGTTTGAATAAAGACTTAGCTTTCTATTTCCAATGATATCAATTATATTTTTGGTCCAGTAGGGGTATAGGTGGTAGGTTTAGTAGTTAGAAATATATTTTTGTGAGGGACTAAATTACTTGGCGCTATTTTTTACATTTTAATGTTTTTTGGGGGTGATAAAGCTAATGCTGGCGGAACTGCAGGTTCGAAAGCTCAAAGTTAACGATTTCTCATCGTAAACAGGTTTTTAACCAGGGTTTTGAAAACGCCGAGACGACAGCTTTAACATTCCATTATAAAAAATGAGGTGTCTCATTTAAAAACAACACCACGAACTTGATAGGGTAGTGACCTTTTGACCCTAGGTCACGTGAGTATACCAGTCCTTTATTAGCTTCTTCAAAACAGTGCAACCTTTGTCTGAACCCTATTCTTCAGAAATTTTTTGCTAATGAGATATTCAAGCGTTTTCACACTTTTGGCACATCGAGCCACCCTGTATAACCAACCATGGCAGAACTACATTTCAGGGCCCGCGCAGACGAGTATCAGGCGACCATGTTTTCGTTTGTCGGCGTGAGAAGAATTGAACGACGTGCCGTATCGTGGATCGCATTCGCACGGCGGCCATCTCACAGTATAGACATCCCGGAGAACCTGTAACATTGCTGTAATGTAACCTCAGCGTAACACCGTTATATTTGTTACTTACGAAAAAGTAATGTATCGGCAACGTAACTCTGCAACCAAAAAATAATGATACTTGGGTACCAAAAAGTAACGCATCGGCAACGTAACTCCGCAACCGAAAAGTAATGATACTTGGGTACCAAAAAGTAACGTATCGGCAACGTCCCAGTAAACACTGGTAGCGTGCCGTTAGCTTCATGGTAGCTTCCGAAGATAACATGTAACGTACCAGGAAGCTTGCTTGGGACACACATTTAGCTCACAATTTCCTACTCAGGAACCTACCAGAAACCGAACATTTTAAGGTTGGTGGTACGTTGCGACAATGTAATTTAGTTCCATACCAGCAATGTAACATAGTTACGTTTCGGGTATGGAACTACAACATGTTACCGCAATGTAACATTATATATATTCCTGCTATGTTTACGTATTCTATTAAAATAAGGGAACATTGAAGAGGTGACCGAATTACATTTTAAATATATATTTATTGAAGATAAATAGCTGAGAGTGAAGCTATTTCAGAGAGGAGGTGCAGCTCCGTGTTATAGCTCGCGGTGTTGCGGGTTGATTTATGACAGGCGTGGGTTAGGTTTCTTTCAATACAGCTTTTCCTTGGAAATATGTATTTCCAATGTACATCTGCAGCCTGTACTCTACGAAATCATATAATTATAACAATGTCGAGAGTCGGCAAAGCCCAGAAACCGTCATCATGTAACCTCGCCATCGTGTAACCTCAACCGCGACATATATTATGATAGCTCGAGATTCGCGCCTGTTTTCCTACCTCGTCTGCACCACTCACTTATCCGCGCATATCGTGTGATTTGCTTTTGTATATCCATTGACTGTTTCTTTTGTATAATGCAAGACGCACGCGGTTTTGCGGCACCCCTTTCTTCTAACACGCTGGCGATTGTGCAGGCGGCAAACACGAAAGTACCACTTTAATAGTGTAACATTGTTATACAATCGGTAGGTTTACCGGGGGTAACTGTGCAGTGTTCGCGGAAAGTAACGTTGTTATATAATCGGTAGGTTTACCGGGGGTAACGGTGCAATGTTCACGGAAAGTAACATTGTTATACAATCGGTAGGTTTACCGGGGGTAACGGTGCAATATTCACCTTAAATAACATTGGGATGCAACTGGTATGTTACACAGGGGTAACACGGGAATATTCACTGCAAGTAACGATGGTATGCAACTGGTAGGTTCCACAGCGGTTTGCTGTGGATTTTTTTTGTGAATTTCTATTCTAAAATTACCATAGACGTTTGTACCTCCCGAAAAGTCGTTTGTACCTCCCCAAAATCGTTTGTACCTCCCGAAATATCGTTTGTACCTCCTCCAAATCGTTTGTACCTCTCGAATTTCTGCTCCAAATTTATCGTAGACGATTGTACCTCTCGTAAAATCGAAAAATCGTTCGATTTGAAGGAGGTACAAACGTCTATGGTAATTTTAGAGTAGAAATTCGAGAGGTACAAACGATTTGGAGGAGGTACGAACGTCTACGATGAATTTAGAGTAGAAATTCGAGAGTTACAAACGATTCGGAAGAGGCACAAACGATTTTTCGGGAGGTACAAACGATTTTGGGGAGGTACAAATTTTTCGGAAGGTACAAACGTCTATGGTTGTTAAGAGCGCCCGATATTGAAAGAGAAATCACTCTCAGGGAACTCTTGATGATTTTAGTGTATTTGAATTTATTAAAACTCAATTGAATATATACACTATGTACATTAACGGATTCGCTATATTAAAATTCGTTTTGGATAGCTGAATAATCAGAGTGCCAATAGCAGCTACTCGTATGGTACTTAGAGTAATGCACTCTAAGGGTGTCAAAAGTCAAACACGACACGTAGAGCAATGCACTCTAACGGTGTCAAAAGACCAGACAAGACACTGACTTTTTGAGGAATGCGCCGAAATATATAGATTCTTGCATCCCCTCTTGGAGGCAAAATAGTGGTGGAGGGAGTAGAAGTGACTCCAAGAGAGAAGCAAGACGCCGGGGGAAGGTCGCGAGTACGCTGGGGAAAAATCGGCAACACCGAGGAGGGTGGCCGGGTTTCCGCATCTTCGTGACGCGGCGACCCGCGAGCCATCAGGCTACCTGACGGCCACCAAGACGGGTCCGAGTGCGCTCGGAATAGGGCGCTAATCCGGGGTACAACGGTACCTATACGGAACGAACATCGGGGGGCCAGATGAGGTGAATGTTCAAGATTTATGACGGGAGAAAATCAGCGAGAAAGAAGCGGATCGAGTGAAAAAGGCAAAACTAATTATGAAGGGCAATGAGCAGATGTTGACTTGAGTATAATAAAGATATAAAATCGGCAAATTCGGAAATCCTTAATGGTATGGCTGGAGACGCAGATGTCTAATCCCTTCAAGATGTGCAGAGCCGAGAATAAAATTTGGTACTAGTTTATAGAGTTCGTAAATCTAAACAATGGTAATTTTAGAATAGAAATTCGAGAGGTACAAATGTCTACGATGAATTTAGAGTAGAAATTCGAGAGGTACAAACGATTCGGAAGAGGTACAAACGATTTTTCGGGAGGTACAAATGATTTTGGGGAGGTACAAACAATTTTTCGGAAGGTACACCCGTCTAGGGTGATTTATCTAGCTTAATCAGCCCACAAGTTTGTAACCTAAGGGGTACAAACAAAATAAACAGTGGTACAAACAGGTACAAACGACGCCCTTTGGAATGAGACTACTCCCGTTCAAATCGGTTAAAGTTGGGTGCTAAACTACCCCCTAATTTTTTACCCCGAGGAGTACAAACAAAATGAACAGTGGTACAAACGGGTACAAACGATGCCCTTTCGAATGAGCGTACTCACTTTCGGATCGGTTGAAGTGGGGTGCCGGTCATTTTTAAACCACCCCATAACTTTTTACCCTGGGGGTACAAACGAAAAAGAGGGTGGTACAAACAAGTACAAACAAGGTACAATCCGATAAAACAAAAAAAATTAATTTCGACCAGGTCGGGTAACAAGTTCACATCGGTCCAGGAAAGATTAAAACTGATTAGTCTTCATGCACAAAATCAAAACATACGGGGAACATACCCTGTGGTTTCACTTCGCTGCGTTTGTAAGGATTTGTTCCTTGCTGCTAGTTTCAGACATGTTTTCCTACCAAACTGCCGGGTAGTGTTATCTCTAGGCTCGAGATATGCTACAGTGTTTTCTAGTAAAAAAGTTACATCTTGCGACATCACTACAATAGAGTTAGAGGTTCCAAAGAGTATAACAGCGAGAGATTGAAAAATCAACATGGATCTAGTAACACTTCCTTGTGCAGAAAACCCTTGGTGTTTGATGAGGAACTGTATAAACAAAAGGAGAAGGACCGAATTGAAACCTGACAAGCAGCATGTTCTTCAAGCTAAACTGACAGTCCTAAGGAAACTTGCAGACACCAGGCCTATAAACATCACAAAATGATCCGAAATCAAAAGAAGTGTTAGAAACGAATTGTGTGAAACTTCCAGCTTATAACAATATATGTATTATCATCAAGATCATTATAACAATATTTTTTAATTAAGTTAAGTTAAGAAAAAAGTACTACATCACACACTGGAATCTTCATCAACCATGTCACGCAAACAGAATCCCCAATCTCAAATTTCTTTGCCAAATACACTGTGCTATCAAGAAAGTTTCTAACTCGGATTGGATGTCGCAATGTTACGCATCTTTGCCGAACGAAAAGTAAGATTTATACTTTTTCGGAGCTTGGCACTTCAACGATACGGCTTCCTGCCTATGCTGCAGGGAGAACTCTTCTATCTTCTTCATCTGGCTTCAGTGATTATCCAGAGTTATAGTGAGTGTTTTGACTTCGAAAATAATCTATTTTGAAATCCTCTTAGAGATTTTCTGCTCTTTGTAGAGCTCTTACGTTCAACTTCATTTCCCATGAAAAGAGTCGGGCTCGAAGAAACACTCTGCCGTAGCTTCGGTTGGTCCCCTCTGCGACTGCAACCATTTGTTATTTGCTGAAGCCTGGGAGTATTGGACAACAGGCAGATGTCATCAGATTACAACGCATCTAGGTCTATCGGTTTAAATGTGGATCCGGACGAAATATGGACATTGCTAATATTGGCCACGGATTCTAGAAATTAAGAAAAGTAAACAAATTTGCTTTTGTAAATTGCCTTTATTTCATGCCTCTGCGCTTCATGCGATCTCCACCAACAATATTTTCCAGACAAAGTTAGTGGCGATCTAAAAAGTTAAACAAAGAATACAATTTCTATGTATGCCCTAGACTATAGTCGCCGCCAACTCAATAGGCAATTTCAAACTTGCTTTTCTGATTGTACTACGAAAATAATGATACACGAAGAATAAGAACTTATCTAACTTCAATGACTGGATACCAATAATAATAGAAGTTGGAGCAGATGGTATCAAATACTATGCCGCGAAGGATAACACAGGAAGAATAGGAAGAAAAGTAAGCACGAAACCGCCTATTGAGTTGGCGGCGATTATAACATAAAGTGATCTATACTTAAAACTATCGCAGTGGCTTTGTATAGATGAACCTTATGAATTATATACAGTAGTATGTACACAGTGCTTCTAAAACAGAGAGTTTGATTATTAGCAGTAGAATCAGTGTTCGCCGTGGCGGCCGACAATCTCGAACCACTGACGCAGAGCGCCGCTCAGGACATTTGGCAAGTTCTCTAGGTCCCTTAGAATGATGTAGAAGGGGAAGGGGAAGTTGTCCATGTACTGTTTGATGCCGGTGAAGCGACCGTTCTCGAATACAGGCATTCGGATATCAAGAATGGAGTCCTGAAACAAAGAGAAGCAAGGGTGATGAACTTTGAGAGATTGCATATAATTCTCCTGCTAAGAACTCCTGTTAAATGACGACTCACTTTATTCGCGGGATTGTCCACAATGATGAAGACAAGAAAGATGTTAGCAAGTTTAGCCCGTCGAATCGCAGCGTTCACTTTCTCCACGCCCTCCGAGTAAATTCCACGCCCGTCAGAGAGTATCAACAACAATCTTGAGTTATCGGTGCCGGTTGATGATCGTTGGAGGAAAGTTTCAACAGAAAAATCAACAAGTTTCCCCACCATGGTCTTCTTCTGGTCGAACTTCATGCGTTCGATGAGTCTGTAATAGAAGAATAATTATTTCATGATCGAGAGTTGATGTACTGTCTTTTTTAAGGAATGAATAACATGTTAGTAGTCAATTAAGTATGGTCTCATTTACCTGGCTCCTGCTTCGTTAGTGAAGCTCTCCCCTAATGGGTGCAATACTTCTATGTCCTCCCCGAAGCTTAGCACTGATAGTTCACCTGCTTCCAGGAATACCAAGGCCTGGCTAATCAGGGATAGGCTTTCGAATGCTAGTTCCTAAAATTCATAAGTTATGTCAATATATTTTCTTCAATATTTGTTTATGTTAAAACTAATAGTTATAATCACCGCCAACTCAATAAGCGGTTTCAAGATCCCTTTCTTTCCATTCTTCCTGTGTTGACATTTTCGGCATAATATTTTGTAGCAACTCATCGAACTTCTATTATTTTGGGTAGTAAATCGTATAAGTTGGATAAGTTCCTATTCCTCCTGTGTTATTATTTTCGGAGTACAATCAGACAAGCGACCTTGAAACCGCCTATTCAGTTGGCGGCGACTAGAGTGTTATTGTTACTCTGTTACCTGAGAGTGACTGTCTGCCATGCTACTACTATCATCTACCGCCACGGTAATCTGGTAGTTCCTCTTTGAAGGTCTCGCCCGCCTCAGCCAGATTCGGTCTTTCCTGAACTCACTGGCCACGTAGGAGATGATCTTGCGCATGTTCAACCTGCGGCCGGTTTTAAAGTCTCCGCACAACCTGCCTCTCACAAGGGGCTCTAATACCAGTCTCAATTTCTCCGAAAGATCTCGGGCAGAACTTGAAGTTAGCTCTGTCGCTCGTTTCCAGAGTTCATGGCAGTTCACTGCTCCAGATGCTTCGGTTGTTTTATCTTTAATCAGGAATTGCCATGTTATAATACTTGTTTAATTGAAAACATGATTTACACATGCTTACCTCCACTTTCTTCTGTATTTCGTCGACGCAGAAGTTCCTCTAGTTCCCTCCGACGCTCTTTTAACGACTGAACATTCGACTCGAGCGCCTCTGTCGCTAATCTGTCGAAGTTCGTGAAGTACTCGCTTTCCTGCATTCTCCCGACTTTCTCTGTTTCAGTAATATCTCCGGATACTTCGTATTCCATGTCGACTTCGTCGTTATCGAGTTTGGGCTTCATAGAAGTCGACTTTTGCTTACTTTTACTATTGTACTTGGCACTCTCCACTTTTTCCGGGTCTCTGTCCACTTTTTCCATGTTTTCTTCAACCTCTTTCACATGTTCCTCTGAGTTGGCAACCTTTCCATCATCCATCAGTTCCGGAGTTTCCTCGGGAACTTTGTCTGCTTTTTCTAGATCTTCCTTATCCTCGAGGTCATCGAGTCTGGTGTTCAACTGGTCCTTCTTTGCGGCGTCCATGCCGACGTCATCTTCTTTTTCATTTTCAACTGTGTTCCTGTAGAGATCTGAATGAACTGGCTTCTTCTCTTCGTTCTTAGCGTTTTCCGTAAAATCTTGGGGATTCTTCGTATCGAGAATCTCAAGCCTTCGTACGTCCTTCGTCCAACTCTCTGCAAGGCTTCGGTTTTCCCGGGATTCGCCGGGTTTCTGGCGCTGCCTATCCGACTTATTCGACTTGTCTTTGGAGGAGGAATTTTGTTGACTTCGGGACTCACCCTGATGGCCATCTGAAGTAGTTGTAGAAGACTGTCCATGGCCTGAAATCCGAAAATGTTGAGTTTAATATACTAAAAAGCAAAAAATGTTGCCCCTAAATGGAGACTTAAAATTACCTTTGTCGTCGCCGTCTTCGGGCGCCTCCGCACTAGTTTCCATTAATTCTTCCGCACTTTCTTTGCTTCTCCCGCTAGGGTCGCTATCGTTCACCCGATCTTTCGAGCTGGTATTTTCTTTGCCAACGCTACCGGCATTATCTTGCTGGTCGGAGTGATCGTATCTGCTTGGAAACGGTTTATCATTAGTTTCTCGATCATTATCCTCATTTTCCGAGCTCTCCTTGTTTCCCGGATCATTGTCCTCCATCTTCGAAGTTTCCTGATTACTTTCCGAAGTTTCCGATTCCTTCTCCGCCCCGTCAGGGCCTGTTTCACCCTTCTCTGGATTCTCACGATCGTTCTCGAGGGTTTCCCCATCGTCTATCGTATTCTCCGGCTCCTGTTGTACATTTTGCTGTTCCTTTTGCGAATTTTCTCGGTCGTCTTTCGAATTGTCCTCGAAATTGTTGGATTCCTCTTCAGCTCCATCACGTTTACTATTAATATTTCTATTGACGTTACTATTTTCTATGTTTTCCTCGTCAATGTCGAGACTTTTATTAACGCTTTTCGATGCGTTAGTGCTGTCACCCTCCTCCTCAGAATCTGAGTCCTCTCCTTGTACGTTTTCCTCAGTATTTTCCTTGTCATTGGCGTTGTCAGCCTCACCACTGTCCTCCGTAGGTTCCTTTTCTTTCGGGTTTTGTTCCTTCATTGCATCGATGTCGAAAGGGTTTCCTTCAGTCTCGCGGTTCGCTCCGGAATCCTCATGTTCTTCGTCCATATTACTCCCATCGCCATCCAAGTTCATATCGTCCGGCAAATCCATGATATCCGGTTCTATGTTGGTGAAATTCCCATGATAATTATCCGTCTGATCGCCGTGATCCTCATTCACTTCCTGGAAGTCCTCAATCTCCTTTCCGTCCTCGTTGTTTTTGCCGGTATCGTCATTTTTCTCGTTGTTGTCGCCGTTCCCCTCTTCGTTATTGCCATCAGCAAACTCTTTGTTATTGCTTTTCGATGAACCTTTGGAGGCCTTTGCATCGTCTTTACTAGAATTCTCCAGGTTGGTGTCCTCGCCGTTTCCACCGCCCTCAGAGTTCTCGTCGGCATTGTCGTTTCCTTTCGTGTCGCTTTCCTGATTATCTTTGCCGATATTGCGGGTGTCCTTACTAGCATCAGCTCCTTCCGCGTTATCATTCTCTTCATTCTTGTCATCAGGATTGTCGTCCTTGTCCTCCTCCTCCTCCTCCTCGTCAGACCACAATGCTTTGTCCAACTTCCCACTGCCTTCTCCGACTTTACCAACTTCGTCCTCCAATTCGTCCGGATCGTCATTGTTCCCCTCGTCATCCTCAACATCTTCCAATTTGGACTCGAAATCGTCGTCGACGTCGATGCCCTCGCCTTTGTCGTTGCTATTGTTATCCTTGGACTCAGTGCGATCCTCGGGTCGCTTTGCGTCCTCCAATTGGTCAAGGTCCTCGATCTTCGAAGAAACATCCTTGGAGTCGGATGATGAGTTTTCCGGGGTGGCGTCCTCCAGGCCGCAGGGTTCGCTGCCATCGGTGTCCTTGAAAACATTCTTTTGGTGCTCTTCGAGCTCCTTAGGTGCGCAGAAAGCCTTTCGAGAGAGGAGCAGGAAGACGCAAGTTTGCAAGTATAGAGATCGACTGGTCGAGTTGAACAGATGTATCGACTGGTTGAGGTAGAACCGTGCGAGACAGTGATATGATGCGAGAATGCCTCGGTGAGAGAGTAAAAGTCTGTAAGAAAGATTTCAGTAAAATTAGCGGTGTAGGATTTGCACCAAGGAAGGTATTGTTATTGGTACTAACCTGAAGCAACGCTGCAATTCCTCCCCATCCATTCCGTACAACTGCTCTATCAGCGCCGACCAATTCTTGTTCACCTTCTTCAAGTTCAGCTCCTTCAGTTCTCCTCTCAGACCTCCCAGCACTTTCCTTGTGAATTGGTCCTTTCCTTCGTCAGCTTTCTCGCATTCCAAAATACCTAAGCTTCGCTTGTACTTCTCTTGTATTGCTACGAGCATCATCTCAACTATTTGGTGAAGTTTCGCCTCGAAATTGGTCCGTTTCTCTTCATTTTCTGAACTTTCCTGAGCCTCCTCTTCGTTTTTCATGATTTCCTCGAAACTCCTTGTATTTTTAGTGATTAGGTTCACCAGGTGTCGCAGAGTATCAACGATAGAATGCTCCCCGAACTTTCCAGCAAGGAATTCCAGGCTTTTTCGCACTTTTCTCAATTCTTCAACTGAGTTTTCCAACAATTGTAAATGGCCCTCGTGCAGAAGGTACTTTCGGGACTTTTCGCGTAGTTTTTCCACTTTCTTGAACTCGAAGTCGAGACTTGAGTGAATACTTAGAAGTGATTGATGAAGATCCTGGAAGATGGACTCGAAATTCATCTTAAACTCGCCCGTAGAACTGATTAAAGCCGTTTTCGAGGTGAGGTTGAGGATTTCGGAGTAATCACCCTGGGGAATTGTTTGCATAAACGCCTCCACTTGGTTTACACCGATTTCCAGGGTGGAAATGAGGTTTTTGACCTCGTCAAAGTAGCTAGACACGTTTTCTTGACTCTTCAAGCTCGTAAATATTGGGTTTAAACAAGTTATGTTTGTGATTTGGAGCTCCAGTGGCAGATACTCTTCCAGTGTTTCGTTTATCGAAGTTTTCAAGTCGTTTAAAAGGAGAATCTGATTTGCTGTGTAACCCAGGCATTTTGAAACAGCATCGAGACCCAAATTGCATGTGCGACTAGAGAAACTTACTTCCAGACGCTCAAGATTTATCAAACTTTTATAGTAATGAGTGTCCGAGAATTTCATGACGTTAATATTACTACCCTTGATAGTCTTGCTGTTGCTGTCACTGTTACAACTACTATAATCGATATTGCAATTTGTAAAATAATAGTAGTAATCCTCAAAGTCAAGTTTTCTTAAACCGAAATTGAATACAGTGGCCTTCCTATTCTTTAATTTCAGAATTCCTGTGCGCGATGAGAGGCCAAGATCACTCAAGGATTTGAAATAGTTGGTTAAAGCCATTCTTTTTCTCTGAATCAAGCTCTTTTGGAACTTCAATTGCTTATCCTTTTCCAAACCAGGCGGTGGCACCTGTCGGCGGAGTTCTACGGATTCCTGATAAGATTCCACAAAGAAATCCTCGATTTCCTTTATCATAATCGGCATACGATTGTTGAAAAGGATCGTCCTCGTGAATTCCAGAGATCTTTTCGAGTATTTCATGGCTTTCAGTTCGAGAGGATTGTCAGTTACAAACTGAGCAGTAAGTTGGTCGATCGATGGATCTGCCGTGCTGACGAGTGCATCAGTAAGATAGGTATTGCATATAACATCGGAATTATAAATTGTACTGAAGAAATTTGGAACGATATTCTTGCCTTTTGGACCAACATTAGCAATATCCTTACTCTTTGAGTTAGCATTGGTATTGTTCTGATTGTTTTTATCTTCAGTGCCATTAGCATCTGTAAAACAACTCTCCATAATGCCAACGGAGGCTTCTTGGGCTTCAAAATTCAACCCAGCAATTGGTACAGAGACTTCCTTCTCGTACCGCTTTACTAGTCTGTGAATGGTCCTTCTTGTTTTCTCGGAGGTCATCCGTGCCAAATGAAAGCCACTCTCGGTCCATCTGGCTATCTTAATCTGGTCTTTCAATTTCTTCTCGATGGGTTTCCGCAGTCTTCGAATCTCATCTTTGATGACGTTTAAGTATTGAGCGTAGTAACAGTGCAAGTTGAATAGCAAAGAAGATAGGTCTGTCTTATCAACTGGACGGTTTTCATGCATCGGCAAGGTGGAACTGGATAAGTAAGTGGAGAACAGACGAAGGAGAATTAACCTGCTTTCGAACTCGATTAATGGAGAGCCCATAATGAACTTGTCGAGAGTGTCCTTTAAGGTTTGAATGGCATCTTGGCCGTTCTTGTTACTCTCATCTTCCTTCTTTTTCACATCTCCATCTTGAATTTTTGTACTTCCTTCGTTTTCTTGATATTCCTGAATTGGCTCCATTTCCGTTGCGCCTTCTACTGTTTCTGTTGTTACTATTTGATTTGACTCGACTATTTCCATACTCTCCTTGTTCCCTTCAATCTCGGTGATTTCGCTGTCCTCATCATCCACCTGCAGGAAGTCCAAAAGCAAACCCTGTAGAAGGAAATAGAACTTATTCGACCTCGAGCTCAGCTCGTCCTCAGCAAAGTCGAGACTGCTCTTCCATCGTTGTGCCTCGATTTTCCGTAAATCAAGGATCTTATTTGAGAAGTACAAGAGAAATTCCATGAGGGAGACTGTGTGGATAGCGTTCTCCTCCCAAGTCTGGATCTTCTGAGCCAACACCTCAAAGGCGTATAGGAATCTTGGCAGTGGCGAGTGAATAGAAAATTTGGATATGCGTTTTTGAATCGACTGGATCTCAAGTAGCAATGGGTTCTCTGGGAATTCATCGAGGAGCTCAGCAATTCGGGTACCAAGTCGTTGGAAATGAGGGATAGTCGGTTCTATCTCCTTCAAGTTTGGATCCCGGTAAAAGTTGTAAGGAGAATTCGGAACGTTGTACTCAGATGATGCTACCGTTGCATTCAACAGGAAACTCAGAGTGCAGTGAACACGAGCCGAGTGCCGTCCGGTTGGTAGCACGTTTTCTATTATACGGATCTTATCACGAAGATTGCTGCAGTAATTTCTCGCCGTGTTGATAATTTTCGTATTGCTTAAGATCGATTTGATGTCCCCGAATACATCGTTGATGTCCGTTGGCTTGATTATTTCATCATTATTCAAACTAGCTCCTTCCGTTTTACAATTACTATTGGTAATATTCTTAGGTGCCGCTCCTGAATTGAAACAATTAATATCCTTCATACTGTCATCGTTTCCATCGTCGAAGATCCCGGAGCAATCGTAGAAATTCTCTCTGAAATCCCGTTCCATTTCCTGCTCTTCATTCTGAGCTTTGTGCCTATAGAGGCTTTCTTCCTCCATTCGGTGTTGGCGGACTGTTTCTTCCTGCCATTTCCAAATCCTGTAGATATCACGCAAAATTCTGTCAAGATAGTTCCTTAAATTTTTGTCTAGTTCGCCCTTCACTGCTGCAAGGTTCCTAAGCTCGGACAAGGCGACTTTTAATTGGCCAAATTTTCTTTTTGGGTCAGTTGTTTCACTGTTGAGACAGACGCGCAGAAATTCCTCGAAATCCGCATTCGTCGGAATTACAGGGAACGAAAGATACTTGGCGAGATATTCATTCGACTTTTTCGGGAGTTTCGTGTCCTCCCATTGGTGGATAATGTTTAAGCCTTGTCTGAAGCAGCACAGTGAGAAGAGAATGGGCGGAACCAACTCGGGAAACTGCGAGGAATACTGAGATTCTAATTTCATCGAGAAACGATTCAAACTTTCCCGCCAAATGATAAGTTTCGAGTAACAAACTTCCTTGTCGACCGAAGACACATTTCCGCCTGGCAATAAATTGTCGATTGTGGATAAAATGCCAATAATACTGTCGGTATTAACGAGAGAGCGCTGAAGGTCCATCAAATTGTCCCTAAGGTTCTCGAATTTCTCGGCATCGCGTTCAAATTCGTTAAATCCTTTGTATTTCTCCTGTTCCGCAAATAGTTCCTCGAGTCTCTTAAGTTTCGCCTCCAAAAGTCCATCTTCTTCACCGGAAACTATTAAGTTCTGTATCCTCTCGATCTTGATGCAGTTGTCGAGCTCGTCCTTGAATTCGCTGAGATAGATCCGCTTTAGGTTTCGCTTTTTTAATGGGTCGACAATGTCCAATGAATGGAATACGTGGAAGTTCAGGTATCCCAGTAGGATCCAGTCTTTCGCCAAGCGATTCCGAGTATCATCGTCCTTGTTTGCGAGATTACTGCTAGGATTAACATCTTTCGGTGTGGGTTTGTAACTTTCTTCGATACAATCAATGTCTTCCAAAATAATACTGTCACCATTGAAATTACGCTCACTTTTAACAAGTTCATCGTAGAACCGCTGGAATTCCTCTTTGAATTCCAATAGCTCGCTTTCGCTGAGTTGGCTCTCAGTTTCCACGATCAGGTCGCGATTTTTCTCTACAAACTCAACAAACTTTCGCCTATAATGGCTCAGGATGATACCACCGTTCGTGACCAAATCGAAATCCTTCGTGAAGAGAGCGATGGAGTTGAGGAAGTTTGTCTTGCAAAGTCGGGACAATTGGCGGACAGCCTGCCGATAATTGCCAAAGCTCGGCGTTGAACTTGGACTATTTATGAAGTCGAGGAGGAAGTTGTTGATGCTGGAGTTGGAGATGACCGCCTGGAAGATGAGAAAAAGGGAAAAGATAAGGTTTTATCTCATTTAATGGTGGAGGATAGTATGGTGGTTTCAAGGTGGCTTTTCTTCCTATTCCACCGGTGTTATCATTTACGGCTTAAAATTTTGTACTAACTCATTAAAATTCTTTTATGTGATACCAACACATCCAACTTCTATTCAGTAGTACCAACACATCTAACTTGCATTATACATATGGTACCAACTCATTCAAGTTACAAAATTTGGTAGTAACTCGTCCAATTTCTATTATTTTTAGTAGCAAATCATAGAAGTTGGATAAGTTCCTATTCCTTCTATATTATCATTTTCGGAATACAATCAGAAAAGCGACCTTGAAACCCTCTTTTGACTTGGCGGCTACTATACTTAAGGCTCCAAGCCCACTTACCTTGCGACCGCCTGCATACTCCAGTACGCCTCCAGGATTCTCTTCAACCTCATCGATCTCCAGTATCAATTCCGACCCATTTCTCACTAAACTGTTCTCCTCAAGCTCGACGCAATCAACGAAAAACCGATTCAACAGTAATTCTCTATTTTCATTCGAATATCCGGATGAAAGTAGAAACTTCAAGCCGGAAATCAGCCTAGTGGGAATCATCGGAAGTTCCTCAAAGAAGAGAACGACCTTTCGTGCCGATTCCAAGTTCGCAATCGTTGTGTCATTAAATATGGACTCCGACAGGTTTCTCAGGAGGTGTTTTGCGAAGACGATGAAGTATAGTTCGAGGAAAACGAAGTTCTTCACGTCGGTTTTGTCGAATTCGTAACTCTTGAAATTTTTCAGTTCGCCTTCGAGATCGTTGAGGGTTTTCAGTAAGGTTTCAGGGGTCTTGGGGGGATTGTCAGTACTGCTGATAATTTTAACGTCAATATCAATGATTGGAACGATGCTGGTATTGGTACTGTTATTTAAATTTATGATGTTCGCAGCATTTCTGTTACCGTCCCCATTATTACCGTCATCTCCCATGACACCCCCGTAATTTTCGAGGGCTAAATCCCACCCATCGAAAATCGCCTTCCTCAACAAACTGAACCCTTGGCGTCTGAACGAATCGACCTTAGCCGCGAGAATTCCTCGATCGCCGAAGTCCTCACGCTCGATCTCAAGTTCTTTTCTCAAGACGAGTAAACGCTCGATCAATTTCACCCTCGAACTCGACAACTTCGTGTTTTCACTGGCCAAGTATCCCCGTAAATGCTTCCGCAAACCTCCCAGTCTGTTCTTCGATACACTGGCGCTCACTTGCCGGAAAATCTCGTTTATTCGCTCGATAATTTGCCGGGAGTTAAGCAAGTGCTCGGGAATGATTTGGCACTGCTCGATGAGCGGTCGCACCAGGCGTTTTTCAATCCAGTGCAGATGCAGGCCAAGTATCGAGTTGCTCGGTCGGAAATCGACGAACCTACCTCGACTGCGGTCAATCAATGGGAGGGTGCCGATAGTGCGTAGACGCTTGATCAGGTTCATCTGCTGCAATACCGATAGAAAGAGCCTGTTGTCGATCTCGAGAGCGGGCTCTTTAAATAGATGAAGCAGGAAGTCGCGCAGGCTCAAGAGTATCCTGTGAAAGTTTGTTATGAGGTAGTCGTTCTTCAACTGGGACTGTAACTCGCCTGTAGAACAGATGGAAAGAAATTTTGATAATTTCCGCGAACTTAGGTATTCAGTTTCGATGATTCCTTGACATACCTTTGTAGACAGCTTCTGAGTACGCGGAGATACTCATGTGATCCTTCTCTTCATTCACACTTTCCTCCTCGACCATTGTAATAAAGTGCAACAGGAGTTTCAGTTGGTAACTCCCATCAATTGTGCCAGGTTCGATCTCCTCGAGAATTCTCCGCATTTCTCGTTCGAAGTCAGCAGAATCGTTGAGAACTTGGCGTTTCAAAAAGTCCATCCTGATTGCGAAATCAGTCTGACGCAACCGTTGCCAGAAATCGAGGAATATTGTTGGCAAAAGTTTCGGTAGAGTTTGAATTCCAGTCTCGATACCGAAGAAGGCGTCCAAATCGAGGCACTGTTGGTTTGATCTAAAAGATTCGCCAAATTTTAACGCACAAGGAAAAATAAAGAGAAAAATACCGATGTGCAAATTTGTGTCAAGGTAGTCATGCTAGTAATATTTTTGTATTGCTAATTAAGTATGCACATGCCAAATTTAAAATTAGAGATGCAAGTTAATTAATTAATTAACGTGTGGTATCTTTGATTGAAAACTTGGCTTTCTTGTGTGATATTTTCTTTACATTTTAATGTATTTTGGGGTTCCTGATTCCTCAAAATGTTACTCTCACGTGTTTCACGCGAGCGGGCACCACTGCGAAGTGCTACGGAGCCCTGTGCAGATAACATGGTTTTATACCGACACATTGGTTATGCCATGACTGGTAACGTGTCAAGACAATGATGACAGTTATGTGGATGTGGTACAGTCCGATTTTATTTTTCTTCAAAATATGAATCAAGTTAAACTACTTGGCGCTTTTCTTTACATTTTAATGTATTTTGGGGGATTTCACGCCTTTTTGGTCGTTCATATTTTGAAGAAAAATAAACTCGGACTGTACCACATCCACATAACTGTCACCATTGTCTTGACACATCACCAGTCATGACATAACCAATGTGTCGGTATAAAACCATGGCATCTGCACAGGGCTCCGTAGCACTTCGCGGTGGTGCCCGCTCGCGTGAAACACGTGAGAGTAACATTTTGAGGAATCAGGAATATTAAAGATAAATTTTTGGGGCTCTAACTTTCGCATAAACAGTAATATTAAAGACAATGAACTTTTAATCCGCCTGGTCTTTGCCGCGAGGAAAATAACAGAGGAAATGCATATCCCCGGAACGACTGGACCGATCCACACGATTCTTGGTTCATTGGAATCAGAAAAATCAACGATGAAATACAAAATTCTTAAATAAATTCTTGGGGCTCTAACTTTCGCATAAATCAAGGCAAAAGTTTGGTAACTAAGGTAACTAACAGCTAGAGTTCGGGATAAGTATCCTCGGCTGTCGCGCGCTGTACTATATATACTACTACTTGGTGCGAGACTCTTCCGAGTCTCCTAATATCTCCCGAACGACTGAACCGATTCGCTTGATTTTTAGCCCATTGGATTCAGTACAATGAAATACAAAATTCATAAATTAATTTTTAAAGCTATAACTTTTTCAGAAATCAAGGTGAAAGTTTGTTATCGATCGAAAACCGCTATTCTTGCGGAAATGTATCCTCGGTTGTCACGAGCCGTACTGTTGTGATACTACTACTAGGCGCGAGACTCTACCGAGTCTTCTGATACTACATATGTATTGTCGTCTTCAATTGAATAGGCGGTTTCAAATTCGCTTTTCTTTCTATTCCTCCTGTATTAACATTTTCGGCATAATATTATGGTACCAACTCGTTCAACTTCTATTATTTTTCGCACCAAATCATATAAGTTGGGGATAAGTTCCTATTCCTCCTGTGCAATTGTATTTTGTTCATCACTTGTTCTCCACAGTAAATTGGGTTCAAATGCCATAACTTACCTCAGTGCCATTGCTAATTCCATTAGGAAACCTTCCCATTTCACTCTCGACAGGTGGAAATCCATTTTCGTTAACACCAGGCTCGGCGTCAGGTGCTCAAGGTCCACGTGATTCACATCCAGCATTAAGTTCTCCCAATCAACGGTATTATCCTCAAAAACATCGGAGAATGCCATCTTAAAGGCATTTTTCTCAGAAGCGCCAATATTCTTCCGCTGCCTTGTCGTACCC
The DNA here is from genome assembly GCA_963675795.1 of Crossocerus cetratus. NCBI lineage: Eukaryota > Metazoa > Arthropoda > Insecta > Hymenoptera > Crabronidae > Crossocerus > Crossocerus cetratus. The sequence continues at coordinate 10,100,523 of OY776665.1, read as the reverse complement.
GCCAGTTTGACTAAGTCCAAAACATTTAAGATGTTGTTGTCAGCAGCATTGAAAGCTTCGATGACCAGGTTTTGAGGAGCGATCTGGTGAAGACCATAGAAATCGAGGAGGCTTCGGAAATCGAGAAGACTGGTAGGGGAAAGTGGCGAGGGTTCCTCGATGAAGAGTTCGACGCCTCGGTTGCGCATCGCCCTGAAACACAGACAAACGTAATCTCATGTGCATAGAGAGTTTCCTACAGTGTGTCCTTTGTGCGTTATCATTCTCGGCAAGGATATTTGGTAGTAATTCGTTGAACTTCTCTTATTTTTCGTACCGAATCATATAAGTTGGATAAGTTGGTACGAAATATTGTTCAACTTGTATTATTTGGTACCAAATCATTTAAGTTGGATAAATTTCTACTCCTCCTGTCTTATCATTTTCGGAGTAATAAAAGAACGCCTATTGAATGAATTGGCGGCAACTATAATGCTATATCGAGGCGGCACTCACCGTGAAATCTCGCCGTGTCTGGGATCCATCGCCATGAATAGCCGGAAGTCCTTGTGCGGCTCGATTACCTCAATCTCTCCGTTCACGTCGACGCCTCTCTCGCCGATTGTCAGCTTGCCGTTCTTCTCCAGCAGGCAATTGAGTCGATCCAATACCGCAGCCGTTGTTAGGTTCGTGTCAGTGAGTAGAAGCCAACCACCTTTTCGAACGCACTGTAACAAGTGGCAAGTTTCGATTGTAGTTGAATATCGGAGCGTAAAATTTGAAAGAAATATTATCGTTAGAAATCTACTTTTACAAGTACGCTCTCGATCCATTCAAACTTTCCGCCGGCGTTCAAGCATCGTTCCTCCTTGACTGTGTTCAGCAGGTTTCTTAAATTGAGCGACAGCTTGTCGAATTCCTCCTCGAAGCCGCGGGGCTTGCACTTCTCTGGTAGGAAATCCTCAACGAACTTTAACAGTCGATCGGTCTTCTTCAGGAATGCCTCGACTTCCTTCGTGGTTGTCGTCTCCCTCTCCAGTAAGTTGTCTGCAAATTGGAATTTTAATATTCGATTTGCCGATTGCTAGTATTTGGATGCGAATCGATAGTGACAATACAAGCACATACGGTTGGATATCGACTTTATCGTCTCAAATTCCTTGTAGTGGTAAGCGAGTTTCCCGAAATCAGCGTCTATCAATCTCACACGACAGACTTTCAACAGCAACTCCTCCGTTTCCTCCAAGTACCGCCTATAATGCCGGTTGTAATCGGTCTAAGAAACAAAATCAAATGAATAACAAAGAAACCGTTTAACAAATTAAAATCCAAAAGAGTGAAATTAGACGAATTGCCACTTTGCTACAACCACAGTTGTGTTAATTGCATTACACTGTTATGTAATTACGTAATTTGATTACGCTGCACTTCAGTCACACATTAATTGAATAACTTTGTAATTGAATAAGCGTAATCAAATTACAGTGCAATTGAATTACAGCTAAAAATTCTTAAGTACCATAAGGTGATTGCCGTTAGTTGTTTCTTTAATACATATGTTAGGTAAAGTAGGTACATGTATCTTTTTTTCAAGTTTATGTTTGAATTTAGCGAAATTCATCACGGATAAAATTTGATTCTACTTGGAAATATGTATACATCATTTTTTACATCTTCTTAATCCTCAATTCGGTTATCTCTTAATGCAGAATTCTAAATTAGTAATTCAGTCACATTGTATTTTGTAACTGTACTTGAATTTCAATTATGAATTATACTGCAATTTAATTGAATCAGCGATTTGAATTACGAATTGGTATACAATTTCAATGCGATATGATTGGATTACTTTGTATTTATAATTCATGGATTAATTCAATTGCAATTCTGCAGAACTCTGGTCAAAACTAATTCGTTCAAACCTTTTGTGCGAATCACTTCCGAGCAGCTTCACTTGAACAAATTCATTTGCGCGAATTTATTGCACCTTATTTACACAAATTTGCTCATGCAAATTTAGATGTACCACTTCACTTCGCCGTTATTACGTGCCATCGTAATTAAGGGAGAGCGAACGGCCTGGAGGGCTCTGTGATCCCCAGTGTCCCAATTAACGACGGCAATTCATTAAAAAAAAGGGGGTTTGCAAGAAACAAAAAAAAATGGAGGGAAGATTCCTAATTGCGGGGGATCCTGTTGTCCCGAGGAATTCGGGCGTCGTTAACGAGCAGGATGCGCTTTTGAATCGCCCGGGTATTCTCGATAGGATCTTCCCGGTATGTGAGTGAGCTTTTTACACACAGTGACCGAAAAATCTTAAGTCGACTTAAACACGCAATTATAAACAATAAGTTACCTTTAAGCATAAATAAAAATGCACAATATTCATTATATTACTTTAAGCGAACTATTATTGTGTTTATGATTTATCTTCGAGTCGGTCGAATACTACGCTTTTGTTTTTAGTCATATATATGCAAAATGTTTGAAGCACAACTTATTATTAGTATACCAGGGGGAAACAACGGTTAAAATAGATCATAAAATGATCCTCAAAAATGGGGCGGTATATTTTACTGTGCGAGAGCTTCTTATATATAAGAAGTGTATAAATCCGAAGGGTCATTATGTTTCATCATCCATAATGCTTGTGAATCGAGAAAACAAAACTTTCATCAGCTGGTAGGTAGTGCATTCTCATCAATCAGACCATCCCCGCTCTCTTCATCGAGACATGCCACGCATTCGAGTAGCCCGTTACGTCAACACGATTAGCCCTCAGGCTCACCCTTAAATTTCACCACCACGCACTCTGCCAGTGACATTTACTGCTTAACCCTTTTATTGCGAAGGACCGAGGCATAATGCCTTTCCCCCAACTTAACTATATATGTATAAATTTCCAAGTGTTTCAACCGTGATTATTTAAAACAATAAATATCGCACAAGGCTTGTTGCGCTGTTTGCGGCTCATGTGAGAGTCTTCCATTGAATAGTGCAATTAATAAAAAATGGAAATAATACTTAATTATCCGAACAGAAATGACGCTTTCAGGTTTTTATCGCAATGAAAGTAAACTAAGTATGTACAATTTACCCCAGTGGCCATTGGTTCAAACTACCCTTGCGTTATTAATATCTTTTCTCCAAACGTGAAATTCTGTGATTATATTTGAATTCGTTTGTTAATTTACTATGATCTTATGCTCCGCTCTGTGTTAAGGTTTAAGAATTTCGTTAATGAATGCACTTTGCTATTAGAACGTTTGTAGCTTTATAGGACTGCAAGTGGAGTTTACCGTGGTGAAAGGGCGTAAGGGTTGAAATTTTGCGGCCACCCTGTACGGGGATGTGTTATATAGCAGAAGGATCCGGGGTTAGCTCGCCCCTCCAGCCCGGGCTCTCTCGTCCCGGGGGTGAGCTCGGCTCCTGCCAGTGCCGGCTGGAACCTCGAGCACCGAGGACGCGATGAGATTTCGCCTGACGGTGAGCGACACGCACGCAACACGCACGCACACACACACGCCCATCGCGTCACGCACACCAACCCATTTAGTTCAAGCTCGTGCACATGAGCTCGAAAGGATTCCCCGGTGAAAATCCGCCCGAAATACACACCGCTCGCATTGCAAATTGTCGAAACGCACCTCGCACGTTGAGGGGGTGTAAATTTCGGTATTTCTTTCGGTATTTTTTCTCGGCCGTGTCGTGTCTCCGTCGGAGAAAAGTCGGATACACGTTTTGGACTGACACCCCCCCTCTGTCACTCAGATTTTTGTCCGTCCCCCAGGAGCTCGTGGGGCCGGAGTTACGGGGGGTGAAAAGAGAGCGATGTTGCCTCAGGCGAACTCGCACGCTTGACTGATGACAGCGGCGGAGCGGGAAGTTGGCGACTTTTCTTTACTGTTTTCTGTTTGGCCCGCGGGCAAATGGACAACATATACGTTTTGTCGGGCAAAGTTTCCTGTGTAATTCGGGACTTTTCTTGTAAACGTGGCCGCAACAGTGCGAGAGTTATGATGGGTCAACTGGAGGCATGCCAGGCTCACCCTTTCTTACCTCGGACAGTATTTGTCGACTTTGCCAGTTTATTTCGGTCATCTCGAAATGTTTGCCGGGGACTCCTAGATATTCGTTTCGTGGGACCGAATTGCCACTGCAACCTCGATTTTTTCCAATAACCTGTCTTTAATAATGCAGCGCTCACGCTGGTTCGACTGGAGATATGCCAGACTCACCCCTTCCGACCTCGAAGACGGTCGGCCGATTTGGCAATTTTTGTTTCACCCGCCCCCCGGTGCCCCGGGGGAGAAACGGCGATAAACTTTGCGTGGGGACATATTTCAGCAATAAGCCCAATTCTTTTCATTAACCTGCCCGCAAGGGTGCAGGAGGTACGTTAGGTCAACTGGAAGCATGCCAGACCAGACTCACCCCTTTCTTACCCGAGGAGGCTCGTCGGCTTTGGCAATTTTGTTCTCGCCCATTCCGAGGTCTCTGCGGGAAAATCGGTGATATGCGTATCGTAGGGCGTGGCGTAGTGGTGTGCGTACGAATGTTTTCGAGGGTCTCTTGTCGGTTCCAGGTGCCGATATGATAGGGGCGAACTTGCGCTTCGGGATCGGCGCCTCGGGCAACGGTAGTACCAGCTCGAACGTAACGAGGCAATTCCAGTGCCACCCGGGCGGCCTGACCGAGGCCGCTCTGGTATTCGGCCTGGGCGGCCTCGGCATGGCCGCCAACCTCCTCCTGATGGCACTCATCCTCACCAAACGCCAGCTACGCAGGTAAAATCCTTGGAAAATTTCCGATCAACTCCTACCCGTTAGTAAGAAAAATGTCTCTTCGAGCCTCCTGGAGCTGGGAAAGTATTGGCAAAGTCCTCTCCTAAGCTCCTCAGCCTTGCAAAAAATCCTCGAGCACCTTTACCCGAACAACTCTTTGGCACACTTTTAAAACCCAGCCTTTGCCTTCAAAGAATAAGGTGAGAAATTCTGGCAAATTTTCCACCTTGCAAAATTCGTCAATGCTTCCGACACAAATCACTTTTCGCTGGGCCAAAATTAAAAACAAAATCTGATGTCAAAGATAATACTGAAAAAGATTCCGAAAAAATTACTTGTGGAAAAACAGGGAAAATCTGGTTTCCAGGTGGTCACAGGGTCTGCTTTTTCACCAAGCGCTGGTGGATTGCGCCCGGGCCGCTATTCTATTGCCCCTCGCCATGAGCATACTGAATTGTAAGCCTGTGAACAAGTGCGGATTGGTGGAGACTGCCTTCTTACTGTTGGTCACTGTCTCAACCATGAACATGTTGACGACAGTGCTGAACGACAGCCCGGTCTTCCCGGAGAGCGAGGAGGAGGCCGAACTGACGGCTCCGCTCTTGATGGACTCACCGCAGGTACGATTTTTTTACGAGGACTCTATAAACGACCGCCAGACACGTTTTTGCACTCGCAATGGCCACTGATGTGTGTCTAACAATTTTTTGCATTGACCTAACTTCGGACTTCGAGGGTGCGATCGCTTAAACTTGATACGAGTTCAGTCCTATGAAAACACTGTCAATTTCATCTCGTTTTTTTCCATTACTTCCTAAGTTTAAGGGGGAGGGGGGGGGGGCTACCTAGGGGTACATTTGTATAAGTTTCTCTCTGTCTCGAAAACGTTATACATGAAATTCTTCAAAGTTTTTTTTAATTTAAAGAACCATCTGTTGGTTAAATGCTCGCAATTTTTGTATGTACAGATAATGAAAATTGCCTAAGTCATTAACTAGTTTGATGTATTAAGCAAATTTTTGCGATGACCACTGCTGTGCGGCGTTAGATCAACTAAAATGAAAGAAACTTACAATTTTTGATAACCTATTAAACTATCTCGGGTCCAAGGTTATACATATATGTAGAGCCAGACACTTTTTTAGTTGCCCAGTTTTTTTGGTATACGAAAAACGAGCCGTTTTTGGGTCAAAAATAGGGTTTTCAACGTTCACACGCCGCGATTGTGAAAAAAAAAGTTGTTTGTACAAAATCCGGTTCTATAGGTCCCTAGATCATCCAATTGGCTATGTTGCAAAAAGTAACGGTCGCCGCAAAACGTGTTCAACAAAAGGTCTTTTAACAAATTAATTAATAACTTTATAGTCGCCCTCCCTTAAGTAACTGATTATTGATCCTGTTGAAACTGTTGATCCTATCACTACCGGGGTCCAGTTGTGAAATTTTAAGAATGATTTTTGAAAACTGATTAGTGCGTCCTCTTCGGAACAACGATGATCTGGTTCGCCAGTATCACTATCAACCTGGGCCCAACTTTTCTGAGCGGCGGACTCGTTGCTAACACTGAGAGCGGTCCGAACGCCCCCAGTTGCCCTCTGGTGCATGGGCCGTTCCGCCATTACATCCTAAACGTCCTTTGGATCGTAATAAACGTTATCTGCGTGGCTCTCACTCTCTACCACCTGAGGAAACTGCACAGGGACCTTACAAAAGCGAATGTCGAAGCAGTAAGTACAGATCTCATAATAAAAATGGTGCATTTCGCTCCAAAAATACAGAGTTCACTTCATCTTCGATTTCCGATGTGTCCCTGCTATAATTATTATGCGACTAAATCGAATGGGACGATATAAGCTTCAATTTAAGTGGAGTGCTAAAAAATAGCTTTCCGACCAGGTCAGGGTGGCGGGGCTGGTAACCACGTTGGTGAACGTCACGGGCGCCGCGCCAACTAGTGAGATCCAGGGTGACGCCAGGAATGGCACTACGCCCAAGGTACAAGCCAAAGATCCCCTTCGAAAATCTTGGAAAAAATAAAAGAAGTCTAGGACTTCGAAAGGACATTAAATACCTGCTGTGCCGTAGCGAACGGGTGCTATCGAGGAGCACAGGAAAATGCGCAACTACCTGCTCCGGATGGAGCGTGAGGGAGTGCAACGAGTGAACATGTTTCTCGTCATCACGGTGGCCTACGTGATATTCTGGGGGCCCCTGTTCTTCGTCACCCTGGTCCACCATCCGATCATCGGGAATCCGACCGGATACGAGGTGAAACCAGGAGAGAAAAGTTCAAAATCCATTCGAGAATAGCTTGAACCTCATATTTCAGCCTGACTGCTCAAACTCCTGAAACTTTTTGTTGGTAACCCTGCACGAATCGAAGCTCCCACACCGGGGACATATAGTAGGAGGTCCCAAGTCCACGCATTCATTTGTTTGGATTCGTCAGATTTCCTGAGGCTGAGTTACTTCGGTGCTTTTCGAATGACCTTCATCTCGTGTGTTCTGAAAGTTTTTGATTTTTTCGGGTCAAAGCCGGAAGTCTGGGGGTCCCAACATTTGCATGGAGTTGGTCCACAGTCGCCAGTGTTCGAGGGAATTTTTTCAGTATTTTCTCGAATCTACCACTGCGAAAAATCGGCAGGTGACGCTGCACATTGCGTATGTCCACGCATTTGTCAACCCAGCGCTCTTCTTGAGCCTGCACCGAGGGCTGCGCCAAGCACTCTCGGATTTCTTGTGCGGATGTTGCGGCCTGGTTTCAAGATTTATCTTGGGCCCGAGTATACCGCCGGTTCCGAGGTACCAAGACCCGACTGCAGTACCGGCGCCACCATCCCCTCCCATTCCCAAGAGCGACTGTGACCTGAGAGACGTGGCGATGCTCAAACCGCCCCTGCCGCCAGTATCCAAGCTGCTCATGGTCAGTAAACCCGAGTTTTGCGGACCGAAACTCATTTTCGAAAATTAGCAAAAAGGTCCCGCACTTACTAGAAGTTCCCCGTTTCCCACCAAAAAAATAGAAAAGTAATTCTTATTTTACTAGTTATTTTCAGCTAGGGATTATAGTCACCTCCAATTCTTTTTGAACTTTCCTCGAGTCCCAAACAATTATGCAAATTGAACTATAGTCGCTGCCTACTCAATAGACGGTTTCATGTTCGCATTTCTTCCTATTCCTCCTGTGTTATCATTTTCAGCATAATATTTGGTAACAACTCGTTGAATTTCTACAGGGTGTTTCAAAAATGTCCTAAATGAGTATTGCCATCTTGTTAAGAATTTCGCGGCGATGAAGATGGCTTTTCTCAAAATCTTGTCTCGCGCTTTATTTCGCGACAAAATACAAAAAATGATGCGCCAATACGGTTCATCTATTCGGTTGAGTCTGGGAAATGGGTGGTGCCAAAGTCGTTGATGCATCAATAAAACTCATCACTGAAAGGACAGATTATTCCTTCTGCCGCAGTAAAGGGCTGATCTTTAGCCAGTGGGCCCTATCCGCTGACCAGCGGGGCCATGAAAGTATCTTATTGGCGTATAATTTTTTCAATTTTGTCGCGAAATTAAGGACGAATCAAAAAATTTAAAGTAGCTATCTTAATCGCCGCAAAGTTCCCTACAAGATGGCTATACTCATTTAGGACATTTTTTGAACACCCTGTATTAATTTACGTACTAAACCATAGAAGTTGGATTATTTGATGTTAAATAAGAAAAGTTGGACACTAAATAGAAGTTGGACAATATTCGGTACCAACTTATCCAATTTCGATTATTTCGTACCAACTTTTCAATGTATGTGATTAAGTACGAACTCATTCAATTTCTATGATTTAGTACCAACTCATCTAATTTATAATACTTGGTGACAACTCGTCGAACTTCTTTCATTGTTGACACCCAATCGTAGAAGTTGGACCCAATCGTAGAAGTTCCTATTTTTCCTGTTTTATCATTTTCGGAGTACAATCAGAAAAGCGACCTTGAAAACGCCTACTGAGTGGGCAGCGACTATAGTCAAACTTGCATAATTTTTTGGGACTCGAGGAGTGTTCCAAAAATTCCTTAAACAATCACAGAAATTGGTCATGGTGTGGACCACCCATGGGAATTTTGGGGAATTATCGGCAGGGTATCTTGGTTCGCAGAAATGTTGGTAGAGGGGGCAAGTTTGTTTGCAGGAGGAGCCGTCTCTGCCGGACCCTTGGGCCTTGACTAGCAAGAGCACGGAGGTAGCGAGTCCACTGGGCAGCGACGGACCCAGTGACTAAAGGGCCTAACACCAACCTATCGATCTTTTAACGAACCGTAAACGTCCATAGAGGGGGAACACCAAGCTCCGGCAACGACAACGAGAACACCGTATCGCAAATCGTCCAACGGAAACTTTTTCATAGTTCCTAGTCCATTTGAAACACAGCGAGTGCACATGCACATATGCACACACATATTCTCTGTATCCCTTTTGTTCTTCGTTTAAGTTTTGTCTTCGAAATCAAGGAACGAAAGTATCACGCAATAACGAATTATCAGAGAATAGCCTGTAGTGATAACCACACGTCTTTTTGGAACTTATATATATATATATATATATGTATGTGTATATATATATATATATATATATATACAATATAATATATGTATATTAATTAGAATTAGAAGATAGGATATATTTTCTACGAATAGGAAAAGTTCGCGCGCGCCGCGGCCGACTTTAGGGACCTTTCGTTCGGAAATTGATTGAATTACCGATCCAGATTTGTCTACCTATGTACTTATTTCTCACATTCAAACAATGTTTTCTTATTTAAGAACTTGTCGAAGTCACGTAACGCTATCTGGTGCTATTCTTGGTCTTCAACTTACCCGATTTTTCGTTTCAAAACACTAATCGAGTTATCGATTAGTGTTCTGACCTTATTTCGCAGACTTTCTACCATAAGCATGAGTTTTTCCCGAACTTTTCATTGCCAATTCGTTATCGAGAAATTCAATCGTACTGGAATGGGACCGCGGCCTGACGCAAAACCAATGTCAATTTCTCTTGAAAGACTTGCACTCAAGCGGGGCGACACCATTAGCAATCGGAACCGTAATATTCTAACTCGAGGCCTTGTACACCGTGTGCTGTATAGCCGTCTACAATATATTGTCCTCGATGTGTAAACGTTGCATGTCTCTCCGAATAAACTGGAATGCAAAACCAAGCCAGTTTCCTCTCAAATTTCACGAGTCTTCGTTTAAGACCAATAAACATATAGACTTTGCCGATTCTGTAAATTCTTTAGTCAGCGAAAAGTGCAATTAGAAGTGGAAGAGCAAGTTAGCACTCGTACTAAGTAGACTTGAGAAGTATAAATAAAACATAGTCGGAACTTACCTGTTCGAAGCCACCCAGAATCTCCAGAGTGTCCATGGACTGATTGACAGGAAGGCAGTGTAGCTGCTTTCCTAATAAATTCGCCAGGGTTTGAACCAACGTTGTCTTTCCACTGGCCGGTGGTCCAACCTGCATCACGAGAATCCAGTTCAACTTCGAGCTCTTTACGGGTGTACTGGAGACAAATATAGTACTTTACTAGGATAAATTTCGAAATGATAAGAAATGGGTGAAATTTTGTGGGTAGATTTATAAATCCATTTTAAACTTCCTGACTACAAATCCGAACATTTCACTAAATCTTTGAAAAGTTCTAGCCTATAGATATAGTAATGAAGACTTTTCAAGTAAAAATATAGAAAAAAACACCGAAACAGTTTTCCGCTTGTCGCAATACATCAATCATGCATTGAATAATCTTTGTTAACAAAATTGATAATATTCATAAGCTCAATTCCGAGAAATAGAATAAACATTATCAAAAAATATGATAGAATATAAAGCTGCTAATCCTCATTTAATAGCGGTAGAACGGTAAAACCATTTAGTGGAATGTTCGGAATTTTTCTCAGGGAGTTCCGAAAGATTTATAAACCTCTTCACGCAAGTTCAGTCAGTTCTCACCATTTTGAAATTCCGCCTCGTAAAGTACTATATTTGTCTCAACATCCTTAATAGTATGTACAATAGAGGATTCATGAACTCACCAGAATGCACAGCCATCCCATCTTCACGCAGCTCGCGACATCTCTTAGCGGTTTCGCCTGCGATCTCAGCAGTAAATAATTATTTTTCTCCGAGAATTGACTGGTGAGACTGTGATCACCCTCCGCGGTAGTGTTTCTGCGAACCTCGACGTTTCCAAACATAATTCGCTCGCTGGCAATACTAATGGAAGTCGAGGTGCTCTCGAGTGGGGTGCCGAAGCACTCTAGGTAGAACTGAGTGGCCTGTAACAGAAACACATTGTCTGGATGTGTCACCTTGTATACGTGACTGATCTTAAAAACGACGTTCTAGAATTTGCATTTTATGTAAAACACGCTAGAAAAGCCTTAAAGCCACCGACCTTCTCCCTGTCCATAGTAGTTCTTAGCCTGCTCATGTACAGCAGCTCGATTGCCTCGGAATTACTGTAGCCCGCTTTTTTCAGCTCGCAAAATCGGAAGATGTCGCGCAAATTGTACTCGAATGCCACGTTGCTCGGTGCCGCTGCATTCTCCCTGAGTCGCTCGTTCAGTTTGATTAGCTTCTCAATGCAGTCCCTTGCCACAGTGGGGAACGAAGTCGAAATGATATGGAGGTAGTCTGAACTTGTCATCGAGTCCACGTACACCTAGTTATTTAGTTAGTTGGTAAATATATACAAAAAGTGTAAATATTATACAAAATGAAGGAGGGTGCCTACCTAAGAGCATAAAAAATAAGTGCAGTTTTACGATTGTTTTTACTGGAAACCATGTTGCTTGAAATCCTTAAAAGGTATTTTCATTTTGAGAGGCATCTATTGATTCAATGCTGGTAATTTTGAGATGCAGAGATAATCACAATTACCAAAGTTATTAAGTAATTTGTTTTAAAGACTTTTTGTTGGACACGTTTTGCGGTGACCATTGCTTTTTGCGACTGGATCATCAAAAATTGCAAATACATACTTGTGCATAACCAATTAAATGATCTAGGGATCTATAGAGCCAGATTTTGTACAACCGACTTTTTCTAGAACGGCGGTGGATAAAAGTTTTTTGTTCGCCATGCAAAAATGTGCAACTAAACAAAATCGGGCTGTATAGAACTCTAGATAATTTAAACGTAAGTTTCCTTAATTTTTTATCACCCAGCGCCGCGCAGTAGTGGTCACCCCGAAAATTTGCTCAATACATCGAATCAGTTAATAACTTTGTCAATTTTCAATATCTGCAAGTACCAAAATTGTCACCATTTAGCGAAAAGATGCTTCTTGAAATAAACAAAACTTTTTAGGATTGCATGCATAACATTTTCGAAAGAAACAAAATTTTGCGACTGCACGCCTAGGTAGGAGTCCGATGTATTGGCTTTAAATGTATTGCTCTTACCTGAGTGAATCTATTCAAAAATGAGCGAGGAAGGCCTCGCCTGTCGCCACCCTCTCGCACCGGGTTCTGGCAGGCAAAGAATCGTGTTTCCTTCGAAACTTTAAAACTTCTTCCAAGTTCTGGAATGAAAACCTGCTCTCGGTGGTCGAAACAGGCATTCAGACCCTCGAGTACCGACTGGTTAGCGAGATTCAGCTCGTCGAAAAGTATCCAAGCGTTTGTTCTTAGCCCTTTTAACAAAGGGCCGTCCTTCCACTCGAACTGGCCAGCACGGCCGCCCTCTACTGGCAGATCCGCACCGAAGAGATCTGAGATATCCTGAAAAGTTCAAGGTTTATGTAATTACATTATTATAATTCTAAAGTTTCCATTAATACTGAAGAGATTTTCATAAAGATGTTGATCTTGATATACTCACCGTTTGTTCGCTCAGATTAATCCTGACGACCTTGATCCCGAGCCTCGCGCCAATCGCTTCCACTAAACTCGTCTTCCCCACTCCAGGGCTACCCTCAATTAGTATCGGTTTTCTAATCTTCATCGCCCTCATTATTCTCGTCAAATTTCTCAGTGTCGTAGCACAGTCAAAGTCAAAGACCCGGTGCACATCCTGTGCACCTTTTCTAGGATTTCTCGATTTCGCTATTACGAAAGGCGGCACGCCGAAGCTCTCGGCATCATCCACCAATCCTAAGCCGAGATCCATTGGCACATCGCGGGAAAAGTAGATTGGTTGTTCGAGAGGACTACTTAACATCTCGCGACACTGACTCAGAAGTAGTTCGGTTGCCTTGAAGATAAAATCTTTTCGTTTCGGGTGGCTGCGAATAAAAACAAATGAGAATGGAAGAATAGTACGTTGGGGATTAGATCATTTACCTACGAATTATTGAATTGAATGCTCTACCTTTCATTGCCAGTATTACCGCAGCCTATGCCGTCCAGGAAACACAAACAGGCGCCGTGGAAATAAGCCTCTCCTATTTCAATTTCGCTACACGAATTTACGAAGGCAATCCAGGCGATTAGGTCCCTCGTGCTGACAACGATGCTTGCATGCAAATCCGAGGACCTCAAGAAACTTAGGAAGTCCACCATGCATCGGGAAATCTTGAGATTAGGTTCCCTTTCGAGATTTTTCTGTGAAATCAGGAGAAGGTCCTCGTCGGTGCTGATGGATTCGCACCTAAGAGCACAGACAGTTAGAGGAAAAGAGTGAATCTTAAGTATTCCTGAGTCATTCTCAGGTACCAGTCATTCTCAGGTACCACTCTTACCAGATTTCCGTAAAACGGTTCCGAAGCGCCGGGCTAAGTTCTTTCTTGCCAAAGTCACCCGCGGGGTTCATCGTTCCGAGAAAAACGAAGTTTTCTTCTGCTTCAATCGATTCGACGTCGCCACGATCAGCATTATCCAAGTTTTCTGTGATTAGTAGACGCCTCTCGGGTTCAAGCAGCGAATTCAATCGCTCTAAAACACTGTCGTCTGCCATGTTGATCTCGTCGGCAAGGAAAACGCTGCCTTCCCGCATTGCATTTATCAGCGGTCCATCCTGCCACTCGAATAACTTCTTGCTCGCCTAGAAAAAGATTCATAATAGCATTATTAGCAACTTATTTGATTGGTAACTAATAATAAGAAAACGATAACTTACTGGATCGGCGTTTTTAGCTGGACGCAAGCTTCCGATGAAGTCCTGGGCCTCTGAATTCAAGTGACAATTCACCGAACGCAGCTGGCAGCCTCTCAGAAGCGCAAGAAACTGACATATTGTCGTCTTTCCACAACCAGTTTCTCCAATGAGTAATACTGGCTCCTTGAACTCTAGACTTTTTAGCACCAATACTGCCGTTCTGAGTAGGTTTGAGGTCCACACGATGCTCGGAGTATCAGCTGGGTTGGTGTGACCGGCTGGAAAAATATATTTTTATCGAAATATGAACCGATTTCGCAAAACTGGCCACAGAAAAAACGTCCTTACCGTTTTTACGAGCCTTCCCAATTTCGAAGTTCAGCAGTTTCTCGAGAATCGGCCTCGTCAAGGGTGACGTGTCTTTGTCAAAACAGAAGAGCTTCAAAGGTTCAACTCGTCTCTTCAAGTGCTTTTGCAAAACTTCAATCAGCTCTTCATGGTGAGTGTGGTCCCGCAATTTCGAAGATAATACGAGGTAACCTTCCTCGGCAAGATGCTGCTTGTAGTCGTAAAGGATGCCATCACCCTTGGCAGCGAGGTCAGTGTAACGCTGCGCCCAGCGGAAGAGATCGCGCAAAGTGATGAAGCCTGGAGCGAGAAGATGAAGATTAAAGGACTGTCTTCATTGACTGTCTTGACCGTCTCAAAACTTCTTCAAAAGTAGTATCCTTCACCTGTTTTCCCAGCGAACGTAGCAGTGCTGCGACGCCTGAGCCACAGCTCGCCCAGCACTTCGACCAATTCACCGGCATAACTCTTGGGCAATCGACATCGTTTCTCTAAGATTACCTTCAGTTCGTCACGTGGAATGTCGCTGAAATGCAGCTCGATGAAGCGATTGCGGAACGCCCTGGAGAGCACCTTGCGACCACCATAAAGACCTGGGGGATTTTGTGTGGCGAAGAGACGGAAGTTTCGATGTGGTCGCACGGTGCACTGGGTCTCCGGGATAAAGAGTTCCCGGTTGTCGTCGAGCAAACGATTTAGGGCCTCCAGGATATCAGTCGGCGCAAGGTTCAACTCGTCCAGGATGATCCAATAGCCTGGGGAAAAAGAATTGCAACATCAACTGCGACACGAAATCAACAGCAGTGAAACAATTACCTTTCCTCATCGCATCGACCAACACGCCCTCTCGGAATTCGAGTCTGCCATCTCCGCTCGCCACATAGTTCCCGATGTATTCTTGCAGGTCCGTGTGCTCGTGGTTGTTTATCCGCACACACCTGTTGCCGCTGGATTTCGCCAGATAGTCTATCAGACTCGTTTTTCCACAGGAAGTGTCTCCCTGTAGCAAAACTGGTAGCTCCGAGAGCGAAACTATCCGAGACAGATCGCGCAGGTTTCTGCATACGGTTGGCGTGATGATATACTGAAACAGGGATTAATTAACGTAATTAAAATCAACTGATTAACAAAGAAAGGAGAAGAATAAAGAGCAATGAAAGCAAAACTTAGAAGAGTAACTTAAGCACGGACAAAACACTGTAGCAAAGAAAAGGAAATTGAGAGGCAGGTCAGTAAAGATCCAAGGAGCCAAAGAAAGAAGAGACAAATATCATACTATATTATATTAAATGTTAAATGTTCAATGTTTTGTAATTGTAAGAATGTAAGAAGGTAAAGAGTTGGAATCCATTCTATAGCGGAAACGCAAGGATTGGGCGAAATAAATAAACAAATAAATAACAAAGAAAATAAACGAAATATACTTACATCCTCCGGTGTCTTGGGCACCTCGTTCCCCTTTCTCACCCAGAAGTCCCCAATCTTCACGTAATTCTTCTCCCCACCATCGAGCGGCGCTGCGATTGGTACACGAAGTATTTCCGCCTCCTTCTTACCCGGTAGAATGCCGAGTATCATTTTTTTCATTTGCGTGTAGCTGACCTATGGAATATCATTAGAATTTGTATAATCCCTCTTTCATGTTCTTCAACAATAATCCCTGTAAAGAATGTCACGTACCTGATCGAGCTGCGTGAGGAATGAGAGGGAAAATCCCTCGAAGATCGAGCGGATGAAATTACCGGTGCGATTCTCCGCCGAAAGAGCAAGAGCACGACACAAACTTCTCAGGGAGAAGTTTGGCTGCTTCGAAGTCCCGTCCAGTAAGCTCTCCGTTGATTCTCTCTTCACCTTCAAGTAGAACTCGACAATGTTGTTGGCCATCTGCTTGGTAGGGTGTAAAGCACGCAGATATGAGTTTACTAGGAGGCAGAGTTCCTCTCGTTCCAAGCTCTCGTCGAAGAAGAGCTCGGTAAATCGGTCTCTAATCGATGCTGGGAGATTCCGCTTGCCGGCGTCGCTCGCTGGATTCATCGAACCGAATAGCCGGAAGTTGGGATGTCGCGTGATCGGCCGGTTCATCTCTGGTAGAGTTAAGGTGACTCCTGGACTCGCGCTGCCACCGGTACTGCTATTGGACACTGTTTACAGGATACAAAAATTGGTTACTACTTCTAACATTAATATTATTGTTATTCGTAATATTGGCAGTATTCTTACCGTCACACTCCAGAATTGCGTTCAATGTTTCAAGGGTTTCCGGCGATGCCAGGTTGATCTCGTCCAGTAATAACCAGTCTCCAGACTCCAGACATTGTAACAGTACTCCTTCGACATACTTAAATGCTAGGTTGACGTTCGCTGTAAGCTTGGACGACAATTTCTCCAGTTCATCTGAAAGTTTCGTCCATCGACGCACCACAGCTCGCTTCTTCAAGAGGTCGCATTTTAAAATGTCGCTGTTCTCCGACTTTTCGTCAGTTTTCCTCCTTTTTGGAGAGTCCCCGGCCTCCTTGCCGGTGTTCCCCTTTCTCTTAGTATTAGTGTCGCCACTTGGTTCCTTGAGGGTCGACTGGATCGCCTGTATCTTCAACCTCTTCGTCCGACACTGCTCAGACTCTCCCTTGGAATGTCGTAACCCCTTTAACGCGGTTTTAGTGTTTTCTAACTTTGGGGAATCGTTCTTGAGATGCCCCGTTCCTTTTTGCTGGACTTGCTGGTATTTAGCTTCTTTTAATTTTCCTTTAGGCTTTTCTACTTCCGTTAACTTGTCACTCAAATCGTCTATTCTTGCCTTTGATTCTTCCTTCGAATGTTGCGCTTCTTTTAATTCGTTTTCCATTTCCTCTATTTCCTCTGCCATCCGTTTAAGAGCCGACTTCGTGCAGTGCAGCATCAGCTTCACCAGCACCCGCCACTTCCGCTTTTCGAAGCAGCCGCCCAGATTCTCGAGGAACTGCCTGTTCGGCCCGAGGGCATAGTAGTTTCTGAACAGCAGTTCGAATTCCTCTCGCACTGGGGCTATCAGTAATTTGACGTCTGTTGGCTTGAAACCACCTAGTAAATCCGCTGGCTCACTCTGTTGACTCAGATTCAGAACCTTCAATTTGTTGCGCGTACACCTCGCGAGGAATTGCACGGAGCTGGTTTTGCCAGTTCCGGTTTCGCCGACTAAGAGTACCGGTTCGCCATGTGTCAGGGCGCAAGCAACTTTTTCCAGGAGGGAAGAACTCTGTCGGGTGAAACAGTAATTCAAAGAAGTCGAGGAACTGTCGTTCGTGTCATTCCTCGTTTTCAGCAGCACAGATCGTCCTATTTGCAGGTATTGCTTGGATTCTTGTACTTGCGGCTTGTGGGTGTACAAATAATGCTCGGATTTGGCAGACGGAATCCCCAGAATTGAAGCAGCCGTGCTCGAAAGCTCTAATCTCAATTCTGTAATTTTGGAGAAAGAATGTGCAGAAGTTTAAAAAACCTGAAGTCTCTGACGTTTCAGTATCACCAAGATAATCTATCACCTTTGTCCGGCACCCAGCAGCAGAAAAGGTCACAGGCGTCCTTCAGCACCTTCACCGCGCACTCCGGACTGCTCACCTCAAAGTCCTTGTTTATCCTCTGGCAAAACCTCACCAGGTCCCTCAAAGATATCGTTCTCGGGTTCGCGCCGAATTCGCCTTCGAATTTCCGAAAGAGAGCCCCTAACTTTCCAGTAATGGACGTCAGAGTGGGGAAAAGTTCGTTCACTAGGGTTTCGAGCTCTAAATCTCCGAATTCCCGGAGTCTAACACGGTAAAATCGTTTCCTGAGCCCATGGAAATTCGACAGGCGAGTGCTAACATCACGCGAGGTGAGAAACAGTTGGAAGTTACGGTGAATCTCGTGGAAGTTCAATGGCAAATTGGGCAGACTCGAGGTCGAGGATGTGAAGTTCCGAAGAAGGGACACTATATCCGGACTGGAGTGGTCGAAGTCCTCTAGCAAAAGCCAATGACCTTTCACCAGGCTCTCGTAAAGAACACCGGGCGTCCAGACGAACTCCCCTGGAACAATGTGATGAGATTCATTCATAATGTTATTAAACTTTCCAAAAAAGCTTCAACAGTAATACTAATATCGTCAAATCCCATAATCATCAGCATGATGACTCTTAATCGTCTTTACTTTCACCACGAAAAAAATAATAAGGAAAATTCATACCTCCTAAACAACTAAAGCGATTCGCTTGATTCTTAGCTCATTGGATTTAGAAAAATAACCGATGAAATACAAAGTTCATAAATAAGTCTTTGGAGCTGTAACTTTCGTATAATTGAAAGTGAAAGTTTGATACCGATCAAAAACCGCTACACTTTAGGGTAAGTATCCTCGGCTATCGCGCACCGTACTATGTACTTCGTGCGAGACTCTACGGAGTCTCCTGATATTATTGAAATCACGCACCTGGTATCTCTGTGCACTTATAATAACCGATCAGCCCCTTCACGTCGGTCTCCTCGCTCATTTGCAGCTTTACCAATTCGGCATTCATCTTCTCTGCCGCATATTCGATTAAGAATGTCTTTCCCACACCGAGTGCGCCCTCAACCAGGATCGGTTTGCCGGAATCCAGACCGAGGAGCAAGTTCTCCAAGTTCCGTCGTGAACTTTCTGTCTCCACAAATTTCATCCTACTTTTTCTCGCTTTTCCTTTCGGAATTTTTTGTACATGCCCGTTCGATTCTTTCCTCGAAATTTCCTTCGATTTTCCTTTGCCTTGTCCTCGCCTTGTTGTCGATAACTTTCCTTGCAATTCTTCGGCTAATTCCTTGCTCGATGTTTCTTTCCAGAGCTGTGACGATTCTACTTTTTTGTAGCTGACACCAGGATACCTCGGTGGTGAGAAGTTCTCGCTGATTATTCTTCTTGTGATTTTCGGGATTGTTTGCCTTGGCACTTTGAGAACTAGTGAGAGTATTTGTATTGTATACCTAGGGAGTCGGGTAACCATTATGTTATGTATACACTGTATAATTTACCATATTATATTATATATATATGTACCATTTGGCTTCCTCACTTCCGCTCTGCAGGAAGTCAAACAATTCAGCAAATCTCCACTTCCGACTGAGATCGTCGAAAGCAGCAGACAATAGGACATAAGTGGACCTTAATACTTCAATTGTCAACAAATCCTCCTCATTTTCACGTGTTCTTCGGCGTTTAACTGGAACTTCCTCCAAGTTCTTTGTTTGGAAGGGCGAGCCATTGAGATCAAAGTAAGGAAGAATGTGTCTGTAAAAAAGAATGGTCAATTAACTTAATACACATAAGCTTCAAAGACAGATTCTAAATCAGCCCACTCACTTTATCAATTCAGGATTTCTTTCGACCATTCTGGCGAATGCGATGCAGTTCTTCTTGTTTCTCGATTGCTCGCAATTGCCATGATTCTTCACTGCCCTCTCAATCAATTTTGGTATCAAATGCGCTGCACGATCCTGCAGGAATTCTACGTGATCCGGATTCAAAATGAAATCGGACAGAATGTCTAGTTGCTGCTCGTCCACCTGAAACAGGCAAAGAACAATAATGAGTGGCTCCACATTTAAAGTTCCCGCCACGCGCCAACTTTCCCCATATGCTCTGGAACTCTCGCGGAGTAAGAATTAGTCTGCGCGCATGCTGTAAAATGTGATCGCATTGGATCGCATATTTCTTCGAAGATGCATTTCAATGGGAGTATTCTTGTATCAACCCTTATTTATCCTGCTTCAATTGCATACATGATTTATTATAAAAGACACAAAATATCGAATAAAACCAGACTAAAAAGCCGCTCCTTCTTAACTTTTGCAGATTTCCACTTTGATTAAACACATCTTCCCCAATGCATGAGCGATTTTAATTCTATTGATTTGATTTCAAATTAAAGCTCATTCGTTCCGCTTTAACTTTATGTTACAACAATCTGAGTAGATTCAGAGACACTTGTTAGACATTCGTTCCATTTTGTCGACAGTCCTCTAACCTCCCGTGCTTCAAGTAGAAAGTCGAAAGCTTACCTGTGAAATGTCAGAGATGTCGATCGAGGCGAGTAAAGTTTCCAACGTGTTCGCCGACATTTCCTCGTCTTCCGAAATCAAAAACTGAATGCCAAAACTCTGTTTACAAGCTATTTACGCCCGTAAATAACTTGACGATGTGTGCGTGAATCGAACAGGAGTGCACGCACTCTCCAAACACTTGCCAGTGAGCGCACGTGGTCATAGAAGCACAGACCAGGTACGGAATAGACAGGGCAAGCTGGGTACAATCCGTGGGGTGGACTGGAGGACTGGAGTGGACTGGAGCGCCCACGTGCATTCGAATGTCGGTAAGCTGCCAGAAGGTCAGGAAGGTTGGGAACTCGGTACACGCATACATACTATATGCATTGGAACAAGGAGCTTAGAAGGGGGGGGGGCCTTTCTTCCTACCCCTCTTGTGTTATAATTTTCGACATAATATTTTGGAGCAACTCGTCCAATTTCTATTATTTTTGGTATCAAATCATACATACACCAGTTGCTACCAAATAAGAAAAGTTGGACTACAAATTGGTAGTAACAAATATTGTCCGACTCCCATTATTATTAGCAACCGGTTTAGTTTCTATGACTTGGTACATACCAACTCATCCAATTTCTGATATTAGTAGCAACTCGTAGAACTTCTATTATTTTTTATACCATATCATATAAGTTGGATAAGTTCATATTCATCCCGTGTTATCATTTTTAAAGTGCAATCAGAAAAGCGACTTTGAAACCGCTTATTGAGTCGGCGGCGATTATAGAGAAAGAATGACACTTTTCAATGAAGAATAGAAGGCATTTTTGGATTTGATAGGAAAGATACCATTTATTTCAGTATTGCGTACAATTTAAATCAGTTTTTCTCTATCTTTTGCTGTTCTATTTTTCGTCTTTTTGCTGTCTGAGCATTCTTTCTCTTCGGAACTTGCTGACGGGTCTGGAGAAATCCTCGGCCTGTACAGGCTCTTCTTCTTCTTCAATTGTATCTTTAACACCAGCTGCTGTGCTGAATACATGAACATCGCCCTCCCTCCGCTTCAATATAGGCTTGTGGCTGTTAAACACCCGGTATATATCCGCCGGACTGCTAATCTCGCTCACTTTACTGTCGTTCCTTTCGGAATCGATAATCTTACTATCACTGCTGTCATCGCTAATAATTTTTGGTTCATTTACAGCGATTTTCGAAGTACTACTATTGGTATTGCTGTCCTTATTAGTTCTAGATTCACTTATGCATGATTGCGGGGTCTCAGTTTTATTAACATCACTACTAATTATTGATACTCCTGTTTTAACAACAGTGTGGGAAAAGACAATTTTCGTGGGCTCCTCGTCCTCGACGTCGTCCGAATCCTCGTCCGAGTGTTCTTCCTTAATGTCGGAGAATGAAACGCGCTTTCTCTTGGGAAGGACTTCGACGACCTGTACCCTTTCTTCTGGCACTTGTATAGCTTTTAACGACGATGCCCCTTTTCCATTCAATTCTTCAATCTTCTTCGCTGGTTCAGGATTTTTCCCGGATTGTTTCGACTGCAACTTCTTGAGTTTTTCCAACTCCCGTTGGATCTCCTCCTCGAGCTCCGAGCCAGAGGCGTCTGAGACGGATGAATCATCGTCTGAGATATCGTCAATTGAGTGCCTGTAATGGTGTCGAGTCTCATAGAATATTATGTATGGGGAGAACTGTAATTTGAAACTCATCACATACCTGTTTAATTCATCTTCCAGCTCTTCTTCCAGTTCGAGCTGGTCCAACCGCTCGAACAAGTCTTCTTCCGTCTCGATTTTCTTTGTTTCCTTTTGCCGGACATCCGCTAGCTTCTGCCTGTACGCCTTCTCCCTCTCTCTATGTTTAGCTATTTAAATAAACAGTGAACACTACTATTAACAACATTAACTACAGTATTAATTAAACTGTTATTAATTCTTGTTAATCTGATACTAACTTTTCCAATCATCCACTTTGTCTTGCTCCCAGTATTCATTGATTTCTTTGGCTTGTTCGCTACTGAAGACTTCCTCCTCCACAGGAAGGATCTTCCTCATTTCTAGGAGATTACGTTCCTTGTCCAGATTCTGCAGCATTTCATCAGCATCTGCAAGGGACATCAACTTTGAGTGATCATATGTTATTTAAGGGGTCATATATGCCGAAAATTGACAAAAATCGATTTTTCAAATATACGTTTATTTGGAAGTTCTATCTTTTGACTCCATGCTTGTAAAGATGTATTAACACATTTTGAAAGATAACGTATAGGTATCGTAGCCAGGATTTTCTCGAAACATAACATTGTTTGTAGATGTGGCGGTGGTCAGCATAACTTTTGTAGAAATGGACCAAATTGATTGAAATTTATACAATATCTTCGAAATACAATACTCCAGTCCTCAACGGACGGGATTTTCCATATAATTTTTTTTCAGAAAGTTATTAGCTATAGTATCATTGAATACTATTTTTGCTACGAAATTGGCGTCTTTTTAATCAACCAAAACAAAAATAAACATTATATGGAAAATCCCTTCCGTTGAGGACTGGAATTTTGTATTTCGAAGATATTGTATAAATTTCAATCAATTTGGTCCATTTCTACAAAAGTTATGCTGACCACCGCCACATCTACAAACAATGTTATGTTTCGAGAAAATCCTGGCTACGATACCTATACGTTATCTTTAAAAATGTGTTAATACATCTTTACAAGCATGGAATCAAAAGATAGAACTTCCAAATAAACGTATATTTGAAAAATCGTTTTTTATCCATTTTCGGCATATATGACCCCTTAAGGAGGTTTTTGGCGTCATTTGGTGCGGCGGTAAGAGTGGAACATTTGAGTTTCGACCCAGAATTCAAACGCCTTTTTGAGCGACAAAAAAACCAATTATTCCGTACAAAAATTCCATTTGCAATAATCCTCATGCTATGTTACACTTCCTTTTATAAGTTATTTCTACTTTTATATTCTTCATCACGTTATTTATACAAACGAAACGATTTCCCTTTCAGTCTTTGCTCAAATTCTCTTGAACTAGTCAGACAAAGCTTTTGAAACTCTGTCTAATTATTCCTCAATGTTTTAGTTATCATACATATAAACCATATTTTGTTCAAGTGCCATCAGTTTATCAAACTATAAAGTGTCAGTTTTGACAGTATGGCCATATGACCCCATGTATAACAACCAAACTTTGAACACTGATTACACAAAAACTATGCAGACAAATCAATTGAAAATTGGAGGAGTGATGCAATGATTATTCATTAATATTGTGTATAAATTTCACTTCAATATCATTATTCTCCTTATTTGGCACCAACCTCCTTAAAGACATAGGGGAGACAAATATAGTACTTTAATGGGTGAAATTTGAAAATGGTGAGTGAATGAAATTTTGAGAGGGTTTTATATAGCTATTTGGAAGTCCCTGATGAAAAATCCGAACATTCCACTAAATGTTTTAAAAGTTTAAGATCTGTATATGTTAATAAAGATTTTTCAAGTAAAACCATAGAAAGAAATACTGGGACAATTTTTCACTTTTTGCTGTGCATCAATAATGCATTGAACAATCTTTGTTAAAAAATTGGGTAACATTCCTAAGCCCAATTGCGTGAAATAGAATGAATATTATCCACATATATAAAAACCTAGAGAAATTTTATTTTTAATTGGCATGGGCTTGACTGCCTAACGTGCACTTGTTTTCTCAAACATGTATGAAATATTGGAGGAACCTAGAGAATACAAACATACCAATTCTCATTTTAAAATGTTAGAAGTTTTAATCCATTTAGTGGAATGTTTGAAATTTTTCTCAAGGAATTCAGAATAGAGTTATAAAGCTTTCATAAAGTACTATATTTCTCTCGAATATATCCTTAACAGTGTGGGTATTTTAATTTAAACACAAAAATTTGTTTTTTCTTTGAGTATTACAATAGCAATCTTACTTTTAATCCGACGACCACAGAGCTCCAATGCACTGTGCGCACTGTATTTGGCAAAGTATCCGTCACCAATTGATACAAGAACTTCGTTAGTGTGAATCAAAGCACCTTTAACCAGAGCTTTGCTTCCTAGTGGGACCATGCAGTTCACCTTCAAACTCTGTATGTAACAATTTAGGGCTTCAGTGACTTTCTGGTGCTCCGATTTATACTTGGCCCAGAATTGGCGTTGCTCCTCATTTCGGATGAGACCCTGAAAGGTTTTAGAATATTTAACTTTGAAAACTCGTGTCTAAAACACGAATTTGGGAAAAACAGTATTCAAATATCGAGAATGTCGTAATAATTTACACTTGAAGGCACTCACTTTGTCCAGTGCCTCTTCCAGCACTCGTAACTGCAACTCCAAATTACTGTTGTTTGCTTCCATTTTTCATAAACTTATTTCTAACTGATCACATATTTAATTGCCATCACACTGATTATGACAACACTGTCGATAACCCCACTTTGCTCGGTGGCATCTTTATTTCAACACTGTCGTTATGAAAGAAAGTGAAACTTTGCTGTTCAAACTGTACATAGAAAATGACAAGCACAATAGCAAAAAATACGACAAATTCCGCTGTGCAAATATGTGCTGTGAAGTTCTTATTGTTGAGAGGTTATGTCTGCCATAGAATCGCCGGCAGCACCGTATTCGACAGGCGAATTTGGAATTTGATACTTGGAACCTTGGGAGTTCGTAATATTATTGGCAGTCGGTATATCGCTCGAATTTGGAATGCAGAAGTTGCAGTGCATTGGGATTTGATATATAGAGGAATCCGCGTGCAAATTTCGATGTATACACGTATCGAAATTGTAGAAATATGTCTTGTAATGAGCGTATGTACAACAAATCGTGGATATTTACAATCTCTAAATAATATAGTCATATAAGGAAATGAAGAGTAACAATTATTACACTCTTTACTCCTCCTCCTTAATGCACTTCTCAACCAGTTCCCTTAAGTTTGGATTCTCCATTGCTGCTGCTATTCTTTCCTTGTCGTTTATTTGCTTATTGACTGTGAACATAAACAATAACAGTAAGACTATAGCTATTGTTGAAGCATTAAGGTATAGTTGGTAAAGAAAAGCACTTTTCTTAAGAATTTCGTTAAACTTACACATAATAATCTTTCCAAGGGTTTGAAACTAGTGGTCAAGTTTTCTTACATTTGGCCACATCAATTTCTTGTGCCATATTTTTCTATACGTTTTTAAATCACTGACAATTTTTGGCTGTGTCACACGTATAAAAGTTGTTGATTTCAAAGCCTATTCTCACAGAAATGGTGCGGCCAAGTTCAATAAAATTTGGTTAGTAATTGCAAGGACGTATAAAGTTGAAAAAAAGTGGTTTGCTTTACCAACTACGTTAAAACTGTTAATAACAGAATCACTCACTCTCCTGTTCTGTTGAATGTGCTCCTTTCTTAATATAAATATCAAGCTTGTAAAGTGCCATCAAGTTCCGTTCAAGCTTCACCCTGATACACAAGCCGATCAGAGTGGCGAGAGAGCAATGGGGAACAGTCGGATTGAATTCCACTCGGACTGTGGAGACGCCTGACTTTGCATTCTGTCCAAGAATGCTCACACACTCCTCGTAGATGACGTCCAATTCCTCGAGGGTCTGTGGCTTCTCAGGATCCTTAATAGTCCGCAGTAGATCTGCAAATGAAAAGAAAGTAGAGTTTGCCGATTGTTCATACGCATTTAAAAAAACGCGCAGCGCACTGTCTTCTTGTTGGTTCTCTGCTTCCCGTAAACTTTGGAACTTTGGCGGAGTAAGAAATATCAAATCAGAGTTGGTAGTCATCCTACTTTTATTTCAGATTGTATCTCCGTTAATACACAACTGTACTTAATTATTCTGGGCTCGAATCAAAGCTTCTTCCTTCCACAATAATACAATATTGACAAATTGGATATTACAACTTGTAGTTGGCTGTAAAGTCAATAATTATTCTCTGCACTTTTCGGTCCAAGACACTTATCAGAAAGCTGGACAGATTTAGAGGAATAATATCTTGGTCGACACGGAATTGATTTTAATGATTATTTGACGCACCGTCACCTACTTACCGTAAATTGTGTCCCGCAGCTCCGAATCATTGAGAACCTCTCTTGCCATCGAGTGCTCGACAATACCGTCGCTTATTTTACTTCCGATCGAGATCTTCCGAAAGAACGATAACATTTTCCACAGAATTTAGTCTTCGACTTTGTGTTACTCTTTTAATATTACTTCATCCTCGGCGAGTGGGGGTCACACATAACCTTGCAAACCATCGGATCAGGGCTGCATCGGATCAGCTGATGGGGTTGAACAAATGGATCAAACTTCAAAGTTCGGACAAGTAGATAACAGAGGATGCAGCTGTACCCCGATTCTCGTTCCGCGCTATCCGCAACTCGGAGCAACTCGGAGTTATCCCGCTGGATGTCACCACAGACCAGGTACGGAATAGACAGGGCAAGCTGGGCATTGAAACGGCCCGGGCCGTGGGGGGTCGAGAGGACCCCATGTTACCGACAATCCCCATCTTAGTAGGAAGACAGTATAGAATTCGAAAATCTACACTATGTTCGTACTTCCTATTATTGACCATCCAGAAGCCGATTGGTGATTGGTCACGATGCGCTTATTCAGAATAGCAACGTGGACGGCGGGCTCTAACGCAATATGTTATTTTATCGCGCACCATCGTCAATAATTTCTTAGTATTACTCTAAGTTACTTAATATGGTTACAATTAGTTAACAGCGAAGTACTTGTTTACAAAATTGCTCCGAGCCAAAATATTTCGTGAAACTATCAGTACGAAATGAAAAGGAAAAACCTTAATTTCCCGTTCGAGCGCTCGGAGTGCCTGCGTGTGGTGACTGGGCGGAGAATTCCTGGTCTGTGATGTTACGTTATTTCGCGTAACCCGTACGACGTGAAGAGAACTTCGAGGTTGATAGCAGCACAGAGTATACTGTGGATAGCAGAGTTGAGCGTTAGCGAGAGTTAGCGGCTGTCAGCAACCTCCGTAAAGTTCCAGAGACTTCCTCGAGTACAGACGTCCAATCGAGCTCAAAAATCGTTATCGAATCCCTGAAATCTTTCTTACAATTCTCGAGTGTAAATAAATACTCAATCTTGTTGTTTTAAAATCAATAATAGTGTTCAAATTTATTCGATCAATTTACAAACGAAGTATAATACTTCTCTTCGAAATCGCTTTGGGGCGAGAATCCGCCTTGAACGTTCTCGGAGTTTCAAAAGACGCGCGCCACGTCAAATTCCACAGAGGACCTGCAACACTGGAATACCGACAGAGATAAAAAGAACCCCGACGTGTAGTTCCGAGCGCTGTTGCTGACTTCCGATTTCCGTTGGCGCGCCGGGCGAGCTTCCTTTTCTCCATTAGTGTCGTGGAAGGAAGGTCTCCTCGCTTCAAAAATGGTAAGTATTATCCCCGAATATCACCGGAATCCTCCACTAATATGACGAAGAAAAGTCACACGAGTGATTCTTGGGTTTCGATGTTATTGTTGGTGACAACATTTCCAGTAAAAGTGATGCCACTTTGAAGGGAGGATGATCCAATGGAGGGTTGTTTTGACTGGGAGGTTAGGTGGCTAACCTCCTCTTTATTGTTACTGAGAACCCTATTGGACTGCTAAACACATATGGGCTTTTTCAATATTCCGTTCTATTAGGGTGTTAGTGTGTTATGACATTACTGTTTACCCATTTTGGTACTGTTAATGTTACACCTATCAGAGTTACCTTATTCCTAGGCACATTTAGTTCACTGGTTCTCCAGTCTGTTTTAGTACTAACAGTTTTGTTTGATTTCTTGGAGGGGATTTTATGGCCAATCGTATGCTCTGTTATCAGTAGAAGTATATTATGATTTTACTGTCATTGTTTATGTGTGTACAGGGTAAGGTGAAATGCGCCGATCTCAGGACAAAGGACAAGAAGGAGCTGCTGAAGCAGCTCGATCAGCTGAAAACTGAGCTGACTAACCTGCGGGTGGCCAAGGTCACTGGTGGTGCTGCCTCTAAGCTCTCGAAAATGTGAGTCTAACGCTGCCATTCATTATTGTTATTGTTCAAGGTATTACTTGTATTATAGTCGCCAGTAACTGAATA
Organism: Crossocerus cetratus; assembly: GCA_963675795.1. NCBI lineage: Eukaryota > Metazoa > Arthropoda > Insecta > Hymenoptera > Crabronidae > Crossocerus > Crossocerus cetratus. Next base: position 10,072,113 of record OY776665.1, on the reverse strand, counting down.
GGCTGCTTCAAGGTCGTTTTTTCCCTATCCATCTTGTATTACCATTTTTGGCATAATATTTGGTACCAACTCGTTCAACTTCTATTACTTCTGGAATTACATCATAGAAGTTGGACAAGTGGATATCAATTTTTGTCGAACTTGTATTACTTATTACCAACTGATAAAATTTTTATTATTTGGTACCAACTTTCCAACTTCTATGATTTGGTACCAACTCGTTGAACTTCCATTATTTTTGATAGCAAATCATATGAGTTCCTACTCTTCCTGTGTTGTCATTTTCGGAGTACAATCAGAAAAGCGACTTGAAACCGTCTATTCGGTTGCTGGCGACTATAGGGTCGTTTCTGATGCTTCTAGTAAAAATCTATTGTCAGTAAAATAATATAACAGATGATTGATAGAAATAATCCTAACAGTATCATTAATAAAGTTTCCACATAGTCGATATTAATATTGTTATTGGTTTCCTGGTGTTTTTGCAGCCGAGTCGTGAGGAAAGCGATCGCTCGCGTCTACATAATAATGCACCAGAAGCAGAAGGAGAACCTGCGCCTCTTGTACAAGAGCAAGAAGTACAAGCCCCTCGACCTCCGACCAAAGAAGACCAGGGCTATCAGGCGGGCACTTACACCACACCAGAAGTCGAGAAAGACTCTGAAGGAGATCAGGAAGGGGTCGGCCTTCCCAATGAGGAAGTTCGCTGTGGCAGTTTAGGATTATTCTGACTTCTTTCTATAATAAATCCAATAAAAACAGTGAACTGCCTTTGCAATCTCTTCAATAAGCCGGCCGATATCTTCTCTGCTTTTTTACTCCGCTCATCTTCGAGAACGAAAAGCGACTGTGGATACAGCCGACGTGTGTAACTGGGAAATGTCATACAGGAAGTAAGAGTCAACTGAAGCCACACTGAGCAGAACCAATGTCTCGCAAGTTTTACTTTCACTAAAACCAGGTAGGGGGGGGTGATCATTTCAAATGAGACAAAAGGCGGTTGCGATGCTTTCGGTTTAATTAAAAAAATAGTACAAAAGTTAGAGCGTACGGTCGAGAAGGTCGAGGAGTCTTAGGACTTATTATTAATCGGGCTGATAAGTCGCCGGACTTTAATTACAGCCTTATGCCTGGATTGCGGGAAGCGACGAAGTTGAGAAGCTCGTCGCTGTCCTCGCAGACGAACGGCTTCACGTGGTGGCAGGCGACGTCGTGCCACTTGATGCCGTCATTGTAGAAATTGTTCAGAATCGACAGGCAGGACTCATCGTTTCCCTGAAACAGAATTCGGTAACTCAGTAAAGTTGAGAAAGTCTGCCAAATTTTTCTGAAAAGAATTCACACTTACTTGAGCGGCTTCGCGGTTATCCGGCTGTGCTTGACCGTAGCCGCCGGTGTTACTCCAATCACCAGTGTTCCTCTGCGTAGTCGGGCCGATCTTTGCACCGCTGCCGCTCCAGAACCATCCGTTCACGTTCTGCGGCTGCAGATCTGGCCTCTCGCAGCCGTTGAAGTTGCACTTGCGTCCGGAAGTCCAGATAAACCTCACGTTCCCTGCGACGACGTTGCGATCAATTAACAATCTAATATACGTGACGCTAAGGAATTTTAAAGTAGACCAAACTATTACCCCTCGCAATTCTCTGCTTGACAAACTCATTCTCCTGCGGCGTTTCGAGGGACACGGCGTCCATGCAATGTCGTCGGCAAATATTTCTAGCATCGAGCCAGTCGACTTCGAGTCCTCTGGTCGGCTGGTGCTCCCAGCTGAAGAAGTAAGAGTGGGAGACGCCGCGGGCGTCTCTGTAGCTCGCATGTCTCACTCCTGCAATATTTATATAAGATGTGAATCACATCTAAGGTAGTTGGTAAGAAAAGCCAATTTTCTTAAGATTTTTCTTTAATCTTTCAAACATTAATCTTTCCACGATCTTGCAACTGCTAGCGACATTTTATTGAAGCTTGGCAGGACCGTTTTTGAGGTAATCGAAATCGATTTTATGCGTGTAACATGGCTATGCAAGACATATCAGCCATTTAACAAAAGCTCGAAAAATATGATGAAAAAAATGTTACGGTCAAGTCTGCTAAAATTTGACCAGTGGTTTCGAGCCCTTGCGAAGATCATCGTGTCGAAGTTTAAAGAAATTCTTAAGAAAGCTGCTTTTCTTTATCAACTATCTTAAAATAACGCTTGAGACAAACGGTAGTCCTATCAATCAAGCACCCATAAATGGTGTTCAGGTGAAGAAAGTTCAACTGTACTGCGTTTTCAATTAGTTAATCATTGACATTTCTACTCACGATTGGCGCAACTTCTGGGATCCGGCAGCGCCAGTCTCCTCTGTGCGCTTGCCACGGCGACGAGGACGAGCAGCGAGAACAGTATTGACTTCATGTCGACCTGCGATCATTACTCCTTACAATATTGGCTATTACTATCGCAATCGCCGGTTAATCGCTAATATACGGGATATAACGATCGTGTCATTCATTCTAACTAGAAATTGCGTTGGCCTATAGATTATAGTTGCCGCTAACTCAATACGTAGGCGGTTTCAAGGTCGTTTTTATTCCTATTCCTACTGTGTTATTATCTTCAGCATAATATTTGGTAACAACTCGTTGAACTTTTATTACTTTTTGTACCAAATCATATAAGTTAGACAAGTTCCTATTCGTCCTGTGTAGAAAAACGACCTTGAAATCGCCTATTGAGTTGGTGGCGACTACAGTCTTACGCGTTATTGATTTCAATAATCGAGGTGTACCGTGATTACCACGTCTTATAGAAACTGGAATATGGAATGGCTAGCAGTCAAGACCAAAATAAAGTAAAACGAATAAGCGCCTGGGTTTTGCCGGGTTATTATATGAATTACTATATTGCTATATTAGTTATTACCACATTAGTGTTGATATAAGTGACCTAGCATTATTGTTACTAGAATATGTCATCACACAACTATATAAGCATCACTAATGCGGTATTATTGTTAGGGTATCAAGGACTAAACCTTCGATGTTTCGACCTCGGCTTGAGTTATTAGTAATATTGCATAAAAATAACTCATGTCTCGTCGCTATTGCAATATTACTATTACCATCCACATTGCTATATTATTATTCCTATTTCGTCATTGCTATATTGCTTTTACCATAACGGAGTGAATAGTATTGGGAAAAAGCAATCTTTTTACTCGTAGTATTACTCTTACTTTACTAGATCGTCATTGCGACACGCCGCTGTTGTATTACGATCTTATTTCAATCCCATTAGCGTTGCCGCATTATTATTACTGTTACGATATTGACAATGAAGGGGCAGAAGGATCGGATGCCCCGTCGATTGCACCAGGCGCGCGGGTCCCGTCAATATCTGCGATCATTATTTCGGGCCGTCATCGCCAGTAATCGATTGCGTAACCGCGGTCGATCACCTGCGCCTCGGCGCAGCACAGACGACTCTCTCGAGAGGATGTGTTGTGTTGGCTGCCTGCACCGGGGATAGTAAGAGGCGCACCGATCTCACTTCACCATCGATGTTACGAAAGCCGGGGGGCTGTCGGGGGACTGTCGGGGGAGGAAAAAGGACGGATTTATCTACGATTACGAGACCAGGAGGCGCTCGCACCGCGAGAAGGAAGATGCGAGAGGAGAAATTCCGCAAAGTGAAACTCTGGCCTGTCGCAACGGGCCTCGTTCGCCTCTGTACGCACACCTGCACAACGTGGCGGGGAGAGCCATGGTTAGTCGAAGTTCGGAGGGTCATGTATCCGACGGCGTTGGAGAGAGCTTGATGACACTTGTGCTAAATTGAAAGCAGGACTTTCCTCCTTAATTGTGGGTACAATGAGTGTGCAGGGTAGATAAGCCGGTGTGACAAGAGTCATCAAGTAGATTTGGATGGTTTTAGAAAGGTTTGTCTATAAAAACGCGGATTTATGGTCGGATGAATTGAATTTTTTCAGATCTCATAGCAAAGTTGATATTGATTTCAGGTGTGAGGTACGTGTTAACGACTAGCTTAAAATTCGCAAAGAATACCAGTACCAAAGTGACTTCCTCGACCGCGCTCAAGTCGACTGACCGCAGGGGTTTACCGTCGACTTTGATTGATTACATCGCTGTCGATATTCAATCATGTCTTAATGGAAGCGATCTCGAATGTACGCGCATTCATCATTAATTAAACCCCATAAAAGTCGGCCATGTTCTCAATTTTGTCAACTATTGTAACAGATTTCTATAAGGGCAATTTTATCCATCAATAAATCGGTATCTTGGCTGCTACTGATCCAGTTTCACTGAAATTCATCTGAAATCGATGCTCCTTTCTCCCCCCTTAAGGTATTTGGTGCAGAAAACTACTTTTTTAAAGAATTTCTTTACTTGTATATAATGATCTTTGCAAGGGTTGAAACTACTGGTCAAATTTGATTAGACTTGACCGCAATTTTTTGTCATCATATATCTTTCGAGACTTTTTTAAATGGCTCTGAAATGGCTTTGAAAATTGCCAATTTCAAATTCCATTATCTCGGGAATGATGTGGCCAAGTCCAATACAATTTTGCTATTGTCGCCGCCAACTCAATAAGCGATTTCAAGGTTGTTTTTCTTCGTATTACTTCTGTGTTATATCATTTTCGGCATAGCACCAACTCGTCGGACTTCTATTACATTTGGTACCAAATCATCGAAGTTGGATAAGTTGGTACCAGATATTGTCGAACTTCTATGATTAAATGACAACTACGACTTCTACGATTACCTCAAAACGGCGCGGTCAAAAAGTTTAAAGAAAATCTGAAGAAGAGTGCTTTACTTTACCAACTACATTAATTCGTAGCGATAAGAATGGAGTGGGAAGAGCGAGGCTGCTGGCAATTTGAGCGATCGACATCTTTGCCAATGGCCGATCGATCTTAATCACACTGGTCTCGAATTGAAGCACCTTTAATCCCATATAGAGGTGGAGAGAGGCGGCGCAGGTCGACACGAATCTGGGCCAGCGGTACAGACTGCCCCAATTGGAATTCGGTTTTCGGTACAGTTATATTCTTTCTAGGGCAGATGGCCACATAACGGTCTTCAACTCGGCTCCTCGCTCTCTGCACGACACACATGTCTTAAAGTCGGTTCACATTCTACGTGACGTCAACGTCTCCGATCGAACCATCAACGTTACGTCAAGATAACGTCTTTTTGCACGACAATCTACATCTGCATCTACGCTCATATTAAGACGTAACGTTTTTCTACATGCAGCCGGTAATCCCTGGAACGACCAGACCGATCTTTATGAGACTTTCACTGTTCTATTTCTTGGGGGTTTTCAGAGTGTCGTAGGTTATGTGCTAACATTATTGCGCTACATTAGTGATCAAAAATATGTAACAAGTCCTCGTGTTACGCGGCTTAATTAAAGTTTTCTTTTCAGACATTCTCCATAAATAAAATGTTATTTTATTTTGAATCGCGTGTACTATTGTCGCTGCTAACGCAACAGGCGGTTTCAGGGTCGCTTTTCTTCCCATTCCTCCTGTGTTACCATTTTCAGTATAATATTTGATGGCAACTCGTCCAATTTCTACTATGTTTCGTGCTAAATCATAAGTTCCTATTCCTTCTGTATTATCATTTTCGGAGTACAGTCGGAAACGCGACCTTGAAACCGCCTATTGAGTTGGCGGCGACTATAGTTTGGATTAACTGTTCTACCTCAAACTTTCAATATATTCCCACGGCAGTGTGTATCGCCCTTTAAGTTCGACTGTATCGCCCACCTAGCCCTGCGCCGCTGCTATTATTTACTATTGTTCACCAAGTTTACGGTAACCCTAACTGGGCCGCTGCGCTCCGATAGATTGCGGTAGCTCTAACAGTACTATTGTTCCGAAACTTTGCGGTAATACTAACAGTAACAGTAACAGTAATACTAATGGGAGAAGTTCGACGTGTAATTGAGACCGAATTGCTATGATACTACCAGCCACTGCGGATTGGCTAGGGAAGAACTAGCTGTAAGTCGAGACGGGGATCGCTCGAGTGCCGACGATGCATTAATGTTGTCTATGTGGCTCAAGTTTATGATAACAGTAATGGTAGTAGTAAGAGTGACGATAAAAGTGATAGTAATATTAAGTAAAAGTGATAGTAATATTAAGTAAAAGTGGTAATAACAGTGACAAATAAGTTGCAGCTGCGATGCTAAAGAATACCACTTTTCTTAACAATTTCTTTAAACGTGCACATAATAATCATTGCAAAAGCTCGAAACTACTGGGCAAATTGTATGAGATTCGATCATAACCATTTTATACATCAAATTTTTCGATAGTTTCTCAAATTACTGACAAGTTTTGTCCGCGTCACACTTGAGTGAACTTCATGATTGAATTTGGAAAATTCAGGCTGAGTTTCTACTGTCGTCGCGAACCTCTTCAATGACTGTATTATGTGGAATTTTAGAAAAGCAATTAGCGTTACTTCGAACATCCCCATTGACATCGCTTCACTGTTAACCGAGATATGATCGATGAAAGTCGAGTGACCGTATTTACGTTGCCATGGTATTTTTCCTCATTCCCGAGTCTCAACGCGCACTGTTAGGTGGGAATTGGGTGCTTCATTCTTTTCATTCACCGGAGACTGTCGTGCGAACAGTCATTTCCCGGCAGGAAATTATGCCTGTGTATAAAAGCGAGGGTCCAAGCTTTAACGGAAGTGCAATTTCATTGACATTGTGCCACTCTTCGCGGAGTTGTGAACGTGTGGAAAATGCTGACTTTTCAGGACACCCGGTATATAAGCCTATAATGGGGGTTCTGTTTAACTCAGGTTTCGAACTTAACATGTATGCCTCCTATAGTGTTTTATGCGTGGAATTAGAGAGGAAGGATTAAGCTTTAATTTAAGACCAATCGAATCACAATCGGTTAATTATCAGCGGAGATATAACTGATCGAACTTTGATTAGTTTTTGGGACTTGCTGCGTTTAGGCCCATAATAAGGTTTCACTTCTTTGCCAAGTTTTTCCACTAATAACTCTGTTAATTTAAAGAAGTAATTTAAAGAAGACCTAATTATCTCTAATTCTACGTGAGTCCCATCAAGGCCCTATGAGAAACAACAGATATGTCACACTCCAAACTTCAAGGGAACTCGGTAGCCTTACTGATCTACCCACTGTTAGTGTTAAACGACCGAAGTCGAATCATCAATCGTTTTGTCAGTCATGCAGCGTTAGTAGATGTACTCGATGACACCTGTCAGTTCTGACATGGATTACTCACTGTTTGTATCGCCGAGAACAAGTGGGACTAAACGGGCTGAAAAACTCTCCGAGCAATGTCGTGCGAAACTTTTCGAAGAAAACTGGCGCGCGGCTGCCTTTCTCCTGGCTTATAAACGGCCTGCTTACCATTCCCCGCTCCCGAGTTGTCTGGTACGGCCCGTGGGTCTGAGTCCCCCACTCCGAACTTTAGGTTCAGCGAGTTCGTGTTATAAAGGTCGGTACGTGTGCGTTTGCATGTACTCGAGGTCGGTCTACGGGAATCCCGACCTACCGACACTATTTTCGAAATGGGAAACTTGCCAAATGTCCTCCCAATTGGGTTTCCGGCTAGCATACATATATGTGATGACTCGAGCGACGCATTGTGATGACTCAAGAATTGGAGCCGACTAAATCTTTCATTATGCGCGACTGGGATCGTAATTCGCCCAACTCTGCTGCATGACAAGTATTGGGCAATCCAATTGCTCGTGAATGGACCAATTTTTATTAGACTCGAACGAGCAATTGCTACTGGTCGTTACAGAGCGCAATTACCGAGCGATACGTGACCGAGCATTCCCACTTACGGTAGTTGCAGGGATTGTTGAGGGATGTCGCTGGCGCCGGTGAAAGTGGTGGCAATCGATAGGGCCAGCTTGTTTTGCAGGCACCTCCGTCCCACTGTGCATACCGAGGCCATCGAGAAGCAACTGTCGAAACTCCGTCGAGGGATTCTTCGGCGACCAAAGCAGCCAGGGGGAAAAGAATCGCCGGGGGGAGAACTGGGTCTCGAACATGCAGAGTGTGATAAATTCGGTGAAGGGAACGGCGCTCGGCGTCGCAGAGTACTTGACGCCCGTTCTGAAGGTTCGTACTGCACACCCTGTCAATCCCACCGCAGCTATTCCACCCTCGAAAGGAGGATGATGAGTACACCTTCCCCTCAGCCGATGATACTTCGCCTGGATTTCTCTCGGAGCGTTTTCATCTCGAGATAAATGACCAGGTTCGGCCGTGTTAAGAGGTTAGGGTCAAGGTACCCGGCCGCTCTGGTTACTGCTCACTTATCTTTCACTTCCGACGCTATATCAGCGCCGGTTCTCAAGGGATTTCGATGGGTCCAAAGTAAAATTGAAGCTCTCATTTTCCTCTTTCATTTCGCCAACTATTCACTGAGACTCGATTGATTATTGATAGAGGAAATGTGGGTTCAACGAAACCTTTGTTCACTATGGGCTCGAATCGATTTGTTTCTGAAACTAATAGTAGTTGCCTTTTTAAAATTGGTGTTGGCAATCCCGTCTTTATATTGAGTGGACGAACCACAGCTGATGTTGCAGTTGACTTTGATCGATCGTATCTTGGGCAATGAGCAATCAATCTCAATGAGACTCGCGCTAAATTAAAGCTTATCTTACGATCTTTCAACGCATCTAGAACAATATTACAATGGATAGAAGCGTCTATGCTGTAGTATGGTTCTAACTCCCGGTTAAAGCGAATTCTTAGTACTCATTTCAGCTACGACCGTGAGAGGGACTGCCGCACTATCGAACACTATTTCTACTTTAATTACTTGTAGTACCTTTGTGAAATATACTTTACTAGGCGGCATTTCGCAATGGTAAGAACTGGCTGAAATTACGTGAAGAGGTTTATAAATCTATTTGGAACTCCCTGAGAACAATTTCGAACATTCCACTAAATGCTTTAAAAGTTCTGCCGTTATTAAATGATAATTGGTAGGTTTGTATTCTTAGGTTCTTCCGATATTTCGCACAAGCCTGAAAAAACAAGTGTATACGCGATGGGTAGTCAGGCCCGTGCCAAGTCAAAATCAATTTTTTTAGGGTTTTATATTTTTCGATAATATTTACTCCATTTCGCGCACTTGAGCTTGCGAATATTATCAAAATTTTGAACAAAGATTGTTCAATGCATTATTAATGTATGGCGAAAAGTGGAAAACTGGCTCGGCGTTTTTTCTATGCCTTTTACAAGAGAAATCTTTATTAATAGAAATTAATTTATTTATTAATAGCGATAGAACTTTTAAAACATTTAGTGGAATGTTTGGATTTTTCGTCAGTTCCAAATAAATTTATAAAACTCCGCACAAAGTATCATTCACTTCTTACCATTTTGAAATTTCTCCCAGTAAATTACTATATTTGTCTTTAATCCATCCTTCCGAATACATTTTTAAAATCGGTAATGGCAAGCTAACTGTTGCTAATTGTTTATCCGTGAATATCTCCAAGTAATTTTTAGCTAAGCTTTTCTAAGCTTTTCCCTTTAAACTAGTCATAATGTGGTACGAAATGATTTTCAGGAGAGCAAATTCCGGGAAACGGGTGTGTTGACACCGGAGGAATTCGTAGCCGCAGGCGACCACTTAGTCCACCACTGTCCGACGTGGCAGTGGGCCACCGGCGATGAGGACAGAACGAAACCCTACTTGCCGAAGAACAAGCAGTTCCTGGTGACGAGGAACGTGCCCTGCAGCAGACGTTGCAAGCAGGTACTTTAATACTGTAATAACTTTGCTACAATTATTATTCTTAGGAATCTTAATAACGGCATTTCATAATTGTTTATTCTCACAAGACTAATAAATAATCATGCACTTTCTCGTAGATCGAGTACTGCAAGGATCAAGAATGTATCATCGAGCCGGACGACCCGGACGGCGGATGGGTCGACACTCATCACTACGACTCGAACTATACCGGCCTCGACGAGCGGGTCACAGAAATGTCCCTCGACGACAGCCAGGTACAGAGCGAGGAGAAGAATGAGGACGAAGATGCGGAGGATGCCGTGGATATGGAAGCCTTTGAGGTCAGCGGAATGCTGGACGAGGATGACAAGGTAAGAAATCAGTAGTGTTATTGTGCTAATTTTATTGTTACTCTTGCTGGTGTAGACGGCGTTAACTCAATAGGCGGTTTATTTTGCACCAACCTATTCAACTTGTATGATTTGATACCAAATAGTAGAAACTGAATGAGTTCATACCAAATGAATCAGAGTTCATACATACTCATCATCATAAATCATGGATGTGTTGTCACCAAAAAATTGAAATGGGATAAGTTGCTAATAAATAATACAAGTTGGACAATATTTAGTACCAACTTATCCAACGTTGATTATTTGATACCAAAGTGATAGAAGTTCGGTGGGTTGCCACCAAATATTATGCCGAAAATAATAGCACAGGAGAAATAGGAAGAAATGCGACCTTGAAACCACCTATTCAGTTGGCGGCGACTATAATTTATAATACTGGCTTTGAACGAATTAATTGATGTATAACTCTTATTGCAGTACACCGCGGAATCAGCGAAGAAGCCCGATAAAACCGAGCAATTCTCGGAGGGCGAAATCGTGCACACTAGAACTTACGATTTGTACATTACCTACGATAAGTATTACCAAACCCCAAGATTATGGCTCTACGGATATGATGAGGCAAGTCCGATACTATTATTAATTATTATTATTATAAATAATAACAGCAAATAACACTAATGGAGACTCTGTTGCATGCAGAAGAGGAAACCTTTAACCGTTGAAGAAATGTATGAAGACGTCTCCCAGGATCACGCAAAGAAGACTGTGACAATGGAGCTGTACCCGCACATTCCAGGTATTTAGAGTTCGATTTGTCACTTGTTGGCTGTTTGGCGTTTTAGCGATTTGATATTCAAACTGTGTTCATCGTTATAGGACCGCCGATGGCGTCAGTGCACCCGTGCCGGCATGCCGAGGTCATGAAAAAGATCATCGAGACTGTGATGGAGGGTGGCCGGGAGCTCGGCGTTCACATGTACCTGATCATCTTCCTAAAGTTCGTGCAGTCGGTCATACCAACAGTTGAATACGACTACACGCAGAACTTCATGCTGAACGCTTGAGCCACCTAAACAATTCTACTTTGTGCAACACTGTGCATGTGTATCCGTGTGTGTGAGTGTGTCTGTGTGTGTGTCTGCGAGCGGGCGTGCCTGAGTGAATACGAGTCGCGTCGGAATTTTCGACCTGGAGAAAGGAAAAATGGCGAAAGTCGAGTTACAAGGGTCGGAGTTGGGAGGAGTTGCAATTCTTGGAATCAGTCGCGGTTCGAAGATGCTGAGGATTTCTAAGCTTGCGTACCATTATGTACACTCTAGTTTAAGGCTTCGCACCTACATACTAAATTCGGCCAGCTGTGCGCGTTCTATCGGATGAAATAAAGAGACGTAAAATCGACTGAACCGATTTACTACTTTCCGCCCTCACCAGTTTCCCTGAGTTTCCCGCGTTCTCGCTTGTGCGGGATACCCCGAGATGGCGTTGGGTGAAACAATAATAGTCACTGTAAAGCACGGAACAATGTATACCCTCGAAAGGTAGTTACATTCATACATTTTGTGTAATCACTGTAATCCTATCGGGCTCAGTATATAAACCACTTCACCCCGCGTAAGCCAAAGTCCACAAGACACACGCTACGCATAGTCAAGCCTATCGGCGTCTGCATAAACCTCTTCACCCCGCGTAAGCTAAAGTCAACAAGACACGTTAAGCATACTGAAACAACTATCCATCCAACACTCCACAACACCAATATCCAATACCAACAAAACCGCACCGGTAATTCCAGCAACAACACAAACAGGCTGCTGGCATGGCTGCTGCTGGGGGGTGTGGTGGGCTTCGAGGGTAGTAGAAGGGGGCAGCGGTCCGAATAATAATGCGGGCGAGGACGGCCGGATGGATGGATGGATATTAGCGTGTACTATCTCTCTACGTGTATACATCCAGTACCTGCCACCGTAACGAGAAAGAGAGAGAGAGAGAGAGAGAGAGAGAGAGGGTGGGGGCGGTCTACAGGGCCCGGCGAATAATTCGAGTTTCGGCTATCATTTCGGACAATGGTCATTGTTTCCCCGTCGCCCACCCCCCAACCCCTCGCCCCATCGTTGCCTCACTCTTTCTCCCTCTCTTTCCGTGCGGCCGCTGCCGCGCTCCTGCTCTCCTCTTCGGCATGCTACTACTACTTCCTACTACGATATTCGCGAGGAAAAACAATAGGGCCGCCGGGGCTAAGGCATTGTGCTCCGCCGGTGGATTGGATCCGCGCGCAGCGTGCGCCCGTTAATGGATCACCGCTTTAATTGCCCACCAGCCGTCCCAACCCTCCGCGACCCCGCAGTATATCTCGGCGGAGTCTTCCTTTTCCACATCATCGGCTAGCATTAGATGTGTACATGGTGTCAGAAGCCTCTTAAGATAGTTGATAACCAAACCGCTTTTCTTATGATTTTCTTTAAACTTACACATATTAATCTTTACACGGTCTTGCAACTACTATACTCGCCGCCAACTCAATAGGCGGTTTCAAGGTCGCTTTTGTGAGTGTACTTGTAGGAACTGGTCTAACTTCTATGATTTGGTACTAAAAATAGAATTTGAACCACGGATATCAAATCTTAAAAATTGAATAAGTTGATTCCGAATAATAGAAATTGAATGAGTACCAAACCATAGAAATTTGATAAGTTGGTACCAAATAACACAAATTAAACAATATTTGGTAGCAACTTGTTCAACTTGTATGTATGTCAAGGAATAATAGCAACGCGAGATATTGCCAAAATGTGTCAGTCATTTAAAAAAGTATGGAAAAGTATGATGAAAACATGTGGTAATCAAGTGGATTAAAATTTGGTCAGTAGTTGCAAACTCTTGTAAAGATTATTATGTGCAAGTTTAAACAGTGGTTTTCTGCACCAACTGCCTTAAGATAGCTGTGCAAGAAACTGGTGAAATATGTGAAAATCTATTTTAGTAGTACATACCTGGAAATCAATCTGATTGTTTTTGTCTTCATTAATTACTACCTCCACTGTAATCTGTGATGGAAACTTTTTTCTAGGCTTTCAACTCTTGAGACTCTAGTTTATCCTTGCTAGAATTCGTTTGACGAAACGACCACGGATTTCGTCCTACTACATATTTACCACCGTTTGGAGATGGCTGATGTAATGAGTAAGAAAGTTAAAGCGTGAATTGAAAGTTCCAATTTGAGTGGAGTCTTAGGCAGTAGAAACCTTGTGGGCGCAAACAAGCCCCGGGCAGGAGTCTCCGAAGTCAGCCGAGCGGAGTGCACCGGCTCTTCGATCGTCCGTAACCCATTCGTGTGGTATCGAAGTATCGAAGGTATCGGCCGATATCTTCTCGGCTATGTATTGGCATTGTGCGGCTGGCATTGTGGCCATTGTCTCATCGGCAAAGTCGAAGCGGGCTCCGCTAGCGAGCGATTCGCAGGTAAATGGATATTGCGGCCGCGCGGACAAAGGGAATGCCATACGAGACACAATGCTTCGGAGGGAAGGAGGAAGGGAGAGCGGGAGAGGATGACCGAGGGAGACAGAGAGACTGTAGGGAAGCGAATAGCGAGGAGTAAAGAGCGCTCGATCGCTCGGCTTTTCTTCCTCGATCGGCGCACGAATGCGCGAGAGGACGGGAAGGACGCTGGGGGGAGGGGAGAATGCAAAGCATCAAGGAGGATAATTTGCGCCAATAACCTGAGTCACCGATAATGGCATCTCATTCTTCCTCGCAGTGATTAATGGGCATGCATGAATATTTATATCGGGTCTACAGAGTATTCCACCGATCGTATCCTTCTCGTATTTCTAGGAGTAATAGCAACGGAATCGAGTAATGTCCAAAATGACTCGTATAGTTTCAACAATAGGCACTAAATTTAATTATGCGAATCCAGACTTGATGCTACTATTATTCCACCATGTATTACGTACCCATTACCATTATTATTCTCACTATCCCCTCATTTCTCCGCGCTCGTCCAGCATGCACACAGACAATTAATACCGCGCGCACTTACGCTCTTACGTAGTCTCGCTCGTATATCGTATTATTAGACTGGGCACACATTTCATTAGGGAGTGAGAGCCGGAGAGGAGGCGATGTTCCAATTGACTCCTGAGAGAAAACCGGCATACGTGTTTGTAGTTGGGAAGAAAGCCGGCACAAAGGGGGGTGGCCTGGCGATATCTCCGTAATGGGAATTCAATCGGGCTGGTACAACAACAAGAGCGTAAAGGGGGTGGGTCGGACGGATGATGCGGTGGATTAGTTTTGCCGGAGAACCGGGTGACAATGCAATGGTCCGAGGGTTGCAAGGGTTGACGGATTCGTATTAACTCGATTCACGACGTGCACCCGTGGACACATGCTCCCCTTTAGAGGCTATTCATCGGTTCCGGGCCGCTTTTAATTTCTCCTGGAATTGAACTACTGGCCACCATCCCTTTAGAATGATTGGATCGTATGGTGGCGTTATTGTTGGAAATGCTACTGTTCTTGTCAAATGACCTTTCTGATCTCGAAAAACATTTTTCATTTTTGCTTTTTGCATTTTTGTCAAGTATGGATCGTTGAAAATGTCACCCAAAATTATTTTTCGAAATTCCAAAAATTGCGAAAGTTATATGTGTTTAATCGAACACATATCATACCAGTAACCGCGGCGTCACGGTAAACTGAAGTAAGCGCAAAACGGTAAACGGTTAATTGAGTACATCTGTAGGTATTTTCCTACTTGATGTCCTACCTCAATGCTTTCTTAACATGTAGTACATACATACCTCGCAGGGATTTTTTCGCACGCATCTTACCCATGCAAAACCCTTATTTCTAAACAATGGTTGTTTGCAACATTAATAGCTCTTAAACTGTTTAATAATAGGGAATATAGTAAATGATGAACACTCTTCAAAGCACAAACAACAAATCTGGTAAATTTAATTGAGATTCCGATTTTCAACTGTCTGGACCGAAATGGTCCGGTAATTTCACTCTTACTTTCACTGTTAGTATTATTATAAATAACAGGAATACAAACATCGATCGTGCCCGAGAGTCATGAAAATCCTTTGGTTTCTCAGCCCGACCAGCACACACAATGCACAGACTGAGACTCAGTAGCGTGTATCGCGTAACGTGTAATAAAGGAAGCGAGTCTAACACGTCGGCTAAAAAGAGCACAATGGGATACAATAGGATAGCAGGGGATATACATACATATTATCAGCTCTCACCGTTAACGCTGACAACTAATCGGCGATCGCCCGGGGCATTGGCTCGCCACCAGCCAATCCGAGCACTTCGTATACACTATCTGCGCACCGACACACGTATGTATGTACACGTGTGTTGTACATACAATAGCCGAATCTCCTTGGGAGACGGAGTAATCCGTAATGACAGCTTCGTACGTATCCGTCCACCTAATCACGTGTTACATTCCTATCTGGGCAGCCTTTGATTTATTATGGAGTAATGCTACTCTAGCCACCAAGGGATATCAATTTTTACAATTTTGTATGACAACACACACTGAATCAAGTACAAAATCTGTTTAAAGGCCTTCATTGTATACATATGCTTTGAAGAATATTTAGAGTTTGAACAGATTTCTTCTCTAATTTTTTATGTGGAACAATGGAACAAACAATGTTTCAATTCTGTATAAGCTTACAAGGGGTGCTTGGATGGAATGTAACACCAATGGGGCTGAAAATATTTGTGAATGTATAGTTCGACCCCCTAAACAAAACACTATTAATCCTTTTTCAGAATGTGCCTTGGTTGCCGAGAAAAAATTTGTGAAATTTGGTTTATATCATATTAGTAACATATAGCCTGGACTAAAACACCGATTGGGTAACCAAAGCGCATTCTGAAAAAGGATTATTGGATTTTGTTTAGGAAGTCGAACCGTATGTCCATACATTTTTTCAGACCAATTGGTGTTCCAGCCCAGACTATATATTAATAATATGATATAAACCAAATTTAGCATTTTTTTCTCGACAACCAAGACACATTCTGAAAAAGGGTTAAAGGGTTTTGTTTAGGGGGTCGAACCGTACATTCACCAATTTTGTTAACCCAATCGGTGTTACAGTCTAGACAAGCGCCCCTTGTTAGCTCGAGAAGTACGTAGCGTAATTAAAAAATATTGTTTTTTGTTAGAATGGCGCAGGAATTTGTTTTTTTAATTTTAGAGTTTGCTTTTTAAACAAAGGACAATTTGTCATTTTTTTGGTTCAAACTACATGCATATGATATCAATACCGAATTTATTCCTGTGAAAAGGTACATTCAATTGCCACTTTGCCATACATTCCTATTAAAATATATTATTGAACAAAAGAGATATCCATGCTGATTTCGAGTACGGTTTTTATAAAAGTATTTTGCGGTGGACACTGTCCCTACATTACCTACATTGGCTGGGACTTGACGTTACGTAGTTTTCTCGACAACCCATTTTTTTCCAATGGATGTATACATTTTTCACGCGATTCTTTGCGACTGAAAACAATTGAGATTGAAAATTGAAAATTGAAAATGCTGCTACGTCAAATACTAAATAAAGGATCGGAGAAGATCTGCAATAAATTTCAAGTCCATCAAACAATTGTGTCCACTAATTTTAAAAATCAAGTTTCGAGACAAACGCATTTGCAGTTTCAAGTATCCGTTATAATTGCAATCTAACTAAAAGTTGTATAAACTAAGTACGCAACATCATTAATATTTCAGATGTCGGATTCAAATCTTCAAGTTATATTCACGAAATTCCGATCTTTCCGATAATGCAAGAAAAGAAAAAACGATTTTCTGACATTTCCCCGCTATACAAATAATACTAATTTTCTACTTTAAACGACGCAATCTTTTGTATGCCAAACTTTATCTTGGAAACTTTAACTGACATGGCCGGGCTTAAAATCACCAGATTGATTTCTAGAATACAACTGAATTCGTACCCTGAATTCTTGCGAGGCAGTCGTCCAATTATTATATTATCCAACTAATTATACATTGACACTGTTAAATGCAGTACATTAATAAATCAATCCCAAATAAGCGAATGTTAACGTCACAGGCATCATTAACGATAAAACCACAGTTATGTGTACAGCATAAATAATACAATTATAGCACACCAGCTTCTATATGCCGCAGGCTCGCGTTACATAATAACGGTGCGCTAATAAAAACGACGAACACGAGCGTATACGAATGCTAGAGGCCATCGTCGGGTAGGGTGGGGAATGGCCTGGGCATTCATTGTTCCGATTAACCGGACTCGTTACTTCCATCTCAATTAATATTTTAATCTGCTGCGCTCCCTCTTTGCTCCGGCGAGCCTGAATGCCCCCCCCGCTTCCACCCAGTGCCGCGTTTTCCTTCGGACCTTCGATATAACACACTCGAGAGCCACAGAACAATACTATCTAATACCAGCGGCAATATACAAGCGTGACCAATATTAATACCAGTAATAATACCAATCCTGGCCGTAATTGTAATATCCGTTACGGTGCGGGGCGCCGAGGGTGTGCGGAGTCGAACGAAATGTCGCAGGGGCGGTTTTGGAGTAGTATAAGAATAATAAGTATGTAGTAGTCACCTGATTTACCGGGACAAAGTGTCCAGTAATTACTATTCCAAATTTTCATATCAAACTTGCAGCAATAATAATAAACTAAAATCAATGCTAGTTTCCAAGAATAATAATAATAATAAATATTGTAATTGATATATCATTGGATTAATTTATTAAATTAAAATTATTATTACTATAAATGTTTTTAGTGTTGATGCTGTCAAAGCTTTATAATGTTATTGACATTACGGATGAAATTATAGAGTAACTACTTTAACTAACTCATCAGAACCAATAGCAAGCCTTAACAGATCAATGCTAATAAATCAAATCAATAACACAGCCCACTAATAAGACCACCGCGACGCCGACGTAGGGAAAATCCCAATACCAATACGAGCCCCACTGGTATCGCCACCACTGCCACCACCAGGGCCGCTCCAATACAACCGGCAACTACTCGGCTAATCCAACTCCGCCAGCTAATTACCCACCGCTAATTAACCCTCTACCACCCCCCACCCCCCAGCCCTACTCCTCTGCCCCGTCGTAGGATGCCACAAAAAAGCGCTCTTTGGGAGAGCGCTGGTTTAACGAGATAAAGCCCTCTCGCCCCACCCCCTATTCCTCCCTCTCCTGCGCAGCACGTGGGAGGCGAGAGGGAGACGGAAGTCTCTCCTCAGCCTCCCTCTCTCGAGATGAATCGAGGCTGCTGCTGCTGCTACTGCTGCTGCTGCCGCTGCGGCTTCCTCTAATGGTAGGGGGGTAATTAAAAGCCCGGCGAAATGAGATTCACCGAGCGATCTAACGGGTGAGTTAGTTTTGCCGGAAGTAATGAGGGGTCGCGGAGGAGCGGCAGTCGTAAGATTAAGCTGTGCGGAATTGGTGGCTCTGCGGGAATTATAAAGAAGGAGAAGAAATGTTGTATTGGTACTTTGTTACACAGTAATAAGAAAAATATAATAAAACGGTCCTAACTGTAGTTTCGTTCGGGTGATAAGCTAAGATAATTATTGCCAATACTTTGCTTCCTCTACAGCATTACAATACTCATATCTCAGCTTTCTTCCAAGACCTGCTTTGTAAATCCCATCGAAATTGGTGCAGTAAGTTTCTGCCTCAATTCGTACAAGATTTATGTGGGCAGAGATAAAGAAATACTTGTTAAACAAATGTTAATTTGAATGAACTGTTCATTGTACTGGTAATTGAAAGAGGTATAGGAATCTCGCATTAAGCAACCTTTTTTCCGTCTTGAAATTATGCAATTTTTAATTTGTATTTTTTTGCATTTTTGGGAACTGTGGACGCTTGAAAATGTCACCGAAGTTATATGTACGGGCCATTCCATGCTAGACCATTACACTCCATACACAAGATTTTCTTTGACAAATTCTAGCGCCACAAATAAAAGTGGTATCAATAAACGGAAAACGGCATGTTGTTCACAAAGAATCCAGCTTTCATAAACCAAATATGTTAACCAACCAAAAGTTGTTTAAACATTAAACAACTTAGAATGAATTATTTATCTGCAAATATCTCCAATTGGGCACTTTTTTTTCATCGACATTTTGTCAGCAGATTCCTTGGAGTGTCCCCAAGGCACCATGTAAAATTTGTTCTGGGCATTTCATAACTTTTTGAGTTACGCAATGAAATCGCTGTCCATCATGCCATTTCGAGCACATTTTTTATCGAGTCAACTTTTGTTTATTATATCCTAACTTTGCAATAACTACAGATACCGACAAGCAAAAACGGTGTATTATTCACAAAGGATCCAATTTTCTGGTGGAATTGGATTAAGTACATAATGAAATTGCCTTAATTAACTGGTGTCACCATTCACAGATCTCGGTCGCGACCCGCGGCTACTCGGATTCGGGGGCCCTGAAGGGACCAGCGCGAGTTCATTGCATTACACAAAAAGTTAGGGAATTTCCACAACGAATTTTACATGGTGTCTTTGGAACACTCGAAGGAATCTTCTGACAAAATGCCGATGAAAAAAATGCACTATTGGAGTTATTGCAGATAAATAATTAAACCTGAATTATTTAATGTTTAAACAACTTTTGGTTGGTTGACATATTTGTTTTATAAAAATTGGATCCTTTGTGAACAACATGTCGTTTTCCGTTTGTTGATATAACTTTTATTTGCGGCGCTAGAGTTTTTGAAAGAAAGCCCGATTTGGAAAAATCTATTGTGTATATATGGAGTGTGATGGTTTAGCATGGAATGGCCCATGTGTTTAATCGAACACAATATCATACCCGTAACCAACGTTGCAGTAAATTTTAAACGCGGTTTTCTCGAAACTGCTTTTTCAAAATCGGTGGACTGGATTACTCGAAAACTACCGCGTCGACATTTTCACCAAATTTGTACAGATCTTGAGTGTGCGGGTAAGTATAGGACATGAACTAAATGAATTTGAAAATTCGGAAAATTACGGTTTTTGGGACCCTAGAAGACGAAAATGTTAGTGGAAACCTGTGTTTTTTACTTCAAACATATCCGTTATTATGATATTTCTCGATATTTTCCAATTTTCCTATATAGTTCATGCCCTGCGTCAATGCTTTCTTAACATGTACTTTGCAGAATTTGTTGCATGCTTCACGCTTTTTTGTCCACGCAAAACCCTTATTTATAAACAATTATTGTTTCCAACATTAATTGCTCTTAAACTATATTTCATAGTTGGGGATATAAAAATTATCAACAATGTTCAAGATGCAAACAACTGTGGTAAATTTAATTAAGATTCCGTCCTTCATTTTTCTACATAAACTAAAATGTTGAAAAAAGGTTCAAAATGTATTTTTTTCTCACACTTCAATTTTTTCCTAAAAAAATTAATTGCAAGCTATATTATGTATATCGAGTAAATTTCATTACGATATTTGAAGTAGCTATAGCATGTCATAGTCAACGAAACATACCGTGTACCAGATCAAGTTTTGTTACAAAATTAAGCACTAATATATTGATGGAGGAGGAATAAAACTCAGACGTTTAAACAAAATTAATATTGGTTTGTCAAAGTGGCAGGTTTTAGAGCGATTTAAAGTGGTAAATGTTACTGAACAAATTAAGGTTTGCCATTTAAGTGGACGCCATATTTTGTAAAAAAAATATAATTTTTGCCTGTAGTTCACGCGATAGCCACGTTCATACTAATCAATAATAATGTTCTTCAATACAAAAAAAATCAATAATAATCACCGAAAGATTATTATTGGGAGAAGAATTGTGACCTCCGTGGGGGTTGCGTAACTTAGGGCTTAATATATAACATGTAATCCATGGCTTTCCAAAAATAATGATTGTTGTATATGGATATGCAAATATATCTATAAAATTTTCGAACAATATAAGTTGTTCGTTAATTGTTGACAAAAAATCCCCACAACCACACTTAAAACAGGCGAAGAAAGGAGAATGGTTCTTTAAATATTATGCATATATAATACATTTTTTAAAGAAAAATTGATGTATAGAAAAACAATACGACAACTGCTTTTCCACATTTTAGTTGTATGTGGTACCTTAAAGCTCCCCTTCCTTCCCCTTTAATTTCCCGCACTATTCGACCCTCGGGATAAGCGCACGTTACCATCCCGATTAGTACTTAAAGAGCACCCAGTACGTGAGCGCAGAGTGGGCGTAGCGGGCGGCGCGCCGCCCGCTCGGTAACTCATTAATTAGATCCCAATTAATTAGCCCGCTGAGGCGACCGCAAATAAGCTTACGTGCTGCCGGCTAACATACACCACCACTGACAGTGCCCCTGGAGTGGGTATAGGACATGTAGGTGTATGTCGAGCCTATTCAACTCCAGGCTGAGCGAGTGTACCGCCGCTTCACCGGATTAATGAAGTGGATTACCGCATTACCCTTCCTCCCCGAGAACCGCCGCCTATCTCCACCCACCTTTATTAGTACTTTTACTGCATTACTGTCCTTCCGCGCAGCATTTATTTTTTCCCCGTAAATTACTTTTTCGGATTTCTACGAAAATTACCTGGTACTATACTAATATATTACTGTATTAATGTTGCACTCTGTTATTGGTTTTACAGTATTAGGCAATGACACACTGTTTATTGTTAATAATACTTCATTTGTCGGAGCAGATTGATTGTCAAATATGAATATTTATATTCGATATGGAAGTTTTTGCATTCCTGTCATTGTACATTCCTATTCGTATTGACATTGGCATTATAGTGTTATAAGAAATAATAATAATTTCTCTGAATCTTTTTACATTTCGATTGCACCTACCCCTGACATTGCACTAATAACAACAATATGGCAGACGAACGCGGCCAACAAAACGAATTAATACCAAGCTCCCCCCTCTCGGCACCGCACCAATCCCACTACCGATATTATTAATCCTAATACTAATACCAATGGCAATACTGGCGCCGCAAACGACCGTGGAAAGAAGAAAAGCAATACCAAAAGTAATTCCAACCAGCACTCCTGCCTCCGCCCGAGAGGCGCAGTGTACACTCTATGTGTATACCTTGGCAGGGGGGGGGGGAGGAGGAGGAGGCGGGGGGAGGCGGCGGAGCCGAAAGGCAGACAATGCGGGCATTACAATAACATAATAACTCCGGGGGCGCGCGCGCGCGCACCCGCACAAACACCGTCCAACGGCATCTCCGCACCACTCCGCACACAGAGGCGAAAAGCAGCGCGCGCCCGCGCGCGCGAGAGAGAGGGGAGAAAAGCGAATGAGAGCGAGAGACTGGTATACGCTGTGGAGGCAGGTAGACAAGTGTACAAAGAGGGTTACCGTTGCTGGCTAGGGTGGCGCGAGGGGCGGCAGAGGATGGCGGAGGAGCGAGGTGGGGGGCGGGGGGAGGCGTTTCATTCGAGATTGCAAAACGCCGGCTAGATTAATGTTTCCACGCTGGCTGACGAGGCCAACGCAAGCAGGAGAGAAATACAATCAGGTGCACGTGCCCCGGGCACAGGGGCCTGCGAAGAGGAGTACGCGAGCGTGCAGTAATATGTATAAGTTAATGGCAATATAATATTGGGTGCGAGCGCGGCTTTCGGCAGGTTTCCTTGCTGGACCTCATCAGCTTGGTATTAATATTGCTCGAGTTTACCGGGTTGCGCTGTTTGTTTTGCTCCGAAAAATTAGGAAATTCACTTTCACGACTAATCATCAGTTGGACAGTTATTAAACGCCAGAGTGCGGTGTGTCGTCATAAAATATATTTAAGGAAACCCGTGAGCTAACTTTAAAAATAAACAAGACAAATAAAAAAAAATGTCTCGTCATTGGTCGTCGAGATCCGTATAGTTTTTAAGAAATTCCGAGCCAAAAACATTGATTAATTTTAATATTTTATTCCTTTACACACAGAAATGGCGAAGGATTATTAATATTACTCATTTTTTTATGTTTTATTACTGTTAATGTTAATGCTACAGGCGTGTTGTTCGGTTTGTCGAATCGTCCATTGTGCCGGACAATGGAGGCAGCCCGTAATTGGATTAAGTCGGTGGGCTGAGCCACGCCCTGCTCCTAATTCGATAAGTCCTTCCTGGTATCCTTATCGGACACGCCCACTAATTCCAAACGACCAATTCTTAAGGCCACGCCTCCAATTGTTAATTTTATTATTATACGTTAATATACATATTTACATAATTTGACTCGTCCCACGCATTCTCTTGTTATTGTTGATAATGACCATCGCCGCGTTGTGCCCGGCCATTTCCGAATTACAATTACTTGTTACGAGTTTGTTGCGCACTACTGTTGCGCACTACTGTCTATGCGGAAGTAATGCAGGACGGGCTAAAGTAATAGGCAACAGGCGCACGAGGGCAAGAGACAAAGCTGGAATGAAAATTGGAATGCGCTTTCGCGCAGCTGGTGCAACTCGTCAATCGAAACTTCAATTCGTCAGGGCTCTGTGCTCTCGTTATTACGTACTCCGAAGTATACTGCGTATTAATAATCCCCACTGTCTACGTATAACATACTACTCACCCCAAAAAGATCTTGCCTCACAAAAAAGTCTGCCGTATTCAACAAAATGTCTGAAAAATATTATTATACATATAGTACTGAGCAAAAATGTATTTTACCACCTCTAACAAATTGACCACAAACGTAAATCAATATCATTGGAAAGCCAAGTTTTTATGCAAGCACTCTAGTCCCACTAAAGAATTTAATCGTGGTAGATACAAATATTGTGCTCAATTGAATATCCTAAAAAATGAATATCATACAGAACAAAATATATCCTACAAACAAACAAGAACACGATACGAATGTGGAAACCAAACCTTCAGGTAGGAAAATAAAGCAAAAAATATGAAATAAATAATCCCCACTGTGTACAGGTTGAGTCACTTACGTTTTAATCATCCCCTTCACAGAGTCGAGTTCTAATTATTTCCATTACTATGGATGGTACAATTTGATATTGTAAATAGATTTCAGTGCGTAGAAAAGACTCGGTGAAGTAAACTCATTTATATTACAATTCCTGAACACCGTATAATTATTACATATTCAACGGCCTCTATCCATCATTAGCGATTCCAATTTCGATTATTTGGTAGCTACTTTCCAACCTATTTGGTACGAGCTCATTAAATTTCTATTATTTGGTACCAACTGACCCAATTTGGATTATTTGGTACCACTCGTCTAATTTATAATATTTCGTACAAACTTATTTTTATTCCAATTTTCGGTCTATATCCATCATTAACGATTGAAAGACAAGTGAATCACCCTGTATGGATAACATACTATAAAATGATCTATTTTTCTAGAATTTCTATTTTCCAAGATGAATTAAAAATATACATAGACTAATATTTTGGCAGATTTTGAGACGACGATTCTAAATTCGTGTATTTGCCTAACAATTCACAATGAATTTTTTTGAATATAATATCATTACTATTTAATAGTAGCATATTGGCTATTAACATTCCCAGAAGTCCGATCAGTGTTACTCCTATTATACACTACGTACTCACAATTAGCTCTGAAGTGAAACGAGTCCAGACAGAGGGCCCGCTTCGCTTCACACTATCGGACGGATCGCTCGGACGGAGCAACAGAAGCCGCAGGGCTACACTTGCACTGTACCAGGTGCATCGTTTGTGTGCACACGATAATGTATTAGCGGTTCCACTTGACTCAAGAGTGTTCCTTTCGCTACAAGCCGAAAGAGTTCTCAAACCGGAAGAGTTCTCACATACACGCGCTGATAGGCGTGTGGGCGGCGGAGGGAAGCGAAGGATGAACGCGAAGAAGAAGGAAGGAAGAAAGGAAGAAAGGAAGAAAGGAAATGGGGTTGTTGGGATTCATTGGCTGCGATTTCCTCGGGTGATTAGCTGGCCGTTAATGGAAGCCCGGTGGTTTAAAGATTCGGCTGGCGGCTACCGATTGACTGGCGAGGAAGGAGGCCTGCGGTGGCGCTTGGTAATGCTAATGCTATGGCTCTCTATTACCCGTGATTCTAATGGCGGCGGGGTAGGATTGTGACTTCTCCCTCAACTATTCATTTCCATCGCATTCATAATAATCATCATTTTAGTATGACGGCTGGGAATATTTTTGAATATATTAAATATTAAAGAAATCAAATCAATTCTATTGGATTAGAAACATTTCTTAAATCATTTCAATTTCAACAGATCACGATAAGGGATTTTTTAAAAACCACCTTTGGGATGAACCGAGGCTTGAATTATTTTTTGTATTAAATGGTCACTGGACTAGTATTAATGGACTGATCTCTATTTCAGGTACAGATACTTATTTTTACATTGGTTGTTGTTACCGATAATAAATGCATTTATTATAACTTTATTATAATTTATGCATTTTTTAGAATTTGGTTTGAAAATCTTATGAGAACTACTCTACCAATGTTGAGCCAACTAACATTAACACTCTTATTACCCCTACAATACTAAGGTAATTCAATTGAATTAAATTACTCTGTAAATTACGTATTATGAGAATTACCATTACTGCCAATAACACCAGTTTCAATAACAACAACAACAATAATGACACGTTACCCACAACATATCCTCGCCCACCTTCTCCTCCCTCTCTCACTTGCTGGCATTTCCGTAAATCCATCCTTCCCGACCGACTCCTTGTCCCTTCCTCCTCGGCCGCCGTGAGAAAGTAGTGGGGGGGCGGTCCGCCGTGGCTGTGGTGGGAGCAGCCCGATAGCGGGAGTGAGGGAAGCGGCCGACTATCCAGCGGCACACTCCACTATTAATATCATGAGCGTCCGCTGCCAGGAGTGAGGGGGGGGCTTGACGAAGCACTCGCGGCAACTGGTGGGGGTAGTTCTCAGAATGATGGGGGTAGCGCCCTGTAGCAACGCGAGGGTAGGGGTTGCTCGGTTGGTGGGGGTACACAGTCCCCAGCAATCTTTTTAATTATGAAAACGCTGATGCCTTTGTCCCGTGCTTTGTTTCGGCCTCTCAGCCCCTGCCGTCGCCCCGCGCCGCCACTGCTGCCCGCCTCGGCTGAATGCAGAATCCTCTTTTATATTATACATAAGGGGGCAGGGGGGTTGCGGAGGTGGGGGAGGGGGAGGGAGTCGAGGGTGGAAGGCTGTGTGCCGCCTTTGGAGCGCCCGGTTATTGTGGATTGCAGGAGTGATGATGTTACCGGCATTGTCGCCGGCATGTTTTAATATGTTTTGGAGCCGGCCTCGACTCTCTCTCTCTCTCTCTCTCTCTCTCTCTCTCTCTCTCTCTCTCTCTCCCTCTCTTTTCTCCTTCCCATGCCCACCCGACTATCTCTCCGCTCTCTGTTTCCACGTATTCTTCGGGCGGCTCCATTGTTTCGCCGGCGGGGATTACGCGCGAGCGAATTAGATTGGACTGTCACGGCGCCCTGCTTTAATAAACGCGGAGCTGGCGCGGCCGGAGAGCCAGGACTGGCTGCCCGGCATTCCATTAAAATGTACGATACCCTAATGAAGTCCGTTCTCGCCTCTCTCGACAAACACGCGAGCCTGGCTAGGCCCCGAATGCGTGTCGCCGAGAGCTCCGACGAGGGAGCAATGCTCACGCTCACGTGTAATGAGTAGAGTGATGTCGGCTGCTAATGGTGATGATGATAATAATATGGCGGATAGTCCTGACTGACGCGGACTGCAGGTCTCAGGACTGCTAGAGATAGTCACGGTAATATTGATACTGAGCCTGGCAACAATAAATTCTCGGAGAATAATATAGTCGCTGTTAATATCGGTAATAGATGTATAACTATAATGAGCGTGATGAGCAACTGTAACAGGCCAAGAGTAACGATTCAGTAGTATAGGTCAACACGTCCAGTAGTAAAATACTCAACAGATACTGACAACCATAACAAATCAGTAATAACAGACTAACAGTGAAAATTCAATAGTATAGAACAACACTTTCAACAGTAATAGTCAACTGATACAGGCAACCGCCAATATCAGTGGTAATGGCCTAAAAGTAAGGATTTGGTGGTATAAGCCAACGCTTTCAGTAGTACTAATCGACTGGTACAGCCAACGATAGTCGGCTCTAGTATGATTAACCGGAATATTACGAGTAACAGTAAATCACTATAGTAATATAGGTACTGCTAACAACATTACTGATTAATATATATATGTATAACTCTGCCAATATTAATTCCATTAGGATTAAATCTACTAACAGCAATACTAATCCCGGCAGTAACAATTAGACAATCATTTTGCGGAGCTAGCGAAAGCAACTCGTGAAAAGAAAGAGTCGCGAGCGAGAAAGCGGGAGAAAGGGGGGAAGAAGATAGAGGACGCTGCACAAGCGAATTATGAAAAAGCCCAACAATGCCTTTTCTCCTACTTTTTCCATCGACCCTCTCTCTTTCGCTCTTTCTCTCGCTCTCTTCCGCTGGAGGGCCTCGAGCCATGTAATTCATTAGGGTAGGCGGCGCTGGGCGTTCAGGGTGTGTTGGAGAGAGGGTGGGCGGCGGAAGGGGGCGGGTGGGGGAGGGGGAAGGGGTTCAATCTCATTTTTTTCCGGCCCTTTGTCACGCAGATGCCGCATTGATTCGATCTTTCTTCCAGGGGCGCATTGTCCCGCGCACTGTGCTCTCGTGTTTCTCCCTGGCTTTTTCCGTTTACATGCTTGCGAGTGGAATGAGAGGCAAAGGGGCGGGGGTGGGTGGCGCGGGCTAGTGGGGGATGGGGCAGGCTCGAATTAAATGTTCGAGCGGTGTATTACCGTATGGTCTGTATTCGGTACTTGAGAGAATGAGAGAGATAGTTTGGTGGATATAGATGGGGAAGGCCAGAGCGGGAGAGGAATCGGATATCCAGTGTGTTCGTGACGGTTCCGTGTACTAATAGTCAAGCTAGTCGTATTGGTTTCCTATTACTTTCACTGTTGTGTGCACTACGAGAATAATGCATTTTTCGGAAAATTGCTGCGGTATATTTTGGTACTGTTGTGCCAGAGTTCTATTGTTTATGATGTAGCAAGATAGCATTCGGGGTTTCAGAAATACTTTAGTTTTGTACTGTTGCTGTTGGTTTTGCTGCTGGCAATATTGTACATTTATTATGTGATGTAACTATTGCTATTTGTATTGGATATTGGTATTGTATTATCATCCAGGTAACAGCTCAAGCGTTTTACCACGTCACCACTTCGATATTGGTAATAAAATTAAGGGCAAGTACACACCTTATAAACCTGTTTCCGTGGATGGTATTGAACCGGGCCAGGTCGAGAGGGAAAGGGGAAAGGATTCATCAATTAGCCGGCCGCCGGCATTTAGTAAATTCCATAATATGACAAGCAAGTATATTTGTTTGCCGAAAGGGGCGGGAAAGGGCAGGTGGCCAAGAATATTCTGTCTTAATCTTTAGAACGCTTACGAGCAATACAGGTGTCACACGAACGAGACCAATTTTCCACGTTACGCAATTAGCCTTCTAGAAATATTTTCTAACTTTGGCTAGAGTTTTATTAATCAGAAGAAAATGAATCGTGAGCCTCGGACAAAATTTCTTTAAATTTACAATGAGGAACAATCAATGGAAGTATAAATTTAGAGCCATCAGGAAAACTCCCATTTCGGATCAAGAAGACCTTTGTAATGAAGGAACCCCAAAAATTACATTATGAAATTTAACTTTGTTTTCTTCGGCGGACCCAAATTTAATTCCTTAGCTCGAAGAGGCTATTCGTTCATACATACATATGTATGTGTATCTGCATATGAGCACGAGTTTTATTTTTCTCTGCGATGCCAGGCTTTGGGAGGAATTAGGCATAGCGATCTCTCCCCCCCCCCCCTCTCTCTCTCTCTCTCTCTTCCTGAAATTGCTCATGTGACGAGTAATTTTCTCTCTTCCTAAAAAGCCTATTTAAATATTTGTATCACGTTTTATTGTATCCGCTTCTGTGCGATATCGTGTCATAATTTTAAAAGTTTGAGATAAATTTATTAATTGCCATTCATCTAACCTACGGAATAGTGAGCAAGGAAACGCAAAAAGAAACTAACCAACCCCCACTCCGGGGATTCGAACCTGAGTTCTCCAGATTGTAGCTCTTGATACTTCATCATTATTAGTACAAATGATGTCAGGCATCTGGTAAATTTGTTTCCCAGGGCTGGAAGCGGTGGGGGTGTTGACTACGGTTGGTATCGGGGCCTGGACGAAGAGGGTTAGGGGATAAGCGGCCGCCAGGTCACGCTTTCAAATAGTGCAGCTTGCAAAATTAATGTTGTCATGCTCGCTGTTTAGTAGATGAACTGTCGCGCGCTCGGGTTGAATCCGCCCCGGATTGCAGATTCCATAATTTCTTTCCTGCATGCATTACATACTCGCTCTTATTCCTCTTACACAACTACACTATTCGCACACATTCATTATATCTTAGCCATTCCACACTTTGTACATTTCCTAGACCAGCATAGCGGTATTTATATCAAACTTTTTACTGCTTTCTCATTGACAGACGAGTAGTCTGTGCTGTCAGCTAGGATGTGACATGAATAATAGCCACAATCGAGTATATCGACTATTTATATTTAGTACTGTCAGTAACGCTGTAGGAATTAGTTCCCGAAATCGGAGGAGGAACTCTGCAT
Organism: Crossocerus cetratus; assembly: GCA_963675795.1. Classification (NCBI taxonomy): domain Eukaryota; kingdom Metazoa; phylum Arthropoda; class Insecta; order Hymenoptera; family Crabronidae; genus Crossocerus; species Crossocerus cetratus. The sequence continues at coordinate 10,042,203 of OY776665.1, read as the reverse complement.
AGAACGCGCTCTAATCAGCCCGATTTTACTCGACCTCAGTATTTCAAAACATGTCACACTACCTTCATCTTGGGTGGAGGGATCGAGGTCCTGCGGTTCACATTAGTTTCTTAAACTACAGATAACCATATTTTAGTTGAAGCTGACGCCGAGGCGATTGCAAAACACTGATTATATAACATTTTCCCGATGTAAGTTTCTAAATTCTGAGCTTTCAAAGGTGATTTTTGCAGGACGTTACAAATTTGTTATTTCGACCCGAATTGGAATTTTAGGAATAGTGATTTAAATCGCCCCCTCGGATGCGAAAATTAAAGAACACATTTTTCATTAACATTTAAAATGGTGGCGAGAATCGGGGATCGATTTGGCATAAAATAACTCTGGCGGTAGTACAACTTTGAAGGCTCACAACTCAGAGAATTCTCGTCATCAAAAAATTATCAACCAGTGTTTTGAAACGCCCTGATGTCAGCTATAACATTCCTCAATTAAAAATATGGCATGCCGTTTAAGAAAATCATAGTGAAATTAATATGACCGTGACCTCGTTGCCGATGGTCATGGGGGTATACCTCTTTCTTAGGTCTTGGAAAATAGTGCAGCTTTTGTCTGAAACCTTTTTTTCAGAAATCTTTTGTTATTGAGATATTTAAACTTGTCCAGAATTTTGAAACACCCTGTATACATACATGTATGAGAATAATCAGAGAAGCATGTTCTATAACATATGTGCAAATCATTGAAATTTGTTGTGAGTCCGTCTTTGTAAATAATTGTCAATAACAGATTAATTATAATTAATTACAAAAATTACGCTTCACTCCTGCGCGTGTGCTCTAGAGCATATGCACTATCGGTACATATTTTACAAGTTGGACAATCCCGTCTACTCTCCCATCCCAGTCTAACCATGGCTACCAGCGCAGCGCCACTAATGCACCACACAACGCCATAACCGACGAAAACGAGAGCAGCGGATTAAAGTCGTGCTACGTACACTGGGGAGACTATCGCGAGCAAAGAGCTGTGTAGACTCCGGCGCGGCGCCGAGCTTGCGGGACAATCATCATGCATCAGGAGTGTCCAAGCGGCAATGCAGTGCGACAATGGGCCGTGCCACACGTCGAGCGGGCCCGCGCGAGACAATGGGTGCGTGTCGCGCTCGCCAAGGACCGAAACGGAACGAAACAGGTGTGTGTCGAGTGCACATAATACCGGGAATAATGCGCGGGGCATTAATAGGAGAGGGGGTGGTCCGTGTGTCGAGGTGTAGCGGAAGGTGTCGGCACGTGAAATCTCAAGATAATAGCCGCATTATAGCCTGTCGGGAGAGTCGGGCGTCCGGGTGGAAGGCGGCCACTCTCTGCGCCTCTACCACCCCCCGCCCACCGGCTCTTAATACTCGCATTACTCTTCGCGCTGTACTCTCGTTACGCGAATTGCGGATAGACTGGCACCTATCGCCACTGGCCGCACTGCTACCCTTCATCGCACACCTTTTTATCCTGCGCTTAATGTTACTGTTGCTGCTCTGTCGGTGTGAGTGTTCCCGCTCTAGAGATCTTTGTCGGAATGGCAACTCACGAACCTCTAGCAATGCTGAGTAATGTTCAACAGCCTTCTCTATCAATTCGTGGCCAACATATTACCAATTCATAGTGGGACGGCAATTCAAAAATAATGAAGATTGATATACTTGCTTGTACTTTTTATTGGTATTTGGTCTATAGCTAATGATGAAGCTTTTCAGTGGTGTAACTATGTCGACAATTTCCATTAGTTTCCATTATTCTACCAAAAGAAAAACTTACAGTAACAAGAAATATTATATTTTCAATACATTTGTCTAGCAACAATCTCAACACTCTGCTGAATATATTCACTCTGACATTTTTACTAAACAACATTAAACATGTACATGTGTACACACTTACACGTTCTTATACCTTCCAATTCAATAATGCGCTTGATACTTTAGTCATTGTTTTTTTAACAAAAATGTATTTTTATTCTTTGTAACATGCAATAAATATTATAGAGATAAATGTAAATTAAAAAAGACATTATATGGGATTACCACAAAGGAGCTTGTTCCCAGATCGAAGATTCCCGATGCCTACAAAATTATTTTATAAAAAAAAAACAGTATTAATGCTAATATTGCTAGATATTAAAGGAACAAGTTCTTGAAGGTGTGAAGACAACATTTGTATACGCATAGCAAAAAAACCTACAGTTAACATATCTTTGATTGAAGCTTCAGTCATCTGACATCACCGCCACAGTGGCGCGCCATATGAAGTAGACAAATTAGACAATTGCCTAGGGCCGATACCCAGGGCAGGGGCCAATTTTCAATCAACTAAAGATTTAAATGCTAGTATTAGAGCAGACGAGCAAGAGCAAGACGTAAAGGTTAAAGAATCAAACTTCTAAGAAAATCGTTAAATTGTCATGGTATAAGTAGATAAGGACCCCAAACTATCTTCTGCCTAGAACCCTTAATGGTTGTAACTTCAACATGCTTTCTTTTTCTATAACTCCCACTCTCCCTCACTCGATAATTCCAGGACATGTATGTAAGGGAAGCCCGGGCAAAGCGGATCCGTCAACAAAAAACGGGGGATAAATATTAAACTATCAGAATGATGGACGCTTTTATAGTTTGTTCTTACTTTATACGTCAGTGTCTCTACAAATAAAAAAATACAAAATGAGAAAAATAAAATGTTCAAACCAATTATGTATTTAATTGGTGACTAAAACCGTACCAGATATCCGCTTTGCCCGACCCGTTTGGGCAAAGCTGAGATTGCTTAAAATAAAAAATGAAATATAATTATAGACAATATCAAAAAATATTTAATCGTCACATTCAGTACAAAAACAGCTTTCATAGCCGCTGTTCGACGCACAGTGCTCGTGGGTCCAACCTCGGCATTGATTGCACTCAATCCAGTCTTCGTACAACGGTTCAATATATTCCTTTGAACAAATTAAACAGGAATATGATTTCTTCATGTTATTTTTAAACCCTGTTTTCATTTTCTTCTTCCTTGGACTTGCCTCACTGGTACTCGGCTGATTCTCCACTTCTTTAGTTTTCGTTCTTCTTTCTACGTTGTTGCTTTTCTCAAACCTTGTTTTTTTGCTCATTTCGGATAGGAGACGATGTTAAGTTTTCAATACACCATCTGCAAGAAAAGGGTTGATGTTGTTATAAATCCGGGTATCCACTTTGCCCGGTTTACACACTTCAAATGCAAATATTTCTAAACTAACTTCTAGCCAACTTAAACAATATTTTTCATACGCGTGGTAATTTTAAAGAATAGTATTATCATATGAAATAATTTGAATTTGGTAATAGTTAACAATAAGTACAAATTAATAGGGACACTTACCTTGTTAAAATCTTAACAAACCTTCATGAAATCGAATTGGCTGATACATTGCAACTATTGTCCCTAGTATAACTAAAAATAAATATTATTTGTTATGTGATGCCGTGGTCCTGTTGGTAGCGTGTCTGGCCAATAAGTACAATGTCGCAGGTTCGAGAGTCCCGCTCGAGACAGATAGTAGTTTACAGTTTTCTTACATTGTATGCTTAGCGTCAGAGTTTCTTCTCGATACTGTCTTCTTTCATATTCAGTCACTGATTTCTCTGCGTTTGCATTACTGAAAATACATCTTTTGTATGCACCGCTGGTTGACCAGGCTGTGGTTGGGCAGCCAAGCCAGGCCCTGATCAGGATGCCCGACCAGGGGCTGACTAATAAAGTGTAACCGAACCGACCGGGATCCGGCTAGTTTGCCCGGCCAGGTTTCAATTTCTACCACGGCTATACAGAATTGAAATTCTCGCAATACTGACTCGCATTTGTTAAGAATCTTTTCTTGTTTAGAAATTTGTTTAGAAGAGTCTAATCGAAGTGTCAGGGCGTCGAGAACAAAGCTCTCTGTTGATAAAGTAACATACCATACCGCCACCTGGCTGTGCGTTTAAAAATTAGCCACTATTCGCTTTGCCCAGGGTGTCCACTTTGCCCTTTGTGTAGGGGCCTCCCCTATACATAGCTATTAAGGAGGAGTTCGGCAATGAGATGACACCTGATTCTACGCGAAGGCTATAATTTCATTAATGCAAATCAATCGATCTCTGCCCCCCCCCCCCCGCCCTATTTCACGAATTGGAGTATTTCTGGTTTTCTCATCTCTGGTTATCTCTGGATCTCTAACCATTTTCGAATTCAAAGCACCGCATGAGTGAAGTAGAACATTTGTTAATCCAAAGTAGAATAAACAAGTGAAAGTCGAATTTGGTTCAGTTGCAATTTCCCAATCGATTCCGACCACGCCAGTTTGAACCTTGTACAGGTTTAATCACTTGCTTTTGAATCAGCACTGCATGTTTCTCTTTATTGGACAGGCTTCGAAAGCGAATTACAGCACTTTCTGGTTCCAGATTGCGATATTTTCCGAAAAAAGCAACAGAATAGTTATTGATAGTTAGGAAATGGGAACGATAAGTTTTCTGAATAAAGTATCGTTTGATCTACTTTATGTATCATATATCTTTCTTGATTGAAATGGTACGAAGTTTTTTGACTGCTTTTTATATGATATTACACCCTATACACCCCCTATGCATATGCATGTATAAACATTATATTCACATTAGGAAAATATACTTCGTTTTGCTCTTAGCATGAAATCTGAGGTGATTCAAAGACCAGTGAGATTTATCTTGCACATGTGGAGAAATACAAGTACCAATAGAAATAGAAATAAATCCTCGACATTTGCACAAATGTGGTACTATTTGCATTAATATTAGTTTTGCTGAGCGAACTCTCTGTTAGTACCACCGCCACCATTCAAAACCTGTCATTAACATTACTATACATAGAGACTGGCGCGGGTAAGCGCGCTTAATTAACCCGATCGATATTTAATTGGCCGGCCAATGGGTACTGGAGCGCGCGGGCCGTTAGCCAATCCAGTTACCGCTCACGGCACGCCGTACCACGCCCACACACCCTTTCCTTCCGCTTGGCATTCTCCTTACATTGTGCTCCTTACACTGCGCTCCAGAGACAATGCTTCGATGCATCGATACACAACGGCATGCGTCGGCAGCGACTTTACTCGTCTACTCGTTTATTCGACTCTAATCCGTAGAGTAATGCTGATACCAATGGCAATCCGAGTATAGTCGGTGTCAATAATAGCGGAACTTCGTATGCTAAATAATAATATATTAAGACGTGTATCGCAACAGTAATAACAAGACTGTGGAACTTCACACTTTACTAATTAAACTCTGAGGATCATATTAATAATGACTTTTTGAAATTACAAGAAAATGGCGAAAGCAAATTTCAGAGTAAAGCAGTAATTTTTGTTGAGCAAAACAGAAATATCAAGCGAAAGCAAACAGCAACGACTGAAACAATATGGAGCAGATCAAGCAAATCATTCAACGTTCCTAGAAACAAGGCAAATTTCGATAGTCCATCCACAATCGGCGGATCAACAACAGCATTTGCTGGAAAAGCGGATACTCGAAGCGACGAGACAACAGATTCAACTGAAGAAAAGCAGACGAAGCCGAGAGATCGTTGGGAAAGTATTTTTTCCGAATACTGAAACAAACGTTGTTTTTCCCTGAACGGACGTATGAAACTTCATTTTCATTTTCATTTTCATGATGCGCGAGAGGGAGAGATCCGAGTGGGCGTAGGAGTAAGGAAGGAAGCTGGAGAAAGAAGTACCGGGAAGTTTCTCGCGGAGTCGATACTTAATGGTAGTAGGGATATTAATGCCAGCGGCCCGCCCGAATACTAATAGCAATCGGAAGAGGCTGAGAGACAATCGGCCAGCGGACAATCGGTAATGCGCCGCCGACAATGCGACAATCCTAACAATGCCGGCCTTTGCTGGCCCCCACCACGCGCCACACTACCCCCATCGCTCCGCTCGCGCTCGCCTCAGCCCCTCCGCTGTCCGCCGAGGCTAGATGCCCGATTGGCCGTGAGCGGCGTCCTATTGGTCCACAGTGAGAGTTGGGCGGAGCCACGGCTTCTGGGAGTGGAGGGGGCGGCGCGAAGAGTGCCGAGCGGCTGGCTGGATTGAGTACTCACTCAACACACCGCAGTTGAACTCGGTGTGGATACTCGACACTCCGAGCAACTTTCTTCTCTCGCTTCTCAGGAATTCACTGGATTCCACGCGGTATAATAGCAGTGTCATCCTGAAACACATACACAGATTTTAAAGAGTTGCTCCGGTCAGTCTAAAGAAACAATATGCTGGAACTGTAAAAAGTATACTCGAAACTAGTATACCAGAAACTTATTTCCAAATAGTATCACAGTATTGTATTATACCAGGTGGCTAGTACATGATTCAACACAAACACTCTAAAACTAGTGAGACAAGAGTATCATACCACTACTAGTACGGGCAGCTTTAAACCAGTGAACATGTGCCAGGTTGAAAAGACCGAGTTTCCGAGGCAGCAGTGGGAGTAATGGAGTAGTACATCGGCTATTATGATCGGCGAGTATACTCGAGCTGCCTGTCGAATATTGGCAAGTGGAGGACAATTGTAATTGTAGTGCGATGGTACCATGGTGAAGGTGGTGATGGAGTGAAGCTGCAGCAGGAGTTGCACGAGGAACACAGTGAAGTTGGTGTCAAGCGGGGGGTGGGGGTGGGGTGGTGATATTGGGGGCTCAAGTACACCATACGGGATGGCGGGGCCTTACCTCTCGCCACTTGGTCCTCAAGCGGACTTACTCACGGAGTACATGTTCGGACGCCGTCGGCAGGTCAGTGTACGTTTCCATTTGACCATGTTCCTTGTTATTCGATTGTCATGACCGGGGTGGTGCAATGCTTGTAACAATTCATTTGCAATGGTAATATTGACACAGTTTTAATGTTAGTGTTGAGTAAAACCTTTAGTCGTAATGTTAAATTCGTTGAGAGTAAAGCACGGATTTTTAATACTCGAAGTAGGGAACGTGGTATGAAAACTATTTGCAATAGTCGTAATGATAAATCCCATAATAAAACAGTTCAAGTCATACTAATCCATAATAACAATAATAATAATCCTACCGCTGAAAATATACTAATAAGTTCCATGATACTCGTACTAATGCTACTAGTCGGACTATTAGTCCTGGTGATTCATATACTTTTTATTCCACCAATCACACTACTTAGCATTTGTAATCCTACAAATAATGCTCGTACTACTAAAACTTATTGGGTGAAAAATAAACCTGTAAGTAGTTTTACAGTAATAGTAATACCGAGGCGAAAACTACAATTTTATCTTTCATTCTCAATATTGAATAACTGGTAAAATATCATCTGGCAAGTAAGCAGTAGAATCATCCACTGACATGACGGTTGCGCACCCGCCAAATGCCCAATTCTATTGGGCCTGTGTCACTTCCCTCCATTTTCTGTAGTATCATATTAAAACATGACTGTGCCGTTGATTTGATTCTCCTTGGCACACAGAGGCGCAACAGGACGACCTTCACACCGCAGCAGCTCCAGGAGTTAGAGTCCCTTTTCCAGAAGACACACTACCCCGACGTATTCCTGAGAGAAGAAGTGGCGTTACGGATCTCACTCTCGGAGGCGAGGGTTCAAGTGAGTCATTGCGAATTTTGCCAATTAAAACTGTTCTACTTGAAATGAAGGAACATCCATGCAGACTTTACTACCAATCCACAATTCTGATCCTTACTTTCTGAGGGTGGGAAGATTTCACCTGAAGGAGGCGAAAAATTTGATGTGGAATTATTGCTCCGACAATATTATGCAGAAAAGAATTGTTGATATATAAGACGTGTTGACATTTTCGAATTTTAACGGTTCCCTTGCACTTGTTCAATTAACTTCGCAAACTTATAGAATGCAATCGCATGGAAATCGGTAGTTTTTGCTTTTACCTGAATCTAAAGTTGATCCCGAAAAGTTGAATTAGGAGCCCGTCCCCAATTATGTAAAGTTTGCCGAATCTTGGAAGAAAGCGGAAAAACTGTTGGGTGTAGGTCTGGTTCCAGAACAGGCGGGCGAAGTGGCGAAAGCAGGCGAGGCTGCAGCTACTGCAAGACGCCTGGCGCATGCGCTGCCTGGGATTGGGCGGGGCCGCGCCCCTACTGCTGCGGGCTCCACCCCCGGGCGCCGGTTCAGCCAATCACGAACGCTCCGAGGCGGAAACACCGCCGCTACCCCCACCTCCGCCTTCGTCTGTTACAGCGTCTGAGAAGGAGTACAGGCTCGTGGGCCCGGCGCATGGGTGAGTGAGCGCCTGCAAATATTATTTTTTTGCTAAAAAAGCCAAGATTAAAAAACAAATTATAATGCAAGAATATAAATAGGAGGATCGAATATCAAAAAGTACAGGGAAATTTTTCGAAATGTTTAGGGACTTGTGGGAATGATTTGTTTTGGATCCGAAAACAAATCATTTTTTGGCAAATGTTCTTTTTATTACTTCCATTTTGTTCCTGTTCTCATTAGGGTCCCCTGGTTCCTGGTGTTTTAGGTACCCCCTCCCCATGGACAAGGGTACGGAACTGGGCCTGAAGTGTCCGTGCGCAACTCCACCGCGAGCCCACTCGCCTCCACCACCGCACCCCTTGGAACGGCCGCAAGAGTCTGAGATGGACCTGACCGTTAAGCCAAGGCACTATCACTCGAGAGACGAGCCGCTCGACGCCAGTGTACGCATGGGCAACTAATACCCATCCACCAATAAAAACAAAAGGCTATACGAAGGCCCCGTTGAGGTGCAGAAGGCTTCTCTGCACAACCGCATACGGACACGATGTTACCGGAGTATGATGCTAGGAGTATCATCCTCCCATTAAAGGGACGATCTTTCTTCTACTGATGGGGACGATTCTTTTCCTGTTAATAAGGACGACCTTACCACAGCTTTGATTTCCAAGAGGACGGTTCTTTTCCTGTTAAACAGGCGAACTCTCAGCCGCTATCTTCGTAAAGGCGGTCTCGTGTGAGCATCGACCTCCCACCTGTTAAAAGGACGATCCTTTTCCTATTAATTAGGAACAATCTTCTCCCGCTAGTTAAAATGCCTCTCCCTTATCAGTGCGAGTGATCACTTTCCCAGAACCTCCGCCACAAATATTATTTAGAAGTAAGAATCCCATCGATGCGAACAGGAACTTTCCTCGTCAACAGGACGGACCTTGCCCGACCTTAGAGTAGGGGGTCGTGGCCACTGGGAGTAGTGCCCGCGCGCGCTATAGTATGCCCGATCAGAGAACTACTATATCAAGTGGCCCGGGCTTTCGCCTTGGGACTTACCGCGTAGACATAAGGGACAGCGTTAGTTAATAAGAATGAGGGATTGTAGGTGTCGAGGAGGGATGCGGGACAGGAAGTGCGAGTATTAATGAGACAATAAGGCGGCTTGCTAATGTACGCTGAATAAAGCTTCGTCTTACCAGAAAAAAGAAGTCTGTCTGGAGTACCCTCAATATCAAAACAACGACGGCGCCACGGTACCATTAAATATGAGAAGAATACAAACAATAATATTTACGTGCGACAAATAAAAGTAAGGTAAGTAGAAAAAGATTTATTCGTCATTCGTTCGTCTATATTCTATATCACCAGCAGCACAGGAGTTTAGCTCCAACCATACATACCTCTTTATTCTTAACAATAGTACAGTATATTAAGTCGATGGTAAGTCTAATCGCTAGGGTTGTCCTGCTCTTTTTCCGAATTATTGTCCGAATTGCTGTTGGAATTGGAATCGTCGTCCGAGTCCTTCAATACCTGGCCCTTATTGTGTTTCTTCTGCCTTGTCTCGAAGTCCGAACCCTCCTCGTCCGAAGAGTATATGTTGGAAGCTGTAATGAAAGATATATATTAATACTATGCTGTAATATGACTATACGTAGACACCGCCAACTGAATAGGAGGTTTCAAGGTCGGTTTTCTTCCTATTCCTCCTGCGTTATCATTCTTGTCATATTTTGTACCAACTCGTCCAACTGCTATTACTTTTTGTACCAAATCATATAAGTTGGATAAGTTCTTACACCTCCGGTGTTATAATTTTCGGAGTAGAATCAGAAAAGCAATCTTGAAACCGTTTATACAGTTGGTAGCAACTATAGTAAGAATAAGGTGAAGGTAACAGTCAGAGTGAAACAATAACAGGGTGCAAAGAATACAGTGGAGTATTATACCCTTAGCCTGCATACCGGCCGCGCCCTTCTTGTACTTGTTCTTGATCGCTGCCAGGGAGATAGCACCCTCGTCGTCACTTCCATCGTCATGGTAGGCGTCGCCAGCGTAGGAACCAGGTCCACGACCGGCACCGCGAGTTCCACCACCAGTCGACTTCTTTGTCTTTGACTGTACTCGCATTGCCATTCTCAGTTTTTCTTCTTCTTTCTGGAATGGCATCACATTGAGAGTATTATCAATGCTAAATGATAGAATCTACCAGGTAGATCGTAAAGAGGAATTTCGAACCCACCTTGATCATCTCGTAGCGATTCATATCAGGATTTGTTCCAACCTGACTGAGCACCTTGATACCCGATGTCTTTTGAGATCGGTCCGCCAAGCTCATAGTCATCTTACGATGGGTGAAACTCTCAGTCGAGTGAGGTCTGAATGTAAGTTTCGTCCTGAAAACTGCCTGGCCTTGAAGACCAGTGCCCTGTCGTATGTACAGGTGGTTGTGGTCACCCTGTAGCGGCTGCTTGTACACGTCGAAAATTTCTGATCCAAGATGAAGAGACATCGAACCATCAGACCATTTGACGAAACGGGCGTTCGACTCCTTGCAAACCTACGGATCGATAAAAATGTTGGATTATTATTTTACATACATGATACAGCCTATCTTCCTGCGATACCACTGTACTCAGGATTTAAAGTGCGTTGTAGGTTACAATAAACGTTTAGACGTTTACAGCATAAGGTAAAATATCTATATGTATATCTAAAACAGATATAGCCGTTCGCGATTCACTACAAGAAACATATATGTATAGAAGTAATATTGGGCCATGAGTTCTTGATTGGATACGAGCCAAACAAAATCATTTAGAAGCTACCAAGAAGAACAGACGTAATCGCAACTTACGAATTACTAAATATCTCCTTTAATTAATTAAACTGTAAGTAAGCAAATTATTATTTAAACTATGCCAATAAGGGCTGTTCGAAATTATATTGTTGGAGCATTGTCTCCTTAATGAATCTAAGATGAATTAAAAATGGATTAAGGATTTAAAGGAATATGAAGGTGTATGTTTTAGCATTCGTTCTGAGAAACAAATGGAAATCATTGCATTGAAAAAGAAAAATTGGAATTGATTGAAATTGAACAAATGGAATATTTGAAATTAAAATAAAATGGAATTGATTTAATGAATTTACGGTTAATTGTTTATTATAAAACTAAGCTATAGCCTTCTTAGATCCATGCTCTCAACAGTACCTTTCCATCATCGCCGAAAACATCCCTCCACCTCAGTGTGTTCTCGACTTTGAGTTTCAATCTGGCACGTCCTTCCTCGTCAAGTGTCTCCTCCTCGTCGATCTCATCCTCGTAAGTCTCGTTGTCAAAGGGACGAGTTTCCACACTGAGGAAATTGGGCAGTTTCACAAAGTGAATCTCCCGGCCAAGATCCGTGCCGATCTTCGGTATTTCGACGTCGATACGTGTCTCCGGCGCCGGTGGTTCAGGCTCCTCTTCCTCACGACCCTCGTGCGTTTCGAAGTCAGTCTGTCGTTCCCTGCTGCCACTGCGGCTACGCGCTGTTGGCTCCCTGCTGCCACTACGACTTCGTGCTGTTGGCTCCCGGCTGCCACTGCGACTACGCACAGTCGGTTCCCTGCTACCGCTGCGACTCCGGACGCGAGCAACGGCCGGCTCTTCGCTCCCGCTTCGGCTGCGACTTCGCTTGCGTGCTTGTGGATCGTCACGGCGCTCCTCGTCGCTTGAAATATCACTCGCATCACCAAAGAGAGCGTCCGCTGTGGGAGCTGGACCCGACGGTGAACCGGCGCCGGACTTCGCTCTTTCCGGCGAGGAGTCGCTGTCAACCAATCGCCTTACAGCTGAGCGAGCATCCTCTGGACCTTGACAAGTAGGTGACGCTCAGCTCTAAGCCTTTTCTAGACATGCTAATAACAGTAGTGGTAATCTAAAACTTACCTCGCATTTTAAGAGACTTTTCGGAATCATTGTCTTCGTTAACGGTAGCCTTCCTTTCGGAGCGCGGCCTGTAATAGTGATAGTATGTGTAATCGAAATAGTAATTCGTATCAATATATATAGTAATTCGTATAAATAAAAATTCATTTTTAAGTAGTACTGGTAACTAAATAAAGTCAGATGATATAAACTTACTCAGGTGCTGACCGATTGCTTCGATTACTGCGGTTGCTCCTCCCCGACGCATCTGACTGGCGACTTCTAACACTCTTGTTACTACCACCGGACTTATTTGACCGATTACTTTTGTCGGACCTATTACTATGGACCGATGGAGATCGATTCGATCTCCCGGACCTGTTGCTATGTACAGAAGGCGATCTGTTGGACCGAGGAGATCCGTGTACCGATGGAGAGCGGTTCGATCGCCCGGACCTGTTACTGTGTACTGACGGTGACCGGTTCGAACGGTCAGATTTATTGCTATGTACTGACGGCGATCGGTTCGATCGACCAGACCTATTACTGTGCACCGACGGCGACCTGTTACTGTGAACCGAAGGAGACCGGTTCGAACGACCGGACCTGTTACTGTGTACCGATGGGGATCGGTTTGATTCGTTACTCCTCGATCCACTCCTAGCACTGTGCCCGGACCTGTTGGACTCTCGGCTCTTCGAGCGACTTCTATTACTCCTGACGGAGCCGCTCCTGTTACTGTGCGCTGACGGCGACCCCGATCGATTCGAGGCGGACTTGTTGGACTTCCCGCTGTGCACGGAGCCGGCACTAGAGCGCCTCGAGGAGGATCGTGAACTCCCTCCGGACTGATTCTCTGAATCGGAACCTAGAAAGGAAAGCACAATGTCAATAATGAAAACCAATAGCAATAGAAGAATGGTACCACTAATACTATAGACGCCGCCAATTCAATAGGCGGTTTCAAGGTCGCTTTTCTTCCGATTCCTCCTGTGTTATCATTGTCGGCATAATATTTCGTACTAATTCGTCCAACTGCTATTATTTTTAGTACCAAATCATATAAGTTGCATAATTTAGTACCAAATACTGTCCACCGTGTATTATTTATTACCAACTTACCCTATATCCATTACTTGTTACTAATTTATCCGATTTCTATTATTTCGCGCCAACTCATTTAATTTTTATTAATTGCTACCAATACATCCAACTTCTATTCATTGGTACCAATTTATCCAACTTTCATTATTTGCTACTAAGTTATTCAACTTCTATTACTTCGTACCAACGCATCCAATTTCTAATATTTGGTAGTAACTCTTAAAACTTGTAATATGTTACGGACCAAATCATGTAAGTTGTATAAGTTCCTATACTTCCTATGTTATCATTTTCAGAGTACAATCAGACAAGCAACCATGAAACAGTGTATTGAGTTGGCGGGAACTATAGCAGGAACAGATACCGCAATAATTCCATTGGTATGAACACCAATTGTTAGATTGACTGTTATCAAAGGAAATCTCAAAACTAATCCTGGCGCTTCAATCACACTTGACTAGGAAGATACACATGTAGGCAAAGGAGAGGCTACAGTCAGTAACACATAATTGTTCCAATAATATGAATCTCACTCAACAGAAAGATTAATGAAAATACGACGCCTAACCAAAATAAAGGTAAATATTGGCAAAAGGGGATTACCTCCTGTTTTTGATAATTTTGATATATGTTGTTGCAGACACAATCGGGTAAGTGCCGCCATTTGGTGGTTGGTTAAAGGGGAAACATTTAAGCTCCGACACAGAATTCATGGGTCTTTTCAAATGGCAATAAAAATAATTTGTTTGTACAAAAATTTCATTTGGATATACTAGGTTACACTTCTTTTTATAAGTTATTTCTACTTGCATATTCTTCATCGCGTTATTTCTAAAAATGAAACGATTTCCCTTTCACTCTTTGCTCAAATTCCCTTGAACTGGTCAGGCAAAGCTTCTGAAACGTTCCCTGAATATCCTTATCAACCACATTTTGTTTAAGTATCATCATTTTATCACAGGTTTTTAAACTATAAAGTGTCACTTTTGACTACACTGCCATAACAGCCCATGTATAACAATAGAACTTTAGACATTGATTACTCAAAAACTATATAGACATATTACTTCAAAATTGAAGGGGTATTAATTAACATTATGCATAAATTTCAGTTTGATCTCATCATTTTCATTCTCGGCACCAACCTCCACCAAAAGCGTAAAGTTATTTTATAAATATCTCAAAAACCAAAATCAAGTGGCGCTAACATACATCAGGAAAAGTGCTTAGAATTGTGAGTTGAACAACATATATAAAAATTATAGAAATCGGGGGGAAAGCTCCTTTTATAAATAATTACCGAAATAAGTATAGTAATACTAATAGTAGAATAACTCTACAGATGTGCCTGTACTGGAAGGACAGGGAGGAACTTTGTTGCTCATTATTTCTGAATATAAATAAGTAGTACGCAGCAACTAAAAGAAGCAGTATCGAGTAACCGAGAAATGTTACTGTATGACGTACTGAACAATATTGCGTATGGACTCACCAGAATCACCACTCGAATCCCTCGATTCTTTTCTTCGGCCCTTTTTCCCCATTTCTTCTTGCAAACACTGAAAACTCCTTTCTTCACTAATAAAAACGGGTCCAAACACGGATTACACGAAGACAGCAGCCGAAGGGAATAAGTAAGGTTAAGATTTCACAATCAAAACACTATGAACTTCAGTTGCGCGCACTATCGATCGAGCGACAACTTCAGTTCTTCAGTCGATAACAATAATACCTCTCTGTGTTTTTTTAGTATTTCGTTTCCTGAATATTTTCAATATTAAATAAGTATAATTAGCACAAAGATTTTTATATTAAAGACAGCGATCGGTTAAATAATAGAAATTAGTTATAGATATGACACTACACGAGAATATATGGCGGCCTCGGGCGTCCGAGAGAGACGGCGACAGAGGGCAGGCCAACCGACTCGACCGTCGACTGCGAGAGACCGAGGGCAGGCCAGCCAACTTCACCGTCGACCGCGAGAGACCGACGGCAGGCCAGCCAACTTCACCGCCGACGTGACGTCGGCCACGCTAGCGCGGCGGCCGGTGAGACCAGTTCGAATCTTACCAGCCGATCGATCGCCTCGCCGCGCTCGTCGATCATCGACGCCGCCTGTAAACCTAATCGCTAACGGTTTTGACAATAAACGCAATTAGGTGAAACATCTCGCGTCTTTTCTGCCCTACTCGGCCTAACCATCTCACCCGTGCGTCCGTTGGAGTGGCCAGAGACTAACCGTCTCTGCCAACGCCTCGCGCGCGCCTCGACCGGAACCCTCGACGTTCCGGCCCGGTATATGCCGCGTCCGAGGCCGAAGCCACAAATGGTGACCCCGACGTGATTTGCAGCACGATACGCGAAGAATCGGCGATCGCTCGACCACCCGTTCTCGACCGCTAGCGTCCGCGAAAACCACGTGCTCGGGACCGGAAGAACGTTATCAAGCCGCCATCTTCCCGCAACACCTTCGCCGGTCAACTACCCTCAAAAATGCCGCTAAATAGGACACCGCCGACCGGCGAGCAGGACCCCGCCGGCGAAGACCAACAGCACGAGGACGACCAACCGATCAGCCTTTCCGACGACGGGCTCGCCGCCCCCCGCGGCCCGCGCTACTCCGATCCGGGGTTTCTCGCGCTCGACGCCGCCAGCATGGCCCCCAGGATCCAGCTATCGGATTTCTGGAAAGACGCAGCCGACTCGTGGTTCAAGCAAGCCTCACTCTTTTTCGCCGTCAGCCGAGTGACCTCCGACGCTTCCAAACTCGCGTACCTCGCGACGCGACTCGACAAGGAGGCTTTCTTGCATATTGCTGACCTTGTCGACGACAACAGCCGCGGCGACCGTTACGCCGAAGCAAAAAACCGCTTAATCGCCGCGTACGAAGAGAGCGAGGACGTGAAGCTACGACGAGCGCTGCGCTCAAGTAGCATGGAGGGACAAAAGCCGACGCTAATCCTGCGCTCGATCCGCTCTCTGGTCGGCCCCGCGACTCCGGACCGCATCGTCCGAACCTTACTACTTGAGGCCCTACCGGAGGATACGCGACGACTCCTCCTCATCGCCGAGCCAAATGACTCCGAATCCGTCGCCAAGATAGCCGACCGCCTGCAGGATGAGAGGAGGTGGTCGGCGAACGTGACGGCGACCCGCGAGTCGCACGCCGACGCGTGGCGCGAACCCCCGGAACTCGCCGGGATTACCCTCCGCCCGTCCACCCGCGAGTTCCTGCAGAGAGAAGTCGGAAGACTCGTCGAAAGGACGCTCGCAAGGGAGGGCGGCCCCTCGAATTCGAACGCGCGATACGCCAGGGAAACACCGGCGGCTGCCGGAAGCGGCCTGTGTTTCTACCATGCGACTTTCGGGCAGCGAGCCCGACAGTGCCGAGCACCGTGCACCTGGCCGAGCCGAGAATCTGCACCACC
Source organism: Crossocerus cetratus (assembly GCA_963675795.1). NCBI lineage: Eukaryota > Metazoa > Arthropoda > Insecta > Hymenoptera > Crabronidae > Crossocerus > Crossocerus cetratus. Next base: position 10,025,448 of record OY776665.1, on the reverse strand, counting down.
CGCCGCGCCGCAGTACACCGCGTCAACGGTCGAAACGGCGGGAAACCAAAACGGCGACCTGGCGTAAAGGAGGCGACGCCAGGCCCGCCAACGACGACGCAACGTCTCTGCATCACCGACCACGCAACTAAAAGCCGGTTCCTCATCGACACTGGAGCCGACATCTCGATCCTGCCGATACACGACGCACCGGGCGTCTCCGCACCGCTGGGCGCGCTGGCGAACATCCGACTCCAAGCCGCGAACGGAACACCCATCGCCGTCTACGGAGCACGCAGGTTGAGTCTCGACCTAGGGCTCGGCCGACGATACCCGTGGACGTTTGCCGTAGCTGCCGTCCAAGGGCCGATACTCGGAGCCGACTTTCTCCGACACCACCGACTCCTGGTGGACCTCGCGCAGCGGCGGCTCATCGACCCGCAAGCCAAAGCGTGCACCGCCGTCGCGGCTACCAGCTCGAGCCAGCCCACCATCACTGTCGTCCGCCGCGACCCGATCGCCGAACGCTGGCTACGCGAATACGCGCAGGTGACACAACCAGCTGCGCCGCGAGGACCGCGACACAGCGTGCAACACCACATTATCACCAAGGGAACACCGACGTCCGAACGTGCGCGCCGACTCACCGGCGACCGGCTCGCCGCCGCGAAAGCCGCGTTCGACGAGATGCTCCGACAAGGAATTTGTTGCCCATCGAACGGCCCCTGGGCTAGCCCGCTACACCTAGTGAAAAAGGCGAACGGGCAGTGGCGTGCGTGTGGTGACTACCGCCGACTAAACAGTGTGACCGTGCCGGACAAATACCCGTTACCGCGACTCGCAGACTTTACGTACAGACTGCGCGGCTCGGTAATCTTCACAACCCTCGACTTACACCGCGCCTACTACCAGGTACCCGTCGCCCCGGAGGACCGACCGAAAACCGCCGTGATCACGCCGTTCGGTCTTTTTGAATTCAAAGTGATGACGTTCGGACTCTGCAACGCCGCGCAGACGTTCCAGCGACTAATGGATTCAATCCTCCGCGATCTCGACTTTTGCCACGTGTACCTGGACGACGTGCTTATAGCATCCGCGAACGCGATCGAGCACGAACAACACGTGAAGACTGTGTTACGACGGCTCGTCGAAAACGGGCTGTCAATTAACGAAGAGAAGTGCGTCTTCGCGCAACCACGCGTCCGCTACCTCGGCTACACCGTGGACTCCCACGGAATCGCACCGCTAGCCGAACGCGCGACCGCGATCCGCGAATACCCGCGCCCGCGAACAATCACCGAGCTCCGACGTTTCCTAGGCATGTGGAACTTCTACCGCGAACACATGCCTAACGCGTCACACACACAAGCGCCGCTCGTCGAAATGACGATCAGCAACAAAAAGAACGACAAGACACCCCTCGTATGGAGCTCGGCAACCGAACAGGCGTTCCAGGACTGCAAGGACCGCCTCGACAGAGCCGTCACCCTGGCGTACCCACGAAACGACGCCACGATGGTACTCCGCTGCGACGCCTCAGACGTCGCCGTCGGCGCGGCCCTCGACCAGACCGTCGACGGACAGTCCCAACCGCTGGGATTCTTCTCGCAAAAGCTGGATAAGACCGAGAGGCGGTACAGTACGTACGACCGCGAACTCTTGGCCATATTCCGCGCGATCCGCCACTTTCGGCACCTCCTCGAAGGACGAGAATTGATCGTAGTCACGGATCATAAACCCTTGACCCACGCGCTCAACCAACCGTCCGACAAAGCGAGCCCGCGACAGCAGAATCACCTGCAGTATATCAGCGAGTTCACGACGAGAATCGAGTACACAAAAGGAGCGGACAACGTGGTCCCCGATGCGCTCTCACGCATCGAGGAAATCCAACTCCCGACGATCGTCTCGACACAAGACATCGCCAACGAACAGAAGAACGATGCGGAGCTGCAACACATCCTGGAGTCCCCGAACACGCCGCTGCAACTCCGAAAACTCTGCGTCGACGACTCCGAAACGGCGATCTACTGCGACGTCTCGACGCAAGTAATCCGCCCGTATATCCCGCAGTCGCTCCGACACCAAGTATTTCGCGCGGTGCATAACCTCGCACACCCCAGCGGCCGTACGACCAAGCAGCTGATCGCGCAGCGATTCGTGTGGCCCAGAATGTGTAAAGACATCCGACAACGCGCCCGGGAGTGTTTACAGTGCCAGCGGAATAAAATCCACCGACACACGCGAAACGCGCCGCAAAGCATCGAAGTGCCGAACGAGCGTTTCAAACACATCCACCTGGACATCGTCATCATGCCACAGCTCCGAGGATATCGTTACTGCCTAACGATGATCGACCGCTACACCCGATGGCCCGAAGCCGTGCCGCTCAAAGACGTCACAGCCGAAACAGTAGTCCACGCACTGTTCGAAGGTTGGATAAGCCGTTTCGGAGCGCCGGCAACGATCACCACCGACCGAGGCATGCAATTTGAATCGCGCCTCTTCGACGGCGTCGCCAAAATGCTCGGATGCAACCGCATCCGGACAACGGCCTACCACCCCGCCTCGAACGGGATGATAGAGCGATGGCACCGGTCGTTCAAAACGGCACTAAGATGCGCTGACACCGACGATTGGATCGCCGCCATGCCCACCGCGCTGCTCGGTCTACGCACGAGCATCAAGGAGGACATAGGCGCCAGCGCAGCCGAACTAACCTACGGGACGACACTCCGACTCCCAGGCGAATATTTCATCGACGAACCCTCGGCGGTAGAGCATAATCTCTTCCTCCAGAGGCTTCGCCGAAAGATTCGAGACCTACGGCCAACGCGCGCCTCCAACCATCAACGCCCGCGCCCATTCCGACACCCGCGACTGGACGACTGCACGCACGTTTTCGTCCGAGCCCAAGACATCCGAAAGCCATTGGAAGCGCCCTACCGTGGACCATACAGGGTGATCCAAAGGCTGACGGAGCAGACGTTCCAAATCCAACTTGACGACGGACCGTCCGTGATCTCGACCGAAAGACTTAAACCCGCCTTCCTCGAAACCCCTCCCGACCTGGCACCCAATCCGTCTGTTTCAGGCACAACATCGGCCGCCATCAACCAGGTTACATTCGCAGACGCACTCAAGCGGCGTCCGCTCTGGGGGGGCCCCTATGGCGGCCTCGGGCGTCCGAGAGAGACGGCGACAGAGGGCAGGCCAACCGACTCGACCGTCGACTGCGAGAGACCGAGGGCAGGCCAGCCAACTTCACCGTCGACCGCGAGAGACCGACGGCAGGCCAGCCAACTTCACCGCCGACGTGACGTCGGCCACGCTAGCGCGGCGGCCGGTGAGACCAGTTCGAATCTTACCAGCCGATCGATCGCCTCGCCGCGCTCGTCGATCATCGACGCCGCCTGTAAACCTAATCGCTAACGGTTTTGACAATAAACGCAATTAGGTGAAACATCTCGCGTCTTTTCTGCCCTACTCGGCCTAACCATCTCACCCGTGCGTCCGTTGGAGTGGCCAGAGACTAACCGTCTCTGCCAACGCCTCGCGCGCGCCTCGACCGGAACCCTCGACGTTCCGGCCCGGTATATGCCGCGTCCGAGGCCGAAGCCACAAATATATTTAGGCGAAATAAAATATATGTAGTATAATAGAGAAAGTTCATATATATATATATATATCTATAGCGAACGCCTGAACCGATTTGCTTCATTCTTGACTCATTTGGATTCATAAAACTTTCAAAATTCATAACATTGTCAGAAATCGAGGTGAAAATTCCTACATCATCGATTATCGATTGAAAACACCGCTACATTTCGGAATAAGTATCCTCTGCTGCCTTGATGAATCGAACTATTTTATATAGAAAAAATAACAGTATCTATTGCTGTATTAGGAAAGAACTTTAATTCCCTGCGACTTTGGGCGGGAAAATCCGTTGAGAGAGCGCGTGCGCGGGCTGTAAGTGCGGAAGTGCGACGGGCGACTTGAAAAACGAATAGGAACAAACATATGCGGGACTGATCGCGGCGCAGCGGCAGCACTCAGTTCCGTTGGAGGCGAAGTCACGAACTCACGAGTTGCGCAACGATCGCGGGAGCAAACATCAGCGTTATATCCATGGTTACTTCTTTTGGCGCCAACGGGGAAAACGGCGCAAAAATTGAGAATAATCGTGCGAACACGAAGCCATAACAGAGAATAAGTGAGTAACACTAAGAGATCCTCAATTTCGGCACGCGGCTTCTGAGTAGCAGTCATGAAAAAGGTTTTTTCCGCGCATTTCTCAACATAACCTGGGAACTGTTACAGTGCCGCCAAGAAGAGCAGCCAAACGTAATGCCACGATTATCGTCCCAGCTCCGGAAGAGCCGAAAAAAGCTAAGAAGCGGGAAGGTTCGTTACATTTCCCTCGAACCAGCAGCAACGACTTACTCAATGGAACGAGCGTAAAATCCGGGTAGCGACAGATGGTCAACAAGCTTTTTTCTCTGCTGTTGAGTAGACGATATCGCTCTCGCACATTGACCGACTTACATTCCATGTTTCGATTGGTCATCGCACTCCGATGAACGCTCGTTCTATCGCACCGTTCGCTCGGTCGCCTAGTACTTGCTGCCTGCTGCTGACTCTAATTCCGTCCTCGCGGCACAATCCTCAAAGTCTGATTCTTTTCCAGATGTAATTGTGAAGCCTGATTTACCAATATCAACGAGCAGCGGCGTTTTATTGGTATTTGGCCAGGGCGATGTAGGCCAGCTCGGCTTGGGTGAGGATGTTGTGGAGAAGATGCGTGCGGCGGTCGTTCCTGTCGACGATGTTGTAGCTATTGCTGCGGGGGGTATGCATACTATCTGCATAAGGAAGACAGGGGAAGTAGTGACCTTCGGATGCAACGACGAGGGAGCGTTAGGGAGGGATACCTCTAAAGAGGGCTCCGAGGCTTCGCCAGGCATTGTCGCACTTCCTGGTAAAGCAATTCAAGTAACTGCTGGTGACTCACACAGTGCCGCTCTGTTAGAGGATGGCAGAGTATTTGCCTGGGGATCTTTCAGGGTAATTAATAAGTGTTGTAGCGTGTACGCTTTGTTTAAGTGCGTGTGGAAAGACTTGGGTGGCACATTCATGTTTTATTCCTTTTTAAGGACTCCCATGGATCTATGGGATTGACGCCGAATGGGAATGAGCGCCTCCCAACGGAAATATTATCTGGTATAGAGATAGCGAAAATAGCATCTGGTGCTGATCACTTAGTTTTACTTAGTAAAAATGGCCGTGTCTACACATGTGGATGTGGAGAGCAAGGCCAACTAGGGCACGTTACGGCTAGATCCTCTGGTAGATATAATCGCCAAGGCATCAGCTCGTTGTTGACACCAGGTTTAGTGACATTTAAAGTTAGAACGAAGACTGTGATCGCGGATATATGGGCCGGCACGTATTGTACATTTGCAAAAGAATATTATACAGGAGACATTTATGTCTTCGGCTTAAATAATTATCATCAACTAGGTAAGTTGAACTGATCCTATGCAACCATCGTAGTCCTCACAAGCATCAAATACATATTGACTCTTTTCAGGTTTAAAGGAACCCACTACGCACTTCCACCCACAAACATCCAAAACATTTAGTGGGAAAGTGTGGAAAAGTATAAGTAGCGGGCAGCATCATACCGTCGCATTGAATGACAAAGGCCAAGTTTTTGTTATGGGCCGAAAGGAGTATGGCAGACTCGGTCTTGGATCCGATTGTACAGACGCTACGGAATTGATGGCCGTTCCGGCCTTCAATTCCCTTAAGTGCGTAGACGTAGCAGCAGGCAGTGCGCAAACCTTCGCTGTTACAGAATCAGGTATGCTTTGATAATCTATCGAGTAGCAGTAATTGGTAAATCGGCTAAAACAACGAATGGGTATCGATCTGTAGGACACTTGTACGCCTGGGGAATGGGGACGAGTGGACAATTAGGCACGGGCGAAGAAGAAGACGTTGAAGAGCCTGTTCAAGTGAAAGGCAAACAGTTGTTAGAGAAATCAGTAGTGCGAGTTGCAGGTGGTGGCCAACACACTGTAGTTCTTGCTACCACGAAAGCAGCATAGAAAAACGAAGGGATAACAATAGTGGAATAGAAGCTGTCCATCATAGCAATGATGAAGCACTTCTTTTCACTGGATCAATAATTGGTATACCTGAGAATTATATCTACTGCACATTTAGACAAAGTGAAGAGAGTTGGCGTGTTATGAATTATGAGAGTGCGATTAAAGATGTCCGTGGGCAGTGCACTGAGACTATGGAGTTAAGCATGGTACTTGGATCTGTACATATTTTCTCTAGCTGCCGAACGTTATATCGTTGTCCCTTTGAATCGACTAATATATTGACTGACTTTTCACTATATTGTTATATTTTCTACTTATGAATGTGTGTTGCAATGGAAATAAACATTTTTCTACGACCATCTCATCACTCTCGTCTTCCACATTACAATACAGACTTGCCTTAAAAAGAGTATTTTTATTGTTTTTCTCCCCTACAGTTTCTTTTTATACATGACATACAAACTACGAAAACAACTCGCAATATATGGATTCAGATGGTTAGACACTGACTGAACTGAAGAAGGCTGTATACCTTTGGTTGAGGTAAATGCAAAAGATAGAAGAAGAGTATGGAGCTGAGTTTAAGAGGCTTTCGTCATCTCCATTTTACCCTTCATCACGTTCTCATCTTGCATGGAAAGTTGCGTCAATTTCTTGCCAATGCGCTCGTGAACTTCCAAATACTTGGCGATACATCTGTCTAGGCAGATCGACTCGCCCTTGCCTAATTCCGCCTCTGTGTACTTGGGTGGGATACACTTTCTATGGCAAGCCGACGTCATTCGGTTGTAGAGATCGGACATCATCTCTATCTCCAATTCTTGCATTAACTTCAGCTTTTCATCGTCAAGTTGCGGCATTCCAGCCATTTTTCCAATTTCGTCGAATTACTCTTACCGCTGATAGAAAATGTTGGAGAACTCCTGGAGAAGTCTTTAATCACGATAACCAGCCTCTTTCATGCGTTGTCGCGCTAGCATAGTCTCGTATCTTTTTGCGTTAATACTTTTCTTCGACAGGGTGAAGACATAGAGACCAGTGACCGTGGCTATAACCCTGCAATGACCGCAGCAAATTATACCTTGTTGCATTTAAGGCACTCGATTATTAATTATTCTAATTAGAAAAAGACCCTCGAATCACAGTAAAAAGCATTTTCACTATCAAAAATACTGATGATATAGTACTCCGAATTCAATCAATTGGTAGCCGCCACCAATTTATTTAGCTCGTAAAATAGCGTGCAAGAATGAGACGTGTGTTGGATATTACTACGTACGCACCTACCATCCAGTTGCAATTTTATGAAATGTTGACAATCCCATGCCGTTCCGTAAATGTTTAACTAATGGCTTTCTTGCAAAAAGAAGTTATCTCCGATGTAGTAGTTACATGCTGATCATACGACCACATGCAATCATTGACCTGGGCATGGACCAACTTGTACAACTAGTTCGTCAACTATATTAGAATCTTATTAGTATGCCCTCTCAAGCCAGATTCTCAAAAGCTTTTTCATGCATGTGAACCTTTATTGCGAACGACTAATTGATCGTTTTTCTACCTCCATATTGTAGCTGGCAGACAATTAAAATATTTTGGAATGTAATTATATCCTATAATTTGGAAATCATTTGGACAATTTTGGAAAAACATTTTCGTAATTTGGAAAACTATTGAAAAATAAAATAAATCCGCCAACTTCACGGTCAAAATTTGTTTTCGTTCTAACAAAAAAACTATTATCTAACAAACGTTGAAATTAGTCTAACAATCACCGACAAACGAATAACAAATGCTTTGGATAATAAAAAATTGAAATATTGAAAGTTAATCCGCTAACTTCACGGAGGTTGAGAAGTCGGCCGATAGGCACTCTCTCAGAACTCTTCAAGATGGCATTTCGAAACATTTGGGCTGTCAGAATTTCTGACAACGACATCTTTCGGAGCTCGTTTTGCGCTCATTTTGCTGTGTGGGTAATAACCGTCAAACGATTTTTTTCGACTGTCAATCACCGTCAAACGATTGTCAAACGATTGTCAAACGATTGCAATAATACAAATTCAAGAATTCGAACTTTCGGGGGCCAACTTTACGGAGGTAACAGCAGCATCTGTTTGTGTCCATCCTTTTCTAATGGTGCGGACAGTTTTGACAGCGCCATGCGCGGTCCATTTCTATATGTCTATGGTTGTGACTCTGTGAGCGTAGTTGTCAGTAGTTCCTTGCATCATTCTATTCGGAAATCGGTAATCAGGGAAGCTCTAAAGAATACACAAGTCGAGAAGAAGCGTAATTCACAATGGGTTGTGATGGCGGAACAATTCCCCGTAGAGACGAGTTGGTTCGCGTGAAAAAGAAGCCGGAACAGGTGTGTTTGGTTATAACAACTTACGATACTCGAACATTAGTCCTTGACTTGACATCAGGCTGTGACGGATATTCTCAAACTTTCAGAAAGACAAGGAGGCCGAGTTGGCGTTTAAATGGAGACACTGCACGATAAAACAATTACCTCTCCAGCAACCGATAGTTGCCTGTGGATTGGGCAGACTCTACAGCAAGGAGTCTGTTCTCGAAGGACTCCTGGACCGAACAACTCTGCCAGAATCAGCGGTTCACATCAAATCCCTGAAGGATGTAAAGGCTCTGAATCTAACTCCGAATCCGGCGTTCGATGCTAACAAAACGGAGAAGGGAGATTTTTTTTCGGAGGGTAGCAGAAGCCCGTACATCTGCCCTGTGATCGGTCTCGAAATGAACGGCAAATATAAGTTCTGCTTTTTGTGGACATGCGGCTGTGTTATGAGTGAACGTGCTCTCAAGGAAGTTAAGACTTCCGTAAGTGATGAGTCACCAAAATACCTCTAAAAAAACATTGTCTCAAACTGCTTTCTAATTGTTTATAATTTTATAGATCTGCCACCAGTGCCAACAATCGTTCGAAGAGAAAGATATGGTTATTATGAATGCGGATGGAGATGATCTGACACTAATGGAAGTAAGAATGACACAGAGGAGAGCTTCCCAGAAAAAGTCTAGGAAACAAAAACATGTTGAGAAAGAAACCACTACAGAGATCAAACAAGAGGAAGTACCCAAGAAAAAGCTAAAGAAAGAAGAGAAGTTAGCAGCTATAGGGAAAGCCAAGAGCAATAGAAGCGAGGCAGAGGATCCAGCATATAAGAAATCCAAGGAAGACTATAGTGTTGCGAAAGATCCTAAAGCTTCGGAAGTTTTTAAGAGTCTCTTTACTTCTCATAAATCCGCGGAGGATCAGGTCAGAGCACACTGGGTGACATACAACCCATTCTATAATTAACAATAATCTCAAATTACGAAAATGGATTGTATAGTAATATAACTATTCATTATTTGCCTGTACCTGTAATATTATTGTAGTTCAAAAATTAATAATGACTGTTTTTATATAAAATAAGTGGTTTCATTTATTTTACAAAGTCCTATTGTATATATTATAAATAGGGCGAGAGTGAAATAAAGATACGATTTATAGTTAAATATCTTAAATACTTATACATAAATATATCTATATAATATCACAATCGTATCGTAACAAAATCCTTTCACCATTGTACATGTGTACGTCTTCTAATACTTTTAAGTTACTGACGCATATTGAAACAAGAGACGCGATTTGTACCCTTGCACCGTGGTACCTTTGATGATGAATTTCATTGGTGTAAGATCGACTTCCTACTCTAACTGGAAATCATGTTATCTATAAAGCACGAGTCTAAAAGTTCCGATCTCGACCGAGTACAAACGTATAAAAAATTTTAGCTTCTGTAAATGGTAAATGAAAATCAAATAGGCTGTGTATGTAATTAAGAAACGAGGGGCTGCTTTCACCGGGTGACGACACTCGGATCTTCTAAAATAATTCCTCATGTCCCTTTATCTACTCGGTATAGTATATTTACATCAAAGGCACGTAATATATCGAATATCACGTTTTATGAGAATCTATGGCGGCCCGTAAAAATTCCTAATGGTATTAATTACACATAACTCTCACATCTGAGGCACTCTTCGCATTGAAATCGTTTGGATCACCCTGCGTAGTCGACTGACAGCACGTTTTCTTCGCGCCGGTCTTTTCGACATCAAGCAATTCCATCGAGTTAATATGTAAAATAATATAACTCCTAGGAGCAGGAACCCTATTATGTAGCTCCATTCTTTAATAAATGTTTCGTTATTGTAATCGTGATCACTTCGTTCAATGTCTTCTATAATATTGTCTAATTCGGCATGATGCAATGTGGGGATGCCTGCGCCGCCCACCCTTCGCCGTAGCCACAACGGACTCGCATCTTGCAAGCTAGGATTTGCTCCGACTATTGTGTCCCCGATCGATAAAAGTTTCTGCGGCTTGTACAAGTTTCTGAAATACATTTTCCCCATTGGATGGTAGTCGTTATGTGACTATTAGATGTGTACTGAAATTGTGAGTGAGACTTACATTGGGACAGACTCGTTGACTGGTTGCGGAATAGCAATGGTGACAGTAGGACACGGTGGAAGAGGCCGAATGTGCCCAGCGCTAGTATTTTCATGTAACAATACTTTACTGTGCCGTTTTAAGTGACTGCCTTCCATGCGCTGTGGTAATTCGCTATCGTCCAAGTTTTCTGACTCTCTTATTGTCTCCGCCTTTACCTTACTGTCGTCGGTGAAAATTTTCGGAATGTCCCCGGTTGTAGTATATTCCAGCAAAGCATCGAGCATCCAGAAACATGCTAAGATTTATAGATTCTTTCTGTTAGAAAATATTAAAACAAATATGCGCAAGTTTTGTTCTGAGAAATGTGAGAACTTACGTTTCTGCAAATGACTATCGTCGATGCAATTGGAATCACCATACACGACTATCCTCCCGGATGCTCCGCTTATTTGATCATTCGTGTTACTTTGTTCTGCACTCTCTTTCTCCGAAACTAGATCATTCTTGTTATTATAGACTTCATTGACCCTTTTATAATCTTTCGTTTGTAGAAGTCCAAGAATTGGAACCAGTGATGTGGTTCCACTCTCAGATTCGAGTAAAAGTTCCTGCCCCTGATCATGTAACTCCGCAGACAGAATCAAGCCATCCTTAGGGAACCTGGTTGAAATACCAAACTCTTTTTTCATCCTGTGTGGCAAACTTGGTATTATGTTGCAACAATTCTTACCGCGTTATGGTTGTACCGGATGCGAACGAGAAAGGTGGATGTTGGCCAAGTGTGAAGTGGCCATTTCGCACATGGTCTCCAAATGCAATACCCCAATTTGGATACAACAAATCATTGAGCGCCGGTACGTTTGCACCACCTGTATCAGGCATCCACCATTGGCGGGTGTTTTCATCGTAAAATTCGACTTTCCGCATGACAGTAATATTGTACCAATCAGCAAACACGATTACGGAGAGACCATCGTCTTCGACGTCACGCTTTAATTTCGCTATCTAAAAATTTAATGTTGTTTAGCAAGGGAACGATTTCAGAAGATTGTAAGCCGGGATCTACACCTCTTCTGGGAAGAATTCCTCCTCTGTATCGACGACAAGCAGTGTGCCATAGTTTCTGGCTGTGAAACAAGTAAAAGGTACGCCCAGAACTTCCAAGTAGTAGCCAGCATTTCGTAAATGTTGATACATGTCTTTGAAATTTGTATGGATGTGATCACCAGTCCAATCCAGCGGATCGTTCTTTACTTTTAAGTCGTCTCTGGGGAAATGTCCCGGTGGGTAACGCAAGTTATGATACTGGTCCCACAAAATGCGTTTACTGAGGGGAATCAGATTAATTAGAATTCGTCATTTCCATCGACGGCAACTTTATCCTCCGACGCTAGAAATCTATTTGCTTACTGTCGAGGGGGCGTTGGAATGACTTTAGCTTTTACTGGCAGTTCAATTTTAGATTGGCGCGGTTTCTCTTCGCCGTCGCTCGGTGGAGATTCGATAGTAACAGATATATGACCTGTGAGAAGTTTACTTGTAAGTTTCGTCCTTTTAAGAATTGTAACGGAAAATCCGAATAGAACAGACCTTGGGCGATGCCTTGCCAATCACGAGAGCCTGATGGAACTGTAATAGCTACTGCGAGCCAGCCAGACCATGGCCAGAGGACATCGCTATGAGTTACGGATATGTCTATTCGTTCTCCGTTTCCATTTCCCGTGTAAGGGTGCCATGTGACATCGGCAACGTGGCCAGAAACCCCCAAACCGTTTATTATAGTTATATTAACGATTGTGGGCATCCCAGTGTGATATATTGCTTGTGTGCAGTAGGGCCACATATACTGGCACTCCGTTAAATCTATATAACTATTGATACAGCACGAATAAATCATTTGTTCCTGCAGTTTAAAATAATTTTAAATATAATTTTAAAATTTTTTACCTCGGGCTGAGGGTCGCCATTGGAGTGTACGAACGAAGAAAGTGAAATGCACGTAGTAAGTCTAATTTTCCAGCACCTTGCTCGAACATTCCAACACCAGGCAAGCGACGAGCAGATCCTAGAAGTGCCTGTTTCATGCTAGCTGGTGTGATCTAATTGATGTGCATGAACATTTGTTACAAAATTCTCTTTTGATTGTTTACTACATAAATGGCAAGTAAGCGATCTTGAATTACTTTCTGCTTAAGTGATTGCGTGCCATCCTGATGTACAAATCCACTAGCTAAAAGGGCAACAGCTCCCGCGACTACGGGACTTGCGACGGAAGTTCCAGACAAAGTTCGACATCCTGCTTGTAAAGCAGATCCTCGAACGCCAGATCCATACGTTACCAAGTCCGGTTTTACTCTACCATAGCCAGACGGCAATTCCCATGTCGTCATGCCGCGCGAAGAAAACCGAGCTATTTGATCTTCCCAATTAATCCCGCCTACACCGATTACGTCCATTTGATCCGCCGGGTTATTCAATGTGCTATTTATAAAGAATATCCATCTGATTCCCTTCTTCAAGTTTCATGTAAAATGGCTCATTGTAAAGTAGAAAAACATTTTCAATCATACCCGTATAAGGGCCCATCATTCCCAATGGCAGAGACCATTATCACTCCATTGGCTGTAAGCTCCCAAACTTTATCGACAAAGGGATGATCCATAAAGTCAGCACCACCAATACTTAAGTTCAGTACTGTGACTTTGGAAAGTATTGCGTAATTGAATGCATCCAGAAACCATGAAGTGTATGATACCTACAAATGCCCAGTAGCACAATGAAGTTCTTGGGAAACTATTCAACACAGGTATTAGCAGAGCTCAGGCATTAAACAATACCTGAGTGTTTGTGAAAACACGGAAAATATGAAGCTCAGCATCGGGTGCAAAACCTAGGCAGTCTATACAAGAAGAAGCTATGACTCCAGCAACAAAAGTACCATGGCCCAACCCATCCTCAAAGGTTTTTTCATTCGTCCAGTTAGAACGTTCCTTGATTTTCTTAAAATGTGGGTGACTGGCAGCTAAGCCAGTATCAAATATTGCAACCTAATAGTAACATTATATTTATTTCTTGTTTAACAAAGCTTCTTTCGTAAATTCACAAACGGTTCACCTTAACTCCATTTCCTGTAACACCCATTCCCCACAAAGCATCCGCTTGGAGAATAGTAGTAATTTGTCTTGGAATGGCTCTTAATAATCTACGCGATGTGAGTCTATTAGCCGGTTGCCCGAACTGATTGTTCTAAAACAAATATATTCAATTTTATTACTGTAACATTCCCTCAAATTTATTATGCCACTTACATAGTTATGAATTTTCCTTTTGAAGTGTTTATACTCTGGCATATCTGCCTCTTCCGACGCATTGACAAACTTAAGACTCCTTCGCACAAGTTTCTGTGGGGTCACCCGCTTTATAAGAGGGTGATCCGTTAAGGCATCTAGCCCATTGTGTTTCTCAGTCTCTTCCAAAGTGACGATATCAAAGTCACTGGGAAAGTTGCTGGCCAAATTATCACGAGACAATATCTTCCAATTCGATACACCAGAAGAGTTCAATGCTGCTTTTATATAATTCTTACGTGTACTTGGCCGATAATATCCCTTGAAAGCGACAATGTACTCATTCTCAACAATTCTACTTGAGAACTGGACTTTCATTTCTTGGGGACTACGATGTGCATTGCAAGGAGGAACTTTATGAACATCATTCTTTTCACTGCCTTTTTTTGAGCAATTTGCTTTATTGTGTGACGAGCCAATCCCAAGAGCAAGTAGTAATACTATGGTAACGTTTAGCCAGCATATGTGTGGCTTCATAATATCAGTATCAGCTGAAAGACCAATAACAATTAGTATCACTGCTTATCTAGGCCACTATCACGAAAGGAATTATCAGCAAACGGTTTCAGCTCTATTCTTATACACGAAAGCATTGATTTCTATGGTATGTAACAGAATTTTTCTCCAGCATAACTGTCCTTTGGAAATCTAAGCATATGAGCACTCTAATAAGTTTGAAACCCCGACATCAAATCCAAGCAACCCACAATGTTGAATATATGTTAGCTATGCCTCTGCCTACTATAGTTAAAATCCACCAAAGTATTCACATTGAACAGCCAACCAAAGGACTCTTACGATCTCTATTGAAAGTTTTTCAAATTCGACATTGACACATGATTCTACATCGCAATAAGATTAACAAATTTTTCAAATTCAACACTGACACATGGTTCTACATCGCAATAAAATAATCAACGTCATTGAAACTCACACGGAAAGCTGCATAATTTACTGATTGCTGAACTTTGTCATCGCATATATCCTTGATTCATCGAGCGACGAGTCGAAACGCTGAGTAGCGAGGGTTCCAAACGCCACTTGGAGGACTTGACTTGAAAAGCGCAAGGGTGCCTGACGATTTCTGGAGCTCACATTATAACCTTCGTCTTCACAGTGGTCTCGCGGCCTATGCGTATGTGTCAAAACAAGAAAATATAACTGTACGTCGCGACTGCTTCCTCGACGTGCTCTTCTTCACTCAGACGCAATGCAAACGTCGCGGCTCATTAGGAAGGGAATTACACGTGGTGGGACACCGAGGATGCGACTCAGTCAGACAGCATCAGACAGCATTGAAAGTTTGCCTGGTGGGCCGCGCGCTTCTCACTGACGCAATTGCGAATGAACTCGGCATTGGCCACGGTTCCTGCATTTCTTACGCCGATCTCCGAGAAATTAGACCGCGTCGCCCGAGTACTGCGACGCGTCGTGTGATTTATTAAACAAAACCGCACCGCTGACCCTACGTGCCAAGATTTTACATAAGTCAATGTCTGATCTCAACCACTCAACCTACCGAAGGAGGTAAACAAGTTTACTGCTACTGTATAACCTTTTCAATTTAGTTACGTAAACTAGCTCTTCTCGCCCGCACTTCGAGCATTCGAATATATGATTTGCTTCTAACGGCTGGAAGCACAGGTGAATCTGGCGCCGTTCGTGCCGATGTATTCCCGATCGTTGGATTTGCTGTCCGGTGGTTTCTAGATTCCCACGCACATGTGACTCTGACACTGCCAGCAGGGAAGGCAATACGTGAGGCCTCGTCTCCTATTGCAAACTTGTTTACGCGTGACAGATCTATATGTTGAGATGCCCCGAAAAGATACTCGGGATCGAGTATAAAAATAGCTCGCTGATACAGACTTCTTGCATTAGAACGTATTAACATTCGCAAGACATAAACATTAAGAATAAGAAACCATAATGGAAGAGAGTGTGGAGAGCGAAGTGGAAAATAAGATGGAAATCAGTGGGGAGACTATAATTATGGACAGCACTGTGCTTGAGATTGATTTAATGCAACCAGTTATAATAGAAGAACTGGACGAGAAGACTTTGAATAGCATGGAATTAGATATGTCAGAGTTCGTGGAAGCGAAAGCTCTTGAGATAGAAGAACTACCGGATGAAACTTTCAAAGAACAGGATGACTCTGCTGTAGAAGTTGCAGCAGAGTCAGAAACAGTAACAGAATCAGATGAGCATATAGCATTAACAATAGACGAGGAGGAACAGCTAACACAACAATTCTTAAATGGAGAATTAACATTCTCCGAGTATTCCCTGAGGATGGATCAAGGGGTTGAATACGAAACTGCGGAAGCAGAACCCTCTAGGTATGAGCCTTCACAGATCCATTCACATTGCGGACACTCCAGGACGAAATGCCTGTTGCTTTTAGAAAAGATACTGAGGACACTGAGCCGGAGACTCAAAAGGCTACTCAAAAGAAAGAGCAAAAATCTTTGGCCACCCAGGAGAAAGGTAAATGTAAAAAGAAGAGAAGAACACTGCCACTAGTTTTGCAAGGTCTTATGGGAGAGGCAAACCTGAGGTTCGCGAGAGGTGAAACGGACCTTGCTGTTAGGATTTGTATGGAGATCATCAGGCAAGAATTATGCAAGCCTTATATGCTTGAAGTATCTTTGATGGGGATAAAAAAATAATATTGGATTCTCCATTGTTTAGGGAGGTACCAAGTGCTCCTGAACCATTCCATACACTGGCAATGATATATGAGAATGATCAACCAGAGAAATCACTTCAGTTTGCATTAATAGCAGCTCATCTTAGCCCCAAAGAGCCTGAACAGTGGCTGAGGCTAGCGAATCTCTCCCTGGACAGTGGGGATCTCAAACAGGCTATAACATGCTTCTCAAAAGCTATTCAAGCTGATCCAAAAGATATAGAGTTGTATGATAGGCGAGCTGAACTTCAAGAAAGGATTGGAGATAAAAGGGGCTATCTTAAAGGATTCACAAAAATGTTTCAACATTTGGAATCCGACGATGCGGAGTACATAATAAAATATGCTAAAATGTTAGCGAAACGACACATGCAAGACAGTAACGTAGAGCAGGCTTTGGAAGCAATGGAGCACATTTTCGCGAAATGTCCCGATTTTGTTACTTTGGAAGAAGTAAACATCATGATGGAAATCTTAATAGCTCTGAAAAGGTTCAAGCGATGTCTGGATATTCTAACAAAATATACTAACATATGGATAAAATATAAATCCTCGAGCGGCACGAGTGCTGCTAGTACAAGCAATGAAGCAAAAGAAGTTTGCGAGACTAAGACTGGGTCGGAAGCTAATCGTGAGATCGAGGAGTGCGATTTGCCCGATGGTGTGGTGGTAGATTTAAAAGCAAAATTTCTGATATGTCTGATTGAACTCGATCATCATGACCATGCCGAGAAACTTCTGAAGAATTTCTATGTGAATGAAAATCCAGAAACCACTGGCGACTTATTCTTGGATGTAGCCGAGGCTTTCATAGGAAAGAAAAGGTTCCAAAGTGCCTTTGTTCTGCTAGATCCATTAGTAAAGAGTGAAAACTTCAGTTTAGCAGCGGTGTGGCTGCGCCATGCAGAATGCTGGGTGGGTTGCAAGGATCTAAGTAAAGCCATTGAATCGTACGAAGTCGTTCGGAAGTTATCACCGCAGCATCTAGGTGCGAGATCCGCCCTAGCTAAATTGTACCAATTGAAAGGCGAGTACGATAAAGCGATAGAAGTTCTCCAACAAGATCCAGAAACCGAAAGTTTGGATTCCGAAGTCCTCTATCGCAGAACTCTGTTACTTATCAAAGTAAAACAGTACGATGAAGCTCTTGGTTGTGGAATGTTATTACTTTCGCGACACTGCTTCCATATACGTAGTAAAGTCGAAGTAGATGTGATAACGAGAAATACCGGAGTTCGATCGCGTTTGGATGCTCTCCAACTTCAAAGACTGACGCTCGGTGAAAGAATTGAGGAGGAGAATATCCCGGACTTTCTCAAGAGTCCAGAGCCAACTGAAAAGCAAGAATTTTTCCTGTTCCTTCAACTCTGCAAACTTGCGTACCAAAAGAAAGAATATCCTCTGCTTCAGAGAATGTGTTTCACAGCGCTCACGTCGAAGAAATTTGAGGACAAAAACTCCCACCTTCTATTCCTATGCCTGGCCTCCTGCATTTATAACAACGATTCCTTCAGAGGGTACAATATCGTACGACACTTAGTGCGCGCATCTCAGCGATCAAACGCGTGGAATCTCTTGAACATTATTATCCAAACAACGGAGGACTCCAGGCATAACAGATTTATAATGCGACTACTTGCGAGGGAAGATGTGTTTTCCTACTTACATATACTGCACGCGAACAATTGCCTTGTTTCTGGGACCTACAAGTACGCGCTCAACGATTACGTCTCTCTATTTAGAGTTGCACCGACTGCATTGCTAGGATTGCTTATAGCTGTAACGATGTTACAAATGGCGTCACAGAAATTCTCATTGAAGAAGAATCAACTCGTAATACAATGTAAGTGTAAAGGCAGATGTCTTCTGAAAAAGATTCGTCACAAATGCACTTCTGAATATGTGTTTTTAATATATCATCGATTTTGTTTCAGCAATCGCTTTCATTCAGCAATATTCGCTTCTCCGTGGCGAAGACGGTCGCCAAGAAGCAAATTACAACACGGCACGATTGTTCCATCAAATCGGATTGATGCCAGCTGCAATGCATTTCTATAAACTGGTCCTCGAGGAAGATACTTCAAAGGTAGTGAAACAGAACGCAGGTCTGTTGGACTTGAAGCGAGAAGCTGCCTTCAATCTGCATCTTATATACATACAGTCTGAGAATTATCTTCTAGCGAAAATGTGCCTCGAAGAGTACATTACGATTTAAATACAACCAAAAAGTGTATAGTTGAAATATGTATATAAATTTAGAATAAATTATTATTTTTGTACAAGACTGATTTTTTCATCCTACCCTGCGTTATTTATAGTACGAAGAGTTACTTGCTGAGTGTTGGGGTTTCTTTTGTGTCATAGATACTGTAAACACTTGCCAAGCTACAATCAAAACATTAAAAAATGAGTGAATCATTAGCATCTAAAATCGAATTTTCAAAAATATGCGACGTTCTGGAGGACATGAACAAAGTTCAAACTTCGAAGAAAGGAATAGTTCTGGAGAAGTTTTTTCAACGTTGTCGCATACAGGCTTGTACATTGAAAGAAAAATCTCCGGATGCGGTAGTTTTTTTGCCACAATAGATAACAAACATCTCCTGCTTTCGAAAGGGAAGTAAAAATAATCGAACGTGTACCACTTTCAGGACGCATCCTTGTATCCAATAGTAAGATTATTTTTGCCGGACCGAGATCGCGAAAGAAATGCGTACAACTTGAGGGAGAAATGTCTCGCCGCTCTGTACGTTCGTGTCTTTTGCTTAGGCAAGCAAAGTGCGGACGCAAAGAAAATAACAAATTACAAGTAAGATATCATGTGGAATCTAACTAATCTTAAACTCCAGTCATTCTAACATAAAAGTCTGGCATAGAGCTCCGTCAGGAACGAAGATGGTCAGCGGAGATTTTGCGGAGAGAGTCTACTGGACTTTAAGAACTCGCATGGCCAAACAGAGTTCGACTTATACCATCGAGCAAATTAACATGTTCCTCGATGATATCTCGGGAACAAGTCAAACCGATAAGCAAAGGGATGACTTATTTCGACTACTAATCAATCGAATAAACGCGACTGAACTGAAGTGGATCACGCGGATTATACTGAAAGACTTGAGGCTGGGATTCGGCTCCAAGAAGATATTATCAGGTTTGTCGGAAGCTTGTTTTTCTTGAGTTATATTCGTTAATGGAATGAGAAAGTTGAATATTTAAATTTTGTTGCTTTCGCAGTATATCATTCGGATGCCGTCGCTCTATACGATGTATCGTCCGATTTGCGGCAACTATGCGAAAAGTTATGCGATCCGAGAACCAGGCACCATCAGGGAATAGAGATTTTCTCTCACATCAAACCAATGCTTCTCGAGACATGTAAGATCGAGAATATCGGGAAACTTTTCGACAATGGGCAAGTATACTTCGTACAGCCGAAGTACGATGGCGAAAGGTCGCAAATGCACATGAAAGACGGGAAGTTTAAGTACTTCTCCCGACAGTCGTTCGACATTACGAAGAATTCTTGCTACGGCGAAAATGCGACATCAGGTAACGAGACTCAAAACAAACCTTCTATCTACATTTTCTAAAATATTCTTTACATCTATAGGATTTTTAACCGGCGCATTTTCACGGGTTTTAAGTCCAAATTGCAAATCTATCATACTCGATGGAGAGTTAATGGGCTGGCATAAGGTGAAGAAGAGTTTCGGCTCGAAGGGGATGAGCTTCGATGTTAAAAAGCTGAAAGAAAATAGTGCGCATCAACCATGCTTCGTTGCATTCGATATAATTATGCATGATGATGAGCTACTGACTAGGAAGCCTTACGAAGAGAGATTGAAGATTTTGGAGAGTGTCGTGAAGGAAGAAGAAGGAAGTGTGGTTATATCTAGATCGACCAGAGTCTACAATAGGTGAGCCATCAATTTCCCTAATTGGATTCGCACCAAGAACTTTATTACAATTTTAGCAAGGAAGTGCGAGAAATATTCAACCAAAGTATAAGGGATCAAGACGAAGGGATTGTCTTGAAGAAATATAATGTGACCTACAAGCCAAACGTCCGAAACGGGGGCGGATGTTATAAAGTAAAAGCCGAGGTACAATCTCCTCCATTCTTCTCCGGATATTGATGGGACGTAATCGATTTGTTAAAATTGTTAATCGTTTTTACTCCCCAAGTACTCGGACGATTTGGTCCACGATGTGGACTTAGTTATAGTTGGCGGCTATTATGGTTCAGGACGATTTGGGGGTTTAGTAAAGAGCTTTCTAGTGGCAGTCGCTGTGCCGCCAGAAATCGAAGGAACCAATCCAACAAAATTCTTATGCGTCGTGTCCGTGAGCAACGGTTTCACTCAAGAACAGTTGAAGGAACTTCAAGCCAAATTTAATGACCTTTGGATAAAAGAGTGTCCCGCTAATGTGACTCCTCCAAGGGTAATACTTATAATTGCGACGTGACTATTCCTCTTTACTACAGAAGCTGCTAATTTTTATAGTTGGACCCACCAAACCTGTGGGTAGAACCGGAGAAGTCAATTATCTTGACTGTACGTGCATCGGAACTAACAAGAAGCAATGACTATTCGACAGGATACAGTTTACGCTTTCCTAGAGTGACGAAAATCAGATTGGACAAACCATGGTACGGAGTATGTACTACAACAGAACTCCAATCACTAATCAAAGTATGTTTTCCAAGATACGACTTTTGCAAAATGAACAGATTCCTTTTAGTAGTTATTTCGTTGCCAATTCCAGGATTCGAGGCCAATACAGAAGTTAACGAAACGAGAAATACCCGAAGACGACGCTGTAGACTCTTTTAAAGAAAAAGTGAGGAGAACGACGAAAGCACGGCGGACAAGATCTGATAACAGATTAAGTACAGTAAGCCCATTCGATGTTCCGGTTGTCCTTAAAACGCGCTTGCTCGATGGCAAGCAATTCTGTGTGTTAAATGGGAACGACGAGATGTCAAAGGAAGACATTGAAAGACTGCTGCGCAGTCATAAAGCGAAAGTTATTCAGAATGTACGCGAGGACTGCTGTATAATTATCGGTAACGTTAAAACAGTAAGTATCTTAAATGCTTCTCCTCTCAAGTTCTTGAATGAACAATTTCATAGAAATCTTTCTAGGTGAAAGCAAAGAATGTGATAAACAGTCAAAAGTACGATGTAGTTGGACTAGAATGGCTAAATAATGTTACAAAAGAAGAGAACTGGGCTTCACTGGAAGACTTCCGACCCTGGGAGCTTGTCTGCTGTCGAGAATCGACTAAGGAGAGATTAGCACAGTATTACGACCAGTATTATGATAATTTCGCAATTGATGCCGACGAAGAGAGTCTGAAGCGTTCACTAGATCACGCAGCCGCTGAGGTGACTACAATCGAACTGGATCCCCGACAAGCCAAGAAGTTGGACACTGAGCTGTTTACCGATGGAGTATCACCATACTCCGTTTTCAGGAACTTTGTCGGTTTCTTCGTTGACGAGGCCGATTGTGCCAAGTATGGTTTTAGTTTTATGGCGGGAAAAGTAACAGAGGATATCAATGACTTAACAACACACGTATTCGTGACAAAAAATACTGCAAAGGTGGGGGAATGGAAGTCGCTCAAGGAGCAATTTGAAGACACCGTGATAGTTGTGGATAGTGATTGGATTCTGGAGAGTCTGAAGAATAGGAAACTCATGCCAATCACTCAATATCTTTTGGACTAAAACTTTTGTATTAATTTGTATATAAAAAGGGTATATGTAAATCGATGATGTCGAAATAAAGCTGAAATCGAACCAATTCGGTCGCGATGACCAGCGCGTGCGACCTGCGTTACGCGTATATTTGTAACATGAGTTCCAGTAATAAACCGATTCATTTTCGCTGATATTTTCACTAAGTGCTAAGAAACTGGGTACTAGGCGGAGTGACAGTTGGACAGTTAGCTCATTTAGCATCCCGTTTCGAAATATTTCTTGCGAGTCGAGAAGCCGGCAGCACCCTTGCTCGTCTCCCGACTCGTTTTATTTCGACGGAATGCGCGCAAAATACGAGGCGAAAGGCACGCAGCTGCGACGTTTCCCTCACAAAGCCTGCCATTCAGAGAGATTGCCGAGTGGATTAAGACGAGAGAAACTGGAAAAAAGTTTCCACGGCCGCGGATACGCCCGCCAGGTTTACCCGCAACGTGTCTCGAGATCTCTCTTCCTTTATCGCTCAAATCTGTCTTCGGATTGTTGCAATCACAAACGCGCTCTTGCAAAAGCAAACAAGAAAATGCGTGCGCCGGCGAAACGGCCTCTCATTTAAACAAGAAAGATCGATGACTAATATTTTCGTTGAAAAGTGTGGAACTGTTTTTCAGGTCAGCTGCGTGTATCCAGTGATGTATGTGTGGTATTAACCACAGCGGATATCTCGTTAGCGCAAAGGAAGGTTTCGTCTACCCCGCCGGGACATAATATATGGATATGACTGACGTCCGTGTCGGTGGAGGATCTACTTATAGACTCTTCACCTACGGACACGACGCATATTAATCGAGTTTCGGATTTTCCGAGCGTCCAGCCCTACATGTCGCTCTTTGCACCATGTCCAATTTATTCACGGCGTTCGCGCTCTCGCCCCCTGCCAACTCGGCACACTTACCAATTATAAGCACTGGTTACTGTTGTTGCTCGGCGAAAGTCTGCGCCAATCTTAACTATATCACATTTGTTTGTCTGCCCCACGCATATCAATCACTCGCGCAAGAATGGAACAACGCGCTTGATAATATTGTTTCTTTAAACAAGACATATACACCGATCGTTTGTTACACTCGGCGACATTTCGAACCGAAATTTCCCGGAGTTTTCGTCAATGGCGAGTTGACAACACTTTGTGGACGTAATGTTACATATATGTTTTGTTACATTAAACTAATCGTGTCGACGGTATTTGTTGGCAAGTATTGTCCGCAACTGTTAGATCCATGTAAAGGAACTTCATTTCTTAACGTATGTTACCTCTTCCCAAACGCGCGTCGTCCAAGGACGGTGCATATTAGAGCTATTACTATTTTCGTTCGCGTGCCAAGAGTATTCCCTTCTGTTCCTCGTAATCGTTTTCGATCCTTCGCTTCCAATAGTCGACGCCATAAAGGAATCCCGTTGTCTTTCTCTTCTTTTGTCTGGCCAGCTATCATGCATGTCCCTCGATGACTCTTGTTGCGGATCGGAATCGAGATCATCCGCTTCCGACGCGTATTCGGGTAAAGAGTCGTCGCTGCCTAAATCCTCGACCGATGGCCTGTTGAAGAAGAAAGGTTCACAAGCTTAAGAACTAATTGAACTTATTTTTTACTAATTTATACATACAATCTTCTCTCCCCACACTTTTCCATTAAGGTGTGCGAACTGCGTGTTAATCCCGGATTTGTCGGTTGTTCTCTACTTTCCGGAATCGCCGTCCACGATTTGGATTGTCCGGAGGAAATAATAATTGACATTGGCGAAGGCCTGGAGCCAGTCAGTGCTCTGCCATTCCAGTGCCGATACTTGCACGGGTTCTCGCAACACGACGACCTCGGATGATTGCACTGATTTCTCACTGGAACTTGTCGAGGGTGTTGACTGAGATTCTCGGATACTCTTGGATTAGCATAATTATATGAATGAATGCTGGTATTCGGCGATCTTGAATAAACACGGGATTTGTATTGACTGTAATTCCTTGCGGGAACACACGGTGTTTGAAGCCTCAATTTTTCGAATTCATATCTTGGAATTCTCTGATATGCAATTCTATGAAATCCTGAATATTCGTGTGGATTTATGCTTTGCGGATGAAAGTGCACACTTCTTCTACTCTGCATGGAGGAATTTCGCGAGAAATTCCTGGGAAAAATACTTCTCGATATTTCCGATGCCATTGGATTGGAATTTCTGAATCTGTTGGAAATCGACGGAGTTGGAGAGAAGTTTTCGGCTTGGTCGGAACCCTCGGTGGTTTCCATTTCTGTTTCTGATATCAAGTAGGATTCGTTAACTGTCCCATTCCCGTCGTAGAATTTCACATCGATTTTTCTTGAGGATTGTCTTTTGATCTTATTGGAAATTGTATTTAATGATCGGCGATGTGGACGATTCTTCTTACTTGCGGAAACTTCGCTACTGGAATTCGTGACGGACGAGTCGCTGCTCTCCGAGGGCAGGTAATTGTTTAATGAGGGCGAGCGAGGAACGTGGGGCAGGGCATAATCGTTTTTGTATTTATTGGATTTCTTAATTCCTCGTTCATAAACCACTGAGTTACGATCAGGAGATTCCACTTCCAATTGTTGAAACGAAGCTTCCGCGTCAAGCGTTTCTTTATCTGTGACATTCTCATCCTTAATTTCCTTTGGGGGAAAATTGCTTTCGGCTACATCGTCTGAACGTGGCTGCTCAACCACTTTGATATCAAATTCCCGAGTATCATCATTTTTACTTTCTTCGGCCAGATTTTTAGCTTCTTCTACCTTGTTTTCAACTTTTTCATTATTACCAACCGCATCAATCTTACTGCTGTCCTTCGAAACAGTCTCTTCGCTTTTACTACAAACACTGCACGAATGGCAAGTGGAACCATGAGACACGTGTATGTTGATAGACGAATATTTTCTCGTTTCCCTTTTCCTCCTGGACTTCTCGAAACACTTTGGTCTCCGACACAAGCAATTTCGCGCGCGTCTCCTGCCCGGTCGTCTTAAACTACTTGTCGAACCGGGACACTAAAAAGTGTTAAACAAAAATCGTACTAAAAACTCGCGAAAAATGTCTGAAATAATCCGCTTACCATTCTGTCCGGCTTCGATCGGCGCGGGCAGAAATTACAATGACCGAAGAGCAGCTCTGGAACGTCGAGAAAACATCATCGGATTGTCGCACTAGGAGGCGAGCTGACCAGGACAAGACTTACAGCGGTACGCTGGAGAAGACGAAATTACCGTTGCAGTTATCAGATGGATCGGTCCCTACTGGAAGACTAATTTCCGCTGCGATTGTACCGAGGTGCCTCATTTGGGACCACAGCCATTCTCCCATCGTCAGAGATACTGAAGTGAAAAAATCCCATTTATCTTCTGAGTATACAGCAATGATCCCTTGAATACTAACGATCACGTTCGTCTTGAGCATCCGCAGGAGTACATCTTCGCCGGCAGCCTGCAAAATGTACAAAATTAATAAATTTATCGAACTAATTGATGCATCCGATTGATTCTACTTACCCCAGGAAGTAACGGTGTTCCCTTGAGGCCCTAATGTACAGGAATTAGTGCTATGTATTAGAACTTTCGATTATGTCGCGCGCATGGAAAGCTGGTCATACGTATGATATTAAACCGCGATCGAAAATAAGAAAAAATATTTGTCAATAATTAAACAAATTTTTGTATTAATTTTAACGGAAAAGTGCGAGGGTAGATTATACGTATGACCAGCGCAACTCACTTTCGGCCCTCCGATTCGAATCGTTCCCTTATTCGATCTCTGAATGAGGGAGTAGAATTTTTATGATTATTAACAGAAGGCGCTTTCTCATCGATTAAGTCATTCGATTCTTACTCTTCCTTCAGTAGAGTGATGTAAAGGTAGAGCATGCCGGTGAGGCCGACGAGGAATTTCCCCAGGTAGTGAGCGAAGTCTGTGGTACAATGTGGCATCGCAATGTCCTTAACCGCTGGATGAACGAGTGTACCTGTTCGCCCGACTTTTCAACGAGGATTTCATTACTGTTTGGTTGGCTTACAGACTCTTGGTTGGAAATGTTGTTGATTTCCGAGGGTTAACTATGAAGTTTGCTTTAATTCGATAAACTAGTATTTGCTCGTTTCCTGATTCGGCGATCGGACTTTCAATTTCTCATTATTATTGCGTGTTTGTAGGCTCGCTGGAGCTTCCTCCACCCAGTTAGCAGTCTCCTCGACGGATGTTCGCGCGACGCCCTGTCGTGGCTGTCAGGCATTTCGAACAACTGCAAATTCACGCTTCCTCGCGGATCCAGGGACACGAATGCTTGTATTGTAGGTGGAGAATTTTACTTATTAAATTACCCAATATTTCTTCGACTTTTTCCAATTGTCCCGGAATTCTTCATTATTCGACACTGTTGGGAGTTAAAGAATTAGTGAGTGAAAGGCCGTCGTTCAATCATTCGGTCTATATTTGCCCGATTTGAAGCGCGACTACAAATTCACGCTTTCATGCGGAAACCGTCAAGGATTTTCCAACGTAGGAGAGTATAGGATCTCCGGCGAGATATTCCGAGGCTGTAACATCGCTTCAGTCACGCATTCAGTAGTCAGTTGACTGATGTTGAATGGCCTGTCAACATATTCGCTGGGCTGACAACACCCCCGAGTCTCGCGGCGGACTCGCGGCCTCCTAGGGAAAAAGGAGGAACCGCCCGGAATGACACCCCTTCGTTCCACGGTCATTAGAGCGGATTCCCCGGTGCGTGTCACGCGTGCCTCCCGCCCCCCATGTAAATATAAACCACGTGGACCATTTTTCGCTTCTTCCAAGCGGCGCGAAAGATCCAACCGATGGGGAAAAAAAACGTTACAGGACCGCTTTCGGTGTTGCGCGGCATGTTCTCGGTTGTGAGGCTCGACGAGGGCCAACCAGGCTTGTTCGATAATTGGGCCGAACCATCAGCCGTTTAGAAGAGCTGGGTTCGACTGCTCGCGTCGACGCGACAAGATTGATAGATCGCGACGGAATATGCCCTGGTAAATGTGTCCCGGTGTACACGTGTCCGAACCGCGTTATACTTGACGTCGAACCGGACGGACTTAAATACTAATGTTCCGTGTACAGGATCATTCACTTCCCTTGGCATCATTAGGAATATTTAGTGATTTTCCTCGGAATTCTTGGAAATGTTATTGTGGCCCGCCAGTTCCATGGAGAATCTTAGTTCTAGGGCTGAAACTATCGAAAAATGTTGAAATCGGGCAAGTTGAAAAAATTTCGAAAAATGGAAAAAATAGGGGGGAAATAAAAGAACCTTGGACAAATTCCCGATTTTTCCAAGGTTTCCCGATTTACCCGAATGCTTGATATTTCTTTAGTTTGAGCCTAGAAATTAAGATTCTGGGAAGAATCGGTGCACCTGGCAACATAATGATAGAGAATAATCTATAATTATTCATCGCAACCTATACTGATTCCAAGCCAAGTGAATCACCCTGTACACCGAACCCTCAAGTCGCTGTCTATATTGCAACTAAAAATACAGAACACATCAAACCTTCATTCCCAGTTTCCCAGTTCTCGCGTCTTCGTGGAAGTACTTTTTACTGTTTCCACTAGTCCGGCGAAGTTACTGTTTCTCCCGGTCAGTTTAAGCGACTCGCTGCAGTTACAGATGCACCGAGAGAGTGGATACAAAATCCGACCAAGTTCTATTAATATTGCAGTGCGAAAACAATCGCGCCTTGCCAAAAGCTACGAGGAGTGTCAGTGTACAGCAAGTCGGGGGCGAGGGGGGTGGGTTTTTTTCGGGCAGAAAGTATAATATCAGCGAAGTATCGGGGAACGGAAGGTAATGTAATCCTTGCCGGCACTCTTCCCCGGGGCGATTGCCTCCTGCGAAAATAGAGAGGCCAGGGGGGCGGCGGAGAGTGCGTGAGTGGCAGTGCGCGTTCTATGCTAACAGTGGTATACAACACCAGCTGCGGCCACATGGCATTCTTTCTGTGATCTTGCTCTAAGAGCTCGTTAATACGATCCTCTCGGATGTTGCCAACGCACAGTTAATATTAGTTTCGAGTATGTTTTCTTAGCGTATGAGTGTTCCCTCGGGGGATGGAGGCCCCGGCTTCCCTTTGAATTCCAGCCGGTCGCGCTTCCTCCATTGTTTCCCCCAGACGTTTCCTCTACTCACTCCTTTCGATGTCCATTCTGTAATTGGAAAAATAGAATCTTTTTAATACGCAATTGATTCCGAGGAAATCACGAAGGAAGTCTCGGACTCGAAAAACAGGCCTGAGATTCCTGGGTGGACTGGTCAGGGCGGGAAAGATCGATGTGGTGCCGTCACGGTGTCCGTAATCAAAGGCGCCGTTCTCAAGATCTTTGCCCCTTTCGCCGAGATGATACAAGCCACTTTGCACCAGCAGCGCACATCCCGCGCGAAGAAAGAGACGATCAGTCCGCCTGGATTGGCTCTCTATTTCCGAGGCTGGCGGAGTTTCATCAAGTGTCGGCCCAATCCTGAGATCTCGCCGCTCTAAAAATACCCTTTTGAGTCAGTAGGAGGAGATGTGGAAACACCTCCTCCGTCGGCCAAGGGAAGACGGCACTCTCTCGCGAGGTACAGAAGCCGCGCATCCCCGGGGAGAAGTGCATCGAGGGTGCGACGGAACCGTAACTCTCCGACGGAGAGTAGAACACGATCGAGTGTCTCCCTGTCAAGCTCGACATCGGAACTCTGACACTGGAGACGTTCTCGAGTAACAGTGGACTTTCAGTGATAAAGTTTTGCAGCACGTTACCCTTCTAACACCCTTGAGTATTCAATAATTCCATGTGTGCAAAACAGGGCCAATTAAAAAAGTGGGCCTCATAAATCCGAGATGACAATGTGCGACTAGTGAATAGAATCGAAAATCTCCGAGCGAATCTGCCGATTGGAAACAATAATATTAAGAATTTCCTTAAGAAGAACAATATGAAAACTGAACACGGTAGCACGAGCCAAGTGAGCCACGCGGAGCAAAGACTGCGAAGTCCGAAATGTGCGAGGTGTCGAAACCACGGTGTGATATCGGGCCTGAAGGGTCACAAGAGGTCCTGCGCATGGAAGGATTGTCGATGTCCTTGCTGTCTTCTGGTGGTAGAGAGGCAGCGGGTGATGGCAGCGCAAGTCGCCCTCAGGAGGCAACAGCAGGCCCAGGGGAGCTACCTCGCCGAAAATCTCTCGACCGTCTGCCAGACTCCTGTGGAGGCTGTCAATCCGTATCTAGTCAGAAGTGACACTTCCGTTTGCCGCAGGCCCTCAAAGAACTTCCAGCGGCATCAGTTGCACTTCACACAAACGAGCATCAGCGTCACCCAGGGGTTCTACGGTCTAAAAACCGTGCACGCTCTTCCTGGAGCATGTAAGTAGTTGTTACTAAAATTAATGAAATTAAAAAAGTATCGATTTTACTGAAGAATTAATAAAATTCCAGTTCCACCGGCACCGAGAGTGTTGGGCAGTCTACCTCCGATGGATCACAGTCGAAAGGAACCCGAGAACTCGATGAACTTGGCACCCTTTGCGACCGCCTACCCCGCTGCCCCGTGGTACGACAGTTTCGTGGAATCTCCCAAGCCCAAAAGAGCTTTCGACGACTACACGAGAAGCAACGAGGATTTGGCCGCGTCGGGGAACGCGCCGTGTTTGGAGAAGAAAGCCACGATTTCCTTCAGTGTCGAATCCATCATTGGAACCAAGTGACCTTACACGAACTCGCCGGCACTCTAATTATTCCGTCACGACTTGTTGCGAATAAATGAAGGACCGAACTTTCAGTTGCTTCTCGATTTATTTTATACTGCTCGGAGATCGTTAGACTATGCTACTGTACATCAACATGGCTGTAAACTTGCGGAAGGTAGAAAGACGGCTTAATCGAGTTGGGCTAATTGCGAATACTGCTCTCGGAGAACACTTATCGTGGATATGCTGTAAATGGAACTTTATATAAAGGTTTTCGTGTACTAAATCTTAGAATTAGGGACTTAGAAATAATCAACAGTTAAGTGGCCCTGGGCCAGTCAACGTAGTCGTGAGTATGAATAAATCGATCTTGGATGAAGAATCTTGATTATTTACAGGTCTATCTGGAATAAGGAAAAGATGTGTGGGTCTTTAATAATTCATGGCAATTTGTAAAGAGGAACCTTGCCACTATTTATCGCTATCGATTCCCTTGCTGCATTGCTTCATGTACTGATCCATTTCGGAGTAGTCGTCCAGAGTCGAATGAACGATTTCGTACAAAATGCTCGGCCACTCTTTTTCGAGTAGTTGCAGTTTCTGTATCGCGTCTACTGTGAGGTTGATCAGACTCAGCAAGTGCAGCTTTCCCTTGTGCCTCCAAATTAAATCTTCCTATTGGAAATCAATAAGAAGAAGTTAATCGATGCCCGATCGATTTCTCCCTCGATCGAACTTACCTGCGTCACATTTCCTTTCCTCCACTGAAGAGCCTCC
The DNA here is from genome assembly GCA_963675795.1 of Crossocerus cetratus. NCBI lineage: Eukaryota > Metazoa > Arthropoda > Insecta > Hymenoptera > Crabronidae > Crossocerus > Crossocerus cetratus. The sequence goes on along the minus strand of OY776665.1, from coordinate 9,994,605 downwards.
TTCGCAACAACACTTCTCAGCGCGGGATCGCTCTTGAATAGAAACTCCTTGGCAGTGATTTGGTCGCCACTCTGCTTCTGCACCTTTTCCAGTCGCAGTCTTTGTAGAAGTGGTTGCAGCAAAGACTCTGGCAGTGACCACATCACAATGTCCACGAGGCCAGCGTACTCCTGGTTCGCCCGATCGATCTCTTCATCTGTGATCTGAAAGTCAAAGGGTTCGATGATTCCTAATTCATCCTGACAATGTTTGAGGGAGATGAAACCAAGTCCACCTCTTTCCCATTAATAATCTTGAGGCCCCAGTGTGCCAAGCGAAATATAGCGTAAGTCTTCCAGTCTTTCGACACGATGGGATTGCCAGTCTCTATGTGAATGCTCGTTAGCCCCTGAACTTCCGCCAGAGCGTTCAGCTGGCCGAGGTAGCCGACGTTGGTCTCCTTCAAAGTATAATGCTCGACATTTGGGAATCGGGACTTCAGTTTGCCCAGAACTCGGGCTACGTCGTTGAATTGCACGTAATTGAATTTGACTACATTAACATCCTGCGATTTCGATGTGTCCCAGGACCGATCGACGAAGCGAAGGGCACCTTGGCCGTAAACGTTCAGGCAGCGGCCAACGATCTCGATCAAGTAATCGCCACCTGTGATTGCGATAATTACTATAAACTGTAATTCAAACTTGTCTAAACTTAACTCCTTAATGTTTACCTTGCTCGCGCTCTTTGGGCGGATTCAGAACGGGCGGTGGGCTCGGTGGTGTTAAAGCTCTATATTTAGCCCTCGCCGTGGCCGCTCTATTACTTTTGTAACATACTGTTTTCTTTATTTGAGCACTCTTCCCTCTGCTCTTCTCCTTTTCCGGATCTCTTGATTTGGACGCATCGGCCTTTGACGTCGAGGAGGCACTGGAGTCGCTGAACACCGATTTACAACTGTCCAAGCTGCTCGCTTTCGAGCTTAATGAACAGTAGCCCGAGGAACTGTTGTTTGATTTTGATGGACAGTCGCTTTGACTATCCTGATTGGGAACTTTGGTACCAGGAAGAATCTTGGTTGAACCGTCGTCTTCATTTTGAGACGTGGTCGGAGAAGTTAAGATCTTCGGATCGGACAAATCCGATAAAATAGTCCTGGTTAAACTGAGTCTTCTATTATAAGCAAGTTTATCCGAATCTAACGTTTGATTAGTTGGATTCAACAAATGGGACTGCAATCCACTTTTCAAGCTCTCGCGGATCTCGGAGATGTCTGATTCGCTATTGGAATCACTCTCAGCGTCGCTATAGTTTTTACTCTTTCCCGGAGTAGACCTCCGATCCTTGGACTGTCTTTCTTCGAGCTTTGTTTTTAACAAACTATCTACGATCGAGCCTAGAATCGGGGGTAGTTTGAACTCGAGGGGGTAGGTCTTCGTCGAGTCCTTCAATCGGAAGAAATTATCGCTGGAGCTGCTTCTTTTTGCTATATGAATCCTCTTTGCCTCGACATTTTCGTTGATGGACGTTAGGCTGCCGAAACCCTTCGACTTTGCTTTTTCCAAGCCCTTTGACTTTATTGCGCTGTATTTGTTTGATTTCTGTAATTGAACCGCACTCGCGCCTGCTCTCCCGGCGTTCCAGATGTTCCGATTGTCCGTGACGGATCTGTTCCGACATCGGAGAAGCTCCCAGTTGATCTTCGCGTTCGATATGACTTCTTCCCGGCGAACGTTCATACAGATTTGAGTGCTCAGGTCGAGGAAAGCCGAGTTGCACTGTTCTTTATTCGTTCTCCAAGCCATCGCCGCTCGCCGAGTCTGCTCGTTGATTTGCGTGTTGGAAAGAAGCTGCAAGCTCGGCAGATACGAGGCGAGGAAGGAGATGTAATCACTGTTTAACGTCACAGGATTACCATCGATCGTTATTTCCCTGAGTTGCAGGGCCTTCGCGATACTTCCCATATCCTCGATTCTGGAAATCGACAAGATAATGCGTAACTTCAAATAAGAAGACAATCCCAGTCATTAAACTTACTTCTGAATGTCATTGTTACTCAAATAGAGTTTCTGCAGTTGCGGCAACTCGCCGAAGCCCAGTACCCTTTTAATCTTATTCCTACGCAGATTCAGCTCCCTCAGCGAACTCAAACCCTGGAAATCCTGGGGGCAGATCGCCTTTATATTATTCCCCGCCAAGTTGAGGACTTTCAAGAAGACGAGGCTCTCCAGTCCCGAAACCTGAACGATCTGATTCCCATGGAGGTCCAGGACTTCAAGTTTCCCCAATTGCCTAAGTCCCTCGATTCTTCTAATCCTGTTCTTACCAATCAAGAGTACGCGCAGACTCTCGAGCGTATCGAGGCTGCAGATCCGCTCGACCTGATTGTCGTACAAGTCGAGGAAGACCAATTTGGTCAGTCGCGACAAGTTGCAGCCGTCGATCTTCGTGAGCAGATTATGCTGGAGGGAGAGCAGTCGCAGTCTGGGCTCCTCGACTATGCAAGGAAACGCTGTCAGACCACGTCTGTCGAGGCAGATCCTGTCCGGGTTCCTTTCCCTCTCCACGGCTGTCCTGGTAGCCACAATCGTCCTACCTTCGCTCGCCCATTGCAGGCTGATCGCGTTGCCGCCCTCGATTGCAGCATCTTCTACGTTAAACGGCGATTCTGTGTTACTGCAATCAAACACTCGCATTGCAATAAGATCGGTAGATTTAATGCTAGAACTCCGAATTCCTCACCCAAGTGAATTGTAGGACCTGTTCGAAAGCTTCGGCGGGACTGGCGCGCCGGGCAGGATAGGCAGTGCCGGGCCGATTGTTAGGAATCGGCTCTCTTCCTGGCTGCCGAGCTGCGAGCTTGCTGATCTTCCTTTTATACCAAATGTTACTGCTTTGTTCTACAAAAAGAATTCCTATCGAATCAGCCGAAGTGCGAGTAGCTTTTGATCGTAAAAATCGACCGGGCGAAATTGTTTTATTATTATTATTTTACATTATTTATTATTCATTTCGGAGTAGTTGTTTTGCGATGATACAACAATCAGAGAATAAATGTGCGTGTGTGCAATGAATGGGGACAACTCCTCGATTACACTTGTGAGCAAAAAGGGGCGACGGTGGCTGGCTCAGTGAGCCAGCGAACCTACCGTTTTCTTGCTGCTTACTCGCATTACATAACCGATGTATTCAGGAATAACTAGCACGTTCGAACGGTGGCCTGTCGAAGCGCAGTTTATTCAGTAATATTGATATGCCGTGTTCTGTTGTGCGACTCCACTTTTAGGCTCGATCGGTTCGATGCCACCGTCGGCAGGAATTGTTTGTTATTGCGCGTTCGGCTCCTGCCTCGAGAAAATCAAGCATCCTAATATTAAGCAATAAAATATTAAAGGCTTCAGTTGTTGAGCATTTATTTAGCAATTCCGACGTCGAATCAACAGACTGGAGTGGTTGAGGGTGCAAAACGTATTTTTTGTAATAAAATTCAGTCGACCTCGATAAAGAGGGCGCTGCTGGGCTTGGCCTCGCCGCTGTGTATCGACGGGGAATCAGCTGGGAGCTGGGAGCGCTGAACAGGCGACGAGAATCATGGCATTGGCGACGATTTTCCGATTGATACAATTGCCAAGGAACTTGATCTTCCCGGCCCAGTACACCATTCAAAAGTGCGACTATGCTGTTGGTAAGTAATAATATCGTAATACTTGTGAGGTTCTGATTCAAGCTCGACCTCTTGGAATGTTGTGATGCAGAGGTTAGACGAGCGTTCGTACTCTTTTCCCAATAAGTTTAACAGGGAACTTGTGTGATTAAAGATAGTGGGCTTTAAGGAGTCGAAAGTTTAGGTCGAACCTCGTTTCGAGACTGTCACCTTCGGGAAGTTAAGAGTTACATTTGTTTCAGCACCGAAGAAGAGGAAAGTAATGGAGAAAATCGTCATCCCCGTGGAAACCGATCCAGAAAAGCTTGTTACTCATTGTTGCGGAGCGAACTTCTACGCGGAGGGCGAAGAGGTGAAGCTAAAACCGGACTCCGAATACCCGGACTGGCTTTGGACATTGAAAACAACTAAAAGGCTATTGAAAGACTTGGACCCCGACACGAAAGATTACTGGCGCGTTATGAGGCGAATCGCGAACAGAAAGACCAGGCAAATGTCCAGTAAAAAGAAGAGATAAGCTGCGAGCTACTTCGCATTTGGCTTCTATTGTTTAAGTTCGATTGTAAAGTTGTACGTTAAGAAGAAATAAAGTTGCTTTCGCAAAGCTCGAATCGCAGTGTTGATTTTCGGGTATCAGTTTTATTCGCAAGACCGAAATGAACTTCCCGTTACATGTTTTAGAACGTAGGATGTGACTGAGCAGTAGGTTTTCGAAGCCCATAACATGAGGAACTGGATGGCCGAGAAGGATTGAAGAGTTGGAGCTGCAGCGGCAGAAACCCTCCTCGTTTCGGAGCCGCGCAGCCACTATCGAGATGTAGAGGAAGGGCGTTTATTAGTCTACTGCGCCAACTCAAACAATCCCCTCCACTAATCACCTGCGCCTAATTGGTGCGCTCGCGCTTTCCTTGATTTTATGATAACGCGCTAATGTAGCGCAAGGTCGTCCTTGAAACTTAAACAAGTTACCAGTAATCTTTTGCATGCTCCAACTTACGCCAGAACGTCGATTGATTTCTTTTTCGACTTATAATTAGCCAGGACATATAATCCTGGAATGCCTGGGTTCGACAAGGGTGAAATGCGAATGACTCACGTTTCCTTAAAGTGGCATAACATGTTTCCGATACAGAATTACGATGCGTCTGTTTGCCCGCGGTAAGACATTTGTCGGCATATCAGAAAGAAGCAGGAAATAATGTCGCTCGCACCTCGATGACTTCACTTTTTAATTGCAGCGACAAGGGAGAGAGATAATTATTGCGGCTGGTTAGTGCTTGGTGAGCGCGTGCTTTAGCGAATGTATAATAAAAATTTGAAAAAAAGTCGCTAATTTTATAATTCTCTAATCTTTCAGGACCGTATGTTGTCACATTTCATCAATATATCTCTGAAATCACCGATCCACGAGCGCAAACAGGCAATTTGGGCGTTGGCCGATAATCCTCAGGGAAATGTAGGCGCGTTTTACGGAAATGAGCGGTTTATTTGCGCTGGCAAATCAAGAGGGTCAGGTATAAAAGTAGTGCAGATGCACCTCCCTTTCATAGTGGACGACTGAGTGCGCAGAAAGTACAATCTCTCGTATCAGTGTCTATCGGATCTGATAAAAGAGCCGACGAAACGTCCGCCGGTGGAGACAACGAGTCGCCAATGCATTAATACACCGCACTAAGGACGGAGGACACTCTCGAAGCTTTTTCTTGTGTTGCGCTTTCCACTGTAATTACAAGTAAGTTTCTTTCAATCTCTAAATTAAAAGCTGCATAATGACCTGGTCTAATTTGCATTTCAATTTTCAATCAGTACAGTGCGCGGCCGCGCAGCTTTGGTGCATTTGAGCTACCCTTTTGTCCGCGGCTTATCCGAAGGTTGTCTGAAATCTCGAAGGCTAACATCTCCTGATCACCGACGTAAATGCAAATGAGTCGGCAAACATATCCATTCATTCACTTCTCCTCGTCGCTGTATGCGCTCCTGGTTACTGCTTGCCTTTGACAATTTATAGGCTTCGATAGTAGATAACCAATATAGGTTTTCTTTTTTCAAAACCTGGCGAGTGCTCGGGAAGTGCTTGGGAATGATAATTCCAACAGAATTACTCGGTTCGAGTCATTGACCGAAATAATCTCTCCGTTCACAATGCGCTTTATCTTCCTCCGATCGGATTCCAGGTATTTCTTCCCAGGTGAACGAAGTTGAACGATATACTAACTATAGACCAGATATAATAAACCAAAATCTCCTATCATCTAGAAGTTTCTCGCGAGGCAAAGTTAAGGTCTATCCTCGCGGCTCGGAGACATCGAATCACTTTCAGTCGAACTATTACTTGTGTCGTGTCCGTATAAGGTGAACCCTGCTGATCCAGCAGTCACCAATGATTTGTGACGACGTAAAACGTACAACTGTATCCCGAAATGTTATCTTTAATGTAGTATCAAGTGTTCCGCGCTCGGCCCCATTGGTCGCGCGTGCTGGCGCGGCTGCTCGCCGATAAAAATATGTAACAAAAAAAGTGTGCTCTGCTCCTGCACGCTTCCACTGCTACGAATAGTATATTATTTGATTAACCGATTAATTCGGACCGGGCGCGATTGTGTGTCAATCAAGGTATAAATACGCAGCGCGGCAAATTTTCGGCACCAAACTGCCGAGTAGCACAACGGGATTCGGAGATTGGTGGTAAAGGTGAGAGACGATAGAAGATAGACGCGACATCGAGTCCTTTAGCCGACGCTCGAAAATCATAATATCTCGGGAACACGTCATATTATATCAATAATCAGTCATTCTCCAAGTTTCACTCCTTTCGAGTTCTATGAATCGAAAAAGATGAATCAGAAGCGATGAATTTAGGACAGAGCGATAGCTATCGGTTCCGGGCTGCGATAATCATTGGCTGAAGAGAACTTTTGTCACTTTTACACTGTCTTTAAATTGAGAGCTCGTTTCTGAAAGCTGCCCTTTCTTTACAGATGAATACGTGGGCACTACTCTTCGCCGCTGTCTTGGCGTTCGCCGCCACAGCAAATGCTGACAGTAAGTTCTGACAATATTTTGCATTGCTGTCTCAATCTTGACAGTGGGACTAAATGTGAGTTTCTTCAATTTACAGAAAAGATTGTCTGCTACTTCGGTAGCTGGGCGGTGTACCGTCCGGAGCCCGGCAAGTTCGACATCTCCTACATCGACCCGAAGCTCTGCACGCACATGATCTACACTTTCGTCGGAATCTCGACCGACGGTGACGTGAAAGTGCTCGACAGCTGGCAGGATCTCGCTGACAACTGGGGCAAAGACGGCTTCGGACGCTTCAACAAGCTCCGCGATCTGAGCCCAGGTACCAAGACCCTCATCGCCATCGGTGGCTGGAACGAAGGTTCCGCCAAGTACTCCCAGGTCGTCAACAACCCGGCGACCCGCGCCCGATTCGTCAAGAATGTCGTCGCCTTCACCAAGCGGTACGGCTTCGACGGATTCGACCTCGACTGGGAATACCCCAATCAACGCGGTGGAGTTCCCGCCGACAAACAGGCCTTCGTCGAGCTTTGCAAGGAGCTCAGACAGGAATTCGACAAGGAAGGTCTGCTCCTCAGTGCCGCCGTCGGCGCCGCTGAGACCTCCGCTTCCCAGTCCTACATCATCGCCGAGGTCGCCAAGTACCTGCACTTCATCAATCTGATGGCCTACGACTTCCACGGTGCCTGGGAGAAGTTCACCGGACTCAACGCTCCTCTCTACCCATCCAAGAGGGAATCCGGCGATGTCCTCAAGTTCAACGTTGTAAGTCTTTCATCTTGTTCTCCTTGTCGTAGACTAAAAAAGTACGCGGTAGACTAATCAAACACGTGTTCCAGGACGCTGCTGTGAAATACTGGCTGGCACAAGGTGCCCCAGCTGAGAAGCTCATCCTCGGAGTTCCATTCTACGGACGTGCCTTCACCCTGACCAACCCCAGCGAAAACCACATTGGAGCCTCCTCTCCTGCCCCAGGAACCGCCGGACCCTACACCCGTGAGGCCGGTATGCTCGGCTACAACGAGATCTGCGAGATGTTCGCACGCGGCGGATGGACCATCAAGCGTGACGCGGAACAACGCGTCCCATACGCCTTCAACGGCAACCAATGGGTTGGCTACGACGATGTTGAGTAAGTGTCTAACAATTTTTCGCTGTCGTGCAATAACAATAGATATATTTGGCTTGGTATTAAACAACCCACTATTCTTGCAGATCCATCAAGGATAAGGCCGACTACGTGAACAAGATGGGACTCGGTGGTGCTATGCTCTGGAGTATCGAGACTGACGACTTCCACGGCCGTTGCGGCGAGAAGTACCCTCTCCTGAAGACCCTCAACCATGTCCTCAGGAACGGCGCACCTGTCCCCACTGACAAGCCCAGACCACCACCCACTGGAACCACCCCAACACCACCAGCACCTACTCCCAAGCCCACCCCGGCACCCCCAGCAACTGGCATCTGCACCAAGCAGGGATACGTAGTCGACAAGAACGACTGCAATGTCTTCTACCTTTGCAACAACGTGAACGGCGTTTTCGAAGCCATCAGGTTCCAGTGCGCCGAAGGTCTCGGTTTCGACATGAGGATCAACGGTTGCAACTTCAAGAACCAGATCCCCGAATGCAAGTGAACGACCCTGGCAATGATTCGGCTACACGCACGATCAAATCTTAATTAGACGTAATTGGAGTTTCTCCTAATTTTAATAAATGAATTTAATTTAATCATTCGTGTTTTACTTGTCCTTTGTTCCCATTACCGAGGAGGAGTACGGAACGCATCGAACATTGAAAATATCTTTATTAAATATAAACGATACGATAATCGACAGAGATAAATTAATAAATACGACGCTTGATATATAAACTAACTATACTCAGATCCCTAGTTCTGACGTCAGGCCGCTCAATAAATAGCTTAGTTCACTATTGCGAATACTCATTGGATCTTGCGCTTCCATATCTCCATCAGCAATCCACGTGGTTGGGATGTGTGCAAATGTTTGCCGCTGTGTCGAAGATCAATCCAGCCTGGCAATAGAATGCAACTGGGACTGCGGAAGGGCGTGTGCAGGAGTAAAACTTCCTGCAGTTGTAAGGATCCCGGAAGTAGCCCTCCTTCATGCAAAATGGCATTGTTGGAACCGCTGGCTTCGTCGGGAATAGATGGAGAGCTGGATCAACGGGTGGCAGTGGTTCCATGTATATTAGTTTATTCGAGTTGATTTCGTGGGCCTCGATAAAGGGCCTCATCGTAAACGCTGATGACCAACTGCAAATTGCTAGCAATGACAGGCACCAAAGAAAGACACGAGGACTCATCTGCGAAGAATGATGGAAGTCAAATAATTTCGACAAGTTCTTTACGAAGAGATTGTACTGAATAAACATGTTTATAAATCCTTGACCTACCTCGAATGATTATTTCTGTACCCTGGATTGTATTTATAGGATCACTGGAGACCAGGAAATCACTCGGTTAACTGCGCGACACTAACTGAAGATTTCTGCCTTGGCAATCATATTTATATGGATCAGCGCGCTTTCAATAATCGTCAACTAGACATTTCTATGAAGCTGATACACGCTTGAATTACGTGGGCCGTTCCGATACGGAGAAATGTTTATTGTCGATTCATACTTCATTCTTTACGTACGGAACTGTCCACTGATAGTGCCAGAAAACATTGACTTCTGTGGTCATGGTCATTCGTACGGATCTAGGGCAAGCCGATGCCTCCGCGGTCAAATGCTGTATGAGCATGCTTGATTGCCCCAACTCTCGTGTTGGAAGTTTCTCGATGGTTAACGCGATTCTTTAGTTACGGGCGAATAATTAAATAATATAAGTAGATTATAATGATTCCTAGTACATTTGCAGACGCGGATGCCTGCGAGATAAGTGACTGTTCCAAGTAGGAAAAATGAACTTGGAATTCGCGAGATCTTTCGCCGACGGTTTCCTTAAGAGATAAGCGTATTAGTCATTCCGTAATCGCACCGAATACATCGCGTAGTGAACTTGAAGCTAATAGTGTAATGAACCGAGGCCTGATGTTGCGCAAGATTTACACTTTGAGGGATCAGCTTTCAGAGAAAGCAAGCAAGCGAGTTAAGGCTATTCCTCTTATTTATGATTCATTATGTAAGATAATCAACATAATTTGCGGGGCTTGCGATTTTCGCGGGAAATGTTTAGAATCATCGCGGGATGCGTAGTAGTGCTGATTAAAAACTTATATACTACGACGAAAATTGTTCTAGCGCTCCAATTGCGTAATTCGATCTCTAAATCCTCGGATCGAAACTGATTGCTCACCGCACAAATTGTAACAGCTGCTGTCGCGTAATCCGAGAGCCCCGATGAATAAACATACTCGTGACGCGAACGTGATGTTTTGGACGCGTTCAATAGCGCGAGTTTGGAATCAAAGTAGGTAAGGAAACATTGCATCCGCAATTCGAATTGTACTTCAGCCTGTTGTTTTCATTATTTTACAAATGTTTCTCTTTAAAATCGACACACACTTCGGCTCTATGTGAACTGGGATGCGTCGGGGAATTGTTGAACGTAATTGTATTTCCTCCACGGCTCGATTTCCTCTGTTTTGTTCGACTGGACAGGCAAGACGTTTATGACACTCTTAGTGAGCTCGACAGGCCTCAGAGATCCAAAGAAGTCTGTGACTGGAACTTTATCTGGATCCCTCCTAAATAAATCTTTCCTCACACCCACTGTTGACAAGCAGTAATGCTGCGGGCATACCTTTAGCTGTAAGAAAAAGACTTTTATAGCTTTTGATCATAATTTCATCTCGTAAGGTGGGAAGGAAACACATACAAATTCTCCTAGAGTTTTTTTGCTAGATGGCTCTACTTTTTCTAGAAAGTCCAGAGCATAATAGGTATATCTGTCTATGATATATACACCAATGGCTGGATCCACATGGTGCTGCAAACAATAGAAATGAATACTAAGAAAAACTGTTTATCTCCCAAAGTATCATCAACTCACAGAAAGTGACTCTTCTCCAACCAAGCTAGATGCGACCCCTAATATATTCGGCGAATAAAACTTGTTGTACATAGAACTGGCCTGGCAAGTGTCCACAACAAACAGAATCTCATGATATCGTCTCTTCTGCCACATCTGCTCCAACGCATCACCCAGTTCCTGACTGCTGATCTCTTCCGAGTCTTGGAACTTGAGGAACCCATTACCACCATGGCCAGTGAGATAGATGAGAATATTGGAGCCCTCATCAGTCAATAGCTTCTTTGATCTGGGTGTCTCCGGCGCCAGCCTCCCAGTAAGGAGTCTGACAAAGTTCTCCACCGTTACTTCGTATCCTCTGTAATCGACCTCGACATCGTCGCCATAGACATTAATATGTTGTTTCATATTGTTGAAGACAGTGGCCGGTCGGGGGTTCCTCGGATTGCAAGCCATGTCGTCGGCGATCATGAGAATAATCTGGGAGTCCGGAATCCCCAGACGCTTGACACTTCGGTAGATCGAGAGGACATTGGCGACGTGACGATAATTAAACCAAAATCTCGAGGTGTCCACCAACACTGCCCAGTTGTTCGAGTGGCCGGATTTCGTAAAGTTCTCGGGTATCTTAAAAGACACAATGCTGAGATGTCGAGCAATTGGAAATGGAAAATGGTTTCCACCACTTGACAATACCCACCTCCAAGGAATGCGAACAATGTGCCAATAGTAGCAGCAAAAGATAGTGCAAATACATTTTAACGTTTCTTCGGCGACCACTCGAATCCGACGAAGTTTACGACGCGATCAGATATTGGAATCTTGACTGTGCTTCTTGAGGCATTACTCTTGCCGGGTTTTCACACCATTTTCATCGGGAGGTGTAAGGGAAGAGATTGTTTAACGTTTTATTTACAAGTGTCACAAGGGCATAACCTTCAAGTGTGCCTAAGCCGGCAAAGTACAGCAAAGTACAGTCGAGTATAGTTTCACAATATTGTTCTAGGTGTCGCTCGCGCTGCACCTGACTTGTGCTGCCCCCACAATGTCAACTCCCCTAGTAGCAAAATCGACAATCCAATTGATAACTCCAAGTTTTAATAAACCCTGTCTGCCATCTTTCTACTCTATCAAGACAATATTTAATATTTACTGTTAAATATAATTCTCTTTAACCCAAATAACTTGTCATAGGAAATCAAATATCTTCTTTGATCATTTGACAAAAAGCTCCGACAAGTGCTGCCCCCTCGACGAATGAATAACTTGGTCCCAGTTACCTATTGGGTTTGATCCTGTCAAAGATCGTGTTGTCGCGCTCTTTCCATTGTTTCCTCAAAAACAACTTTCTAAATCTAAATGCTTGAGAAGTAAAGCATTTCGCGAGTGAACAAGTGAGTATCCGTGGCATTGACGGATACAACCAACAGTACTCGAACTTTACGTCCGGAGAAGTTTTCTATACAAGGAGCTGCGGCTCCGAAGGGGTTGAAGGTTTGAATTCTGTTTGTTGCGTAGTATTTTTTCAAACTCGTATCTAGGGAGGTGATAAAAAATCAGCAACAAGACCAGCTAGATTGCCACGTTATAATAATTTATTTAAACATTTATACACCTATGATGTTCCACAGTCTTGAAAGTAGTTTCTAACTTGATATATATATATATGTATACATGTATATGCATGCATGCGCTAGCCGATATACACATACACATATCGATATACACATATACGGCCATCGCGTGTACGTGAGTGTGTGTATGTGTATATATATATAGAGTGTTTTCTGATCGATACATATAATATATGTATACATATAAATTCATTCATTTATTTATAAGTTAATTCATCTCGTGATCGTATAGCCTAGATAAAGCATTCCTCGAAACTTAGAAGTTACCTAGGGCTGGTTATGGGCTGTCGTCCTCGCATCAAATCCTCGCTTCGACCGTCTCCTCTCTAAAAAAAAGCGGTGTCTCTCCCTCGGTGACCGAGAGAGAGAGGGGGGGGGAGAGGCCGCATCTCCCCAACTGCGTACTTTACGCCGGCCCTCTTTGGCGCGCGTGCACATCGCATCCTACACCTATCTATGCGCGCAGCCGTGCTCAAATCAGATTACGTACTCGCACGTTCTCGCCCGTAGAATACCTCTCTCGGCCGCTCTCAATTCGCTCGTGCTTGACTTCGCCCCGCGCCGATAATTCCCCGGGCGCAGCACACGCACTCGCGAGAGATCGAGCCCCACTCGTCATCTCTCCACTGTTCCTTTATGCTTTGCCCTGCGGTTCGCGCGCGGCGAATGGTGCAGGAGAGAAAGAGAGCGAGAGACAGAGAAAGAGAAAGAGAGAGAGCGAGAGAGTGAGTGAGTGAGGGAGTGAGCGAGTGAGGGAGAGATGGAGGGAAGAGAGCTAAGCCCGGCGTAGCAGGCTGTTTCTTGCGCTCCGCTTTCGAGGGTGGCGCGTTTTCTCCTCGGCTCTCCTCCATTCTACGCCAGTCAGCCGGTAAAAGCGGAGCGACAGAAACGCACAGTAGCATCGAGACTCTCTCAAGTGGCGTGTACTAATGAACGATTGTGATGTCGACCTCCATGGGGAAACGGGGGGAGAGTGGAGGGGAGGGAGAACTCTACTGGGGCGATGGCTCGATGCGACACTTCGAGCTTCGCGATCTACATACAATCGACTAGGTTCGCCTCGCAATTCCAGCGGGCGAGGCCTGCCGACGCTTGTAGAACTCGAGTGGTTGTTTAAACAATACTGCTGTGGTATGGTCGATTAATATCGAGCGGGGGCCGGCGCACCGCAGCTGCCGATCCGATTAGCCATCGTCCGCACTCATCTCCGCCGATATCGCCCGCCCGGCTTCCCAGCTTGTCTAGCCCTTTTCCCCCTCTTTGTGCATGCTACGTGTACGCGAGAAATTGTGCGTCGTCGCAGGGCTGCTGTCTTGCTCTCTTTCAGCCCCTGCCGCCTCGAGTTTTTTCCCTCGCTCCGAGGTTCCCGCGCGCACAATTGGCCTTTCCCGCGAGACGATTTACGGGGCTACGGGCCGATGATGATCCTCCCATGCTCGCCGCGTGAGAAATGATGCTCGTATAAATAAGCGGGTGTGGGATGGGCTGGGTGGAAATGAATCAATCTATGACGATAAATACATGAAGGATAATAAAGTAGCTTGTACTATTCGTGTCGATAATACCATCTAATATCTGCAGTAATGAGTGGCCTATTTACACGAGTGCGCAGTCTCGGTGATGTGTCTTGGCGAGTCCGAGTCGGATGATCGCGTTCGAGCTCTCTCGACTGCTTTCTCGAGCGCGAGCTCCACACCGCCGGCAATGCCAACTCCAACGTCTCCAACTTCTAGAGTAGTTTTCCTTGCGCGCTCGCGCGTCTCCCACTGGTTTTCGGCGAGTCGACTTCCTATGTTCACCGTCGTAGAAGCGAGGACAATTGATAATCAAACCACTTGTCTCGCTAGCCGATCCAAGGGGGCGGGGGGATAGTTCGCGGCTAAATCGATTGGATTCGCCGCAATCGTCGGGATTAAGTGGCCGATCTCGAATAAGTGGAGCACCGATTGCGAATGATTCGGACTGATAGACGGTTCGATTCGACGGATCATCGTCCCGATCACCGATCACCGAGTCCGCGGCCCAAGTTATCGCCAAGTTCGAGGGGAGTTTTGAACTCGGGCGAGCGCCGATAGCGCTGACTCACCGGCGGATCAACAAGAACTTGGAGATTCCCGATAGAAGCGAGCGGAGAAATCCAACAGATAGAACTCGACTATCGGCGATCTGGCCTTATCGGCCGATAAGAGCTCGCTCGGCGGAGAAGTTGGCATTGTGATGCAGTCGATTGATCGACGATTATTGAGAACTAGGATCTACGGCGCAGGGCTTCGGCCGACTGTTCCGAAGCGAAAGGAGGCGATCCGACTTCCCGGCGGGTAGAATCGAGAGGGGCGCGGGGAGGAGACCTCTCGCCGATACTTCCTGGCGACTGCCCTCTAAGCTGCGTTCATGCGCCGATGTACGCTTAAGTGACGAGTAACTCAATAAAGACGATCAAGAGGGTGTCGGCTGTGTGCGTCCTACTGCGTCCAGTTGGACACTAGAATTCCGAGTGCGTTCGACCTACACGCGTCCCGTCGAATTAATAACAAGTGTATCGAGCTACGAATCGACTAACACCGCTGATCGAACCGAGCCCGGGAGACCGAGACCCAGGGTGTACCGCGTCCTCTCCAGGACCAACTGGCGGAATAGCCTCCCTCGTCGGCCTCTGCCTGCATCCCGAAGGGCGAAAGCACAGCGCTCGGATTCTCCTCTGTCTGTGTGTGTCTGTGTGTGTCTGTGTTATAAGAGAGAAAGAGAGAGAGGGGAAGTCGAGGCCAACTAACACCGAGCCGCATGGATGGAGAGCGAGCCGCACTGTGTCGGCTCTGAAGAGGAGCGGCCGCACCGGCGTCCGCGCGGCCGATTCTTGCGCGGCGCGTCACGGTTAACTGGGCAGCGAAAGAGTGCCGCGATCGAGTGCGCCCACGAGGATCCCTCCACTCGAGGGCGCACTCGAAAGCATCGAGTTCACCAGCCGGCTCGAGTGCTCGCTCGCTCGCTCCGACCGCCGGCTTTTCCCCGATTAATTCCCGAGCGGCGGCGGCGACGGCGGCGGCGACGACGGCGCGCGCGCCGACTCGCGAGAGATGGAAGCCCCGAGGGGCATTATCCGGCGCTCCGCTCCGCTCGTGCGCTTACGTCCACCTCGGGAGGCCTCGCCGTGACAGACTCCATCTCCGATCGGCGAGGGCCCGCTCCAAGGAGCCTCGCACGCCAAGGGATGCCCGCTACGATAGGGCCAGGGAGTGATGGCCGCGTCGGCTGTACGATAAGCTCCCAGCCTCCATGTCCTCGACCTTCGCGTCCTCGTCCGCCAGGTCCACGCCGTAGTTGCTCGGGGTGTTGTCCTCCTCTGCGGCAAATTTTTAATTGTCTTAGTCTTTTTATGGGTTTGTTACTTACGAAGGAAATTGTTTAGTGGCTTTTTTGGTTTCATTGGAAAATTGGACGATTGTCGATTTCGTAGGTCCCAAGGGTCAGAGAATCAACAATCCATGACCCAAGCTTTAAGGAGCCAGAGTTCCAAGACCCAAGGAATATAGAATCGAAATTCCATGATCCAAGAGTCAGATGAGAGTCAAAGTTCCAACACACAAGGATCATAGAATCAAAAATCCACGACCCAAGGTTTAAAGAGTTCCGAGAGCCAAGGACCCACTATCACGTCAAGTAGGAACAAACAAAAGAATTTTTGTCGAGATGAAGAAAATCGTGCAGCACCTCGATTCCAGTTCCATCTCGAAACTACATGTAACGCAAACAACATTATAAGAGGACCTCCGTTGGTTGATAGGCCGCGCGGTGATTCCGAAACATCTAAAACCTTTCTGGAATCCTCAACGATCGGACTTGCCTAACAGCCGTAGCGCCGTGGGCGTATATTCGCGGTGCGGAGAACCGGGCGAATTCCCAGCTGCATTACGAGCATATACGCCAGCTAGTGCTCGGCAATTCTTTCCGCGGCCAATTCTCGTTTGGTTATCCTCGATTTCCTAGTTTGTCCTGACGACCGGCTCCGAAAATAGCGTTACGAGCACTCTGTAACCATCGGCTCGCCCTCGTGCTTTAGCAAGTGTGAATCACAACTCCCAGATTCCCTTTCAGATTCGACTAAAGAAAGCGTGGCGGTGTAGCAATTATACCAAGCCACTGATTAGAATGTTGATTGGTTCGCAGTGGTCGCGAAGACTCGGCACTTAAATCAACTGGTGTCCCGATCGATGGTAGATAAGAAAATCGATCAGCTCTGATCAACGGGACTCGATTAGCCTGCAATCGCCGAGGCTTTTTCCAACTGAATCTCCATGGATAATTGGCGGGATGGCGGGGGACTCGGCGGGGGACTCGGCGGGGATCGTGGAAGTGGGGACTTACCGGGGAAGAGCGGCGCGGCGTCGTAGGCGTTGCAGGGGCCTGCGTGCCTCGTCTCGATGACGAAGCCGGTGGCGCAGGCATCCTTGACGATGTGGCACCAGCTCGGGTAGGTGATGTTGTTGGTCGCGCAGAGCATCGTCGCCGAGGGGTCTCGATCCCGCTCCCGGTGCATCCTGTTCCGCACGCGCTCCCGCTTCCTAGGGCACCGGTAGGTGCAGGTCACGCAACGCGGCCTGGTCGACTTCATCTCCGTCAGGCAGGTCTGACCCTCGCGGCAACGGATCGTCGTGCAGGCTGCGCTCGCTGCAATTGGAACACGGAGAGCGACGGGTCAGCTTGGATCGAGAAAGGCGATTAGCTTCGTAGAAAACACCAGATATTCTAGATTTTTATTCGGTCGAGTCTTGATAGATCAATTTCTGCAAATACTAAAATATTCGATTTGCTAAAAGTAATCGAATTTTTTTAAACGATCCAACACATTTACAGGCAAAAAGGAGTTCATAGCGAGCATTGCTGGGCGAGGTGCAGTAAATTGCGCGAACGAGGTTCGCCCCCGAGTTGCCGTGTCGGCGAAAGGCCAAGGGAAAACGGCTTAGCAGCTAGACGCTCGCTAGTATCTGCTAGTAAGTAGTAAAGTACTCGGAGGCAGGCAGGGTCGACGGACAGGTTCAATCTTTGAATTAGACTTGCGCCGGCTATCTCTTCGCCTTCCCTCCGGGGATGGCCAGCGGGCTTATGTTCACTGACTCCTTCGTAGATGCGATTACTCCAATAATATGTCGTTACACCTACTTGGGTCAATGGCCCACTTCTCACGGGGGTCGCGTCGTCTAATCTCTCGCTCGTTTTTCACTCTCTCCCTTCCTCTCCCTTCCTCTCCCTTCCTCTCCCACAGCCACTACCCGCAGAGACACAGGCCTCGGCAGACATAATACAACAGCAGCTCACAAGCTCACCGGTCTACGCGACCCCATGAGAAGCATTACGCAATGCGCGTATTCAGCGAGCCCGTTGAACGCCAGTGAACGATTACCCGACCTACTCTATAATCCGAAAATCCCTTTCTCACCAGACTCGCGAAGGCTCAGCCGCGCTAAAGCGATCAAGACGCGCGGCAGAGAGCGCGCGGCATAGTCTTGGAATCCAGCCGACCGACACAATGTTCTTCGCCCGCGCCACTTGGATATAGCCAGTTTGGATTGGCGCGTCTAATCTAGGCTTCCTAGTCGGCCGCGAGGATCGGAGCAATCATCGCATCACCGTGCGACGATATGTTAGCTGTCTGTCGACGACGGGGCCCACCACGTGCGGCCGCGCTAGATTAATATTAAGTGATTCACGCTTCGTAATGCGATCCATCGCTTTAGACGGCCCGCGTATACATTCCAGCCCCCCCCCCCTCCCCTCCCTCCTACCGAGGAGGCGAGCCAAAAATAGCGGGGGCGGGGGGCTTGTATGACTTCGTACGGGCACACTCCACTGGCCCAGATTCGCCGGTTTAGCGGAGTGTAGGGGCTCGTTGATATTTAGCAATCGCGGCCGACCAGGAGGAAGTCGAGAGAAAAATTCACAGCTCTTCAATGAGCGAACCGATTCGCAAGATTCTTGGCTTACTGGTTTCGGAAAGATAAAGGGAATAATACAAAATTCATCAATTAATCGTTCAAGTATAAGTTTTTCTCAGAAGAGTTTGTTACGAGAAAAAGCGTCCACGGCTGTCGCGTGCTATTGTTATAGTTTGCGCGAGGCCTCTAACCGAGTCTTCCGATTCCCCGTTGAAGAGAGCGACGCAACATGCAACGAGGGCTGAAACGACGCGCGAGTCCGCGGCATAACGCGATTATGATTCATATAACAGAGCAGCGGCGCGCGCGTATGTACTCGAGCGCGTCGCAGTGGCGCGAGGGTCAACGCTGGCTGGAATGCACGCGGCCTGCCATTACACGCGAGCATTGTGGTTGGCGAATGGGTATACCGAGGCACGTGCTCGTTAACGAGAATTACGTTTCGTATTTCAAGTCTCACATTGTCTTAATCGCGCCGTTCCTTGGAGCGCGCGCTCGCTCGCCACTGTATTGTGTAGGGTACGATTGCGGACGGCGCGCTGCAAAGAAAGTGCCTGGAATACTTAAGCTCCAACGCCCGACTGCCTGCAATCCGATTCTACTTAAGCTCTTCTGCACCGCCGGACTGCGGAAGTGCGCCCGATCCCCGCCCCCCTCCTCCTCCACGCTTCACTATTTTTCCCCGGAGGGAAATGTGTGCTTTGGGATATCGCGCGGACGAAAGTCGTGTGTGGATGTTAGGCTAATCCGCGCGCTGTCTCGGCGCTCGATCCGTTCAATGAAACGGTTAATCGCCGCGAGACGGCCTGCTTCCTTTCCATCGATCGCGCGCGCATTGTGCCACGGAATACGCTGCCGATAAAAGCGCGCGGGGCAACTGTCGGGGAAACTAAAACGGCTTAAGGGGGTATTCCCCTTTCGTCGGCTGTTTTAAGTGTGGTTTTTGGCATTTCTCTTAATAATCAACGACTATTCATTTTTTATACAAGTTTTGTGATTTTTGGAAATTATTTGTTTGTTAATTGGGAAGAAAGTGCGGTCTGTTCATTGTTGAACAATTTTTTTTATAGAAAAAGCATCGATTACCCTTCGATCTCCGATGATCTCTCGATGGGCATAGATCAGATGCACTGGACTGATCGATGCTTTCTCCAGCGAGTGCGCCGCTGAGTACTGCCTTTCATTATTGTCGACGGCTCTCGGCGAAGTGTGTCGTCGGCGAAGAGCGGCTGCCGGTGACACGTGTACCCCGGCGATTAGCATCGGCTCGGCGCGAAATAAACGAATTACTTAACGCCTCTCTCGGCATCTCGGCGTCTCGGCGCGATATCGAGTGGAGCGAGGAGAAACGCGAAAAGAAGGCGGTGAAGTCAAAGCGACTGAATGTCTCCGAGTATAATCGAGCCCTTTCCCCGCCTCCTTTCAACGGCGTAGTTCGTAATGAGGCTCTCGCGCTGTCCCGTATTTTGCCGGCGCGGCGTATCGCGGCGCCGTCGCCGTCGCCGTCGCCGGCGGAACTCTCGAGGCATTCGAGGGCGAGGAGATTACGAGCCGGCGACGCGTCGCCAGGTACAGTGAAATTGAAGTATAATTGATTGCGAAGGCGCTCGCGGTTTGCCGAGCACGGCAAACACACACAGGCTCGCGAGCCGGCTACCATTTCGCCGGCTCGGACTCTCCGTATTGCGAAGCTATCAACGGGCCGAGCAAAAGGAAATAAGCAAATTACTTAACGCCTCTGCGGAGCTCGCGCGCGGCCGAGTGGTCGGGAGAGTATCGAAGAATCCGGACCGGCGAGGAAGAGCGACGAGAGGAGCTGCTGCTCCAGGGCGAGAAGGATCTCGCACTCTCGGGGCCCTCGGCGATCCTCGGCCGGGCGTCTACGTGCGCTCGCTCTCAACAAAAAGGAAAAAGAACTCGGCTCCTCCACGTGCGCGCATATTGTCGTATGCATATTTACAGACACACGCACTTTCGCGCCGCTCTCCGTCCGAGAGAGCCGCGCGATTATTTGCATCGCGACACCTCTCGCCTAACTCCCCTGGCTTATTTACTTATCCACTTGCCCGAGCTGCGCGCACCAGCGTGCACCAGCGTGCAGAGCAGCGTGCGTCTGTCCACGTCCTCTCTCTCCCCAAGAGCCGCACATAAAGGCGAGGAGAGTGTGCGCGAGAGCCGAGAGTGCGACTTGGAGATCTCTCTCGGGGCGCGCGAGCTTCTCTTTCGTCCGGGCGACGCGCAAGTGGCTCATTCCTCCGAGTCTCGTCCTTGGCGCATGAGGTCAAGCAGCCGCGATATTTGGAGGTCACTCCTCCGTCTGGGTGAGTCGATGCCGACCTCCTCCCGCCCTCGAATCGCCGATCCTGCAATTGGCTCGAGTGCGCGGCGCATCGGCCTACGTAAAATCCACTCAACTTCGCGTACCGTTTCCATGCGGGCGGCGGCGGCCGCGGCGGCCGGTCGTTGTTTACAGTGTCGTCGCCAGCGGCGGCGGCGGAGGAAGGAGGCGCGTCGCGTCGGCGGCGACCGGTGGGCCCGAGGAGGAGGCGGAGGAGGTGGGAGGCCGAATGGCCGGCGCGCGAGAAGTCGACGAGGACGAAGAGCGAAAGGGAGAAGGCAGGAAAAGGGCTCCGAGGGAAGGAGCCGTGCGGTCCAGCAGGCATTCGGAGGAGAGGCATGTGCCGGTGAATGTCGATGCGGAGACGGCGCGCGGACGTTGATACGCGCTCGTGAGGAACTCGAGGGCCCAGAGAAAGAGGAGGCTCTCGGTCCCCCCCTCTGGGTGGGGGGCGGGGGGGGGGGTGTCCAAAAGGAAGACGCACGACTTGGGAGAGCGCGTCTCGAGAGAGTACGATTCGGCGGGTCCAAGAAGAGCGGAGAGAGAGGGCCCAGCGGCTCGCCGCGCGCGGAGAGCAAGAGAGCGAAAGCTAGAGGGAGAAATGGGAGGAAGAGATGTTGCGCGAGGGGCTCCCCGGGGGAAAAAAGAGTATCTTGGCGCGCGGACGGCCGTCGGTGACCAGACGCCAGGATGGAGTACAGTGTTACCGTGCTCCGGTGCCCGCAAGAGAGATCCCTTCTGCGCGCGGAATCTCGAATAAACCTTGCGCGCTCTCTCGGCCTGGCTGCGCTCGCTCTGCCTCTCCGCCCCCCCCTCTCTCTCTCTCTCTCTCTCTCTTCCTCTCTCTCTGGCGTCCCGGGTTCCTTCGCTCGCCCTTACTCACCTCTCGCCGGCCTTCCTTCCTTAGGCCGTCGCGCGCCCTCTCCTACGGCCGCGCGGCCGTTTCTTCTGCAGCTCTCTTCTTTGCACTCGTCCTTCTTTCGCGCCGCTACACCCGGGACTCCCTTGCTGCCGGTGGCGGTCGTCAACGTTTCCGCTCCCTCTCTACCCCGCTCCTCCCCCCCTTGCGCGGCCTCTTGCCCGCCCCCCCTCGTCCTCGCAGTCTCGCCCGCTCGAAAAAGACGCTCCACGTACTCGCGGTGCATACCTCGTGCAGTCGTGCCACGAGGTCTCCCCGTACGTAGGTGCTCAACCTTGTTTGCATCCAGCGGACGCCGCGTCCTCTTCCAACCTGGAACCCTCGCCAGGGGTAAACGTCTGACCTCGCGCGACCCACCTGTTCCGCGGAGAAGGCGAGGAAGAAGCGCTCGAGTTTCCACGTCAAATGCAACTAACCGCCTTTGCACGCTCCGAATAGATATTTCCTTTGATCTTTGCTAGGCCTCGATCGCGGAAGTAATATTCCTAGTGAGACATGGATTCTAGTAACTTTGTAATAACGTGTAGTCTGTTCTTTGGAGAGAGTTAAACCGGGGATTTATTGCCGGGAATGAAGTAATCCGCGATGAGGACTAATTTTACGGATCAAGCGAAGCTCGGGACGAGTCCGACGTGTTCCTTTCGAGCGGCGCTGTTACCGTTTCCCTCTAATCGCCCCGCGAATTCTAAACAGTTTAGTCTGCGCGGTCGGCTGGATTTCTGGTAGAACCTATGTTTAGCGGGTTCTACCGATGGGCCAGATTCTACCGGCGTAACCGTGGCGCCCGCGACTTTTCGCCCGGCGAATCCGATGGAAATAGTCTGTTGTTCCGCGCCCGCGCGCTCTTGATTTAGACGATCGTAAAATTCTATCGGGCTAACGGTGGATCGGGAAACATCTATAATCAGAGCGGAGGGCGAGCGCCAGGAGAAAAAGGGAGAGAGAGAGAGAGAGAGAGAGAGAGAGAGAGAGAGAGAGAGTGGTGGAGTCATGTGCTGGCGAGGATGAAAATAAATTTCGGTTACCGAGCATTGAGATCCGGTTTGTTATCCGCGAAAGACACCTAGTCGCTCGTATATAACTCGAGCTTTGAGTCACGCGTGTATACACCGCTTTCTGCAAGCTCGTCCTCCTCATATTCCACGGACGCTCGCCCCGGACACCCGTAAAGCTCTCACGCGCGCTCCCCCTACCGCCCTCCCCGTCCGAGTGATGAAGCGACGAGTGTCCGCGCGCTTTGCATATGCAGTGATACCTCGGGATAGCGGTATTTTAATGCTTCGCCGAAGTACTGTTTGCTCTTGATTACGGAACTATGAAGGACAGGCCACTCTGCGCGATAACGGTAAATATCGATACACAACGGGAGCCCCGGAGCCGCGGATAGTAAAGTCTGCGCCTTGGCCGACACGGCGCTCCTCGAGTCGTGCAAACTTTTCCCGGGGCCCCCCCGATAGACCTTGTACAGCATGTACCGATTTACTCCGGGTATAACTGCGCCCTGGCACCGCCACCACTTTAGATCTTCCGGCAGAGATAGCGCGGCCTCTATTAAATATGAAAATACGGAAGTGAAGGGGCCACCGTGATTTGCGAGAGGTTGCGAGAGGCCTCGGGACCAGATACCTTAAACACCGCGCGTCCAATACCAAACAAATCTTGCGCCATCGAGTTCCACACTTTGCTAACTCCCTTTCAGGGTAACCAAAACTCTTCTACACATTTTCCCAAAAGTCACTTTAAGCTGAAGAGTTAAAAGGAATTTTGTTCACCGAGAGATCCAAATCTTGGCAACTATTTGAAGAGCCTGGTGCAATAAGTGGAGCGGTGGGGGAGAAGTCAAAGGGAGAGAATTTGGATCGGAGGGCGCACGGCGTGTCCTGCGGGGCCCGTGGCGCGGGCGCGCTCTCGCTGATCGATGCACGCCGAATTCCCGAGGCCGGAGTTATTTTTAGTAGAGGCTCGCCGGGGAGGAAGAAGAAGAAGAAGGGCCGCTCTCTCCGCGTAAGTGTCGTAAACGTAAAAGACCGCGTGTGCCGGGTTCCAAACATGCGTGCGCGTTGCGTGGGCGCGCGCGGCGGCGGCGGCGGCGGCGGCGCGGCTTGCATGCGTGTGTGGATGCGTGCGCTCGTGCGTACGGTGAACGACCGGAGGGCAAGGACGCCACAAGGACACGCCCTTACACACGTCTGCACGGCCTGGTGAACCAAGCCGCACGGGCCACGCTCTCGCCGACTCTACCTGGCTCTTCTACCTACTCACTCTTTTAATACGGCTAATCTACTGCGACCCCCTTTCAACCCTTCCTGCCACCCCCGCTGCTGAAATTACACCCCTGCATTAGTTGTCAACTCGGATTCACTCGTTTATTGGAGAACCGTTGCTTTCTCCGAGGAATTTTATCGGAGAATTTCGATCCGGAATATTGACTTGGTGGAAAATCGAATTAACCGATTCCGATTTCGATATAGTTTGCATACTTTCACGCGACCTTAGGAAACATTGATGACAATGAACATTTTCGGAACATTTGTTACGATTTGGCGGAGAAACTATCGAAACAATTCCGACGGGATTTTTCTCTATTCGAAAGAAGTAAACTGATTAGTATACCAGCCGGGACGACGTCGACTACGATTTCCATTTGATTACACAAGAACCACGAGAGTCTGGCGAAGGGTTGAAAGACGTTGCAGGCGGCGCCGATGATTTTTTCCCGGCGAGCCGAGAAGTGGTCCGTCGGTGATGGGAGTCTGTGCTCACTCCCGGGCACAAGTGCAACCACCTCACGGGCGCGGCGTCGGCGGCGTCGGCGGCGTCGGCGGCGGCGTCCGCCGAAAATAACACACGCATACATATGGCCAGGGGGGGCTGCTGGACTGGCTGCCTACCGTAAGGACGGCAGGTTAAGAGCTGCCTCCCGCGGCTTAAAGCCATTTAAATACAATGACGGCGGCGATCGCCGAGCGCCATAATAACTGCGCGCCTACGCCGCAGCAGCCTCGGGGCCGGAGGAGCGCGCGGCGACTCAAGTGCACACACCGGCGGCTCCCCGGCCGCGCCATAAATAGGGTTGCCGAGGAAGTGTCGATATTTCGGGGGGCCCGCCAAAGGGCTACTCGATTTTTCGACCTCCCGAACCCTCTTTCGATTCGGATTCTTCGTAGTAGAAAAGTAGAAAGCGAAACGCGTCGAAAGAGAAATGGAGGTTTGCAGAGCTGTGTACTATTGCGGGTTTGATTTGGACTTGTGGCGAGAGACGGGAATACGCAGGAGCCACGTTTCTCCGTACCCCCTCCTTATTTTTTCCCGGTACTTTCCGCTCTCTCTTTTTGCAGACTCTTACTGTCTTTCCTCTTTTTGTCACTTTTTTCCCTTCCCCCGGCTTCCCTCCGGCTCGGTTCTTTCGTCTCCGTCGGGCTCGCGGGAGCACGGCGATCGTGTCTCGGTCGATGAACTTCCTGGAACGATCTTGTGATTGACTCTCAATGTTTTTTGCCTCGCTCCCCCTCTCACTCCCTCTCTCCCTCTCTCCCTCTCTCCCTCTCACTCTCGGCCTCCCTCTCTCGCGGCCGTTCGTCCGGCCCGTTTTTTCACTCCTTTTCTTTTCGGATGGCCGCGATGTCGGGCACTCCCGAGGAGAGGACCGTGGCAAAAAATCGGCATCTCCTGCAACGCGCGCGCGCGCGCGCGCGCTCTCTTTATAGGGCGAGCGCACGAAAGCCACCGGCTACACGTCGTCGCTGACGTTCTCTCTCTCTCTCCCTCTCTCCCTCCCTCGCGTTTGAGTCTCGCGCCTCAAAGGCCGCTCGTTTGTAGTTTCCCGCGCGTAAACCTCGAGTCTACCTTCAATTAATTACGCGGCGCGGCCGGCGCGGCCGGCGCCTCGCACAAAGGGCTTCCAGGTCACTAGGATTCGCGAGATTCGATTGGAGTGGGCCGATCGAGTGCGCCCGGACTCCTTTCGACCGGCTGACTAGTCACTCGATATATCTGCTTCTCTGGCGCCCTCGAGGGCCAACAGCCCAATTCATAATTGGCAGTAACCAGTGACCGAGTTCAATCTCCATTTGACAGAGGCGAGAGTCCTCGAGATCCTAGTCGAAAAGCCACACTTGATCTCCCCGAGTCCCGCCGTCAAAGAGAAGTCTCGAGAGTTCTCTGCGAGAGCGAGCGAGCGAGCGAGCGGCCCATTCCCCGGGCGGGATTTTATAAGCCACGCGAAGATCCGTTGGACGATATCGCCTGGCAGCCTGCCAGGGAATTCAGTTAGAGTCGCGGCCGAATAACAATAAAGTTCATTCCGATGCAGAGTGCGCCCTTGTCGAGTTGACTTTCCTTCCTCCTCCAGCTCGCTCTTCCCGCCTCACCTACTTTTCGTCCTCCGCTTTCGCGTCTCTCGCGACTCCACTTTCCGCATTAAAGCCGCAAAGGACGGCTCGCACCACTCGCCACTATGCTTTCTCGCTCATTTTCCACGGGGAAGGTCCTCCTCCTCCCCGACGGTGCGGGGGCTCGGTTTCGCGGAGGCTCGAGTGAAAAGCGCCAAGCCAACGCACAAGGAGATCTACATACTCCTCTTCCACGCACTTAGAAGTAGATAAATCGTGGCGCACGCACTGTGCATCGCTAATAACGCGCGCCGGCATTAAATATGCATGGACTTTCCATCCTCGAGTGCTCGAGTGCTCGCTCAACACTCGTTGTAGAAGGAGTGGGGGATGAGAGAGCCCTTCCAGCCTACTCACCTCGAAACCACATAGAAAGCTGGGGGAAGGCTCTAGTCTCTCCTAGTTGGTAAATCAGCCATTTTCACTGGAGGGCGCGCGCGTCTGTATGAATTGAAAGTTTAAGGGCGAAAGTGGACTCACATTTGCAGTGTCCCTTATAGGCGACGGGAATGGCGCGACCTGCGCGGCAGGCGGCGAGTCGCAGGTGGCAGGCACTCTTGTAGGTGTTTCCGTCGGCCCCGCAGACGGGTCGGACGGCGGCTCGCTGGTGCGGGGGCGGCTGGGGGCACCTGCGGGCGCACCTCACGCAGTGCGGGCTCAGGTTCTGGTCCAGCAGGCAGCTCCGGCCTTGGCCGCACCGGACCCTTGCGCACGAACCTGCCCGACACTTTACACGTTATTACGCTCAGTCGTGAAGCCTCCGCTTTGGTAGATCCTCCCCTCGACGCGCCCCCCTTTACCCCCCCCCCCTCTTCCTAATGTCTTACTTTCTCTAGAACTTCGGTAAACGCCACCAATGCACCTCGAGGGGAGGATTCTCGTCAAGTATAATGAGAGAGTATACGAGGAGTATTGTCAGCACATTCATACATACTCACTTTGGCAGTGGCCGTTGTAGGCGACCGCGAGCTCGTGGCTGCCCTTCTTGCAGGCGCGCTTCTTCAGCCTGCAGAGGTTCTTGTAGCTCTTGCCGTCGGTCCCGCAGACCGGACCGCCGCCCCTAGGCGCCTTGCACTCTGGACTGCAGACGCACCGAGGTCGCCCTCGACGTACCACGCACTTCTTACCCTCCTCGCACCTCACCTCCGCGCAGCTCTCTAGACAGACGTCCAAACATTCGATCAGCCGATTATCAATAGCTTTATTATTATAGTGGGCATTCAAATACTCTCGAAATTGTCAGCTTTAAAGATAACTTTAATGATTTCAATGCTTAATGTCTTGCCAAGTTTATTATCTAAAAAATGAAAATTAATACAATTAATGAAAGATAATACATGGTAAGACATTAAGGATAGAAATAATTTTCGAAATTGTCAGCTTTAACGATTAAACATGGAAAGACGTTAAGTATTGAAATTATTTAATTGGAGAAATATCAGCATTCGGATAATGACGAGTTTGGTGGTTGTCAGAGAGGAGGTTGATGATGGATGATTCGGGGGTGGTTTACCTCTGCAGGGCCGACACTGCACGCCGCCGCCGAGGACCCTCCAAAAAAAGAGGCTCCCGCTGTCGAGGTCCTCGTCGGAGTAGGCTGTCGCCGCGGCAGCGTTCGAAGCGCAGCAATCCTCCCTCGTCACTCCTTGCGACAGCAGTTCCTTGCAACGCCCGTTGCTAATAGACGACCAACATATGCCACCTGAGGGACCAGAGCGTGCAATTAGCCAATGTCAATTGGAAGGAGGTTTCGGAAGGTTTCTCTAATGGAGCTAGTTGCTTTGTGAGTCGAATGGACTTTTTCCGCGGAGGTGCGAGACCGTTTCCCACGACCGGCCGATCTTGATCCCGGCGCGGGACGTGGACTGAAAAATTTATACGAGCGGAGAGAGAGCGAAACGTGAGGGAGCAATCTGTTGACCCTCGGTGTGCTCTATTGGGCGCGGGCCAATAGACGCCGAGCCAAAATCCTCTCGAGTCTACAATACTCTAGTTTTATGTAGCGTGGAAAACAATCGCACTAGTGCGAGCTCTTCCGGGTGTTTGACATTTATCCCGGCAATATTACGAGCGAGGATCCGATTCCGATTTTTATGCAAACATCATTTTGAGTCAGTGTTTTAGTTTTAGCCGATTCTGGGTATTTCGAGTGTTCTAAATATTCTCGTGAGAAATGGAGTCAAATTGAATTGCTATCCATTCGAACTGCAAGGGCAAGTCCCTTGGACTCGCTGCGCCCGGAGCGAGCCGCCGGGAAGTCAAATCGAGCCGAGAGCCTTGGAAATCGAAAGGAGCCGGGCCGTTTCAGGCATTTCAGCGGCGCGTAATCGTAGCCATAACTATGCTCAGTGCGTGCCCGGCGGAAAGAGCCGCATGTGCGTATGGTTCCTTAGCACGCCGCAGTGGAATCGCTATTCCTGGAACAAGAGCTAATGAGCGAGAGCGTCGAAAATCTCCCTTTTTCCCGCCGCCATTCGAACCAACCACTACCACCGACGCTCCTACGGAAAACTGGAACAAGGTCCAACGAGTTACAATCTCGCAGAAAATGCTTGTCCAAGAGAAAAATCTCCTCTGACGAAGACTCTCGGTATTTCCCTCGCGAGCGACAGGACTGAAAGTCAATCGGACTACTCGCACACCTGAGCATTTTAACTGGCGGCAGAAAGCCGCGGGTTATTCCGCTCGGCGCGAAAGCCAGAGCCGGCGGCGCGCGGTACGCACGCTGCCGCTCGATCGCCGGGAGATTTTACAATGTCTATTGTCAGCGTGTACGACTGTACGTGGAGAGTTGGCGGCGCAAAGGGGTTAAGTGAAATGAGCCGCGGGCATTAAGATCTTGAGTGCGCGCGGGTGCGGGGGCGCGGGGGTGCGGGTGGAGAATGAGTCGAAGTAATAGCTCGGCGGGGATTCTTTCTCTCGGTGTTCCTCGGGTCTTGCGTCTTCCTGAGCGTTACTCTCGATTACGCCGATAAGTACAGCGCAGACGGGCTTTGATCCATCGGCGCGCGTGGTGCTGGCCTCTCAGGAAACACAGAGGTGAAGAGCACGTCTCCACGAGAGCTGCTCGCTCGCTGCTCGCTCGGGGAAACCTTCCGCGTGAACTCCCTGTGTAAGTACTCGAGAGAGAGAGAGAGAGACAGAGAGGGAGGGAGTTGGGGACATTGTGTGCGATCGGTACACAGACGCGGAGAGAAAGAAAGGGAGCGGTGGTAGGTGGTTCGTCCGATTCCTGGTTACAAGTTAGGAATAGTCGACACACTGTTTGCCGAACTCTCGAGCGGCTGGAGTCGACGATCCGGGATTCCTCGAAGTGAGCACAAGTGAGTCTTCCTGTCCTCTCCTCGGCACTCGACGACACCGCAGACTCACGCTATAACCAACACACCAATTACCTCGGCTTTCCACCGATCCCAGTTCCACGCCAAATAACCCACCCTTTTCACCCTTTTCTCACTCCACCGATTACACTCGGGAAGCTTATTGCATTGAAATCGACTACCCTCCAATCGAGGACCTTCGATTAAGATTCTCTCATTCTCCACGAGGGCGAATGAGAGGATTCGAAATGGACCGTAAATCAAAATATTTTATTTGTCAATGAAAATCCGAGCGATGACAGCTCGTAAAAAGTCTATTGCACCTATATCGACTCCCCTCGAATCGAGGAGGTTCGATTAAAGATCAATCGCGATTGAAGATTTCCCGGTTATTTTAGTCATATTCCTCTCGGCAAGAGAGAAGAGAGTAGGAGAGATGGAGCCGGAGGAGTGGTGATCGAGACGCCGATAACAAAGGCGCGTGTTTAAAAGCGCGCTTATAAAGCGCTCGCGGCCGCAACAATAAATCTCATTGAACGGCCGAGATGGAATGCCCCGCTGGATTAGTTAATAACATCAGTTATGGCTGCCGCTCGGTTTTAAATAAACGTCGCCGAGAGCTTTGTGCTGCATCCAGCCGGCGGAATGGCGGATTAGAAAAATTAGGCCGAGCATATTCCACTTGATATCTACTAGCCTACTAGGTGAAATTGTCGAGAACCGTCCAATTTGGACGGAATTGGGCAGAGATTTCTCGAGAGTAGCGTGGAAGCGGTGGTTCGACGAGGGAAGAGTGGAAAGATGTAGAGAGGCACGTTGGAAGGCACAGAGAGGCGGCGGCCCTGAGAGACAATGGAACACCTCGGGCGGCGATTAATCACCGCACGATAATGCAATCGGAAACCGCCGTCTCGTCGTGAGCCTTGCCAGTGTCTGGCAGCCTGGCTGGACGTAACTACGTCCCCGGCTCTTTTTCCTCCTTTTTCCAGCGAAATCGAGCCTGCCTCCTCTCGTCCTTACGCGCCTCCGCCTCTTCGTCCTTGCCCGCCGAGTTTCCTTCCGATCACACCGCCAATTCATTGACCAATTCCCTCCACTCTCCTCTCACTCGGCATTTTACTCGCCGTCGCCGACTAAGTGAGTGCTCCGCTCGGCTCGGCGCGGCAGACCCTTTTCCCCGTCCGCACATTGTGCCATTGGAAAGTCCGCCAATGGGAGCGATTATCGCCCGGGCCGCTCGAAATAAAAGCGCGTAATGCGCCCCGCTCGGCTTTCATCACAGTGGACGCTCACTCGCCGTTGCGAATGCCAGCTAGCCGATACTTTCGTTATACTCGAGTGGTCAATGATCCACGCGGCCCCGTTACTTTGAAAAATCACTCGCTTCCGCGCGGCCAACAAAAAGCCGAGGTGAGCGTCCGCCGGAGATATCGTTGTTGGCTCTGTCTTTGGTTCTGTCTTTCCTCGCGAGTTTGTCACCAATAACAAGCGTCGGAGGCGAGCGAGTGATGAAAATAAACCGGCAACAAGGAAAAATTTTGCAACAATAAAAAAGAACCGAGCATTAACCAAGCATTGGGAAATAATGAGCCGGTGGAGCGCGACGCGCTGCAAGTTGCGATTCCGACTTGAAATAGCTCGTTCCAATTAGCCCACGTGTCCCCGGAGGGGGCAGCCGATGGCTAATGAGTCTCGAATTGACGCGTCGCCGAGTGAATAACTGGCCGATTAAATCTTTTTCCTGCGCGACGCGCGCGCGGCCGGTGTTTTTCTTTTCTATAAATAATGCTGAATGGACGGGCGTCGAGTCAGCGCGGCGGTGTATGGTTTCCTGGTCGCTCGTAAATTCGCATTGTCGCAGAACGCGCGCGAGCGCGCCGGACTTCTCCACCGCTGGCTGGGGCAGAAATTATCGATGATGGGTCCTATTACCTGACGGGGCCTCATTGCTCGCCTCCACCTCTGCCTTATGTAATAATCGATAGTATCGCGACCACAGCGCGATCCGTCCACCTCCTATCCGCGACGTGCTCGCTCCGCTGTGAAAAAGAGCGCTCGGCCACTTTAAAAATACTTGGAAACGCATCCGCCTCAATTGGATCCGCAAGTCCCGATCGGAAGTGATTGGAATGGTTCGATAAACAGGCCTCTCAATTCGATTCCATTCCGACTCAATGCTTTGGAAAAAAAA
Organism: Crossocerus cetratus; assembly: GCA_963675795.1. Classification (NCBI taxonomy): domain Eukaryota; kingdom Metazoa; phylum Arthropoda; class Insecta; order Hymenoptera; family Crabronidae; genus Crossocerus; species Crossocerus cetratus. The sequence continues at coordinate 9,963,219 of OY776665.1, read as the reverse complement.
GATACAAGCACCAAAATATTGAACTCGACGATGTTAAATCCGAAATTCTTGAAAGCGCGTAATTAAAATGGACGCAAGTAAACTGAGGAGAATTGGGAGAGGCGTGCGAATCGGAGAAGGATTGTCGGGCGGGTGTCCGAGTAGCGTGAAGGGTTAAGTTGCACCGTCCATTGCGCATGCAGCCGTCAGGGTGTCTGGAGCGTTTCGCTCCCATTACGGCGGGTTCGGGCGGTCGTTATCGCTGCGGATGGAGGTGTAATCGGGAATATCAATCGCGGGCAGTGCCGGACGCGGCGGCGGTGGCGCGGAGAGCAGCGGCGGGGTTACGGTGTGCAGACGTGGCGGCGGAAGACTGCCTAGCAGCTCCCGGTCTCTCTCTCATTCTCTCTCTCTCTCTCTCTCTCTCTCTCTCTCTCTCTCTCGGCGCTCGTTACACACAGAGAGCGAAAAGGAAAGTCTGGCAAACTCGGGGCATTAATTCTCAGCCACCACGGCGTGTCTAGACCGCGACACAGCCACCGTTTGGCCCAGTTACGCCCTTCTTCCTCTCTTCCTCTCTCCCTCTCCGCTTCGCCAACTTCTTCAGGCTTCCCTACCCGTACCCACTCTCTGCCTGCCGTCTGTCTCCGCACACTCTCTGCCTGCCCCACTCCCCTTTCGGCACACACTATTTCTCCTTCGCGTCCTCTCTCCCCCTCTCTCTCTCTCTCGCTCTCGCTCTCTCTCTCGCTCTCTCCCTCGCGCGCCACCTATACGCGCGTCCTCGGCCGGACACGGCGCGCTTATACTACTGAAGCACCGCGCCGGCCTATACTACTGCCCAATATGACACTTTTTCCCCGGGGGCGACCCTTTCACCGGCTAGAATAGCCGCGACACTGAGCACCATTCGAGCAGACTCGCTCCGCCGGCCCCGAAGTAGGGTGAGAAAGTGATCACGAGCCGATCGATCGGCCGATCACTCGGGAACGGCGATCGCGGGGGTTACAGGTCAGCTATTTACACCGCGCGGAAGCGAAGAGTTCCGGGAACCCGGAGCGTCGAACGTGGCGCGAATTCGGTATTTGCGAGCGCTCGGCCCAGATGGCCCCAACTTTGAGCCAACTCTAGGCGAACCGCCGCGCCGCAGCCCTTTGCGCCCCCCACTCGCCGCTCCGCTTGGCTCAGTTACTCGGCCACCGCTGCTAGATTGGATTGGCGCGATTTATCTGCGCGAGGCGCGCTAATTGTCTCGTGTAAGTTTAGACGGGGGAGACAGTGCTTTTGATTTGGGGGTTTGGTGGCCGATTTAAATGCACGTGGGTGGGATTGGCTATTGTTTGGTTAACTGTTTGCTCGGACGGTTTTACGATTGCGCGTCTATCATAGGAGTGCTTCGAGCGCGGCCCCGCTCCGGCAGAGTTATTGTCAAGGTCGTGCCATTTGTTATCGCGATTCGCGTTCCTATCTATCGGCGAAACGGCCGCTTTAAGGTCGCTTAAAGCCGATGGCGCGGAGTCAAGAGAGCACCAATGGTATGCGATGTCTGATAGGAGTTTTGAGGAGTAGTCCTGGAAGATTTGGACGTTCGCAATATAAGCTTTTGAATGGATATTTTGGAGATTTACGTAAGTAGCTTTATGGGATTGTCAAATGACCGACTCTGGAACATTAATTCTGTGTAGTTAGTTTTTGTTAGTTTTGTTAGTTTTTATACTCAAACTATTGGAAAATCGCAAATCCAGGCAAGTTGAAAAAAGTCGACAAAATTGAAAAAATAGGAAGGGAAAAGGACCCATGGAAAAATGTAGGTTTTTTCTTTAAGTCCCCAAACTGCTCCGAAACCTTGATATTTAACCAGTTTACCAACGAACCTAAGATTCCACAAAGAGTGAGTGGTCCAACGGCACAGCACGTCTCCGGAAACGAGCTCAATCGCGAAAGTAGTAATAGCGCGCAAGTACTTTACGAGGTCTTCCCGAGTTTTCTGCGATCTGGCACGGTTCCCAACAGCGCCATACTCTCTCGTGCTCCTCTCTCGGTGTGCCTTAAGCAAATCTAGCGCTTTCCCGCGACTCGCCGCGGCTGGAAGAGAGCAGAGGCCGAGAGTGTGCAGGCTGGTGCGCGGACACTTATACTTCCACGAAGCGGCTTAATGACGGGAAGTGAAACTTCCCAGGAAACGTATGATTTCTTCGATTGAGGAAACAGTTGAGACTGAAAGGGCCGAGGTGTGTCCCCCCTGTCCCCCTCTGCCGCCCCCCCTCCGTTGCTCTCCTGAGGAAGGATCGCCGGGGCGCAAAAAGTGCCGGCGAAGGAATCTTCCGGCGGCGTGGAAGTAAGTCTCTCCGCGAGGAAGGAGTGAAAGATTTACGCGTGGCTGGTAAACAAGGCGGACGAGAGAAGGAGGAGGATCTGAGATCCGAGTCGAAGAAGATCTGCTTGGTTGAGCAGCGCGGCTGTCGGCCCCGGCTTTATCGTAAGCAGCGGGATAATACGATCGGACCGGAAAAATCGGCCAAGACTTATGGGTCTAGACTCGCTGTTCTAGCCGCGCGCTCTAGCTCCTCTAGCCGCTCTCCAGGCACGCCGGTATGCGAGATACAAGCTGCCGATTAAACTGCCTGCCTTGCCTTGCCTTGCCGTTCCCTCGCGCTTCGCCGATGCGCTGCCAGGCCACCACTCGAAATCCTTTGACCTCCTAACCATCCGCCTTATTTATACTTCCAGCCAGCCGAAGCCGCTTGCCGGCGCTGCGACTTTGCTGCAGCGAAAACCGGTAAATCGTCGCGAAAATATTACAAGGTACATCAAATGATAAGTAGAGTAGAGTAGAGTACTTCTTAAGTGATACTTTGTTGAACTACGTTGTCAAAAAACGGAAGAGGTATCATAGAAGAAAGCCAATCTTTCAGTCAAAGATGTCACACATTAATCAATCAATTAACTCGCATCCGTAACTTGAAAATTTGGCGACCTATCTGGAATGAAATACGCACACGTCCAATTTTCAAGTTGCGGATGCAACTTAATTAATTACTTAATTAAATTCTTTTATCGGATTTCAGTATATTTGAATTAAACTTGACTTTCTAATAATATCGATTTCCGCTTTCGCGAATTTGGTGAACGCGGTAAATATTACCTTCACAAATAACAGGCGATCGATCGATTTCGTGGGTTGATCAAACCAAAAGTGATCCCCGCATTCATCTTTGATACGCGGGCAACTTGCCCTCGCAGCGTCGATCGGCGTCGATCTGTAAATATTGCTGGCGCGTGCACCAAAGCGTACTCTCGCGAGGCGCGAGCGACGGCGCAGGAACTCCGTGCCATTGTTTTCCCTGCTCGCTTGCGCATTGAGGCCTCTCCATTGTGGAGGACAGTACCGGAAGAGCGCTATCGCCGCTCCGATCTTACGCTCCCGATTATTACGCTTTTCAGGAAGTAGGGATTTTCTCGCGCGGGTTAACGAACTGCGCCGGCGGCAGATGCACCTTGAACCGAGAGAGTCCGAGCGGCCGAGAGGCCGAGAGCCTGTTCCCGCGGTGGTCTTTCCGATAGGGAAAGTCGATTGAGTGGCGCGGGGGCCGAGTTTTCTAGTGGTAAGGTTGGAGTTTGCCGCGTGTAATCGAGGAGGACGTCTCACTCGGAGGCTTGGTGCTCGGGCGCTGGGCCGAGGGTTGGCCGTCGCGGCGAGTGACGTCGGAGTGCTGGTAGGACGAAACGACGCGGGGGCATATCGGGCGACAGCAGGTGGTAAAAAGATCGGTTTGCTCGCCGGAGCAAACGGTGGGCAGGCATTCGCGACGTGCCGTAGGGAGGAGGCGAGTTCTTGTCGGGGCAGGACGGCGGGCACGCGGTTAGTCATCAAGGCCCGGAGATTGTCCCCGCGGACGGCGACCCGACCGGTTGACCAAAACCACAAGCTTCTCCCCTCGACTCTCTCTCTCTCTTCCTCTCCCAGTCTCCCTTCGTCCTTCACCCTTTCGTTCGCCATCTCTCTCTTTCTCGTCTCTCTCGGGCGTACGTGCAGCGTGGACTCGCGCGCGCGCTCGTTTCGCCGCTTCTCTGCTGGCCGGTGCTCTCCGGCCGGCGCACTTATCCTTTACTGCCTCGGCCGTCGTCGTCGGCGGAGCAGGAGAGCGGCGAGCCCGGCACTCGGGCTCTCGCCAGTCCATCTCGACTCCTTCCTTCTTCCCTTAGTGCGCCGGTTACACAGGCGTCTTCTTCCGTCCGATCCCTCTCACTTCGAGTTCTTCCTCTATTGGCTGTGCTCTCGCGCGCTGCCCGTCTGCCCGTCTGCCCGTCTGCCCGTCTCACCGACTGTCTGTCCGTCTGGAACGTCGCCCCTGGCCAGCCGGCATATATCCGCCTGCAGTGCACTACACACACGTCATCCCAGCCAGACTGGGCGCGCGCGCGCGCGCTCGACGTACGCATCTGTGCCGATGCTACCCTGTGCTCGCGATCGGGTAACCTTAGACAGTCGGGCAGGTATCGGATATTCCCGGCGACATACTCGTACGCGTATGACTAAAGGCAACCGCCGGCCATTACTCGCGCTCGACGGCCGAGGCCTCCCTTTGCTCCTGCGGTGAACCTTAGACTTTGTTGCGAATAATCGGACGACATCTCACTCGAGTCCCTGGCCGGCTTCGGTATCCCCGCGATACCGGAGATTGGTCTCAGTCCACTCGGTTCGCATCGCGGATCCGCAATCGTACCACCTGTCTTCCCGCCGATAGATGCTCCTCTCCGAGCGCTCGTCGACCTCGTAATTCGTCGATTGCCGGAAGCGGCGCTCGCAGAGATCGCGGGGGAGTGGCGCGCTTCGTGTGAAATCAGGCGAAAATCGCCGCGATCGGGGAAGCCCTGAGAGGGGATGCGCCGCTCGCGGAGAAGTGGCGTGTAAATTGAGCCAGTGCGGAGCGAGCTTCATTGCCGGCAATGCGCTAATGGTGACTTCACACCGATCGGCCTATGTTGCGGGTGCGCGATTTATCGATATTGATAAATCGAGCGCCGTCGCGTTGATATGCGCATTGATAGACGGCGAAGGTGGGCGAGATACTTTTGCAGGGAATCGAACCGAGTGACATTTATGCTCGATTTCTCGGGCGGCGATTGATTCGATAATCCAGATCCGACATAGGCGGAATGCCGGTGCGGCCCCGGCGCTCGGGCGGCCTCGTGTGAATTCTGTCGCTGAGTTCTCCGGGGCCTTTTTGAATAATCACTCTCGTTGTTGGAATATGAAACTAACCGCACGCGCGCGCATAACTCGAGTGTTTTATCGCAACCTCACCATCACCGCAGACTGCGCCTTCGGCCATGCTTGCTGCTCTGTTTTTACTGCGCTACTCGCATTAAAGGCCTCCAAGTCAAAGCGCTAATCCGATACGTATACGCGTACACTCGATAGAGAACCAGTCCGCGTTCATTAAAATCTAGTGGCTCGCCCGTTCCTTTGAGAAATGCTGCCGAGCGCCCCGCTCACCCTCGCGCGCCCACCGCCAGAGTACCCTCCTCTACCTTCCCTCCTATTGTTCCGCCGCGCTTCTACTCACTTTCTCTGAGGAATCAACCCCCCGGCAATCACCGCCCTACGATCCACCGCGGACCCCAACTCCGCCACACTTCCACAGCCTCCGACCATCTTTCTCTCATTCTTGTCCTATTCTAGTTGCGTTCAGCGCAAACTTTCCCACTTTCATTTCTTTCTCGAAGAAATCCAACGGAATGATTGACCTCCGATCGAGTATAAGCTCAAAGTTCTCTTTCCTTTATTATTGTCCTATTACACTTGGTTTTGATTCAATCGTTACCACTTTGATTTTAACTCAATGTCTTATTAATTGGAATGGTCTGGTTTGATTAGTCGAGAAGTAGGTTTCGCCGGCGAGTTTCCCTTTTCACGGGGAAATGGGTCTGAGGAAGAGCGAGAGTTAAGCTCACGGTTACGGGGGTATCAGGGCCCCGTGGAGTCTGAAAGCCACTCGGTGGGCCCTTGAGGCCCCTTCTATCTGGCTCGCGAGGGCCTTCCTTCCTCCTCCACCCCCCATGGGAGTCGGGGGCGGGGGAGGGAGGGGGGCAGCTCTGCTTCCACCTGGGGGCCGATCGAGCTTTCCGTCCTTCTTTCTTGCCGGGGAGAGGTAGGATCGTCCGCGCTTCAGTCTGCAGACTGAAGCTCCTTTCTCGCTGATGCGGAGCACTGACCCGCAAACTGGTTCCTCCATTACACCAGGCTTTCTCCCCCTACCCCCTTCCGTGTCTCTCGCCCTTTGCCTCCCTCTTTCTCCCCGTATAAGTTTGCACTCTCGCGCTCGCGCTCTCTCTCTCTCTCTCTCTCTGTCTCCTGCTCTCTGTCCACCGCATCCTTCGATTTCTCGCGCACTCGCGGTCCTTCGCTAGTTTGCGCTCCGGCGGGAGCCATCCATACTACCATCGCTTTCTAGCCTAGTCACCGGTCACTCCGGAGTAGCACCACTGTGTCTGCCTTTTCCCCGGGAAACCACCCCCTGGTTCGGGCCAATTGAAAGATTGTGCGTCGATGCTCTCCTTTGAAAGCTCGCGATTGTCGGAAGAGTTGAACTGGTTGGCTTCGAATACGATTTCCTCGAATTCTTGTAAGCGAACCCGGTTGATTGTAATCCCCGAACAAAAGGATATACTCGTTGAAAAGGGCTCGGCGCGAAACGGGCGCTCGTGGCGAGTGGCGCCAGCCAGAAATAAATGTCTACTGTGCGTGCGGCGGAAGTCGCCGCGAGGACTTGGCCGAGCTCGATAAGGAAGTTTGAGAGTGTCGGGAGAGTCTCTCTCATTGGGTGTGCGGGCTGGCGTCGCCGGCGAATTAGCGCTGAATTAATTTACACTTGGTCCGAGGCTCGCGGCCGATTCGCGAGGCCGACACGTCCGTTTTAATTGATGGGCGCAATTAAGGGGCCGGCACTCTCTGTGCGCCCCGGGAATACTTTCCGCTTTACGCAACGCTTTTCATGCGAGGGGACAATCGCCCAGCGCGGCAATCGTCCCGCGGCCTCGCCCACCCATTGTCCGCCGAATTCACCTCGGACTATCCACGACGTAACCGCTCGCGGCTTTTCAATTGGGCCTGTGGAAATGCGTGCTTCCACGCACCAATCAACCGCGCGCGGTCATATCAATAAATAACCGCGATACCAGCCAAGAGACTCCGCGGGAGTAATTTCAGGTGGATCTTGGAAAGAAATCCATCCCGCGCGCGTTCGCGCCAAGACGAGGACAAGGGTCTTACGCGAGGTTTTATATGCCCGCTGGGAGTAATCGCCGGTGTTTTAGATTATTCAATCGCTCGAGTATTCGTAAGTGGAGTCGTAACACGGCCGGGTTTACGCGAATCTCGCTATTAAGATTAAGATAATCCACTAAGAGCGCGCGGAACATTAATTCCGATTTCTGCGACGAACGGCGGGTAAAGGACAACCTTGACTGTTCTCGAGGTTCCGAAAGCAACGTGATCGGTCAATCGGCAAAACGGAACTTGAAGAAGTTGGCCAGTTGATTTTACTCGGCGGCGACAGTTGCCAGACTCGGCGTTCTTTCCCGTCGCTTGTCCTCGCAACTTCTCGGCCGAGAGATTCCCTCGGAACTCGCGGGGAAGCCGAGAACTTTCGCAAGCGACACCTCCAGCGCCAAGGGAAAGGGAGCGAGCGGCGCGCGGTGCAATATTCCCCGAGAAAATCGTGCGTCCATAATTTAATGCTGCGCGCCGCGCGAGACGAAACTCAACGAAACTCGACGAAGGTGTGTGCGTTGCGCGCAGAAATCAGATACAGCAGCTTGCGAAATCGGTCCAGGGCATTAAAGCGCCCTGCGTGCCCTCCGGCGAGCGAGACACGACCTATCGCAAAGCATCAACTCCACCCACTTATAACGACAGCAGTGGTATCGGCGAAATCGCGAAAGCGTACCTGAAAACCTCCGAAATAAATAACAGGGTTCATAACATAGTTATCGATATGGAAGTCGATCCCGCTTCGAGGCACATATAGAACACTGGCACTCGCGCTTCATTAACTAAGTCATTGGATCAGCTTACTCAAGCCAATCGACAGTGCTCCCTCACGCGCGATCAATAATCAAATCAATCAATACCAAAATGAGCAAGTTAATCCTAGGAAATCGCACACTTCCCGCCAGCCATTCTCCAAATGAAGCAAAGTCTAAGAATATCGATGACTGATCGAAAGAAGTCGCGCTCTCCTCGAGCGTCTAGCGCTCTGAGCGCGCGCGGTGTCTATAGCTCGGGGCAAGGAAGGCGAGGTGTATCCAATCAAGAGCGCACCGAGCCCGCCGATTACGCAATCGCGCAGCGGCGCGCGGGCGCGCGGGCGCGCGGGCACGCGGGCACGCGGCAATCTATGCCGAAGGAACATTGCATTAAGTGCTATCGAGCAATGATCAGTCAAGTCTAGACACACGGCGATTGCGCGCGCCGAGAGTCATTGATATAAGATATCGATAAGTCATCGATACACTTGACGGGTGGCCGTCGAGGGTGTGTGCGGTAGAGGTGGCCGCGCGCTCTGAAAGCTAACTCACCGCTGGCGGACTGGCTCTGTAGGAGCAGCCCGAGGACGAGGGAGAGCAGGAGGCAGTAGGTGTTGTACCGGGGTGCCGCGATACCCCGTCGCAGGGTCGTCATCGCAGGCGGAACCCGCCAGCAGCAGTAGGCCCGGGGACCACCGCTCCGCTCCGCTAGCACCACCACCACCAGGCCCCTCTCCTCCCTCCTCTTCCGCTTCCTCCTCTCGCCTGGGACTTCCGCCTTCGCTCGGGACAGCTCGACGGCGGCGCGTCCACCGCGAGCTTCACATCTCATCTGCCTGGAGGGCCGGTTCCCTGGAGAGAATTGCCTCGAGCCCCTCACATCACACCAGCCGCACGCCAGAGAGATCTCGGATCCGCGCGCTCCTGCGCTTCGCTTCCTCCCCGATATTGCGAGAACAGCTGCGCCCGTCCGGCCGGAGACGTCGTCGCCGAGGACTCGGCTTGGTCGGCTCTTGGTCGGCTCTTAGTCGGCTCTTAGTCGGCTCTTAGTCGGCCAGCCGCGCTACTCTCCTGCAGGCCGTCTCGCCGAGGACCCGAACTCCCACGGATCGGCGTGCGAGGGTACGCATATCACCCTCGCCAGCCGGTCGAGCAGGGCGGCGCACACGTGCGAGAGCTCTCACTCTCTCTCTCACACTCTCTCTCTGTTGGTTATCGATGACTGGCTCACTGGATGCTGACGATGTTGCGCGTCTGCTGGCGAGGAAAATGGAAATGAACGCTCGCGGTTCGCACTCGCGGACGCATCGCTCGACACGAGCTTCTTCTCGCACTTGACGATTTATCTAACTTTCTCTCTCTCTCCCTCTCTCGCTTGCTCTCTGCGTTGCGTCTGTTGGTCTCGATCGAGTCGGGACCGATCAAGCCGACGTCGACGTCGCTTCCGCGCGCGCGGCGTCGATCGCCGACTGATAGCGCGCGCGCGCTCCCGCGATCCTCCTATAAAGCGACTCTCCTCTCGTAACACTACTTTGCGAGTCTCGCCGGCGCTGCTCCTGCCGATCGATCCACGTAATCGCTAGTCCAACGAAAATAGAACTGAAAGCGCCTGCCAAAAGATACAGGGCTCGACGTTGCACGCGCGGAGGCTTGGCTTGACGGGCCGATTCGAGAGGGGGTGGGGGGAGTTGTGGGTAGTTGTGGGTAGTTGTGGGGGTGGGTGGGAAGGCTCGGGGGTGGTTGTAGGGTGTCACGTGTGTGCGGCGGCAAGAATCACTGAACTTCACACCAACTGCGGGCCGCGCGCGGCTCCCGATCGATCCCCGGAACACCTGTGGACCGCGTCGTCGGCGGCGGCTACTCTTCCGGCCCGCTCCCGCCGGCTACTTCCGTCGCAGGAGGAGGAGGAGGTGGCGCAGACCTGCCTCCGGTAGCGCGGGACTTCCGGTACCGGGGGGCGCGCGCGTTATCCTCTGGCACACGTCGCACCAGCCCGCCACCCAGTCTCTCTCATCGTCACGTGTCTCTCTGATACCGGGGCCGAGGGCCTCGCTTCCTTCCTCGACGATTGTCCTTCTCCGAGGATCCTGTCGCCTCGACCTGCCTCACGCCGCGCGTCCCACTAATCCTGGTAGCCGTCGGGGGATCCTCCTCCGCCTGCTCCTCTCGACTCGCCAGTCCCACTGACTCTCGACCGAGGTTCGAGCTGCCGAAAGGAAGACGGCCGGCGAAAAACCTCCTCTCTCGCGACTCTGCGGGCACACTTGGTACGCTGCTGGTTCGCTCTGGCGGCGTTTGGCCGGCGCGCGGATTCACCGATTGAAGCCAAGCGCGCACGAGGCCGCCCGGCAGACTGAGAGCGGCAGTCGACAGTCGGGAGCAGCAGCAACAGCAGCAGCAGCAGCAGCAGCAGCACAAGGCGGAACGTTTGCCCGTGTGCCGAGCGAAGCTCTGCAAAAGCGGCCTGCACACGCGGCCGCGCTGTGTTATGCTGTCCCCACTTCCCTTCTTCGGGCGCGCGATCGCGGCTGTGGCTGCGGCGGCGGCGACGGCGGCGGCAGCGGCGGTTCGCCTATCTGCCTGCACGTATGCCTGTGTGGCTGGTTGCTTGCTCGCTCGCTTGCCCTGCCTGGCTGTCTGCGCTGCCCGGCAAAGCCTTCCTGCATGCATGCATGCTCCTTCTTCCTTTCCTCCTTCTTCGTCGCGACTTCTTCCTCCTCCTCCTCCTCCTCCTCCTCCTCCTCCACCTCCTCCTCTTCTTCTTCTGGTTGGAGCCCCTTCGCCTCCTGGCGGTGTACGGAGCTCTTGCTCTTGCTCTCGCTCTCTTCCTTTGGCCTCTTACTGCTCGCCAGTCCTTCGGCCCTTGCCGTGTGCTCGTCGACCCCTCTCGACCACCTTTCCTTCCTTCCTTCCTCCCGCCCGCCGCCGCCGCCGCCGCCGCCGCCGCTGTCGCTGCCTCGAGGACCACGCGAGCAGATTTTCCTCCTCGCGAGATCCTTCTTACCTTACACCCTCGAGCGAGATGCCTCCGGCGGCGCAATCCTCTGGCTCTCTTCAGCCCCGCCGGCTTGTGCTAGGGCAGTGAGGGTAGACCCACTGGCTCCAATGACACTCTGCCCCCAAGATGAGACCCCGCCGCCTCTTTCCCTCCGCATTTCTTTTCCGCCCCAGGTCCCACTGCGCCATTTCCGCCAATTGGTACTCGTAGCCTTCGCGGGCCTCGCTCCTCCGCGACGACTACTCCTCGAGGGAGAGGCCGGCTCGTGCGGATATCGTGCCAGTCGCCGAGGAGTTCCGGGGAAGAGAGGAGATGGTACGTGTACCGCGCCGACTAAAACTGTTCCGTACCGCTCAAGTTTTTCCTCTCGCTCTGCCAACTTCCCGCCGGCTTTTCTAGGCCGGCCTACTTTTACTTTTCTTCCGCGACACGTTCTGTCACTGTGTGCGTGTCTGTGTGTTTGTGTGCCTGTGTGTGGGTTTGTAGGGAGGCGGTGGATCTTCTGGGGAGGAGGAGGCGGAGGAGGAGCGGGCGAGCTCGAGAGGGAAAGGATCGCCCGAATTAACCGAATGCATGGGAGCCTCGCAGATAAATCTGACGTAACAGATTATTATCTCGGGCGGCGATTGCGGGATTATTCACCACCGGTTGTAAAAACGATAAGAGCGCGAGGAGTCGCGACGTAACAAGTAAGCCGTCTACAGTTCGTGCGCGTCTGCTTCTTCCCGGGAAGCGAGAGTTCACGGAATCGGAGGCGCCCGGGAGGATCTCGCGGTGAGTTTCGCACGTCGGTGTTTATGTCTCTCAATCATCGGGGCGTCGGGCCTCGGCGCCGCTTATTTTTACCCGTGAGAGTCACTAGCGTCCGCGAGGCCGACTCTAGCCGGAGTCTCCAGTCTCCACCGGTCACTGGCTGTCGAGATCCTCGAGATATCCGAGTCACAGCCTCTCCGGGAATGCGGTGGTCAGGGTCAAAGGGATACTAAAGGATCGGAGCCCCCCAAATAAAAACGAAAACTGCCCACTTCCACGTATAGCCTTTAATCCAAATCTCCCAAACTTTCTCCCCGGACCTAACCCAGAGAGCTCGCCCACTCGCTCGTTCGCTGACTCGCTCGCGAGAGAGAGAGAGAGAGAGTGCGAAAAGAAGCTCGACACAAGTCGACGGTTTAGCAAGTAAATTCGCACAGTTTTAGTAAGACGCTTACCGGCTAGGACATCCCGTTAAAAAATCGATTACCGATCGTCGTCCTCTCGACGTGGCTCGGCGGCGATCGGCGGCCGAGGTACGTGGGTGCGAGGAGAGGCCGAGGTGTTAGCGCGCGTGTCACGGGGGAAGCGTCTCTGGAGCGACTGAGAGATGCCTCGGCTCTCGGGGGTTGTGTCTGGCAGCTCTCGCGAATAGTCAGTGGCGTTGCGAAGCCATGGGGCGAGGAGAGTAGAGAGTCGGTGGTAGCGCGCGGCGACCTTGGCTCTGCGTCCCGGTGGCAAGGTGCAATGGTAATTGGTGGATGCACCGGTGGCACGTCTCTCTTTTATACCGTGCGCCCGCGGGAAAGCGGTACCGCCCCCGCGATGCCCACGTGACGATGTACCTTCCTCGGTGGACCTACCACGCGTCCCTTGCAGCGCATCCCCTTTGCTCCCAGCCTGATACCGGACACCCCCACCAGCAAACCCTCCTGCACCCTTCCTTCCTTCCTTCCTTCCTTCCTTCCTTCCTTCCTTCCTTACCAACTTCCGACCATCCGACCTGCACCTCTTCGCCTTCCTTCCTCAACTTCTTCCGGATCTTCTCTCTTCCCCTCTCCCCTCTCTCTCCCCCTCTCTCTCTCTCTCTCTCTCTCTCTCTCTGCGGCTTTCCGTCTGTCCGCTTGTCTGTCGCGGCCTGGCCGGATTTGCTACTTCACCCTTCGCCGGCTTTTCGGCAAAGCGCACTTGCGAGGCTTTCCGGTGCAATGGAGCCGCTGGCAAACGACTTAGCTCTCGGGCTAATAGTGGGGGAGCCGGCGGGCTTTTGCGGCGAAGCTCTCTCGCTTGATAGCCCGCACCGACTTTCCTCTAATTTCTTGCGTTACTCGTGCGCCGAGTGCGCGATCTAATTAATAGAGCGCGCGCGCGCGCGCGCGCCCTCCGCTCTGGTAGGATCGCGCTCGGTGTATAATCGATGCGAGGTTACAGAGGCTTAATGGGAATGGAGATGTCCGAGCGCGCGACTCGAAGGACAATGAATACCGAGAAAGTGCGTATTCTCGACGATCGCGCGTATATAGCCGGTGCGGTGGCGAGCGGATAAAAGATCGGCAAGCGGTGGGAGGGGCAGGGGGGCTAGACCGTGTGTGCGGTTGTGGTCGATGCTCGACTCGATAGAATCACGACAGGTGGTGAATATCTAGATAGTCGATGCGTTTGGTGGTCACTGCCGATCGCTGAAGAATAAACCGAAGAAGTCAAGGTCAGCGGCGACCGGATGCAGCGCGGCCTGCCGTGCCTCCTCGCCGCTCCCCGCAGCCACTTGGTCCTTTGTGCTGCACCCGCTTTTGCCAGGACCTCGCACGCCCTTCCGATCTGCCTCGCTGGAGACTGTTACGGCGAGCTGCTCGCTCCGATCGAACCTCCTCTCTCTCGTGGATAAAGAAGGACAAGTTCCGCCGAGAGGTTTTCACACAGTCAACATGATCGTTTTCCTTGAGAGAAACCCCGGCCCATTATCCTCCGGGTGACTTTGAGGACGGCCGGGACTCATCCTCCCCGGAATCACGTTAATGACATAATTTATCGAGTCTGGGATTTCCGGAGCCCTTAGGGCCATTGGCGAGAGCGGCCGAGGTATATATATCGCGGTGCATCGATCAGTGCCAGGAGCATCTCGCAGGACTCGCAGGCTCGAATTACGCGGGGGGCGACGGTATCCTTCAGGCTACATCGACTGCGCTCGGTTCTCCAATTTTATCGGCGACGAGCTACGAACGGGGGCCAGCTGCCTTTCTACCAATCTAATTGACTCGATGCGTCGAGGGCTCGAAAGAAGAGAGCTAAACCCCTGGAGGGAGGGTTGGTTCGCCGAGGGAAGCAAAGGTCGCGGGGACCTCGCTGAGTCGAAGGTGGCGAAGGTGGCGATGATCGGCGCAATCGGCGTCCTCCTTTCCCGAGAGAGGGAGCATCGACTTCTGGCGCGGATGGACGGGCGCGGTGCGCGCGCGAGTGAATCTAGTCTGTATATGGTCGGGTCGGGCCAGGTCCGTCTGGCCGGCGTCCAGTCAATGGACGTGATTCACTGTTCGACGACGGAATCCGAGGCAGACGGACGGATGGATGCCCGTGCCTCGCGGACGGCCAGACAAACGGAAGGGAACCAGATAGAGAGACGGCTCCGGAGGAGAGAGAGAGAGAGAGAGAGAGAGAGAGAGAGCGAGAGGGGCAGGAGGAGGAGGAGATAGCCCGAGGCAGATCGACAGGAGGAGGAGGAAGAGAGGAACGGGCAAGGCTCGGTGACTCGGACAGAGAACGTTCGGGCGAGCTTCCCTCCACTCCACGCTAGAATAAGTCTCCCGAGACTCAATCACCTCCCCTCTCTCTCTCCCCTCTCTCTGATTATTGAATCATTCTCCATTCATCTTCCCCGAAAACTCGTACCATTTCGCCGCGGACCTCCTTGAGGATGCACTGAGAAATCGACAGGGTCCCGCACCTGCTCTTGCGGCGAATAATTAATTGAATCTTTATTGATGAATCGATCTCTCGAAACGCAGCGCGCCGAGGGAGGAGGCCGCCCCGCTCTCTCCCAGTCTCCCTTTGTTCGGCCCCGGCAAAACAGCCGATTGATCGATCGACGCGCTCGAACAATAAGAAGCAACGTGGAAAACACACGGCGACGGGAAAAGGGAGGAGAAAGAAGAGGGTGAGCCTCCCCCTTCGAGTGGTTGCGCACTCTAATCTCTCTTTCTGAATGGAGCGCCGGCCGCGTCGCAGTGCCGCCAACAATCGTTCGTTTATCAGGGAAAGCGTGGAAGAGCTCTGCGCCACCTGGACACCTCGTCTCTCGATCGCCCGACAGACGAGCTGACCTCACGCGGAGGTCTTTTTTCCCGGAGACTCGGATCTTTAATCATCTTCTTATTAATTTAATTTTTTTATTTTCCTTATTAAACATATCTGCCAATTGTCATTCCGTAAACCAGTTTGGACGTTCGTTATTATAATCGGACTGATTACCGCGGCGACCAACTTAACGCGGCATGAAGCGAGCTTATTCTTAGCCTGCCACTTGCTGCACCGCGCGCTCACCCAAGTCCGTTCGGAAAGTGTCGCTCCGTGTGGGCCGACACCTTGGAAATAGGTTCGCTCGTAAGAATAGTTCCAAGACGCCGCGACGCTTTAGGAGAGCAGCTCTCCCCCTCTCCCTCTCTCCCTGTCTCTCTCTCGCTTGGCCCCTTTCGGGAGTGCGGCATATTTCGAGATCCATACATTCCGCCCCACGCGCCTTCCTACGGGGGTGTGCGTAATCAGTCGCGAGGATTTGTTCATGCGAGCGCGGCGCCGGTTACCATTTCATGAATACGCGGCCGCCTGGCCCGAGTTGCATAATGCATCCGTCAGTGGCAGATCGCGTTTTGCATTTACGGCGAGTGCGCTGTTGCGTCTGACTCGCTCTTGAGCTCCTTCCCATTTTCCGGCGATTCATTCATGCCTGCTCTTGGCCGGCTCTTCTAAATCGCCCGATAATTCGCCGCGCTGACCTCGGGCAAATCCCGAGGGTGCATTGACACGTCGTTGATTCTGAAAACTAGACGATGAGACACAAAGTTTGTTAATTAAGCCTGAGAGTTTAGAACTTTTTTTTGACAGGTTAAACACGTTTTGTATTTATCGAAAGCCGCTATGCTTTGGGAAAAGTACTTGGCGCGAGATTCATCCGAGTCTCCCGATTGGGCCAGTTAGCAAAAAGCGCAGTCCCAGTCGATCTGAGTCAACCTGGACGCGAAGCTTCGACGATTTACATCATGGAAATAATGGAGCGAAGCGATCGGTTTTCGCCTTGTAAAAAGAACATCCAAGTAACACGAAGAAGAGGAAGAAGAGGAAGAAGACGAAGAAGAAGAAGAAGAAGTGAACAATCGGTATTTTTATGGGCCGACGAGCACCGGTGTCCCGTCGGCTGGTGGGTGGACCCTGTGCCGTTCCCTGTTTATCGTCTCGCTCGATCGTAACATTCGAATCGGGATCCCTCGAGCCCGTTTTTCCTACTGGCGCGCGCGCGCGCGGCGAGTCATCGCCGGGCGAAAGAGAAAGACGTCGGTGTGCGACGAGTGAAGGGCAATTTCATCGCCGGCGTGGTCGCAACTTGCAACCGGGAGGAAAGCGAAGAAAGTGTGTAAGAGCTAGTATAGCTCTAGCGATCGCAAGACTCTCGGCTTGGCTAGAAAGAGGGAAGGAAACTCCTGGGCAGCGGCCTAGGGCGATGCTAATCAGACCACTTTTCACAAGTGCCAAACCGATCAATCAAAGCCTCGGCGCGTGGAGAACTAGCAGTCTTCTCGGCCACGCAGTAATTTCCGTGGCCGGCGGAGTAAGAACTAAGAACTAAGAACAGGAAGGCTTCAATCAATGAGTGGAATCAGCCGTCAGTCATCGCGCGGCGCGCGCGCGAGCGCGTCATCGGTAATAATAAAGTTACATTTAAACACAGCGCACGTCACTCGGCCGAGGGATGCCGGTGTGTAATTATCGGCTGTAATTATCGGGTGGATCGAGTCGGTGTCGGTGCCTCGCGCGGCCGATCGGTGCTCTCACGGCTGGCGGGCCCGGAAGTGACGACGTGGCCGCACCGGAAGCAGTCACTAAGAAACGGCCGACATGCGATTCTAGCCGAAGCGGCCTAGACTTTATTGCTGGTGCACGAGAGCCTGGTGGAGGTAGTACATGCAGGCCCAGTGCCAGCAGCACGTAGAGAGGCCTCGCGTTGCAGCTGCGCCTTTTCCTCGCCGGCAGCCGCGCTCGGGGCCTGGCTTCCTCCTCCTTTCCTCAAAGGCCTTTTTCTTAGGCTCTCTCGCTCGCCGGAGAGCCTAGCTCGCTCGCATCCCTCGCCTTTCAATGCATCGCGTCGCCGCTGCAATTCTCTGGATCTGCATCTGGAAGCCAATGCCAGCGCACCCGCTGGATATCGCAGCCGAGGGAAAGAACGCTGCGCGCTCGGCGTCCTCCTCTTCCTGCCGGGCGAGGCCCTCGAGAAAGTCGCCGATCGACTGGCTTCACTTTTAGGTGAAAGTCCACAATGAAGAAAGCCATCGACCACGCGATTAATTGCGCCCGGCGATCGGAGTTTAGGAGTCCAACTCAAAGTCTCAAATCCATCCGGCGGATTCGCTTTCGCCGTAAGCTATCTCTGAGTGAGCGGGCCCGCTCGAAATCGGAGAGAAACTTTTCAGCGGCGAGCGCGAGCGTTGTAATAAGCGCGAAATTCGCCCGACGAATAATCGACGAGAATCTATGCGAGTCCTTCGCCAGGCCAGACTGGCCCTCGGGCTAGGAACATTATGCTAGCCGTCCCGGCAATACAGCCTTGCGTAATTACACCACCCCGAGGCGGGCATGTGCGAGTACCGCGCGCTCTCGTCGGGCCCAGACGCCAATCGAATCGAGTGAGATGATATTTCGACTTTTTGCCTTTCCCGCTTCCCGGCCCCACCCGCCCCCCCTTACCGCTGTAATAACCCACGCTTCGAGCCACCGGGCGAATCAACTGACTCGCCACTTCTCGCTAGATGGGAATAATCGAAGAATTCGACGGGAGTAGAGCGAGTCCGATTTCTGTATCGGGAGACTCTCTAGAGCAAGTAGTAGGCGCGGGATATCCTGAAGAGTATAGTAGTCTTCGATCGATACCAAACTTTCACCTTGATTCACGCAAAAGTCACACCTCCAAGGATTGATTATTTCCGAATTTTGTATTTTCTAGCTTACTCCGGAGTTGCTGATAGAGAGGAACGAGACCACCCCTGAAAGCCATCGGACGTTTAATGCCCGGCGAAGGCCGCGTTCGTCGAGGCGGTGGCTGTCGCCGAGGATATCGCGGATTCCGAAAGAATCGGGCCTTTCCTCCATCCTTAGAAGGCTAGAGCGGCGGCGACGGTTGGCGTATAATTAACTTAACGACTTTGGCGAGCGCGGTGGCTCGCCGCGTCGTTAGAGCCGGAGGACTTTCTCGAGAAGAGAAGACAATGTCCCCGACACGCTTGCTCTCTATCTCGAGCTTATATCGGCCCGATAGGCCAACCGAGACTCGGCTCTCCGCCTCCTCCCTCGCCGCGCGCTTGCCGCGCGCTCGCCGCTACGCGCATCAGCCCGGGGTTAAGAGATTTACGTTGCACACGTGCGCCGGCCGCAGCCCCGTCCCGATGCACGTTTCTCGTGCATCTCGCGTAACGAGACAACAGAACTCTTTATAAGGCACGGTAGGCCGTTTGGATTTTTCCGGCCGCGGCCGGGACACCGCGAAAGGTACGCGACATTATACACGTTCCGCCTAAGAACATGATATTGGAGGTGCGCGCGCGCGCGCCAGCGCGCCCGGTTCCCCCTCGCGAGGAGGAGAGAGAGAGAGAATTTGCTTCGGAACGCGGCCTAGCGCGTGTAGCCCTTGTACTGTTATAATTGGCAAAATAACCAGTGTCCCGGCTTGCCCTCCGATTATTCCGTGGGAGACGCGCTCCTGCCTCCCCGCAGCCCCTCTTTCTCACGGCCCAACCGCCCTGGAATGAGGAAGAGCGCGCGCGAGCGCTCTTTCCGAGGGACTTTGTCAAGCGGTGATTTTCGACTGACGCGTCGCTGGGTTGCAAGTGCGTCGAGGCTTGGTAGCAGAGATTTCAAGGCGCAGATGACGGGCCGCGTGGGTGCGTGGACTAATCTCCGTCGAATTACCCCGGCCGGGATATCGAGAGGGGTGGGCGCAAATGTCCTCCGGGGATATCTCTCGCTAGACTAATACACAGAGGGGGAAGGACGCGGAACATTGATTTTAAGCTAACGTGACATTGGATCTGATATGCAGAACTGCGGAGGCTCGCCCATATGCATAATACATGGAGAACGCGCCGCGGGAAAAAGGAGGGACGAAGGAATAGTAATAGAGAAGACGCGACTACACTCGGCCGGAGTAGCTGCCGGGGCAGTAACAGCCTACGCCGTCCGGAATTCTCCAGGATTCCATGCCATTTCTCTCGGCCCTCATCCCAGGACATTCTCTCCCTCTCTCTGTTTCTATTTCTGCTTCTCTCGTTCCCCTCGTCGTTTATTTTACGATACTACGGATCGTTTCTTTTCTCCAACTAGTAACCGAACTCGCGGAGACTGTTGATACTCTAAGGACGACCTGGAGAAACGGCGACGCACACGTACTGGAGGGGGGGACGCGTGAGAGTGCTGCCAATAAAAGTTTGATGCGCCGAGGCTCTGGGCTCCTTTTAAATCCCGTCGGAAGGAATGAGCTCGCCAGTGGGAAAAGGTAGTTTTCAGCGGCGGCCGCGCGCCGCTGAGAACATGTTTCCGACGGAGGAAGGAGAGTGGAAGGAGAGTGGAAGGAGAGGAGGAGAGGAGAGCCTGCTCTATTTTCACGGCCCCCGTAGGCAAGCGCGCGATAGATCGGCCCGTCGAGGACGTTTTGCAGGATGAGTCCGCTGGTTCCAAGGCATTCTGGGTGTTCGTGCGAACACGGCCAATCATGGTGCGGCCGCTCGCTGGGAGTTGCGGGGCCTCGGGATCGCTGTACATCGTCCTTTTGCCCACGTCTGCCAGCAGTCTAGACACACTCGCCGGGCTCCCGAGTCCGGTCGCGTCACCGCCGAGTGAATTCACCTTTAGGGCGACGATAAACGTCCACGGCGCGGCGCGCTCGGCTCCCGCCCGCCCGTGTGTTTTGTAAGCGCGCGCGGGCGCGCTCGTCGCCAGGTACACTCTGTTCCCCGAGACCAGCTCTCGCCGCGGCTGCGATGCGTCTACGAGTTGTCCTTCGCGTCCTGTCGAGGACAGTTAAATAAAACTCTGCCACAAAGTGGACGCTACGCCGAGTCTCGCTGGGAACTCAATGATGAAACAGCGTAAACCGCTACGGCAAAGGTCGGGGGGAGAGAGCCAGTAGAATGAGATCGCGGCGGTCAGACTGGAAGCCTGGAAATTCCCGGAGCAACAATATAGTTTACATCGGATAGAAATGAGAGCGCGCTGAGGTAGAATCCGACGCGGGACTCTCTACCCCGCGTGCAACGTTTTCCCGTCGCGCCGGCCCGTTGCTGCCTTTTTTTTCGCGTCCCTGCCCCGTCCGGTATAGGAGTTTTCCAAAGATATTACTTTCCCCTCGAGTTACACGATATTGCGCGTCGGTTAATAACGTTGTTATAATGTGCCCCCTGCGGGAAGCGATTATTGAGGTAATCAAGTATCAGTTTTACCGCATAAGCAAGCATGTCTCTCCCTCCGCCGTAATTCGAAACTATTAAAAAAGAACTACAGCGGCGTCGGTTTCCACACTTTTACTGTAGGCGCATTGACACTTCTTGCGGAATGCAGTGGGAAACTTGGCTGTGCGCGAGCCTGCCCCCCCGGAGTCATGTATTATTGATACTTTGTGCCCAATAACGAGCCGCGCAAAAATTCAGAGAGTCGCATATTAACGCCGGCTAATTGGCCCTCGTTTTAGAATCCGCGATAGCAGCGCGAGCTGCTCCACTCGCGAGTTCCCACGTTCCCGTCACTCAATACTCATTCTACGCTTCGACCTCTCCAATTGGCGGATTAGAAAAAAACTGCGCTACGAGTGCACTGGGGCCTGTAAATCCCCGTTCTCTGAAATCCCGCGCTCTTCTTCTTGAGATGGTGGGGGAAAAAAATGAGGCTTGCTTTCGGCTGGGCTTGAAAGCGGCAGTTTAGCGGTTGCCGCGGTGTTTTCCTGGGTGCAGGTTTGTCGGAGGGAATCCGCCCCTGGTCGCGTCGCCGTGCTCTCGCGGTCGTGGTCGAGGAGAGAAAAAGGGGGCCAGAGAGGCGTGCGCGGAGAAAAGGCGAGGTCGCCGAGGATAGAAGCCGGAGCTCCGCCGGCTGATAGAGCAGGAGGCAGCGCGAGGAGGAGGAGGAGGAGGGGGAGGAGGGGGAGGAGGAGAGTGCGTCTCCTCGGAGAGAGAGTCGGCCAGGGCGAGCGAGAGGGAAGCCGGTGGATGTCAGAGTATCTTGCAAGGACTACGTTGCACCGGCGGCGGCAGCCTCCCAGCTGCAGCACCCGCGATGCACCTGCCTCCCTTCTTCATTGCCTGCGCTCTGCTCGCCGTGTTCTGGCTCCTCTCTCGAGAACACGCGCTCGCGCGCGCGCCCGCGCGCGGAGAGAGACTTTCCGAGAAACCCAACCTCTCTCGCACTGTTTTTCATCAATTGTTCTTGCTAGCACATTCATGCATCCTCGGGCCGCCCTCTCCTGCCCCTCGCGTCTTCGACGATTCCTTTGCTAACTGCCACCCCCCGGCTTCATCTCTGCTCTCTCGCTCTCCCCCAAGTGCGCCCCGCTGGTCCCCCACCAGCCCCCTTCGCCTCTCCTAACCCCGGACTCGGTTTCCTTTCCGCTCCGGCCCTCGCACTCACGCTAGGGCACCTACTGCCACGCAACCAGCCCTTTTCTCCCTCGGCGCACGCTGCCCCTCTGCCCCTTTCTTTTCCTTTTCCTTTCATTTTCTTGCCCGTCAACGCGATTTCGATCTACCACCCGAGTCCTACTCTCCCTCTTACTTCTCCTCTGCCTCCACTGCTTCTTCCTGGGATCAGCAATCCTCTCGAGCTAACTCTAACTCTAACTCTAACTCTAACTCGCAAGCAATGTTTTAGAGCGACCGACTAACTGTTGGTGATTTGGCCCGAAAACCCGTGTGTCGTTGAATCCTGTTGGCGGGAATTCTTGACGTCTGGCTTTGCCCGCGGAAAGATAGGAGTTTCAGGGAAAAGGGTAGTCGTCGGCGGAGGATCGTGCGTGGTCCAGTGTGCTCGGGCCAGATATTGCTCGGCATTGAGGAGCGGCCGTAGCGGCATAAGCCAGCGGCTCTCTTCGTCAAGGAGGGCAGGAGACGCACGGAGAAACGGACCCTCTCGGCTCGGAGATCCTGAATGGTAATGATTATAGCAAATTGCTCTTGCTTGGCTTGGGGGTGCCTAATAGCCACTCAGTGCGGCTGTTGAAACCCGTGCACCCCTTCGTTCAACCTTTGATCCCCCCGCCCGAGAGTCAACCCTTCAAAACTTCATTGTTTCTACCCTGTTTCGAGCGCGGGTGGACTAGCCTGCCGCCCCCTCCTGCCCTTCCCCTCAGCCCGGCCACCCCACAGGAGGACCACGTGGTGGATGTTCTCGATATGTCCTCCGGCTGGCCACCGTCTGCCAACCCCCCACCCCCCCTGCAAAATATCGATGTCTTCTGCGGCGAGGATTTTTGGCAGACGCAATTTCTCTTTTTCTTCCCCGGCCCTTTTTAATTGCTCTTTCGCGGTAGCCGCTTAATTAGTGTCGGAGGAGTCCTGGCTCCTGGCTCCTGGCTCGCTCGGCACATTTAAGGGGGGGGGGGGGGGGAGGAGTGGGGAGGATTGTCGACGCTAATGTGACCTGACCGAGAGCGCACGTACGACTAGTTAAAAACGGGAGGCATGCGTGCCACTTGGATAGTGCATGCATAATCAATCGAGGGCCTAGCCTCGCCTCTTTCTTCACTCGTCAGCCGTGCTCAGTCGTATAACAGCTAGCCGCGTGACTAAAGCGCTGGAAAGAAATCGCACTGTCATTGTTAATCCGCCGGGGAGTAATGACTGCTCTCCCGAGGCTAGACAGGATTCCGTTAAATCTCCTTGGACGCTTTTGAAGCCGGATTCCAGTGCTCGCCGAAAGTACTAGTTTCCCGGCTCGAAAATCTGTAATTCCGCTCGATCGCCGTGCTGGCAGCGGGCTCAGTGGTTCGCGGCGCTCGAGCGTAATCTCGGGGCTCGCGCCGGCGAAACAGGTAAATCAGAGGGATCGCGATGAGAATGACGCGTGTCATTGTGACCGGTGAACTAGAGCGTGAAACGAGTTCCCTCTCCCCGCGCGGCCCCTGTCGGCGCGGCCCCTGTCGGCGCGGCGAGCAGCGTCGGCCAGTGATTGTCCGGGCTGCAAGCTCTAATCGGAAAGTAGAATACCTTGAGCCACATCTTACGACTCTTATAGTAATGTCCAGCGCCGATCAGGCACATGCCTGTGGCTTACCATGTTTGACTAACTCTCGAACTCCGCGCCCGGACTGATTACCATTCCAGCGCGGAGGCCAGCGGCGGCAGCGGAGAGCAGCGGAGAGCAGCGGAGAGCAGCACGCAGCCACACACCACCCGACGGCTCGGCGCACTCGAGGCTCGAGTGCGCGCCAGACAGAGCGAGCGCGCGCGGCAGAGCATCCAATTCCTTGAGCGTGCGACTCAAAGACTCAAGATCCCCAAGGTACATACTCGTGCGTGTAGCAGGCCACTCAGGGCCGAAAGCCAGAGTCGGGGACCAGAGGACCAGGAGAACACTTGCGAGCAAGTATCCAGACACACAGACTGCCGAGAGGCCCCAAAGGATCTCCCGAAGCGCCCAGGCCGCGCGCAAGGAAAAGGAATCGGATGAAGTTGCGGCCCCGCGTGGTTAGGCCAAGTGTGCGCGCGCGTGGCAGCCAGCCGTCGCGTCGTGCGTGTGTGCAGGTGGAGTTCGAGTGGCGAGAGTTAGCCGCTCGTTGCGACAGAGAGAGCCAGCGAGGAGGAGGCGGTGGAGGAGGTGGTGGAGGAGGGGGAGGAGGGCTCGGCAGGATCGAGGAGAGGACGAGAGGGAGAGCGAGCGTAGACGAGCGCAAGGGACGCCAGTGACCCGGGTGACTGACGTGTGCCGTGAGTGGGTCTCTTCCGGGGGTCCGGCTCGCACGGTGGAATGGCCTTTTCGAGTCCGCCAGAAGAGGAGCCCTGGCTACCAGGCTGCGGTAGTTGAAGGAGCCTCCGGAACGCCAGCGGGAGAGGAAGCGGATGAGGAGCTCCTCTCCCTCCCTCGCTCTATGTTGCTGCTGCTGCTGCGGCTGCTGCTGCTGCTGCTGGTGAGCAGCAAGGGAGAGAACTCAACTCTCCTCGCTGCTTCTGGAGGCTGGTGCGCTCCTGCTGCCCACGCCAGAACGCTTGGTCCATCTATCCATGTCTACCGCGGCCACCTGCGCTACCTGACAGCCCTGCTCTAACGATGCACTCGCCGTTGCCCCGCCGGCCTCAGCGTGTCCTCGCCAACTTCGCCTCTCTAGCATCCCTCGATGAATGCAGTTCCTGAAAGAGTCCTCCTACTGCCAATGCCGGCGTGTCCCGGCCAGATGCGCGCTCTGCACACGCTGATGAATGCTCCGCTGGAAGGAGAGTGATGTCCTGCCTGCGAGTCCTGCGACAGGCTAATGGTACTCGGGCGAATCCACCAGACTCCTTTCCCTCGGCGCCACTGCCACTGCACCTACCGTTTCTTGACCTACGAACTCCTCCCCTTCCTCCCTTGGATTCCACCGGAGCCGCGCGCTACGCTCGACTTGGTACCTGCGACTCATACTACTGATTTCTTTAAGTGGAGCTTGTCTGACTATATAGGGAGCAGCGCGCAAGTAGTATGAGTCTCAGCGCGCGGCTGACACTTAAGATTGACTTGGTACCTGCGACAGAAACTACTGATTTTTAAGCTTGGCCATGTCCGACTAGAGAAAAAGGCGCGCAAGTAGTACAAGTGTCAGACGAGCGCTTACACTCATACTACTGAGGACTAGTGAGCCCAGCGCAATCGCCCGTGGCAAGGCGCGCGCGCGCGCGCGCGCTATGATGTATGATTTATCTAAGCGCGTCTATAAAACCACGTCGTTTGTTATTAACGGCGGTGTTTAAGCGCGCGCGGCTTTCGAGCGCTGGTGCACCTCGAAAGGAGGAGAATCGCCGGGTTAGATCTCCGCGGATTATTTTACGGTTGTGGGTATTGTGGAGATGAGATGTTAGCCGGACTATAAATTACGCTGAATTCCACTATTCATCACCCGGCGCGGCGTGCGCGCGCCTGAACTTTGGACCCCAATTACGTGCATT
This sequence comes from Crossocerus cetratus, assembly GCA_963675795.1. Taxonomy (NCBI): domain Eukaryota; kingdom Metazoa; phylum Arthropoda; class Insecta; order Hymenoptera; family Crabronidae; genus Crossocerus; species Crossocerus cetratus. Next base: position 9,938,082 of record OY776665.1, on the reverse strand, counting down.
TTATCCGCGCGCTGATCATCAATCATAATTCTGGCGGCGGTAATGAATGGTTTCTTTCGCAACAATGCAAACCTTGTCACAATAAATACGAAAGGCGCGCGCGCCGACAGTCTCTCCCCACGGGGGAGGGAATATGCGGAGTTCTAATCGCGAGTGTTGCCGCTGCAAATCATTTCGCTCGCCAGTGTTACTCGTGGAAACCTCATGGAAACGCGAGGATCGCAGGTGAATCGACACGAAAACTGCGGGAAACGAGAAGAATTCTGAGATCGGCAAGGCGGAGGCAAAGAGCAAGGTCCGATTCGCCGAGGTAGTTTAATCCAAGCGGCGTTTTAGCTCAGGAGAGAATCCAGAGAGAGAGAGAGGCCGAGCGAAAGAGAAAGAGGTGAGCGTCGGAAGTGGCAGCGGCGAGGAGCGGGCGCGTTGTGGAAGACGAATCCTTGAGAGATGGTCGGTAAAGCGCCGCTAAAAAACTGAAAGCCACTAAGACCCGACGCGGGACAATGGGGCTGTTCCTTCTCCTGCACTCTCTCTCTCTCTCTCTCTCTCTCTCTCTCTCTCTCTCTCTCTCTCTCTCTCTCGCTCTCCTCTCTCTCTCGCAGGCCTCGCTCTCTTGTCCATCCTGGCCGAAGGTTTTCAGCGCCCTAGTGGTCAATTTCCCACTCAGACGGAATCATTAGTCTACGGGCACGACTCGGGGTGCTCCAGCGCGCGCGCCCGCCCGCTCCCTCTCCGCCCCGGGAGAGAAGTACACTCGATGAGAGGCCGGCCGAGCCCAACTCCATACTAAAACCAAACTCGCAATCAGCGATCGGGGAGGCGGAGGGCGAGATATATCCTACCTCGAACACACGTACCCACCTAAGCGCGCACTCCCAGCCGCCGCTCTAGAGCGCCAACCCCCCACAACAGAGCGAGAGAGAGAGAGAGAGTGAGAGAGGGCGAGTGGGCAGCATCCCCCGGCACCGACGCGGGCGACCCGAAGCTTAAGTATTGTTGCGGTGCGCGCGAGTGCTCTTTATTATTACCTTCCATGTAATCTCTCACTCTCGCCGTCCCGCACACTCCCGCCAGCCCCCGATATTAAAACCGCAACGATTCTACTTCAGCCCGCTTTTTCTCGAGGCTTCGTTGGGACTGTTAGAATTGGGAATTTTGCTTCTATCGGAAATACGTCGATCGGGTGTTGGAGCAAAGCTGACTCGTCACACGGCTCGCCGGCAATCATCCTGGTGGCGGGGTTGATGATGCTGCGTTCGTTCTCTCCCGGTGCACGCGAAGCCTGCCGGAAACGGAAACCAATAGGCGGGACGTAACCGTTGGACAACACGCGAGCCGTCGGCGCAAAAAAGGATAATAGCAGAGGCATTACTTAGAGGAGCGTGAAGCGCAATCTGGATCGCAGGCGGCTTTTCAGGTCAGAGTTGGGTGTGTGCCGAAGAATACTCCCGGAAATGGAGCCGTTGAATTATATCGATTACGCTGGGATCGATTCTCTCTATGATGAATCGAGCCGTGGAATAATTCGGATGTACAGGGCGATTCACTTGCCTTTGAATCGCTAATGATGGATGTAATATTATTAATAGTATTCGATAATATTAATATAAACTGAGATTAAACAGAAAAATAATTGGGATTGGAGTATGAAGGGGGTGATTAAGAGACAAGTGACTCATCCTGTACGTAACGCAAGAGTGGCCAAGGAGCAGCGTGAGAAGAGTAAGATCCATCCGGCGGGAGTTCCTTCCTTTCGTGGGTTCGTCTTCCTTTTGCGTCTCGGTTCACCACGAGCCTAGAACCACGCGAATAGTCTTCTAAAAGGAAGTAGCCGTAATGCCCGGATCCCTCGCTTTTATTTACACACACTCTCTCTCTCCCCTTGTCAAACTACTCACTAGATATCTGCAGCTCCGTACACTGGTCTGATGGCTATCGATGATCTATAACCAATCGCCTACCTCGGGAGAAGGACTCCCTCAATTACCACGGCTGATTAACTCCGCGAGAATCGAGATAATCGCCGGCTAGGAAGGCGGTCAGTCTAAATCGCACTCACTGAAATACGATTACAACGTAGGTTCGATTCGAAATGGGATTCCAAGTGGCTCATTGCCGGTCATATTAAACTTGCCGCGGCTGAAATACGGCCTGGCCATCGGCTCTCAATTACCGGCGCCCGCGTACGCATCTTGATCAATTTCCCCCGCGGCCGCCCACCAGGGGCGCGCAGCTAGCCGCGCTAATTAAAACGGCTGGAAGACGAATCGACGCCGGTGTAAAAGCATAGTCGTGTAACACTTAGCCGAGCGTTTGACCAAGATTACCGAGCCTCCTCGCCGCGACTCGTAAATCGCGACGGACTATCCGCGAGTACTTTTTCCCCCGGGTGGAAACTCGCCGTAAGCAGGATAGGATCGAACGGGCGGATATATGTATATTCCGTGGAGCGGAATTCCGCGTGGGTCGATCCTTCATCTGGTTAGACAGTCTATCATTGCATCAACGCCCGGGCCGAGTTCGATGTCTCGCTCAGCAGGCCGATATTAATCTCCGCGCGAGGATCACGCGAGGCTTTCCGCACGTCAGGCCGCGCGTGAAAAATGGCACGGGTTCTGTGCATTTAAATGCAAATGGCCCAGAGAGAGAGGGAGAGGGAAAGAGGGAGAGAATCTCGCGGCCAGTGGCCGAAACGTAATGACATCTCGAAGAGCGGCAGGGCCTCTTTAATGGATACTGGTGAATCGGCACTCGGAGGGATCTCGAGAGCGATTCCCTATCGAATGCGTCTCGGTAACTACGCGGAAAGGAGAGGGAGGCGTCGAGCGGTGACTCCGGCAGGCTGCTGCTGCTCGTCAGGAGCGCAGGATTCGCGCGGTGGGAGGGAGCGCGTCCCGAAGAGTTGGTGGAAAGAGAGACCCAGGGAGGGAGAGAGAGAGAGAGGCTGGGTAGAGAAGCGAGGGAGATGGAGCGCGCGAGCGGCAGTAGTATAGCTGTATTTCGCGCGGCCGAGCATTAGGCCGGCCGTGCTACGTAGTACGTGTAGGTGCTCGGTACGTGCTGGATTACACGCACACGCGGCACCACGGCGTTACGTGGCCCCGTCTAGACGGCCGTCAGACGTATTATTGGGTTCGCGTAACTCTATGCTACATAGCTATCGCGTTACACGTGTATGCGCCTACACGTTCCCTCTCACTGGCCGGTGAGCTTGTGTGCTCCACGCGATCCTCTCCACAAGCAAGCCGCCAGGAGAGCTTGAGCCTCTCTCTCTCTCTCTCTCGCTCCTTCCATCGCGCACTCTCTCGCTCGCTCGGCCACTGTGTGCGTGAGCACGCGTGTACGTGGAGTGGACGCCGGGCGCAGCGAGAGAGAGAGAGAGAGAGAGAGGAGAGTGGGGCCCGGTGCCTCGGCGAGTTTCAGCTGACATAACCGCCGCTAATTACCCGGCTGCCTCGCTAGATCGGCCGCCGCGATGCGTCCGACGCCGGGCGTGCATACGCGCGGATGCACGTGGGTGCCCGGCGGCGTGTGTGGGTGGCGCGGCCCCCGGGCTCTGCTCTGCGCCCGCTCGAGCCTACGAGTAGAACCCGTGCACACACGTGCCGCCCGCATCGGCACACTCTGCCAGCGCGCCCACGTGCGCTCTGCCCCCAGCGCCGCAGCCTCCACGCAGCCCGGATTAACTTGGGGCCACACTCATTACTGTCCCACTGATTCTAGTCAATGTCCTCGGACTACCTACCTGCCCCTCGAGATTTGGGCCTTGCCATTTTGCACATTGGGACTGGTGATAGCTGCTGGGGGGAATTTATTGAATATCATTGTAGTTGGGAGGTACCAGTTGGATGATTCAGTTTGGGAAATGGGGGGAGGCTTTTTTAGGTTTAACGAACTTGGTTTGGAGAGGTGGCAGAGTGGGACTTGCGGGGGGGTTTTATTGAATATAAGGTGCGAGTTGGATGATTCTGTTAGGGGAATTGAGGGAGAATTTTTGTAGAAAGGCCTGCTGAAAAGTGGGTAAACTGGTCCATCGGGCTGATGCTTCACATGCCCGGGGGTCAACTACTAGTTATTTTGCGGTGGGGTAAGTAGCGAGTACTGGAGCGAGCGTTGGCAGTACGCTACTCGCACGGCGAGAGCGAGCGAGTGAACGCGCAGCCCGTAATTATCCGTTCCTCCAATTTGCAAACTTATATGTAATTCAAATCGGCGAGCCGCCGCCGCCGCAGCAGCGGCCGCCGGCTAATGCAATAATAATGACTTCGTGGAAATTGCCCGGCCGGCTAGCGTGTATGCGATCCTTGCGAAATGCGCAAACCGACGGGAGACCGCGAGCGTGCACCGAGCCCGGCTGCTCTAGGAAATCCGCTATTGAATCCGCTCCACGCATTAATCAGGCCGGCCTCGCACCTGCTCCTATACTTTTCCGAGACGTTCAAATCACTTCCGAACAGTTTCACGCTCCTTTTTTTTTACACTCGCATTCCAAACGGGTTGATTACTGCTTTCTTGTTAATGTTAATTCTAGGGTTGAAACTCGTAATATGACGAATCCGTCGAAATCAAGTTACCTTTAAAAAATCGTTACTTTTTATTTCCAACTTATGACACGACACATCCATCGAAATCAAAGTCACCTTAAAAAATCGTGATTTTTTAATTCCAATTTATGACGAATCCGTCGAAATCAAGTTATCTTAAAAAATCGTTTATTTTTTATTTCCAATTTTTTCAACTCTCATCGAACTCAAACCAACGGATTATACCAATACACGTTTCGGGGGAAGGTCGACATCGATCCAAAAGGAGAATCCCCGGAAAGAACTATAAAGCAGAATGTACGACGCGAGGCGCAATAGAGCGAAATAACACTCCGTGCGCGGAGTGGCTGGGATAATCAGGGGTGTAGCTGGGCTTAATAAATACAGAGAGGCGAGTAGCAACCGGTATAAGTCATTGACGAAGCGTCTTGACTTGAGCGACGCCGACGGTTCAGTAGCCTCCTCAATGCGGAGATCGGCGAATGCTCGCTTTTTGCCGGCGTCCCTGTACCTGCACGATATTTTCGTCCTGCACCGACACACAGACGCGTGCAGAGCTATCCGCACAGGAGAAGAGAGAAGGCGAGGCTCGTAGCGGGGATCGGGTGGGAGCTCGTTCGCGCTTCCTGGAAATCGGCTCATTCAATGTTCCCGATCTATTTATGGTCACGCACGCCGATCTCTGACGTCCACTTGAATGAACCTGCCGATGCAGACGAGAAGTGGCTTCTCCAGGCGTCCGAGGGAGAGGAGTAGCGCGAACTCGAGAACTTCTACGAGCTCTTCCAGATTAATCCTTGATCAGCCTATGAAGACATCAAAGCGGCATTGCTAATGATAGTGATTCGGAAGCTATCGCAGCGCCCGCTAGAGTTTTCCCACTTCCAGCTTAATTACCCTCGCGCCGGGGTCTAACGGCCTGCAAATTGCCGCGCACTTATCTCCCCGCGATATTACGCCGGCTCGCGCATCCTACAATGAGAAAGCGAGCCTGAGAGCGGAGAGTCCGAGGCCTCCGGCTGCCTCGCGCGCGCGATTGTAGCCCGCGGGTAGAAAAAGCCTCAGAGTTATGTACTGGCGAGATCGCGCGTAAACATCGTTTATTATTCGGTATAATCGAATTAATAGGTCCGGCATCGTGAAAGAGGCGCATTAAGAGTAATAAACGAGATCCACTTCAGCGCATTCTACTTCCCCTTCATTCTCTCCGGCTCCCTCTCTCCCTCTCCCTCTCTCTTGATACTGGGGCCAAGTTAATCTACCGGCCGTTATCTCATTGCGTCTGGGCAATACCGGCGCGTCTACGCGCCACTTGGCCACGGCGTCGCCGACTCGGCTTGGAAGAGCTGTTTTGTCTTACGGCCAATGCCAAAGACACAACTGCGCCCGATAGTGGGGCCGGGGATTTTGATAGTCTATCGATCGGCCTCGCATTCCCCGCTATCGGAGCTAAGGGCAACGAGCGCGCGCGCGCCCGCTCGAATTGCAACCCTGGCCGAGAGAGCGTGTGTCGCGCGCGGGGACGAAGATTGAGCGCGTCGAGTTCCTCGGCGCGGGGGCTGCCGGTTTAATGGATGATTTCGGTAGTGGAAAAGCACGAGGGACCGCGCGCCGACACAACAGTTGCCGAGAGGTCCTTGGGTAACTGGGTCACGCGTCACGGGGATAAAAGGGTGGCGGAGATCGATCTCTCCTCCGGCGCGCACTGATGGCGATTCCTAGGGACGACGTGGGACTACGTCTACCATAGGCCAACGTACAAAACAGGAAGTGCCACTTGCGCGCAGATTGGGCGGCCTTTTCGTAGACGCACGTGGTCCTAGGCCACTTGTCCGCCCCGGCGTCTCCCCCCGGCGTCTGACCAGTTAAAGCCTCGCATGATCTACTTACGCATCGCATTATCGCCACGTGCCCTCGCGCTCGAGCTTTCGGGCTCGTTGATCCCACGAGACTTTAACAGGCCTCGTGGGCCCTCTCCTGTACCTTGACCTCAATATATCGGGAAGAGCCGCCACCTTCCTTCCCAGTGTACGTGCACTCCCAGGAAAGTCGCCGATCGCCGATCGCCGATCGACATCGAAACTGTATCCACCGATAGACACCGCGGGACGAGCGGCCGACAGTTGGCACGCAATAGTCGCCCGCTGATATGTGATTGATAGAAAATAGGCGAATTGGATACTCGGTGCGGTGGACTGCGCGGCCCGACGACCAGCAAATAAGAAGAGCCCAAACGACCAGAGCGCGCGCACCTACCGATTCTTTCGCCGGACAGTGGATAATGTTACGAGAGAGAAGCTCGCGCGCGCCCGATGAATTTGCGTGGGAATCGATTTACTGCCGGCCGGGCTCGAACGGTACCGCCAGAGGAAAAATCCACCTCTCCGCCACCGGGGAAGTCTACAAGGAGGAAAAGGTGAATGCCGATAAACAAGATCGACCGATCATAACATCGATTCGATTCCCATTAATTACCGGCGATATCGACCTAATTATCGAACCGGCCAATCTACATACCCATTCCCGAGAAGCCTCTAAGTCCGACTGGGAGAATAATTAAGCGAGCGAGTGAGAGTCGCGCAAGGACTCGCGAGTCCGTCTGGTAACTGAGAGGCGCGGAGGTCCGATTGGCCGCGGCTAGTTTTCGTCTCGCTAATTAACGCGGGGCCGACGCGCACGCCGCTGCCTGTAATAGGGCCACGCCGGCATTAATACGCCACGAGGATACGCGCATATACACGCGGAGACAGCGCAGCGCGCACCGGCCGGCAAAAGCTCCTGTAGCCTGGCCCGGAGTCCTGCACTGGCTGCTACCTCATGCGTGCGTCCGCATTCCGAGCCTTCAATTACGCTGGCCCGAGCGTATACCTACGACTGGTGCACGCTCGTCCATTAGAGAACGCGCCGTGCAAACGCCGGACAAACGTTAGGCCGCCCCGAGAGTGTTATTATTCAGGCAGAACTCGCCGCTTTGTTGAGTACGCGCCAGCCAGAGAGAGATGGCTACTCGCTAACGGCGCTGGAGTCTCTGCACTCTGCTTACTTCCGTGCCTCGCCATCCGACTCGCTCGCTTTTGTCGATGGGATTGTTGTTAGTTATTCTGCCGCGTGGAACTTCTAGCGAAAATCGAGTGGCGAGATCGGGACATTAACGCTCGGCAGGACTCGCGGCAGGAAACGCGGCTGGGAAAAAAGCGGCGGACCGCGAGAGGAAGGAATCTGTACAGGGTGATTCAGTTGGCTTGGAAGCGCTGGTCAGAGGTATAGGTTCTCGAGGATTTTTATAGATTATTCTCGGTTATTGTTATAGTAGAAGTCAAACCCTCGATCGAATCGGGAAACCTTTTTCGATTTTTCGACATTTTTCCAACTCAGGCAATTTCAACATTTTTCGACAGTTTTAGCCCTAAAATTAATTCTGCGCATAATTCGTAGTATGGAGGATACTTTCCAAAATCCCGAAGAAACCTCCAAACAACAATAATAATTCCAAGCCAAGTGAATCATCCTGTACTCGCGAATTGCTCCAGTTTTTTAAGAGCTTTTTTCCCCCGACGATGACGACGCAGCGACACTGGGGATTAGCAGTTGTTAGAGCGAGGACAAGGGGAATGAGTTATGATTCCCGAGCGATCGCAAAAACGCACCTTCGCCGCGCACTCCTTATGACCGGTGTAATAACACGCTCTTGATCGCCGACTTCCGTTTTCATAGCGCGCCAAGCCTCGATAATACTGTCTCTCAGGATGCGACTTCCCGGTGACACCTCTCGCGTCATTTCCATCCTTGCCCCGTCCCTCTACAAAAATATCCTTCCAATCGCAACGGTAAAACCCTATTTTTCACCATTCGACCAAACTAGACATCCGAGTGCGAGGCGCCGAAGAAAGGCGCGCGTTATTTAACAAAGAGGGCGAAGCGAGCGAGCCCAGGCATCCCGAAGGATAACCAGAGTGGACTTTTCCCAGAAGCGATTAAGCCGTAGAATTAGCAATACGAGTGTCTCGGGCAGGCTACCGTTGAATACACCGGGCTATCATCCGGGATGAAGAAGAATTGATAGGAGCAGGCGCGGGGCGGTCGCGTGATGGCTGCGCGAGGGAGAGAAGCCCAGGAGAAAAAGGAGGAGGATGGAGAGCTCTGCCAGTTGTTTGGGGAAAAACAGGGAAAAAAGGAGAGTGGGATTTGCAGTTGGCCGGTGGAGAAGGAGCGTGTAGGTCCCTCTACCCTTTCGCCGGGGCCGGGAAGAAGGAGGATGCATCAAGGCCAGACGAGTGGTCCAGTCCACTAGTAAAAGGGGGCCGAAAAATGGCTGACAGGGGACAAACGAGAGCCATTTGTTACCACCAACTTGACCCGGACGCTCGGCCCGGCGCTACTTCCAAGTAGTGATGGGAATCAATCATTCTCGAATTGGCTCGCCCCGCCGAGACGATGAAATTCGAATAATTCAGAGACCCCCACCCAGCCCGCGGGCCCACTCCCCTCCGCGCGCGCTCCGATCGCATAAATAAACTGCCGAATCAGAGGAGGTAAACCCCAGGGATAAAAGGGTCCAGCCTCCAACTAGAAGAGGACACCAAACTCGTATAAAGCCAGAAAGGAAAGAGCCGCGAGCACAGAAGAAGTTCCCGGCTCGAGGAATAATTGATGCGACTACTTACGAGATATTTCTCACCTCGGCGTTGCGTGGCGATCGTTGCCGCAGCGAGTGCTACCAGATTCCGCATACAAATGGTAATGAAAGCACGAATCCAGCCTGAAAAAGCGACCAGGCTGCTTGATTTCCATACTGACTTGTCATCGACGCGCTGCCACTTATCGGGGAGCTTAATGATTCCTTCCATTGAACACAGGTTTTATTATATAAACCACCTCGTGTCGGAGGCTCGTGAGGCAGTCGGAGGAATTGGCGAGTCCCTCATAGAAAACGGGGGATCGAAGCTAGGATTACTGATCTCGAAGATGAGTCAGCAGGGAGTAAGGACTCCTCCGGCGTCGAGGAGGAGCGCGATCTTGTTGGCGATCCTGCCTCCCCGCCTGGTGTCATCTTTATAAGGCCCATAAAGAGTGCGGGCCAGCGTCGAAAATAGATTTTCGGTGGCCGGCGGGCCGCTATTAGGCGGGCAGGTACGCGCCGGTATAAAATGGACTTTTTATCGCGACGAGCGCGACCGCGACCGCCTGGAAATTAGTCAGCGAGCGTCTTCGAGAGCTTCCCCTCGCCGGGCTCGAGTGCTGGCCCTCCGCGCGCACCCTTTCTCCTTCGCGAGCCACCAGACACCTACGAAACTCTCCACGAGGAGGGACAGGTGTGCTCGAGGGGCGAGAGAGAGACGCAGACACCGAAACTCGGTGTATTCCAGAAATCAATAATGCCAAGATGCCGAAAGAAATGTTTCCGGAGGCCGAGTTCCCCGAAGAGCGTCGGGCCCTGAGCTATCTGGAATTCAGTCTGCGCGGCCGCCATTGGACTGAATTCCGGCATTCTTCTAGCATGACAAAGATGAATCAACAAGTGACTCGCTGCCTTGAAAACCCCATTCAGCCCGCCGCCGCTAGACTGACAGTGGACGCTTCAAAGAAAAGTCTCTGCCGAGACTTCTAACTGTGCACTTCCGCCGCGCCGCCAGTGAATAATGTTGCGCGAGGAGGCGAGGAGGCGAGGAGGCGTCGATCGTAAAGGGATGCTGCGATCGTTCTCTCGCTGCCGCCGAGTGTTCCAGGAATAGTTTATAACCCTTCGAACGACCCACCAATTTCGGATAACGCCACTTGATAGTTTCGAGTTCCTCTCTCGCGCGACTCACTTCGATCACAGCTCCGCTAATCTCAATTTTTCGCTAAAAAGACCGGTGCAACCTAAGACTAATGCGTCACTCGCCCGCGCGTCCATTAACCAATCTCTAGCGCTTTCTATTTCCGGCTGGCGAGGTAAACACATTTATACCGGCGACACTCGGGTATTAAGTTGTGAATTATTGTGAAAGGGTGCGAGAGCTAATTTACGAGGACTCACGCCCAGAAATATCGGACAGTCAACAGCCGCGAAGGAAACCTCGCTTCCGGCCCACAATACCGTATACTTATCCTTGCAACCTTTCGCATTGACCCCATGCTAATTAGACCTTTCAGGTACACTGGTACTCGACTTTTCGCCGTCGCAAGGGGCCACCAGGAACCCGATATACTAACGGAACTTGGCCTATGAAAGGAATAAGTATGCGCGCGTGAGTGGAATTCTGCGAAAGTAGACAAAGTAGAACTGGCTTTGAGCGCGGCTTCCGCAAGTTTCCGGCGGTCGCCAAGACTTTGCAAAGTCGCCGGAGAGAAGTGGGACGTTGATAAGGAGGGCAGGGAATTTCGGCGATTAAAGTGTCCAATTCATTCGCTGGCTGTCGGCAGTGCGCTTCCTATCATTTGTCTCGGGAGTTTATGGCAGTCGCACGCACGGTTTACCCCGGTCAGTGGCACCCCGTTCGCGAAAACGGCGCCCATGCGTCGCTGCGCTCATTAATTATACGCCGAGGCCAGCCGTAAAGCCGTCTCTTTAAACTCGAGCGTCTCGAGATAATGCGCCCACTCACGGCTTGCCAAGTAACCGACTGATTAGAACTGAGACTCACCTAAGGGACGCACAAAGCAAACGGTAGGGAAACATGGTGGAGATTCATCCCTGAGAATTCTCATTCAAGTTAATATAAACTCTGACGTACAAGATGTACTGGGAAAGAATAATAAACCTTCGTACCCAACTAGAAGTCTTTATTGCAATTGGCAAAAGAGTCAAAGAGATATAACATGATTACCGGCACCGCAGTGCCGTTTGAGTATATTGCGATTTGTTTCCCAATAAATACGAAATTTATACAATTCCACGACCCCCTGGGTCGAGCTCCAAATTCTTTCTCGCTTTGTACTAATCATTGTAACTATCATCCTTTTGTACTGAATTCCCGCGATCGCCCGGAAACCGAATAATGCGTCGAATCAATGAGGCTCGAAAATTGTAATCTCGCCGCTCGCAAAACTGGCAAGTGCAAGAATCGTGTGACAATAAATAGAGGATCGAACTAATTACAATTGGGTTCGTCGAGCGGACGAAAGGTGCGGGCGCGGCTTGAGCGAAGGAGCGCGTGTTGTTGCGAGAGAAAGAAGGGGCACTCGGAGAACGGCGGCGAAAGCAGTCGGTGGAATTGAAACGAGAGTGAGAATAATTAACGATCACATACCAACGACAATTGCCGACGCAGTCTAGTGTATAATGAGCAAGTCTCTTTCTCTCGCCGTCGCCAGCCGCCTCGAGTAGTGAGTGGCTGCCTGTGGCTGCCTGTGGCTGCGCGTGTAAGCTCTGTGTATGCTGCGTGTGCGGTGACTGTAATGTCACGTGGAAACTGTTTGTGTTCCTGGCTGGCCGAGTGCTCTCATTCAGAGTCGCTCGGCCTATTCTGTGATTTCTTTGTAGCGCCTCTGCGTCTTGCGCCAAAGGGCCTGCTTCTTCTCGGTGTTGAGATCGACGTCCACCGGGGCGAACTGCTCGGCCGCCGAACCTAAACCTGCCTTGTTGTGGTGACTTCTCAGCGGCACCTGTAATCAAAACAATCATAATAAATGGAAATGCTCATTTTAGTTTCTCGTTGAATTTGGCGATTCTGAAAATTTGTTAAAATCCATAATAATCTCATTGGTGCCGATTTTTCGAAGCCGCCGAAGATTGCGTGACCAGTTTTTAATAGGATTAATAGGGACAGCTCAATTCGTCGTCACTTAAACTAGTAAAATATTTATCCTGCTAAATCGAAAGCGGCAGTGGAGTCGCCGGGATTCTCGCCGAGGAGACTTCAAAGCAGACGGTGCTTTGAAGTTTGCGGAGTTGCGGGGCCAGAGAAATATTTTCCTTCGACGAACTTCCTTCCGGGCGCACTGTTTTTCCAGGTCCAGTCGATTTTCTGGATCTCGCGCTCGAACGATAACGAATTCGGGACGCTCGCTCGTCGCGCGGGATGATACTCTTTTATCAGGTGGATCGAAAAAGATTGTGGAAATATTTGCGGTGGCTGCACCGGGCAGAGGAGGCGGCGGCGGAGGAGGAGGAGGAGTCGGCCGGAGGAAATAATTCGGCGGGCGCGCTCTTATCGAGAGAGGGTCGCTTCCAGTTTTGAGTCGGCTCCGCGAAGCAGAATGCCATCTCTTGAGCGTATTTGGGCCAAGTGGTCTCCCCCGTCTGACTTGTAAATGAGGCCCTATCCACCGTCGCCGGTGCTTGACTTACTTGTCCGAAAGGAAAAGAGATCAAAGCGGAGGAGCGAAAAGAGCGTAAAGAGGAAACAAGAGGAAACGGCTCCATTCGCCCGGGAAAACCCGCTGCCACGAAATCTCGCCGCTGAGTGTCTGCCAGCGAAATGCATGAAACTTCCGATAGCGTTCTGGCCCCGAAAAGTGCAACAATCCTATTCCGACTCCGAACACCACCAGCCAACTCTCTCTCTCTCTCTCTCTCTCACCCTCGACGACTGCCAGCAGGGAAAAGCAACTTGGAGGTAGCTCGAGGAATATTCCAAGCCCGTCGGTACGCGAGAAGCGCGCGCGCGGAGGCTCTCAATTCGGATTACTTGGATCAAGAATTCCCGAATCTTAAGTCCCGGGACGAGTGGCTGGCGTCGGGAAAAGTCCGAGTGCGACAACATGCAGCGTCCTTCATAATTGGTCGAATGGTTTCCACGGGAAGTAAGGGACTGTTATGTTTTTCGGCCCTCGTTAAGGAGGGCCTTGCTTGAGAGTGGCAAGAGGCATCATCCTAGAGCACGCCAAGGCGAAACTAGTGTTCGCCCATGCCCGCTGTATTTGGGACAAGTGACCCTCCTCCTCCTCCTCCTCCTCCTTCTTCCTGTCTACGTAGGCCCTCTCGTAGCTGAAGGAATAATTTAGACGAAGAGGCACTAAGAACGCGAAAAATAAAGGCCGTCGACCGCCGAGCCAAATTAACGGGCTCACGACGACCGACGAGAAGAAATTCAGGAGTACCGGATACACCAGAGCACTGTTACCCGCTCTCTCTCTCTCTCTGCCTTCTCTCCTGGAATTTCTGCCCTCGCGTACTGCGTTGGCTGTGCTCGCGCTCGCAGAGGCCCCGCGCCCGATTGAGGTTTGCAAACATTGATTGGCTCGATCCAATGCGGCCCGGGCGACGACGATACGTCGCCGGGCATCGACCGTCTTCTCGGCGCAGTGTAAAGTTATCGCCGCCGAGACAGAAAGCCTGCAGACGTCGCGCTCCAGACGGTGGCGCTCGGATTATTTATCAGAAAGGGATTAACTGCGCGCTCCGCCGATCGCTCTCTCTCTCTCTCTCCCTCTCTCATCGTCGGGCCCGATAAAATATGCACCGCGCACTTCGCAGCTTCATTATCGGGCCGATTAAGCGGCGGCGCGCGGATAACTTTTCGATACAGGCCGGAATAATTCAAGACCGGACGCGCTGCGAACCTGGGAAGGGAAATCGGTCAGACGTCTGAATAATTAGACGGCCGACCGACTGATCGCTGAATTATTAGCATCGCCCGGCCGATTAATCGCCGACCCAGATAGGAGCGACTTCGCTCGCCAAGAAACCCAACGCCAGGACCCCGAAGTCCCTCACCCGCCAACTGCCAATCAATTAATTCTCCTTATTAATTGAATATCCACGACTTAATCGAGTAAAATCCAGCATTAATATCCGCCAGTGTTTCGGCTGCTCCAATCAGAATACGACCTTGGTGTCAACGAACCAATCAAATCAGCCGAATGATTAATAGAAATACAGGAGTAATGTATTTCTGTTTGGCGAAGCTCGACGGACTCTCTCGACACAGGGTCGTGTTAAGGTCAATTATTTGATGAAAAGCTATCGAGCCTCCTGATCGACGGGAGCGAGTCGCGCGGCGGGAAATTGGTAATGAATGCTTCAATTAGACGTCAGGGAGGGTGGAGGGGCAGGGTGAAAAAGGGCGAGGAGCGATGCCAAGGCGAGGATCAGGAGGGCGGAAAATAGGCAAATAGGCCAGGCCGGCTGGACGGGCGACATAGGCACAACTGGAGGCAATGCACCGTGATTACCGATTAGACGGCGCAGACACGTCGCGACGTCCGCAATGTCTCTGGCCCCGACACCACCCCAGACATCTCTTTACCACCTCTCATCCTCTCTCACTCCCTCTCTCACTCACTCTCTCTCTCTCTCTCTCTCTCTCCTTCCCCCTTTCTCCACAACTCCCTCCTCCGGGCCGGCTCCCTCCCTTCTCCGTCACTTATGATTCGCCAGCGCGAAAAATCAAGCGGGCCGCGACTGAGTGCTGCCGGCTGGAAGCGGACCGGCCCGAGAAGCGAGAAGCGAGAAGCGAGAAGCTGTCCCCTGCGTCAATTACGCGACAATGACGATTTAATGAAGATCCCGCTGTTTCTTCTACTCGGGAGAGAGACAGTGCGGGCCCTCGGAGCTGATTTGCCTGGCTGCGAGAGCTCCTATCACTCGGCTCATCCGCACTGGCTCTGATTGCCGCACTCCGAGCTTGACGGCCTCTCTCGCCTCTCAGGCACAAGTCGCTCAATTCCAGGCACGTCTGATGCGTATGCGTCCACGCCGTTTCGTCAGTGCGCCAACGTGCCGCCCCGTGCCTTCGCCCATTAAGCAGCCTCCACGCGAACCTCATTGACGGGGGCTGCCGCGCCGGCATCCCCGATCGCCGGTCCTTGGAGAACGAAACTAAATAGTCATCGCGCTAGATCGGAACACGCCAATGTCCTGACCAAGTCGACTCATTCTACTTAACTAACGGACCGGCCGAAAAGCGAATCGGCCGTAGGGCAAGCGAGAACCGGCGCGCCGGCCGAGGGAAAAATGGGCCGGCAGGAGGAACTGGACCATACTGCCGGGCGCAAATGGCTCTGGCACAGATTAATCTTAAGAGACAGGGGAGGAGGGGGGTGGTGGTGGTCTGGCGTATCACACATCGCACAGTCGGGCGATAGTTGGTTCTTTTTCTTCTTTTGGTTTTTTGCGGGGCGCATTTATGCGAGCGGTTGATAGGTCTCGATGTGGGGCACACTAAAATCAGACAGTATGTTAAGTGGAAGGAAGCGGTGAGTTTTCAGGCGGGCGCGCGCTCGCCCGTCTCGTGTCGGAGTCATTTGAACCGAGGGGGGTATGCCTCCTCGACCCAGTCGCAGCTTTGAACTCCATTTGTATCCGCGAGGCGGCGGAAGGAAATTCTCGGCTCGGGGGAGGCATACATAGCCACCGCCGGCGTTCGTTCCCGTTCGAACGGACGGGCGGCGGAGGTGGAGGAGGTGGAGGAGGAGGAGGAGGAGGAGGAGGAGGAGGAGTTGGAGGCAGCCGCTCGTCGGCATCCAGATAAAACGGTGCCGCGGTACAATAACATATTGGGAATTCACGGGTTCGCCGCGAGACGCCGGTGGTAGGGTGCCAGACGGTCTGTGCCAGTTCGAAAGTTTGTCCCGGTTTGCCCGTCTGGCGTGCCGGGAAGCGAGTCCTCGTCGTCGCCGTCGCTCGGTGCGGTGCACGTGTGGCATAGCGTACCGCCGGCGCACCTTGACAGCTTGAATATGGGCTCCGGAGAGCGAGAGAGTGAGAGAGAGTGTGCACGGAGGACAGCATATATTGGCTTCGAAACTTTGCTCGTTTGCAACGTCGCCGGTGTGTCTGCCACCGCCACCGCCATTGCCACCCACTACTCCGACGTCGCTGAAATAAACGTCGAGACTCTCTCTCTCTCGAGTTTCTCTCCCTGTTTCTCCGGGTACCCGCCGTCCCCGACGCCCCTCGTGCCCTCTTCCTTTTCCTCTGTCTAGCGTCGGGGCTGCCGCGCTGCCTCTGCCCGCTGCCAGTACACCTTTCCTTTGCCGCGGCGCGGCGCGTCGCGACGACCCTCGACACCTTTCCGCGCTGCACTTTGCCACGAGAGTGTGCACCCGACGAAAATGCACCGGCGAGATACCGGCTACTTTCGACCAGAAATGCAACCCGGCCGCTTCAGTCCCCCGACGACCCATCCCACTCGAGCCGGCAGACGCCCGCGCTGGATAACAGTCTCGCCTCTCGCCCCCCGGCCGAGAGAGAAAGGGAGAGAAAGAGAGAGGGAGGGAGAGGGGGGAATACTTGTTGGTAGCCGGCGCGATAAGTAATATCAAACGAGCGCCGGAACCCTCGTCTTCGCGAGACTCCAACCAGTTCTTGGTCCTGGGAGCTCGGTGGAACTGTAATGCGCGGCAGTATGTATGTAGAGGAGGGTGGGATCGGGGGCGAAAATAAAGTTTTCAGCCGTGAAAGTGGCCCCGGCGCCGTGGACGCAGGCCCTCGAGCTCTTCGGGGAGCGATCTCGCCCGCGCAGCCATCGGAGGCCAACGATCCATCTCGCTCGCCGAGAGAGAGAGAGAGAGAGAGAGAGAGGGAACGCGGCGTGTTTGCACAGAATTAATTAGTGTTTGGACGTCTATAGACTCTGACTCCAGACTAAACTACATAGATGGAGCGAGGTGCAGGTAGCCCCCGACACCACCGTCCCCGTTAACCCTAACGGTGGGCGCATATGGGCGCACATCCCCTAAATGACTGCAGAACTTCCCCGCATAAGCGCACACTCGCTCTGCCATAGGAAATCCATATGCGAGCGAGCCGCGAGTGGATCGGCCGATGGGAATGGATTTTACATGAGAGGCCGATCCCCCTCGGAGCCCTCGAAACTGGAGCAAACACTGGTCAAAGGTGCGGCGCGAGTAGTATGAGTCAATAATTGGTCGGACGCGCCGGGGATTTTTTTCGAACGCTCGATATATGTACTAGTTTTCCTGCCCGACTTCCCCTGTCAATTCTCTACACAGTCTACGTCTACATTGTGCGTAGACCGGGTTGCAATCTACTTGCGGTCGCCTGTTCGCCTGCATCACGATGGACATGCAGCACGCAGACACCAACTATAAGAGACGGAAGGAGTGATGTTCACTCTACCTTGACCAGATAAGCGACAGTGAGAAAAATCGTTGCAACTTCTACCGGTCGCTTCAGAGTTGACCGGGAGGAAATCGAGGTAATTGTATGGAAGTGCTACTCATGTGGAAATTAAGCAAAGTGGCATATTTTATCATAGAAATGCATTAATAGGCACTAATAAAGCTTCTTTACGGTGGGGGAGCACCATATAAACCCATCAAAATATCATGTAATTTTTTATAGCCTGAAATAGTTAGCATCCGAATGTCTAAATATTGACATAATCGCAGCATACTTTGCTCTATATTTTTTGCTCATGGTGTTCTGATGGTCATCCTCCGCCGCGAACAATGCATTTCGAAAAATCTCTTCATCCTCCCACGACTAGCACTTCCGTATATTCGTCGAAATCTCTCGATTGAGAAGAAGACTGCAAACTCCACATATCTCCGTGGTCTGACCGCGAAGCTACCTTTCCACCGAGTGGGCGAGTGTTTTCTTTCTCAAACATTGCGTCAAAGGATGAGCAATCGGCATGTCAAAGTGGCGCAGTCTGCGTGGTCAGCGCTGTAGACGGCGGCTGTGCGAGAGTAGTCCTGGCTGTGGAGGAGCAGTGGAGACAGATAGAGAGCGAGGGGAGAGGAAGAGGAAGGAAGGCAGGCAGGCAGGCAGGCAGGCAGACGTCCTGGCCGCGCGCGCGAGCATGGTCGCGCGATAATCCTGTGATGGATGTCCCTAGGTGGTCGGTAAGCCCTGCCAGCCAGGCTGCTCGGTCCGTCGGTGTGTTTACCCAGACGGAAGCCGTCTGGCGGCGATAGGAGAGCCGAGCTATCACCGTGCGGTGTGTGCGGGTGATACGTCGGTTCTACTTCGACCACCACTGGGACATGCGGCCTCCGACGAGACGGCGGCGGCGGAGTCGTCGGCCGCCGCCGCCGCCGCCGCGTTAACCGGGCTATAATCGCGCGGACAGACAGTTGCTCCGGAAGAGGATGCGCTTTTTTCCATTTCCGAGCCGATTGACCGAACAGCGCGCATTTTTCGCGCCGACCTGCTCCCTCGTGTTCACCCCGAACACACACACACACACACACACACATACAGTTTCTCTAGTCAAGCGGTGCGCCGAATGAAGTGAATGCCAGTGGATTTTTGCGAGTCCGCGGTCTCCCTTGGCAGAGCAATTTGTCCCGGGCGACTGGTACACTCGGACGACGGAGAGGCGGTTTTCCTCGAGCGGAAACTCTGGAAATGTCGAGGCGGCAAAGTCCCTGCGTGCCACTCGCGCGCTGTCATAATCCCAAGGCGCAACGCTCGAGCATGGAAAACCGGCAGGGTGACCTACAAATTCGTGCGTCACTGCGAATAAAACGTGGGACTTATTACATTCGCGCAGCGGCGTGTTACGTCGAATCGGCCACTCGTGTAATTCCTCGGCCTCGCGTATCAAAGAAACGCGAGCGGACTGCATTCCAGAGATAATTGCATTTCAAGCGGGCCCGTCGCCCGACGGCTCTAGCGCAAACGCAATCGCGCATCGAACCTGCTAATTAATTTCCCCAACCAAGGAACCAGCTTCCCGCACATTGGGAAACCCTCTTCCCCAATTTCCAGGAGGCAACATCCGCACAAAATCTCTCATCGAAAAATCAGCTGAGCTCATTATTTCCCTAATCTAATTACTAGGCAAAGCAACGAGTCACGATCGAAGGACCGGCGAGGGTCCTAGTGAAAAGAAGAGGGGGTGGGGTTGGGGTTGGGGGGTGAATGAAGAAGGTGTCCTGGGGTGGTTGGCAGTGGCTATCGGCGAATCGAGGCCGAGCCGTCGGCGGGCGTCTCGACGACCGCCTGGGGGTCGGCCCTTGCCGGCGTCGATACACGCGAGGGACGGCTGGTGCTGCTTGTAATTAATAGATCTCTCTCTCGTTGTACATATTTGTATGCCGGGTCTGGCCGATTGTTCTGGGCAGCGTGTGCTGTGGTCTCTGCTCTCGGCTCCGCCGGCACAGGTCGCTCGCTCTCGCCACTGTATACGCGCACCTCGTCTAGACCGATCGACCGCTCCTGGCTGGATTCCTAGCCTGGCTAACGTTACGGACAGCCGACGTACGGATATGCATGTACCACGTGGGTGTATACACATAGTTGGCCCGACTGTTAAACCGACGAGGTGGTTATGCGCGCACGTGTGCGCGCCCCGGCCCTCCTGTGTGCACAGCATTATGCACTCGCGTCCGGTTCCTCCTGGCTGAGCTCCGGTTAATTTCGTCCCGTCTCTACGTGTCTCCCCGGG
This sequence comes from Crossocerus cetratus, assembly GCA_963675795.1. Classification (NCBI taxonomy): domain Eukaryota; kingdom Metazoa; phylum Arthropoda; class Insecta; order Hymenoptera; family Crabronidae; genus Crossocerus; species Crossocerus cetratus. The sequence goes on along the minus strand of OY776665.1, from coordinate 9,918,257 downwards.
GTATCATGCCACGGCCGGACTCGTCCTGCCACTCGCCGCCACCCCACCGAAACCCCTCTTATTCCTCTTTTATCTCGAAATTTTTCCCCCCTCCCCCCTCGCCCCTCGCCCCTCCCCCTTCTCCTGCGACCTCGCTCGCTCCCTCTCAACCAGCGCAAGCAGCTCCTTCTGCCCTCTCGCCTCTCTGCCTTTTTACCGGTCCCGTTCGGGCCCACTGGGACCACAACGCGCTCTCCCGTCTCATGGCGTCGATGCCCGACGCATTTTTTCCGAACGGCCCACATTCGAGCGACGACCGATTGCCGCGGCACTAGACGTCGCAGGAGTCGATCTAGCGGCGACGGAAAGCGGAGAGCCGGGAGACGCGCGCGTAATTAGCCTTCGCATAACCCGCCGCGGGTTTCAATAAAATGTAAAAGCATCCCGCTGTATTTGCCGAGGCAGGCATTTCCCAAGGATCCCTGGTAGACATTGTGAGCGGGGACGACTAAGATCCTTGAGACGGCTCGGCGCATGTAGCAATTAATATTTTTCCTTCGCCGCGACATCCTCGTCCTGACCAAGCCGATAGACGTGCCACTCTAGGCAAATAGGCGATCGCGCGGCCCTGGAAGGGGTTGCATGGCGAACGAATCCCCAGTCGGATGTGTATCGGGCGGCGGCGGCAGCGGCGGCGGCGGCGGCGGTGCATTAGGAGTGCGAGTGCATTTACGCTCGAGAGCGTGTGTAACGACACCTGCAGAATCTCCGATGCACCGGAGTGCGCGCAAGTACCGAGAGGTTCTCTCGCGATTCCTCTCTGTCTCTCTGTCTCTCTGTCTCGGCGGGCGTAGCAGCCGGCGCTGCTGCTGCCCCGCCGGTTCTCTCCGATCCGGCGGGATCCTCTGGCGGCACTTGATCGACGCGTACTCCTTTATTTACCGCAGACACCCCCTGTCTCGGGCGAAAGAGGCGACGGCAAGGAACAGAGTGAAAGAGAAGTAATCTGGTATATACCCATGGTTAGTCAGCGGATCGGCGTCTAGACGGTAGGGAGGCTTGTGTTGGATTTATTTGTGACAGTGGGTTCCCACCTGTTGCCTCCCGCACCCCTTCCGAAACGCGCCGGCTACAACTTCTCTCTCTTATATACCCTTTTTCCTTCCTCCACTCTGCCACGGCGCGCTCGCTCGCTCGCTCGCTCGCTTCTCCCGTCTCTCTGCGCTATTGCTGGTGCGGCTGGTGCGGCTGGTGCGGCTGCTGCTGGTGGTGCTGTTGTCGTGGTTTCTTGCCGCCGTGTGCCGCGGAGTTTCTTGCGCGATTCCCCGAGCCCTTTCCCTCTGGCGTCCCTGCCCCTTTGGATCGGCCCGCGCGCCTCGTCTACCTGTCTGTCTGTCCGGCTTTGTCTCATTCTACTTTCCCACTCCGCACCGCGCCGCCTGCCATAAATCCTGCGCGCTCTCCCCATTCACTCTCTCGACGGTACGCGGAGCGCGGCTGATGTGGCTGATGCGGCTGATGTTGCGCGGCCGCGAGTGCCCGGGGAACCGGCCGTCGCTTACCCTTTGACCGAATCATCCGTCATCCGGGAGAACGAGGAGATCGGGAGATTGGGAGATTGGGCCCTGGTCGGTATAAACAGAGTCTTTGGGATTCGGTGCGGCAGCCCCGTAGACTGGAAAAGTGTGTCTAGTCGATCAGTGGTGCACGACTATGGGCAATTAGGTCGCAGTTGCGCCGTCGCGCGAGGGTTGGAAGGCGCGCGCGCGCGCGCCTAGCCCTAATCGAGACGAATGCATCGCAACGAAGCTGATTGATTGTATCGGGCACAGGGAAGACGTACAAATTCGCGCCTGGAAGCACGTTCCGTTAGACGAGCCGAGATAATTGGTTTCGCGATGCGCACGGTGGCGCGACTAAATCAATAAAAGGATTGGCAAACGCTCCGATTGACTTGTCTAGGGCTTCGCTTACGTTAATTAACCGTAATCGTGCGCCCCCGGCTTGCCACTCGGCCGATTGCTGCCGTCCCTCATTTCGGATATATCCACCACCGATTTCTTCCGCGCCTCCTCCAACGCGCTTTCCCCAATCAAACACTCTCGAGTTTCCTTGCAACTATTTTAAACAGGAAAAAAGACTTTCGCGAGGAATTTACCAACCCGTCTATCACCGGACAACCGACACTTAAGAATTCCGCGCGCTATCGATTCGTATGAGCGAGCAGGCTCTTGTCGACGCTAACGGTACCACCTTCCACCGGGGAATACCTCCCGGCGGTAGCATATTACTTAATAGATTCGCCGGATTCGGACAGGCTTTTCCGGAAGCGCACTCCGACGCGATTCTGTTCCGGGCGCAAGAGGAGCGATCTGCCTTGTCTGGCGAGGGCACTCGAGCACGAAGAGGTGAGCGCGCGACGGCAAAAATCGGCATATCTGCATAAAGCGGCCGGTCGCGGCAGGAACGGGGAGGAAGGAAGATCGCAGATAAAGGTTTCCCATTTTTTCGCATAACTTTGCGCCGCTCGGCCGTGACCGCCGCAACGACGGGGACCCCACGGAAGATAGGCCTCCACGCGTCTCTCTCTCTCTCTCTCCCTCATGCTTGCCAGGGTGAACACGTGGGTGCTCGAGACGACTTCCTGCTTCATTAGAGCATCGCGATAATCGCACCTAGCCAGCCAGCAGACGAACCCATTTCTGGGTTACTAAGGACAAACACTAAGGACAGGTATTCGTCTCTCCGAAGAAATACTCTGAGCGACTCCGCTGCATTTTCCACTGTTTTCCGCGCTATCTCATAAAAGTCAGATTACCAGCGTCGTCGGCGAGGCCGCGCCGCTTTTATTTTCTTGTTGCGTAACGAAGCCAAAGAGCGCGCAGTTAAAAAGCCAGCGGGATGAGCGGGCTTACGCAATCATTGCGTAATATATCGCACTACACTATTTGTCTTGGGCCGAGGCGGCGATAGCGATTACATCCCGGAAGCGAGGATTGCGAGTGCCAATGATAATTGTCGGGAGCGAGTGGTCGCGCGCGCAAGGAATCGCGAGGCGGACGAGAGCTTTAACGAGGAGGAGGAGGCCGCGAGGAAGAAGTAGGAGAAGAAGAAGAAGAAGAAGAGTGATCCCTGCTCTCTCTGTCGAGGGCGTTCTTTTGGCCGCGTGTTTCTCTGACGAAGCCTGGCGGTTGTCCCGAATTCCCGAGACAATGGGCTGCCCCCGGGGGCCGAGCGAGGTCTGGGGAGGTCGACGCGAGGCCTCGGGCGTATCCTCGCACTCCCCTTTGCTCTCTGCATTACATAATATCGAAACGACCTTGCGTTCCGTGGAAGAGCGCCCGCGGCTTCAGGACTCCACACGCACGGAACTTCCGCTCGAGAGTCGAGCGCGGTTGGCACAGGCGAGTAGCACAGCCAGCCAGCCAGCCAGCCAGCACAACACACACGGCTCTCTGCCTCCTCTCTGGCTTCCCTTTTTTTCAGGCTCTCCCTCGCGCCGTCTTTCCCTCCACCTATTTCTGCTTTCGCCCGCGAGGAGCTCGAGGAAAAGGGTATACGCGCGCCGCATGAATAGAAGGCGTGGAGGAGGAGGAGGAGGAGGCGAAGGAGAGAGAGCACGAGGAGGATGCCAGCAACAGGTTTTGGCGGACAAACAGGGTACACCCGGACGGAGTCGCGAGTCAAGATCTGCGATTCACTTTTATCCGCAGCCTCCTCCCTCTTTTTCCCTTGGACGCTGCGGCCACTCTCGCCGGGCATCAAAACACTGGTCTACATTATCCTGATTCGGTCGCCTCAGACGCTGCGATAGAGCCGGAGGAAATGGCCCGGGGAGACAGCGCGTGGGGAACAGGAAGTTTTAATGGGAGAGAGTAGAACGAGCTTCCAGTTATACCGGACCATCATCGACGCCCTGGACGGGTAGACTGTAGGCTAATGAGCTTGAGACAGGTATGAGAGCAACTCTGTTGCAGATCGACTGAGGATGCTTGTTGCAGGGGATCCTGGTGGACGAGTATCTTGAAGAAACCGGCTGTCTTCGGGGACAATTTCTCTTCTTCCGGGGGAGCATCGACGAAGCCCTCTTATGGAAGCAGCAGCGATCCTCATTGCCACCCTCCGCTCTTGGATTATTTATCGCGTCATTAATCAGCCGCGTTTTTCCTCGCCGGGACTGTAAACTGCAGCGAGACGCAATATGGAAATGGATGTAAATCGTAAAAGGCGCTCTCGCGGTGGGCACAGGCCAAGGTGTGCGAGGTATTGCCGCGAAATGGCTCGCTGGCCAGTTCCTGTCGAGCGCCGGGGGAAGTCCATAAAATGAAATTGTTGTAGTTTCCGGATGCGCTTTAACGCCGCCTTGCAACACGCTGTAACGGCGACGAGAGCCGCCCGGGCACCGCTCGCATCGATTGCGCTCTCGGTGTATCCGACAATTGTTTCGCCGCTTCCGATGCCAACTGCATTTCCGGGATCCACCGAGCACCCGTAACCCGCCCGGCGGCCAGAGAGAGAGAGAGAGAGAGAGAGAGAGGGGGGGGAGGGGGAGAAGAATTCAATGGGCAACAATGAACGCCGAGCAATTTGCCGGGCTCGATCGCAAAGCGCGCTGCTCTCGGTTAATGCGCGTCTGTCCGCGCTCGGAGACGATATATCTGTGAGCGCGCGCGAGAGAGTCGGTGCAGCTTTATAAGGAAGCATTGTGTTTCGTCAGCATTACTTTAAATACCCCGCGGGGGCCACTCAACTCGCCGTGTCGGCGGGCGTTGCGGACTTTACGTAATAATGCCGTAATCCCCCCCCGAAAAAAAGGAGGAGCGGGCGGGTGCTCGCGTGATGTAATGTATGATGTATTGTGAAGGCGAATTAATGCGGAATCGCGGGGCGCGGACTGGAAGGTTGCGGCGCGAGGCGTATTCGCTTCAGCGTTCGGCAAAATCAAGAAACGGATGACGTGCCTGACAGCCCGGTAAATCTCTCCTTGGCGAATGAATTACACCGCGTAAAGGTGGCTTGCACTTACGAGAGAGCACTTAAATGAATGAGTCTACTGGGATTGCATTGGTCGAGCACGCACCTCACCTACGCCGCCCACCTGCCCCAGCCCGGTGCAACCTTTCCTCCAGTCTGGCGTAGTGACAACTTTATGTTTTATCGCTGTAGACTCCAGTTTACTGGCAATCGCCATTCCCAGGGCTTTACAATGTCTGGTTTACGGGCTCGAAGGGAGAACTACGCGCCCTCACAATTCCTCTCTCCCTCTCTCTCTCTCTCTCCGTCTCCGCGCAGACCATTCCCTTGATTGTTCAAGACGTCCGTTTACGGGGCAGGTCATGCACCCGAGTTCTATAAAGTCACTCGAACCTACCTAACCATCGCGCGGATTCGAATTTCTCGTCTGGCGACGCCGACGGACACTGAGCGATGTATCATTCGATCTGTGAGAGAGTAGTCGCCGCTCATAAAATTCGCAACATCTGCCAGCGGACTCTGATGCAACGAGGAGGACGAGCGAGCAAGCGAGCGAGCTGTCCTAGCTCATCCCCTATAAAACGGGAGGCTGCTCGCCGAGCGAGTGTGTGCAGGACGCCCGGGCGGAGAGCATAATGACGGGAAAAAAGCGCGCCGACGTCGGGCGACGAAACAAATTCGGGGGCTGGATGGTAGTCGATCGGAGTGATTTTACGAGCAAAAATGCCAGACGCCGGAGACGAACGGCGCATTTGGCCGGGGCGAGGAGGAATGCAGCCACGGACAAATTTGTCGAAAAAGTCGGCTGACGTGACGACGTCGGGGGAGACGACTGGGAGGCGGAGGCGGGGGCGGGGGGGTTAACACTCTGGGGGCAAATTGTCGACGGCGAGCTGAGGCGTAGGTGGAGAGAGAGAGAGAAAGAGAGCGAGAGCGAAAATAACCGGATTCTCCACTGGGTGCTGCTCTTGCTGAGCACTAATCCAACCCCCGATTTCGGACACCCTCCTTAATCTCGGAGTGTGCAATAGGGCATACGATGCGTCTAGACAAAATAATGATTTGGATTTCAATACATTTGCATTCATTAGCCCCCGGGCGAGTCTCGTCCCGCTGCCACTCGCCCACCCTCGGCTCTCCTCTTCTTCGACGTTTCTCCACTCGCTACTCTACCGGTGTGTATATGTACATCCGCGCCTCTCCGGCTATATTCCGTTCCACGTCTCGCGCGGAGTTACGCTCGTTATCATACGAATGCTCTGCTCGTGCTGTCGGCGCTCGTTTCGTCGCCGTCGAAATGCGAGGCAGAGCGACGGGCGAGCCAGCCGACCAGGACCAGCGACCGCTGCCTGTCTGGCGATCTCATGCGACCGTGCGCGTGTATGCCGTACGTGCGATGTTTACAAAGTCCCGCGAAATTTTTCTCGCCGCGCGTCAGCATTCCATTATTTTTCATTAGCGGATTTACGGCTAAGCCCGCAGAAATACCGCACCGCGTATTAACAGAGAACCCGGGCCCGCGTAGATAACGCAAAGCACACGGTGAGAAAAAGGTTTATTCATGATTGGCATGAACCCTCTTCTACATAAGTGTAACTTTGACCAATTGGAATAAATGCTTGTGGAAAGTCAAGCGCTTCCAGTCTTGAAAGTAGGAGGGCTGCTAATAACTCACCGGTTCGGTGGGACCCTCTCCTTCCTTGCCCAGAGCTTGCCCTTCCGACCAGCCCATTTTTGCTAGCATCTTGAAGCCCCTATTGTCCTTTGCTATCGACCTGCGCACAGAAATAGATTTGTTTTGTAGCGAGCATAACATAAACTTGCCACGCTCCGCGTCTGGATCAAAACACGTACGTCTCCAAGGAACTCTGTTGCGTCTTAGCGTGGTGATTCAGGGAACCGACGCACTGTCTCCTGGTGTGCGCTCGATCTTGATATCCGCTGGCCAGTTGGCTCGCACTTGCCGTGTTGTCTTTCTCTACGCCGAACTTGGTTTTTAACCGACGCAACTCTTGTTTATGGAGGTTCTTTCGGTGAGGTTTCGCTTCCTCGGCGCTGGGACCCTGTTGCAGTAGTCCCGGCTCGCAGTGACCGCAAGTCTCGTTCCCATTGTGGATGTGGCACAGGAGCTTGGTACCGCCGACTTGTATTATCGAGCCATGCGACACTTCGCACGGCTCGGACTCCTGTTTCGCTACGGACAACCGCTTGCCGTTTAGGAATGTCCCGTTCCTCGAGCCCAGGTCTACTAATTCGTATTGCTTCTTATTCTCACTGAATGCCAATCGGGCGTGGTGCTATTAAATAATAAACGATTATCATTAAACTTATATTCGCTAAAAAATTGCATCTTTAAATGGTGTACGTACTTTGCTAATGTTGATATCGGGTATCAAAACCGCGTGATCGCCTTCCCGACCAATTGAGCCACCAGTGCACGCGACAAGAAATAGCGAACCGACTTTTATTTTCGAAAGATTGGTCTCTTTCACGATAATCCTCATACAAGGTGGATATACCTTAGCAAGATCTAAAACAAACAGCAAGAATATGTTCTCTTAATCCGTTATACACCACCACTTACAGCGATAACTATAAAAGCGGGGAAAAGGCGATTTGAATTTCACGCATTGCTTCTGAGAATTCGGCAGTACAAAAGGGAGCTGAGGAAAAGAAATAAAAGAAATATAATAATGAACCTTGCTCTTGCTCGTGCTCGCTGTCAGAACTAATGGATAACTCTGGCGTAAGTTCATTAGAATCACTCTCACTATCGGTAGTGGTACATTTACCCTCTTCAGACTCGTCGCTCTCTGAATGCTCCTCTCTTTCAGCGAGCTTGCGCTTTTTCGCCTCGTCCTACAAGAGAGATTATCGTGCATATTAAAGGTATTGGGTAATTACCTAGTACTTGTTGTCTGTATCTCTGAATTGATATATTCGATAGTCCATGAATTAACGCATTTATCTCATCCGAAACCTGCAATTGCAAAAAGCTCTTGTTAGTCCGGGACAACGCCACTCGCGAGTATAATCAATGTTTCCCTTGTGAACCTTATTTGCCCTTCGGGCTTTTCTTTCCTTCTTGCTCTGTCGATGACTCCCCGCATTACTCGGAACAACTTGTGCTTGGCTATGAAACTGATACGTGCCACTGGCTTCGTCGTAATAATAATATGTTCCTGAATTCCCATCATAATACAGTCGTTGTTTCTATAACAAACAAGATCTTACTCATAAATCAATTACTCCTAGTACATGCTCCTCAGATACATACCGCATCGTAGTAATATCCGCTATTGTAATCATAGTACAATCCTGAAGTCTCCTCATAGACGAAGCCGCTTTGCAAAAGTGCTGTTTCCGCCGCTTCCTTCACCTGGTCCGTGATGCTCCCGGTCGTCTTGGTATTAGTAACATCCCAGTCTCGCGCTTGATTCTTTTCAGAGTTCAAAGGGTCCGTTTGAGTGCCGTAATCAACCGGAGTCCCACTTTTCAACAGCCTCAGATTTTTCTGTACAAGAGCAAAGGATGAATCACATGATGGGTCCATGGAACAGGACTGTCCTAGACATATCACATACTTCCTCGTTAAGTTTATTCCTCAATTTACTAATTTTCTTCCGTTGTTTCTTCACCCTCTCGCGCAGCTTCTTAATAAGCTTGAGAACATGAGGGTAATCCTTGAGCTCCTCCTGGAAGTCGTTCTCGAAGTCCGAGTTCACTTCGCCCTCGTCGCTTTCACTGAACCCAATGCTCTCCGTCATCTTGGCTTCGTCTCTGTGAAAGCAGGACCCACGTCTCCGTAGCCCTCATTAAACAAATATCGAGGGCTTGGATGTCAAACCTTAACCTCTTTTAACACAGCTCTTAACGCTTATGCCATTTAAAGCCGCGGAACGGGGGAACAGGAACCAGCTGTTCCCAGTACAACTACTCATTCAAAAGACTCCCACGATATTTGCCCAAACAAACAACACACTATCACAGAGCCTCGGCCCCCTTCACTCCCACAGATCCCTCGCCCGCTTTAAATTCCAGACAATCAACAACCTCCCAAGAATTCTCCAGCAAAAGGCAGCATTCAAGCAAGAAAAAGGCCAAAGAGTCCCTTCCCGCGCTGTGCGGCGCACAGTAGCCGGGATGGATCGGCGACGGTGTCGACACCTAGAAACAGCTGTTCGTTAACACCCCCAGAGCATCATGGCCGCTCCCAGTCCCAGGGAGCCGTCGAAAATGACATTTGTCAGGTGAAACCGGATCGCACGGCGCCGGACTATCGCCTGTATATCCGTTCGTCGGTGTCAAGTCGAGTGCAGTGTCGCGTCAGCGTGACTCGTCCGCAATCGTCCTGGTGTTCCGCGAGCCGCGCGTTATGAGGTGAGCCGCGCGTTCCGCGATCTCCTCGGCCGCGATTCCCTCAGCTCAGTGCGAATGTCCCTCCCAGGCCACTCGGCGAGCTCGCAGATAGTGGCCAGTGTTTCGCCGAGTTGCCTCGCGCCGCGAGAGTCGAGCGTGGTCTGCCGCATCGTCGGGAAATGATACAATGATGCCGATCAAGGATAACCAAGATGTGGCGTGCTTCCTCGTCACCAAACACTCATGGAAGGGCAAGTAAGTGCACGCATCACACATCCTCTCGCGTCTGGACCGGGAGCCCCTCCTCTCTCTCGAAAGAGAGAGAAAGAGAGAGTGAGCCGCTTCTACCCTCCTGCGTGGCAGACTCTGTCGATCGACTGCCAGTTGCAGTCGCGCTATTGACGATTTTATACTCCGGCGAGTGTCGAAAGAAGTGGTTAGACTTGATAGGTCTCTGCCACCTTTCCCACTGTTATGGTTCTGCGTGCTGCATCATGGAGCTGGAGTATACAATGAGGTCCTTGGCGTGCGACGCACGAGTTAGCTGGTGTCAGGATACTCGGGTACTCGCTCTACTGGATTAATGACCTCCGGAGTACAATGCAACTGATATACTTGATGGACATTTATACTTCGCTTATCTCTCTTTCCCTAATGAGTGACTATTTATTTCCATAACAGCGGCCACTCTTTGCGATAATACTCGCAAGGCACATTACCGCGGAATCCTTGGCAATGTTTCATATCAGGGAAGAAAGTAGCGAGCATATCAGATGGTCGATTGCAATCAGAGTTATTACTCATACTCGATCGAGTATCGATCCCGACTAGATAGACTTCCCTCCAGCGCGAAGGATCGCGCGGGCCGATGTTTAATTCTCGACTGCTCCGTGTTGTAGATATAAGCGTATCTTTTCGATCGGTTCCATGGGTATCACTACCTACAATCCGCACACGCTGGAAGTGACGAACAAGTGGGAGTACTCGGACTTCATAAGCGTCCAACCGACCAACAGGAACCAGGTGGGCTCGCACGAATTCGGCATAACGATGCGAAAGGAACGGAAGGTCGACAATATGAAATTCAGCTCGGAGCACCGAGCCCACCTGTTGACGGAGGCACTCAAGTATAGGAATCAATTCGCCGAGAAGCCTAAAGAGACTCTGGTGAGTTGGACGGTTCTCTCGAATTCGGCAGAGCAGCGGCACTTTGTCTCCGAGCGGCGGGAGAGAGCTGATTCAGCGCAGACACTATACGTGTGTCCTCCCCTTATCGAACTAGAGCCATGTGGCCGGTGTAACTGGCTGCATAATGATGCGGTGGTTTGACCTTATCAATAACGCGCGCGCCTAATACAATTTACGCCTATCGTCCACCGGCCGCGGCACAATACTCGCACCGCGGTACCTTCAATTTTATTTATTGATCAGCCTCTTAATCCGCCCCCGGGTTGCGTCATGTTGCTTGATTACTCCTTAATGCCTCGCGTAACACGAGCCGCTGCTAGCTCGGAAACAATCGGCCGCCTCTTTGCCGTTGATCCAAGTGGTATTGGCCGGTGCAGCCACCGGTGAACGAGAGTGTACGATTCCCTCTTTCTCCACTTGTAGAGGTACCAAGCGTACAAGCACCACTGGTCGGACACTAGATTGCCCGTCGTGCTCGAAGTGACGCCTTACAGCCTCGATCAACTGGACCCAGCGACGAATGCTGTCCTGGCGAGCTACTGTTACAAGGACTTCGAGGGTCTGGCTACGATGAAGGACTATCCGAATGGATTCGTGATCGTCTGCGGCGGCTTTGGCCGCCTCCACCTATTCGCCTCCCAACACATGGACGAGATTAAGAAGAAGCTGTTGGATTCGGCGTTGAATAATCTAGGTATCAGCATCAAGGTCCTCAAGGAGCCGATCAAACTGGACGATTTTATCGGCCAGAGACTCGGCAAATTCAGCGGGGACGAGCATATTACCAGTGTGTCGGAGTTCACCGTTCACAAAATATCGTCGAGGCATGTGGAGCCTCAGAGGAGAACCCTCTGCCTCTCGGATACCTGTCTCTTGGAGAGAGACCCGCAGACGTACAATATATGCACCCTCAGGCCGTTATCGGACATATTTGCTCTGATACGCGACAATGCGAATCCGCAATTGTTCACGATACAATATCTGAACGGACAAACTCGCAGCTACACAGCGACTGATAGGGATTCGTTGCTCGCTTCCCTCCTGGACGGCGTGAGGGCCTCGGGGAATCGGGACGTTCACGTGCGAATGTATCCAGTAGCCAGGGGGAAGAGACTCGGACCTCTGAACCTCCCAGTGGACGAGGAGGTCGAGATATCGCATGTCAAGTTCCTCCAGCAGCCGCCCGGCGGTCGCACCTTCGCCGAGATCCTCGAGAGGTTCAATGCGAACGTTCCCTACAGCGGCCTGAATTACTCCGTCTCTCAAGATGTAAGATCCCATTCGGATGCGTAGTAACGTAGGCGATCGGTGCATTGAAGCGGTTCGGCAGCGCGGGCAGAGATTGAGATATCTTCAATCGTGAAACCGACTGACGCATGCGATTGAAATTGGAAGTCAATGTTGAGTGTTGAGTCGAGACAGTGATGACCAGTTGCAGTTTCATCCGTGCACTCGTTTTAGGCCGCGGTAAGAGTAGGGAACACGTGTAGAGTTTCACATCGAGATATTTCCATCTCTGAATGGATGAGAGCGTGTATTGCTAGCGTAGACTTGAAGAGGGATTTTCTGTTTCTGTCCAGGACGTAGTACCGCTTAAATGGACTGTAGAAACGGTGCAACTCCAAGTATACAGTATGATGAATGACTACTTGCAGGGACTCTTTACCGAAAATAAAGACAAGATCATTCTCGCAGCCCTGAGCGCTCTGGTGAACAGGGAGCTAGAGTCGAACGGCGAGATCGAGGCGCAGTTTCACGCCCTGCGACGGTTGGTCGCGAGCAAAATCGGTTTCACTGCATTCACCACTCTGCCAGGCTACCGGGAGACGATCGGCAATAAAGTTGTGAAGGCGCTCAAGCGGCAGGACTCCGGAGTGACGCAGGCGGCGATCGACTGCATTTGCGCCCTGATGCAACCAATGCACGACGATTGCGACCTGAGGCAGGAGCAGCTAAACAAGAGTAGCCTTCTCAGTAGTAATAAGTTTTGGGAGAGCTTGCTCGATATGTGGATCAATCACATTGTAAGTACCAATTGCAGCCGGAAGCCACCCATCACCACCCACGCTCCATTCATTCCAGAATACACACAGGGCATAAGAAGGACCCGATGTTTTCATGCTCTCAAGTTAAATATACACTCGCATCGCTGCACTATCATTTCGACACACTGACTCACCGATTACATACCTCCCCCGCAAGCGGCGTTTATCTTTACCGAATATCTCTTGACCTCAGGCGTAACAGCGTCCTTCTTTTAAACATTTCAGAACCATGGCACAGGTGCTCTGGTAGTTTCCGCCATGCTTGATCTCTTGACTTTTGCTCTGTGTGTGCCGTACAGCGAGACTACTGACGGTAAACATTTTGACAACCTTCTAGAGATGGTTGCTGCGAGAGGCAGGTCGCTTTTTAAGTTGTTCCAACACCCCTCGCTGGCGATAGTCAAGGGCGCCGGCTTGATAATGCGCGCGATCATCGAGGAGGGTGCGCCCGAAGTAGCCGCGAAAATGCAGGAGCTCGCCCTCGCCGAGGGCGCCTTGCCCAGGCACCTGTTGAATAGTCTCTTTACCATCGGCAATGACGGCAGATTATTGACACACCGGCAATTGTGCAGACACCTTGTGGGACTATGGGTCACCGGGCATCCCACTGCGATGGGACTGCTCAAGAGAATCATGGTAAACCTCTTCCAGCAACTTCTCCTTTTCTTTCTCTCTCCCTACTGTTCCGCCGCTCGTATCACCCGCCCGGCCCTTCTAGCGCTCTGATAAAATGACGTCTGTCTGTTTGTTGCGTGTCCATGCAGCCGGTCGGCTTGCTGAATTATCTAGACTCGGAGGAGAAAGTGCCGGACTCGTATCTCGAGAAGGAGCAACTGAACAACCGTGACAATCTAAAGATCGCGATCGATCATGCCTCGAGGAACAAGAAGAGCCCGCAGTGGATCGCGATCGAACGGCAAATGCGAGTTGTTGAGAAGCACGTGGAGAATGCTCTCCAGCATTGGGGCGCGCGAATCGGCATCGAGAGGAAGGAGAAGATCAAGGAACGGCCGATCGTCCTGAGAAAGCGCCGCGAAAGGATCAAATCCGAGGCGAACTGGAAGCTCTTTTACTATAAGTTCAATCAAGACCACTCACTGCCTAACTTGATCTGGAACCACAAGACCAGAGAGGAGCTGCGAATAGCTCTTGAGAATGAAATACGTGCTTTCACCTCCGACAAGGACCTAGCGGGCGGCACGCTCATTGCGTGGAATCATCGCGAATTCGAAGTGCAGTATCAGTGCCTGTCGGACGAGGTCAAGATCGGCGACTACTACTTGAGGATTCTACTGGAGAAAGATAGCCCTGACAGTCCAATAAGAAAATCGTAAGTACCCCGGAAGCCTGGCTCCCTAAGAATTCTTTCCCCCGCCTTAAGATCACACGCAGATCCTACAGCTCTGCCTTTTTTCTCGCCGTAGGTACGAATTTTTTAACGACTTGTATCATAGGTTTTTATTAACGACAAAAGTTGAAATGAAGTGCCTTTGCTTACAAGCAATGACTATAGTATATGGCCGGTACTTCGAGGATATCGGCCCGTTTTCAGATACAAAGTATATCGTAGGCATGCTCGAGCGTTGCACGGATAGGATGGAGCGCGATAGGCTAGTCATGTTCATAAATAAGCTCATACTGCACCGAAGAAACGTGAAGGATTTAATGGATCAGAATGGGGTGCGCGCTCTGGTCGATCTATTGACTCTCGCACATCTGCACACGTCCCGGGCGGTTGTGCCGACGCAAACCAATGTGATAGAGGCCGGGCCCCAGCAGGAGCAGATCATGGAGAAGGAGTGGTACTACAACGACGGCGATCAGCGTAAGGGGCCGATCAACTTGAAGAACCTAAGGGAATTATACGTCTCCAATCAGATCACTTACAAGACCAAAGTCTGGGCGCAAGGCCTCGACGGCTGGCGCATGATCTCCCAAGTGCCGCAATTAAAGTGGACCCTCGTCGCGAGGGGGAATCCAGTGATAAACGAAAGTGAACTAGCGGCGTTAATTCTAAACATACTCATACAGATGTGCGAATACTACCCGAGCAGGGACGCTGACGACGCGGTAATCAGGCCCTTGCCGCGGGTCAAGCGCTTGATATCTGATCTCCAGTGCCTACCGCATATTGTACAGCTTTTGTTAACGTTCGACCCGGTTCTAGTTGAAAAGGTAGCCACCCTGCTCTGCGAGATTATGCGCGATAATCCGGAGATCTCCAAGATTTATCTCACCGGCGTTTTCTACTTTATACTCATGTACACGGGCTCGAATGTCCTGCCGATAGCGAGATTCCTGCAACTAACGCATACGAAGCAAGCATTCCGGAGCGACGACGTAAGTCCTGATACTGTGCAGCCTGTCATCTCAGTATCTCACTACCTGGTATTCTCATTGCTTGTTGATTTCGCAGAACGTATCGTCCGATATTATGCTACGTAGTATACTCGGCCAGCTATTGCCCGATGCAATGGTAAGCTATTTGGAGAATCACGGCGCGGAGAAATTCGCGCAGATATTCCTCGGCGATTTCGATACTCCCGAGGCAATCTGGAATGCCGAGATGAGGCGGATGCTCATTGAGAAGATCGCCGCGCACATAGCCGATTTCTCACCAAAATTGCGAAGTCACACCATGGCGAGGTATCAGTACATCGCAATACCTGCCGTAAGGTATCCTCAACTGGAAAAGGAATTGTTCTGCCAGATATTCTATCTGCGACACCTTTGCGATACCGTGCGATTCCCACAGTGGCATATACCCGAGCCGGTAAGTTGACTAGCGCGTTTTGGCAGGCTGTAAAACGCACCAGCGATTGATGGTTTACTATTTTCGTGTAGGTTCGATTGTTGAAAGACGTTTTAGACGCATGGAAAAAGGAGGTGGAAAAGAAACCGCCGCTAATGACAGTGGACGAGGCGTACAAAGTACTGCATTTAGCTAGCGGTAAACAGCACAATGAGGCCGACGTGAGGAAATCGTATTACAAGCTCGCGCAAATGTATCACCCTGACAAGAATCCCCAAGGCAGAGTGAGTCATTACGACTGTCATTAATTGCTTTAAATGGATTAAGCAGAAGCAAGCACTCGGGTTGAATAATTCTTTCGATTTCAGGACAAATTCGAGGCAGTCAATCAGGCATACGAGTTTCTCTGTAGCAGAAGTTGCTGGTCGACCGACGGCCCCAATCCTAATAATATAGTCCTGATACTGAGGACTCAGAGCATCCTCTTCCACAGATATTCCGACGAACTGATGCCGTACAAGTACGCGGGCTATCCGCAG